>CP126891.1:120972500-121572500 GCA_030440675.1 Furcifer pardalis
GAATCAATGGTTTGGAACTTTTGTTGGTATTGAGCCTTGAGAAAGCAGTATTGTGATTTGCATGCAAGTAAAACACCTTACATTTTCTCCCTGTTAACTGAATGGATTTAACTGCTAATTAAAACCAGTCTGTAAGCACAATGGAAAATTAATTAAACCATTTAGCAGAGAGATGCAAATGAGACTAAGCTGCAATGTGGACATTAGTACAGGAACAGCCATACTTCTATTCATTAGCAAGTCCTGTAATTCCCCCACCAAAAACCCTCAAAAGTGTGGGATATTGATCAACATTTTTGGCACCTGAGTGATATCCAGGCCTGAGATAGATGCCCTACCCCTTCCCCAGTTTCAACACCGGGAGAAAGGATGTTTCAGCTGAAACAATGAGGTTTTGAAGGGTCTTTTTTTTATGAAAAAAAGAAGAAGAGGGTCTTTTGGGGGGAAATTAAAAGGGGCAAGCCAATTGCTAACAAAGGATATCACAGCGCAAGGGAAACATGAGAATGACAATCTATAGTAACAGAAGCTATGAGAAACAGACAAAGGGATTCTGTATGTCTTCAACATAGCAATATGCTCCGGTTGTGAATACAGCTGCATACAGATGACTTCTCATTTTGCATATAGTGCTGATGTTTGAAAAATATGCCCTTTGGAAGCTTCCGTTGGCTCGCAGCAAAACTTTTTGTTGGGTGTGAATTAATGGGGAAATATTATATTGGCCCTCAATTTATTTTTTGCTCCTGACTTCAATATGCTACAAACGATGATATGGGCCCTTAAGAAAGACAGGCTTTGTGAATTTGGGTTCAGAATGCCATGATGCACACCAGGTCTCAAACTGCGAACCTGCCTGCCTTCCAGTCAGTGTCTTAACCACTTGAGCCACTGCAATCCCTTTAAAATTAGATAAAAGCCTCTTTACAAACTCAGGAGATGATGTCTTTAAAATCTGAGCAGTGCATTAGGTAATGTAAGATTAACTTTAGACTTTTCTTTATAGGTTTCACAAATAGAAATATAAAGCACAGCCACACGTACTGTATTTCAGAATAAATCCACATGTATACTGGCCAGCTTGCAACCAATTATAGAAGCAAGAAGACAGGGTCCTACAAAGACTTAATGTATCACAGTGGTTAATAAACCCTAGTCTGTTTTTTAAAAAAACAAAACACTGAGGAACATGTTTCAGCAATATCCTTTGTAGTCAGTTATGGGATTACAAAAATTCTACTACCACGCCATGACGTCATGGATGTCACGGGCGTGGCCAATGTCATGACATCATGATGTCATGGGCGGAGCCAACGTCATGACATCATGATGTTGTGGGCAGGGCCAAAAATAAAAAAATAAAATAAAAATAAATAAAATGAAATGAAAATAAACACACACACACACACACACACACACACACACACACACACACACACACCCTCAACCCACCCACCCAACCAGACAGCTACAACACAAACCCATAAATAACTTAAATAAATAAAATAAAGAAATAAATAAAATAAAAATTAAATAAAAAATACAACCACCCACCCAAAACACAAATAAATCACCCACCCACCCCAAATACAAAACCCTCACTTACCTTCCTTGGGGCCGATGAACCCCCATGGCCCGGGGCCACCCGGCAAGGCGCGCTGCCCCCGACTGCAGCCTCCTCCTCCTACGAAGGCCGCGGCCGCAGGAGCCACCACCTGCAGCCGCCGGCCATGGCCGCCACAGCCGCCACCGCCTGCAGCCCCTGGCCGGCCACCGAGCTCCCACGCCCAGGCTGTCCGCCACCGCCACGCCCTCCCAGGGACTTGGGCCCGACAAGCCCCCATGCCCTGGGTAAGCCTGGGGCGTGCGCCACCACTGGATCCTCCTCTGCCGGGCATCTGCAGCTTTCTCGGGCCGGTGCCTTTTCGGCCCGGCTCCGGCTGTGGCCACAGGCGGTCAGGACCTGCGGGGAGCGGTGGCTCTGGTGGCGGCTCCAGCCGCAGCCAGGGGCTGGAGCCACCGCTGCCCGCAGGCCCTGGCCGCCCGTGGGCGTAGCCGGAACCGGGCTGAAAAGGCACCAGCCCGAGGAAGCTGCAGACGCCCGGTGGAGGAGGATGCAGCGGTGGCGTGCCCTGCCGGGCTTGCCCAGGGCATGGGGGCTTGCCGGGCCAAAGTCCCTGGGAGGGCACGGCGGTGGCGGACAGCCCAGGCAGGCACCAACGTGCCCGTGGGAGCTTGGTGGCCAGCCAGGGAAGGTGCCCTCCTCTGAGGGCTGCCGCTGCTGCTGCCGGAGCTGCTCTAAAAAGGGGCAGCTCCAGCTCCGAAAGAATTTTTTTAAAAAATTGGAGCCATTTGGCTCCAATTTAGTGTGCATGCACAGAAACTCAATCTGACGCATGCGCAATGCGTCAGATTGAGTTTCTGCGCATGTGCACTAAATTGGAGCCATTTTTGCTCCAATAAAAAAAAATTTCTTTCGGTGAGGCGTCCGGAACCGGACGCCTTAAAAATTGGCTACCCTCTCGGAGAACCCTCCGAGATTGTTCCTACCGGTTCCGGGGAACCGGATGGAACCGGGGTAATCCCATCACTGTTTGTATTGTAGTGAATAGAGTTACAGATTAGGACACAAAAGGCCTGGGTTTAAATGCCTGCTAAGCCTTTCAAGCTGACTAAGAATGCAGAACTGGTAAAAAACCAATCCTTAAATACCCCCCCCCCTTACCTTGAAAGTCCTAGTAGAGTTGCTATAAGTCAGTTTCAGCCATGTCTATATTGTAAATGTTTGTGTCCAATTATAATTGGAAAGTCTTGATGATTTCCTTAGTGGTATCAGGCGATTTTGTGATTTTTGAAGGCAGGATGATTTTGCTTGAACTGAAGCCAGTTTGAAAGAACTATCATCTGAGACTACTAGTCACAACAGTTATTTTCAGTAACTCGCCACCTCCACAAAAGAATCTTCCAAGCTGTTTTCAACAGGGGAAGAAAACAGTGGCTGCAGCTGGAAGGAAGAAATAGTAGCCCATAATATAATAATTTAAACTTTTTTGAATAACATTCCTATTAACTACCATATAATTTGGAAGGTATCAACCTCAATTTTTGTTTGTGTAGAGCTACTTTACAAAATTCATTCGCTCAGCAATCCAAAATTAGGTACACATATACACATGCATAACCCCCATAGTCATGGTGTTGCCTTGTGAGAAGAATGGACACTGGTTTGAATAATCAATTGCAAGTAATGAGAAAGACATATTTCCTTTTTCAGTGAATGTCACATTTTTTATTTTATAGGCTTGCAAAATCAGCCTATTGTATCCTTCCAGATCTGACATTATTTCCTTGTCTGTTTGAAAAGCTAAAATACATGGGTAGTAAAGAAAGCATTGGGATATACAAGTAACTCAGTTCTTCTTCTTCTTCTTCTTCTTCTTCTTCTTCTTCTTCTTCTTCTTCTTCTTCTTCTTCTTCTTCTTCTTCTTCTTCTTCTTCTTCTTCTTCTTCTTCTTCTTCTTCTTCTTCTTCTTCTTCTTCTTCTTCTTCTTCTTCTTCTTCTTCTTCTTTATCCGAATATTGGTGATCATCATGGCGATCAGCCATGAAGACTGTCCTGAGAATACAATGCAATGGCCTTTCATCTGCCTTCTGCCCTTATGGGATGCAAAGTCCTCATCAGCCCCAGGCCAGTATTGATGAAGGTTATCCATAGCAGGATAACCTGTACAGACAGACTTGAAAATACCTTTAACTAATAGATTGGATCCTGACTTTGAGTCAAATCCTAACCAGTCAAGAAGGCCAACAACCAGCTGAGAGTCTAAATCCAAAATCCTAACTGTTTAGGGATTGTGAAAATTTCTTTGGATTACTGAACCTTGGCCTAACTTGGTACTGGTACAATGACTGTCTCTCTCAGCTGGATCTCAAGCAACTTAGCTTCTCCTTTGTTCTGATTTTACTCTATTACTACTATTTCTATTTTGCTTTTCTGTTGGCAGTTCTGAGCCAGCAGAACAGTTCTGCTGACAATTCCTCTGAGACCAAATGAAAGTTCTCTGCTGGCACAAGGTAGGTCAGCCTCCAAAAGAAGCATCATCATCATCATCATCATCATCATCATCATCATCATCATCATCATCATCATCATCATCATCATCATCATCATCATCATCATCATCATCATCATCATCATCATCGCTGCTGCCGTCATCTTCGTCAACTGCAACTCATTTCTGAGAATGCATGTCACATGCAGTGACATTGCCTTAGGACTTTTATAGTTTAAAAAACCCTTTACTTCCTTTCTTTTCCTCCATGGGGGGGGGGGGGGGGGAGGGGACAGGGGCATAAGGAAACTTTACATTTCCCAAGATGGTGAAATGTGTTGTAACCATGTGAGTGACCAGTAACAAAGGTTATTCATTTCCTATGATGGTGGAAATGTCCCTTCCTGTCCAAATGAACCCAGAGCGTTCCTTTCTCTTAGTTATATACACCCTACTATTGTAAGGATACAACCATCAGGATCAGCAATTGTCTAACTATCAACCTAAGAAGTATAGCATGATGATGTGGTGAAGGATGATGAATCATGTCATTGTATTGCCATATGCTGTATGCTTGTGTGACCATGGAAATGTCTGTAGAAGCAGACAGAGCTGGCTCTTCGGCTTTGAAACAGAGATGAGCACTGAACCCTAGAGTTGGATACAACTGGCTTTCAAGCAAGGGAAACCTTTACCTTACCCAGCTACCAACCCACAAATCTCATCTCAACATTCTGCTGGTCAGAATCCCATGTAGTTTTCTACAGAAATGATCTTGGAAAGTGGAAAAGGACAGATTAAACAATCTACTGTACTTTGGTCTGGTTTCAGCAATCACATATTCTGGAACCAAACCAAAATGAAGTAATCCTACCTTACTGGAAAAAGTAGCCCATGTCAGGAACCCAAAAAGAAGTGGTTAGGCAAAGATCAGGGATGTGTTGGTTCACAATGGCCTATGCAGTGATGGCAAACCTTGGCACTCCGGCTGTTCATGAACTTCAGTTCCCAGAAGCCCTGGTCAGCAGGAGGGATGATTTGGGCTTTTGGGAGTTGAAGTCCAAGAACACCTAGAGTACCAAGGTTCACCATCAAGGGCTATGTCATGTGGCCCAGGGGGCCACATGACATATCACCAGAATGAACCAAACTATGGGACACATCTTGTCTGATTGCACCCTTTGTCTTATGTCTTACAGACATCTCTATGAAAGTCCTGGCATTGAAAGGCCTCACTGTGCAGATTGATATAGGAGAGTGTGGCCTTTCAAATAACCTGGTCTGAAGTCATAAAGTATTCTATGAGTCATGATCAGCACTTTGAATTGTGTCTGGAAACAGATCAGTAGGAAACTGTCATAACAAAGGAGTCACATGCTTTCTGTAACTGATATACTGAATAAATAAAAACCAGTTGTTTCACGACATAAAAGACCATGTCAGTGCAACTGAATATGCTGGCCTTTGGAAGCTGATATGGTTATGGTACGAAGGGAAGGGGGTAGCTCAAAGGCTGCTAAGAAACTAGCTGACATACACATTTTGTATAACTCATCTACTCCCATTTCGTGGATTAGCTAGCTTCAAGAGATATTATTGTCCAGTCCTGCTCTTTTCTTTATAAAAAATAACATCATGGGAACACATCTAGGAATGGCAATGGAACAATTTACTCTTCCACTACCGTCTGAAGGAATTAATATCTTTCACAACGTTTTGAGATTTGCAGATCTGCCCATGAATTATTAAAGAGGGCTGAAACTGAAGCCAAGAAGGAAACTAGGTTTGATTTTGTTGGCAACTTGTTTACCAACATGCATCATAAAAATGTCACGTTGCTCTATCTATATACACTCACCATCTGCTAAGTTTTCCCCCCTGTCCCATAAATCCTTTATTTATTTAAACATACATGTTTGTTGAGATAATAACAATCCTGAATGCACTAACACTGGGCATTGGGGGAAGGTTTTTTTTTAACTGCCTAAATGAGATTGTCCTTGCCACTAATTTTGATTGGTAAAGTTCTTTCCCACCTCTGGCATTTGAAACAAGACCCCAACCCCTCTTTCTGTTTTCTTGCTTCCATTGTTTTGTTGATAGTCTTCTCTTCTTCTGAACAATCCATAAGAATGGAAGTTCTTGCCACATGCTGGAGACTCCTTTTTCTATATTTTTCTTCTGACTGTCCCTACAAATGATGATTATATGTAAAGATCCTTTTTTCCCCTACTTAAAATGTTTCTAAAGTGATTTTCTCATACAAAGTGATAGTTTGCAGGGGAGAACCAAGAGGGCAGTGATGAGACTTGCCTAATTTCTCCATGTTTTCTGTGCTCTTGTAGTTTTCCTACCTCCTACTCTGCTAATTAAAAGGAATAACTACAATTCTCCATTAATGTTTCCACTAGTACCCTATCTGCAATGTTTAAGCTAAAGTAATGTAAGGAAAACAACTGCATTGGCTGTAGGTCATTTTATTGTGTTTTGGCTAGAGACAACATGACTTCTGTGATGGAGTATATCACAGATCTTGCTGATACATTGAATAGATTTTTATGCCTCCTCATATTTCCACAAGTCAGTTTCAATTGTGTTTGTAATATCTGTAACACTGCAGTCATCAACTCAGTTTCATGCTTTTGTAAAATATCATGAGATGGAGTCTTGTGGCATCTTGATGAGTGAAGATGAAAACCTAGTACAGGGGTTCCCAAACTTTTCAAGCTGGGTCATGCTATTTCAGTCAGCTTTGAGGGCCAGATGGCCATTTTGCCCTGCCTGCATGATGGGGATGGCCATTTTGTCCCAACAGCTTCAAAGGGGCAGCAATTTTGTTTCTCAAATGCCCTGATCTAGCCCACCGGCCCTAGGTTGGGAACCCCTGTCCTAGTATGTGCTGGTGAAGCAAAAGGCCTTGATGGTGTAACAAACAGGATTGCCCCCTGAAACAAGTGCAAATGTGTAGTGAAAACACACATTCTGCCGTGAGATTTCCCATTGCTGAGAACGTTAAATCACTGCTCAAGTTGTTTCACACAATCAGATCCAGGTAACACACATTTATAATGGCACATATTCCATTCCCTGCAATCCGCCTAAGTTTATCCTGTAATAAATATGTTAGTCATCCTTAAGGTAGCATGGCACTTCTGTTTTTGCTGCACCAGACCAACATGACAATCCTTGTACAATATATTCCCTTCCAGCTGTGGTTTAAGGGTAGAAAGCCTCTGGGCTGCTGATTATGAAGAAGTTTAATTGCTTTTCTCAGAACCCCATCTACTGTTTTTCAGTCGTACAGTCGATTCCGACCCTCCATGACCCCATGGACCACTGCCCGCCAGGCACCTCTGTCCTCCACCATCCTCCTCAGCCCACCCAGTCCTGCTCCCACTGCATCCACAATACCATCTAGCCATCTCGTCTTTGGAAATTTAAATACTGGCAATGCATGTAGGACAACAAATTCTGTCCTTGCAGTTTCCAGTCCTGCTGAAGCAGTGTGCTTGTAGACTGACCACAACACCTCACATTCAAGTGTTATTTTCACAACTGACTTTGTTATAAAGTTGAACCAATATTTCTCAGAATTTGTTTGAAACGTGTTTGTTTCAAGAAGCCATTTGTACAATGTAATCGCTCAGGGGAAGATGGTGGATGGGTGTGTGTTTCACACACGTCATGGCCCAGTTATGGAATAACTGTTCCTCAAACACATTCACCAATATTGGCCCTCTAGAGAGATGCAAAGCATCTTATATACCGTCCCATAGCACTTACTGCACTCTCTCGGCAGTTCATAAGTTAATTAGCATTTTGCCCCCTATATGCTGGATCCTCATTTTACTGACCTGGGAAGGATGGAAAGCTGAGTCAACCTTGATCCATGGCCAGGATTAAACTGACAACCTTTTGGTTGCAGTACAGTAGCTTTTAACTACTGTGCCACCAGGGCTCCTGATGCTGTTGTAAGGAATTAAAAATAAACTCCGTCCATTCTCTAGATACATCTATCTTCATGCTTCCGCAGCTCAAAATTTGTTCTAGAGGCCTGAAGAAAAAGGGTTGACGTTTAAAGCAGGGGTCCCCTACCTGTGGCCCATGGGATGCATGTGGTCCCCAAACTATTTTGACGTTGCCCTCCACCCTGCTTGTTTATGACTATCACCTTTAAGGCATTTCCCCCTCAGTCCCACACTGCTCTTTCTGCCTAGAGAAACACCATCTACTGTTTTTCCTATCCCTTCCTCAAAAGAAAAACCACAATAGCCACCTTGTTTCTTCTAGTCCTTAGTAATAACAATTATACTTAGTGGTTAAGACACTGATCTTGATGGTCAGCAGGTCAGCATTTCAAAACCTGAGCACCAGACGATGAAGTGAGCTTCCATCTCTGTCCCAGCTCCTGTCAACCTATCAGTTTGAAAGCAAGAAATAGCAAATAGAGAAATAGTTACCATTCTCTTGGTGGGAAGGTAAACAGAATTCTGTCAAGTCATGCCTGCCACATGCCCATGGAAACATCTGCAGACAGCGCTGACTCTTTGGCTGTAAATGGATATGAGCACCAAACCCTAGAGTCAGATATTACTGGCTTTCAAGTAAGGGTGACCTTACCACCTCATAGTGCTTAGCGCTCTATCGTGCTGGTTCATAATACAATGAGCATTTTTGTCGCCAACATGCTGGGTACTTGTTCTACCAGCCTCGTAAGGAAGGACGGCTGAGTCAACCTTGGTTCCATCAGGATCAAACTTACAACATGAGCAATTTTGGCTGCAGTATTGTGCCAAGACAGCTCTAGTCCCCATCATCGCTGAAAAACGTGAAAACTAGTTGACTTTCTTCTGACCTTCTCCTTAGTAATCAATACAGGTCTTAAGTAGTTTCCCATCATAGCTCAAACCTATCTGTTATTAAGTCATGTGAATCCCTTCAACAGTGTCCCCATTTTCAGAATGTTTACTTATGCTCTACGCAGCCACTGGAATAAGATTTAGTTTTGTTTCTAAGTGAACAAGGATTCGACAGTAAGTAGATCATTCCTAAGGAAAGAGGAGAAATGTACTGTTAGTATGCTGCCAGTCATTCAGTACCCTGGAGACACAATGTTATGGTTTGCCATGCATCTCAGAAAGCTTCTTCAGCAATACCACAATGGCATTTGAATTCTTACAAAACTAGGCAATCCAAGTATAACAAAGCTCCTGGCAAAAGTCATAAGCCAGCACTCCACACCCGATTAAACAGCGTTGGGTTGTTGTTGTTTAAGTAAAGCAGCATTCCAAGGTTTTCTGCCATCTCTAGACACATAACATACACCAAAGACAAGTACCAACTTAAGAAAGACTGTGGAAAAACCAGATGTGGGTTTATACATGTGCAGAACCTTTCAACAAGCTAATTGTTCTATTTAGAATTTGAACTGCAAAAGAGGATTGGTCTGACTCTTTTTTTTATCTTCACTTGTTTCATTCCTTCTGCTGTTGTGGACTGAGGTTCTAGGATGCAACTTGGTTGTCCCATGCATCCCATGCACAGTTATTTCAAAAGTCCTATGATAGGGTAGCTCCAATGTGCTGTAACTGATTTTCTTGGATCCCTGTATGGCTAGCTACGGTTGGATCCCCATATGACTAGCTATGGTTCAGCCATCAGAACCATACACAACAGCTTTGTGCTTGTTGATTGAGACACTTTGTCTCTCTCTGTGTTCAATGGCTGCTACTTGCAGGGAAATTAGTAGAAAACAGCAACTCAACTCCAGGTATGAAATAAGAGGCACCATGCACCAGGAAAATAAGTTGCTTATATATCTTCTGTCTATCTGGCCAGGTTTTCCTACTATGGCAATATAGTACACCATACAGCCAGCGACTCAATGCCGAGTGCTAGGCAGTGGTTAACTAACCTGACAACCCTGAGGACTAATGGCCTTGAGTGCTGAAGTCCACAGGGAAGGGTGATGGTCCCCAAGTGGATTGAATCCCACTTGAATCCATCTTGATGGAGGGCAGCAGCTTCATCAATACTGGCCTGGGGCTGATGAGGACTTTGCATGCCAAAAGGGTTCAGGACCAGAAAATGACTTACAGAACTGGATCAGTGGTACAGGTGTCATGCTGTGATGCAGAAGGCAGATGAAAGGCCACTGCAGTATATTCACAGGATAGTCTTCATGGTTGATCACCAGGAGGATCACTTATATTTGGATTCAGATATGGCAGAAGAAGAAATATATATCTTCCTGAGATTTTGTGAGCTTTTGAAGACTATTTCTTACTTTTTGCTAAAATAGTCTGGTGATACAAGATGCTGTACCATCCAAAAATCTAAAGAATACAACAGATACTTTTTCACCTAAAAGTGCTTGTAATAACTAATAGAACTTTAAGTAAAAGTGTTTGTAGGTCTGGAAGTTACTTAAGTATTAATAGAATGAGATAAATGAGTTTTAATTCTATTGGACATGATATTTTATTGATGTTGTCAATTTTCAATGGCATTTACAACAGCTGCAGGTTATTTACAGCAGCGTTATGCACATGAATGGGCACGTTATGCACATGTGCATTTTACTTCTACTTCCAGGAGTGACGAGGGTAGTGCAGACCAGATAATTTGGCACCACGGGCCATAGTTTGGCCACCTCTGGTTTAAACTATATTAGGATTATTAGAGATGGGAATATAGGTCAATTTCACTCCCTCCTTCATTTGATTTTTAAACTTAAGCCCTGTCCATTCAAAATACTGTATATCATATGCATTTATTGGTATTCCAGCATGCCAAATTTAGCAAATGCAGCTGCTCCAAGCATGTAAAAGATCATGTTTTATGACCAAGTCATATAAATGTTACAGAAGAGGAGTGTCTTGGAAAAAAGAAGTGGCATTCCAAATTCAGCACTACAGACATGGCTGAACACATAGAAATTCAACACAGATGTTAAGAAGCAGTCAAATTTCAGAGTCTAGATGAATTGATCTGTTCCAAAGTTTTAATCTCAAACTTGTTCCAATCTGAAATGGGAAATCTGGATAAACAGATTTTAGTGAAACCAAACCGAAATAAGCTGCAAAAATAAAAATCTCATGTATCTCTCCATTCCTTTTAATTAAATCACAGAGTATAGCACATCTATGCACCTCAGAGCTTCAGGTCATTTCACTCAGTGTGGTGAGTTGGAAGAGAAATTCACACTATTTAAATGTTTTTGTGAATGTATCCACTTCATAGCATATGAGCATTCACAAAAACTGTGCTTATATATCCATGATGGCAAACCTTGGTACTCCAGATGTTCTTGGGCTTCAATGCCCAGAAACCCAAGCCCCCATAAATCCACATAAGTGGGTTTACTGCGATTCATCCAGCCCATGCTGCTAGTCAATCCTGGAAATGGAAGTAAAACAGGCGTGTTTTATTTCTGCTTCCAGGAGTGACGAGGCAGGCGCAGGCTGGATGAATCACAGTAAACCCATTTGTGTGGCTTCATGGGGGCTTGGGCTTCTGGGAATTGAAGCCCAAAAATATCTGGAGTGCCAAGGTTCACCATCACAGTTATATATTGTTTTGCTTTCCAGTCATTTGCCCTCTGAAATATCGCAGTTGGAGATGGCCATGTTATAATGTCTCCCTGGCAAATTGTGGAGGAGAACTACCAGCAAAGTATCCACAAAGTAAGAAATATAACAGGTAAACAAGTCTTTGCTCATTTACATTCAAGTAACTGTGCAAAATTTTTCTATAGCTGGGAGAAATCAAGCAAGCTGTTTAGTACGGCGATTTTTCTGAATTGAAACTGGGTTCCTTAAATCCCAAAGGGGTTGAAAATGTAAATAAGGTAAAGTGAGCCTTTAAATGATTAGCACACAGATCGCTGTAGCTACAGCATTTTGGGTTGCTGGGCTGACTCAAAGCAGCTGCCATTTCTCCCTGTAACACTCAGCAACTTGCTAACTGATCTGCAAGTCCCCAAAGTGTGTTATCTTTAATGTACCTCTAATTTAGCTATAAGCCTACTATTTATAGCATCCTTATTTATTTACAATGAATTAAGATTTTTTTCCCAATTTTTTTTAAAAAGGTAAAAATATATGCAAAACTATTATTGATGGTGGGATCCTGGTAAAGGACATAAATTCCATGTTTTGCAGCATGTAAACAAAACTCCATGGCCCCATGTTATTATAACTAATTAGACTTGGAAATCTGTGACAATCATAATTATTCATTTACACAAATAGCTTACAGTGTGTCTCATTTTTTATTTCCCGTTAAAGAATAAAGGCACAAAAAATGAGATTATAATGCTGAACAGAACAGTGGCACATTCAGCTGGTTTTTTAAAAAAAAATGTACAAATGTAAACTGCCAGGGCTGCAGAAATGAAAAATAATTTAACTGAGATGTATACTGTATTTGACGATTGGCAATCCATCCAGAAACCATATCTGCATGAAACGAGAGACATTTCATAATCAAAATGAACTGTATCATTTTTTTGTTACTACTACCCCTGCAAAATAAACAATTCTTTTATTCTAACATAGACTTATTCTTTTCAGTGGGGGAAACTGAAATGAGACAAAGAAGTAGAACTATGGATCACAAGGTTAAAATGGTAGGACATTTTAATTAGCATGGATAGTTGTACCGCTCTTATCTGTCCCAGATGTCTCTGTTCTGTCTGAACTGAGGGTGTGATCAGGCAGGGAAATAAATAGCAGATTGATTTGGTTCCCCAACAATCACATTACACATGAAGAAATTTGCTCCAGCTTGACCCCATCTGGACCAAAATGATCCAGTTACTGGGCTGCTCCTTTGTGCAGCTGGATTAGACCAATTCCCCAGCAGGTAGAATATTCACTTTAAGGCTGTTCCCTCCTTTAAAGTGACCCTTTACAGTACAATCTGATGCATGCCTTTACAACTGTCTGATTGTCCCCTTCCCTGGAATCGTGGTAGAAACAGGAAGGAAATGGATTTTCCTAGTGACAATATATTGTTCTCAAAAGAAAGAAGGGATGGTAGGAGAGTGAATGAAAGAAGGAAAATGCTGTGTGGTTCTTACACCACACATATGTAGAAGCAGGTGACACCTTTAATAGACCACTAATAATCACTCAAACAATCAGCTAGCTTTTGATGACAATTCATCATCCTTAGGCCAGGCAATATTATTTTGTTTACAGTGCAAAAATCATTATGAAACTCCAAAAAATTCATGGCAGATATTTGTGCCAAGTTTGCTTCTTAGAGAAATGTTAGAAAAGACACTAGCTGCATTATAGGTTGATTTTCTGACTACACACCCAAGGAGGTTGTAGTTGGATACCAATCAACTCCGTGAACAATCACCAAATAATCTGCATTTGGAAACACAACCACCCCAAATATATTAGTCATCTACCCTTTTTATAACACGTACAGAGTTTCTGGGGAATACTGGACAATTTAACTCTCTACTTTCACAAAAGACCTCTCCCTCAGATACACCACTGTGACCTCTCAGTTTTTACTATAGATCAGTATAGCTACCTGTACTTTTATTTATTTTATTTATTTTATTATTTATTTATTTTATTAAATTTATACCCCGCCTTGCTCAGGCGAACCTGACTCTAGGCGGATTACATGGTACACAGTACACAAAACAACAGTATACAAACAACATAGGATAAAAAACAACACGGAGAGGCGAGGCAGCGGCGGCAGCGTTCTTGCTCACAGCAGCAGCGGCGTCCTTCTTCAAGCCTCCCTCAGCCAGGGAGGCTCCTTTTAACCTCCCGGCCGGTGACGGGGGCCGGGAGAGGCGCGGCAGCGGCAGCAGTGTTCTCGCGCACGGCAGCGGCGGCATCCTTCTTTGAGCCTCCCTCAGCCAGGGAGGCTCCTTTTAACCTCCCAGCCGGTGACAGGGGCCGGGAGAGGCGCGGCAGCAGCAGCGGCAGCAGTGAAAACACTTGCAGTGTTCTTCTCTTCACATTGTGTCTCCCTCCCCGCCATTTCCATGCAAATATTTGCTGAGAAACATGATCCCATTCAACACATGTCAACATGACCTTTCCTTGGGGTTCTGATTATAAGGGCTGTTAAGATGAGTTCCTAGAGGTACCTCGCTTAAAGAGCATAATGTGTTCCACGGGATTGCTCTTTAAGCGAGTTTGCTCTTTAAGCAAAACACCATTGTAAGTGACCAATTGTAACTTCGGGGGGGGGGGGATGCGAACCCTGATTTAGTTGTTAAGCGAGTTTTTGGTTGGTTTTAGTTGTTAAGCGAGGCAACCATTCAGAGAAAATTCTGCTCTTTAAGTGAATTATTCTCTAAGTGAGGCACTCTTTCTGCGAAGTTTAACTGTACTGTACTTCAAAATTTACTTCTAATGGTAAGCTTCTACAATACAAATTGTAAGCTTTCTTTCCATTTCTTTCTAGTTTGTTAAACAATCTGATCTTTCAAATGAATGAAAGGGACAGTCACATGATATAGTATATGTTGCTGTAAAGCTTATTCCTCAACAAGCCTCTCTGGAAAGGTGAAGGAATCACTTACTGGTATCTTATTTCATATTGGTAGCTGCTGCCAACTCAACCTCCCTCATCCATCCAAGATGAATGGAGCTCCTACTTACCAATGGTTGGGAAGAACTGTGTTGTGAGGTCTATCTCTTTTGGATTTGGGAAGTACAGTAATACCCCGGATAACAATTGCATCGGATAACGCTAAAACTGCATAACGACGACAAATTTGGGGGGAAGATTTGCATTGGATAACGTTCTTTTTAGCGTTATCCAATACAGTCGTTCTTAGCAGCAGGGTGGCTGGAAAGCTGAACGGGGTTCTCCGTTCAGCTTCCCAGCCACCATGCAGCTACGGAGACAGGGGTGGGGTGGCTGGAAAGCTGATGGGGGGGATCCCCCGTTGGCTTCCCCAGCCACCCCACAGCTGCGGAGGCAAGGGCGGGTGGCTAGGGAAGCCGGCAGGGAGTCCCCGTCAGCTTCCCCAGCCACCATGCAGCTGTAAATCAGGTCCTCTGATCTCTCTGGAGCAGGCAGGGGACCCGATCTACAGCTGTTACTGGGCTTCCCCGGCGTCCCCAGCCAGTGGAGCAAGCCAAAACGTCAGAGTTCGAACCCTGACGTTTTGGCTTGCTGCACTTGCTGAGGACATCGGGGAAGCCCAGAAACAGCTTGGATCAGGTCCTCCCACCTTCCTGGACCTGGCAGGGGGGGGGGTCAGGGACCCCAAATTTGGTTTTTTAAAAAAAGGACTTTTTTTTACCAATTTTGGGGTCCCTGACCCCCCTGCCGGGTCCAGGGAGGTAGGAAGACCCGATCCAAGCTGTTTCTGGGCTTCCCCGACGTCCTCAGCAAGTGCAGCAAGCCAAAACGTCAGGATTCAAATCCCAACGTTCTGGCTTGCTGCAGCCTCCAGGGAAACAGGGCTTTTTATAACGTTGTGTGATCAATGTATCGCACAACGTTAAAAACCGGATAACGACAAGACTTGTGGAACCAAGTCTCATCATTATCTGGGGTACTAGTGTACAACAAAACACACACACACACACACACACACACACACACACACACACACACACACACACACACACACACACACACCTGAGAAACTGCCTGGTAATTGACAGATGAATGGGAGGACCAGAAGAACTAAACTTGATAACATTTTAACCAAAGAGAGTATGATATATTCTCACAAAAGTTAC
Source organism: Furcifer pardalis (assembly GCA_030440675.1). Classification (NCBI taxonomy): domain Eukaryota; kingdom Metazoa; phylum Chordata; class Lepidosauria; order Squamata; family Chamaeleonidae; genus Furcifer; species Furcifer pardalis. The sequence continues at coordinate 120,988,288 of CP126891.1, forward strand.
TACAAAATAGAAAATTCACAGGAGACAATCTATGTAAGGATCTCTTACAGAATCCCTGATGCAACTAACTCATAACAGCCTTGATTCCACTCTCAGCATCTTATTGTTCCTCAGCTCCCATTGCCCTGGGGCCAACTCCCCCCATGGCTAACTGAAGAGAGAAGGACCAAGAGAGACAAAGAAAATTATTTTTGTCAATTTAAAAATCCCTCAATCAAATTGCATGGCTGACACCAGTGAGACATCAGGAGCATCACCACTGATGTTACAAACTACCTTTCTTTGGGTGTTAACCCTTCCCGCATCACAAGTGTGTACATCAAAACTTTAGTCACTTGTTGGTCCCAAATGTTATGGATGAAGCTCTTGTCATGACAGTAGCTGATGGGGCCCCTTAACTAAAAATCATGTCACTTACCACAGTTCACCAGGAATCAGCTTATTGCCGCAGCTGAAAAATCCAAGTTTTCAGAGGAGATTCAGTCTACACAACAGAGGCCCAGCAATTCTTCTCTGCATCCACTGCAATAGGAGAGCATGTTGTTATTTGATTAATTAGGCAGTTACAGATTTATTTTCTGAAAACAGCCAAGAAATATTTTAAGCAGTAACAGTAAAAAAACTGCAAAGGAATCTCCATTACAGCTCTTAAGTACAGTGAAACCCTGACATATAAACGGTTCGACTTACAAAAAGTTTGACATATTAATAGAAATCCTGGCTTTAAAAAATCGACATACTGTACAAATTTTTAATAGGAAAAATTCAACATACAAAAAAACTTACGGTGACATTTAGTGGCCTCTTCTGGTAATGCAATGTGTTTTTGACATACAGTACAATGTTTTCAACATACAAATAACCTCTTGGAACAGAAAAAAATCGTATGTAAAGGTTTTACAAATAGGTAAATCTTAGAAGAAATCAACCCTGACTGCTCCTTAGAAGGTCAAATAGTAAAGATGAAGCTAAAGTACTTTGGACATCAAATGAGAAGAGAGGATTCACTTGAGAAAGCCTTGATGCTGGGAAAGGTGGAGGGCAAAAGAAGAAGCGGGCGGCCAAAAATGAGATAGCTAAATAGTATTATAGAGACAATGGGCACAGAACTGAGCGAGTTGAGGAGGATGGTGGAGGACAGAGGTGCCTGGCGGACAGCGGTCCACGGAGTCGCAAAGGGTCGGAATCGACTGTGTGACTGAACAACAACAAGTATGGTACCAAGGCAGCAATGGCCCTTCAGAATGAAGAGAGAGCTGCAGCTTACTTATGAAAATGCAGTGCTGTATAATTAACAAGGAAGTGTACAATTTCTTAGGTTTGAAGTTTAAAACCAAAACAAAACAGTGATTTGTCATGTTCCGTATTTCCAAAGCGGTATGTGGTTTGTGTCTTGGACAGAGTGTAGAAGTGAAATGTCATGTTGTTTATTTCTGGGCCGTTTACTTATCTCAAAAATAGCACAGGGTTTGTGTAACGATCAGATCTGCCTTTAATAACAGTCAGAAGAATTCTTTTGCTGGGCACTGGTGTTTTTTCATCAGCCATGTGATCTGGAAAGAAAGAGAACTAAATCTCACTTGACAAATTTGTCATAACCAAAATAGCAAAAAAGAAAAGACAAAGAGTCATCTGAAACAGCAGCCTTGTTTCCTAAAAAATGAAGAAATCTATTTTCAATATTTCAGTCATATGCCAACTTTTTTTTAAAAAAAGGCATTTTCAGATGAAAAGGAGAGAGAGAGAGAGACAGACAAAGAGCATCTAAGAACATGATCATAAGCTTTCACTTAGAGACATGAGGAAAACCAGCTTGCCTGTGTCAGCAACTCAGACCTTACCTCCACAACCCCATCTTCATTGTCAAACGTGTGATCAAAGTTTCTCCCTCTCTGAAAGTGAACGGAGCAGTCAAACATATTTTTCCACTGTAACTTTACAGACTTGTAAGGTTTGATTTCAAAGAATAGAGGCCTGACGATACCTTGAGCTTCGAGAGATTGGTAAAAAATCTTACCATGTCAGCAGGTTTCTTCTGACCCATATACACTTTTGTTCAGTTTCTTGTTTTCAGGACAAATAATGATAGTGAAAAGGTTCTTTTAAAAAAGCCTATCAACATTGAATGAGCAATCACAGAGATATTTAATATGCAATCATGATTATTTATCCTTTCGTCACACACTCTTTCAGTTAGTTGTGTTGACAGAGGCCAAGTAACTACCATAATTTATATATTTCGCTCTACAGTTGTAGATGACGATCAGTTTTTTAAGGTGAAGAGCCAGAAGTTGCTCAGAGGGTGAACATCTCTTCTCCACAATTTCACAGTTAGGCTCATGGTATAGACCAGTGATGGTAAACCTTTTAGAGACCAAGTGCCCAAATTCAGCAGGCTGTCATCCGTGCCGCAGAGGGGCAGGGAAAACTCTGTGCTGGGGTAGGGAGGAAGTGTCCCCATTGGGCTGCTGGGCAGAGGGGTGGGGTGAACTGTGTGCTGTGGGGAGGGAGGAAGCACTCCCATTGGGCTGCTGGGCAAAGGGGCAGAGCGAACTCTGTGCTGGGGCGACGGTGCTCATACCCACAGAGAAGGCTCTGAGTGCCCCCTCTGGCACATGTGACATAGGTTCACCACCACTAGTATAGACCCATGATATTGCATTTCCTAAAATGCTAGAACATTAATAGAGAAAATAAGAAGGTTGTGCTAGGTCTGAATTTCTAGTTGGTATATCTGTAGTAGTGAAGATCTGCCTCTCCAGATGCCATTGATATCCCATCAACACAAGGCAGCATGAGTAATGAAAAGAATGATGGGGATGGAAGATGAAGAGCACCTGGATGGCCTCAGATACTTCCCATTCCAACAGGAATCTGTAGTGAAAAGATTGTAGTATTTTTGAGCCACAATTGGGTGTACCATGGTACCGGCAACCTTGTGTTGCTGGCTAATCTTACTCACACTATTCAAAAGAAATATTAGAATAATATTGAATAATTCAGAATAAGAAATGTGATATAAAATTGTCATGAAATGACATCTTTTTCCTAACGTTCTCAAAGCTTGGAGAGGACCTGGTTTAAACTAGGCCTCAAAATCATTTCCCTTCTTTGTCTCACAAGACTGGGTGTCACGAGACAGCTTGCTTTCAAGTTAGTGTTCCCATTCCTTATCTCTAAGCTTGCTGAGTTCCCTGATGTTGTGACTACAGGTTAGAGCACTGACTGTACATGTGTGTCAACAATCCTATGTTGTGGGAAAGTTTCTAACTGTCTCTGATTGGCCTAAACACGACACATGGTTTGGAATCTCCATCTTAGAGAGAGAGCAGAAGGAGTTCGTTTTTGAATGTCTATGGAATAACATCTTGGCCTGTGGAACTATTCCTTTCTGTTTTCATCATGGTTACCTAGATTACCTAGGACTATTGCTCTGTTTGCTGGACTGTCTTATGCTACTGACCTATGCTTTATGAACCTGATCAATATACCTGATCAATAAACCTATGTTTGCTGCAACAACGTCTCTTCATTGGACTAAAGGGTAAGAGAAGCAATGCATTCACACACAAGACTCTGAATATGCTACCTATTAAACCTCCTTGCAGAAGAGAAGCAGCTTAGCTGCATTGCTGGCCAGCTCGCCCTCTGGGGGCTTTGGTTTAGGAGGTCCAGAGCAGAGGGGGCCGGCTGGTTTCGTGACAAAAATATGTTAGCATTGTCTCATTTAGACCAAAGGATGTCATCTCCTAATGCCCTGAGAAACATATGTGATCTATAAAAGCATATATCCCATTACCTCATGTGTGTGGAGGAAAACAGGAAACAATAACAATGTACATGGGATTTATGACTTCTGGTGGTGAGAACATCGAATTGTGGAAACATCTTTGATTGTGAGAATCTTAGTCTGGAAATCTACTGGACCTTGCTCTATGCCATGAATACCATCTATTGGATATGCCCCCAGCCTTTTTTATTTGGCTAATTAAAATAAGCTGCTAATGCCAAAACCTCTGATCTAGATCTTTATTGGGAACATGCTGGTCTGGTTATAAGGGTATAAGGATAAGGATATGCTTCAACAACACTAAGTCTGGAGAAAGGAACTGCAGCATGAACTCACCCAAAAGGTGCCTTCATTTTGGCAGTTTCACCTCTGGCCTAGACATGGCAGAAGAAAAAGTGATGTCCACCAAAATCCTCATTTTGGCACCACCAACATGAAACTGGCTTTGAATCAACATACATTTAGGGCCATGATTTTCTGTCTTCATCCATTGTCCACCTTCACTCCTAGAATTTGCTCCAAAGCTTGTAATGCTACACAAAAAGCAATGCAGTATCTTCTACTTCTTGCTGTTTTCCAGGTCTTGTCAAGTCTATCTGAGGGCTTCTCCAGAGGAGCAATAATTCTTCCACTCATTGTGGTACTTGGTAGGGAATGAGTCCAGAGTTTATTGGGGTTTCACTTCTCTTTAAGATACTGTCATCTCCTTAAGTAATCATTTAAAAACATATCAAAAAATCAAGACAACAATCTTTTCTGCTGGACCCCTGTTTTGTTTGTTTGCTTCTTTACTCCTAAAGTAGCACTAAAGTTGAAAGCTTCCATTTTGGATCCTTAGAACAGGCCTGGACGGCTTAGCCATTTCAGAAATAACAGCTCCTCCCAAAAGCTGCCACCGGTTCTCCAGGACACTGGGAAAACTTACTACCGGTTCTGGGGAACTGGTGAGAACCTGTTACATCCCATCACTGAAAGATCCTACTTCCAGCATGAGACTTAAATGTTGAATTTTTTTCTCCACCTTCATTGTGGTGTCTGTAATTTGTGAAAATATCCTTTGTGTAAAGCTTTTGTTTTAGCACAAAACTTTCCTTGTGTGACACAATGAAGGTGGAGAAAAAAATTCAACATTTAAGTCTCATGCTGGAAGTAGGATCTTTCAAAAATGCTGTGAGATTCTTTATGGTGCTAATCCTGACACTCTGAGATGGTCAGTCTCACCTGCAATTTTAGCAATGGCTAAATGTCATTGCTAGTTTGAAGATGTGTTAAAGGAGTTCTCAACCTTTTAAAGCCAGGGGCCAGGTCACGCTCCCTCAGATAGCTTTGGGGGCCGGATGGCCATTTTGCCCTCCCTCCACCACATGGCACTTCCTGGTGGGGTGGAGGCAATGGAAGGTCCACATGAAATGGTGCAGTGGGCTGCATCTGGCCAATGGGATGCAGGTTGAGAATCCCTGTGTTAAAGGTATGCCACAGATGTATTATAAATAGCAGAACCTGGGATAAAGTGGGATTTCTGGTGATTGGGGAAAGGTCATGAGGTTTCTGCAATCCTATGCATCTTTATCCTAAGAGATAACCACTATTCAACATACTGAAAAATCTCACTAGGTTTGGAATTAAGCTTCTTCTTTTTTAAAAAAAAGAATTGGCGGACACTGTTTTGCAAATTTCTTCCGCTTCTCAAAATTACAAAAATTGCTTGCGATGAGCAAAAGTGAGAGTACCAGAACCCAAAAAGAGCTACTGTTAAAAAACAGGTTCCTAAGCTGCCTTGCAGTAATAATCTTTCAAATATGAAATAATGCAGAGAGAAAATTGTACGTTAACTATTAGTTATCCCACCCGCTAGGAACAACATTCGAGTGGAAGGCTTCTGCTCTCCCACTGAGAAATAAAATTAGACAAAATGCTTTTGCTTACTTTTCTAATCATGCAGAGCAAGGCTTAGTGAATAAAATAAGCAGGATAAATGCCATACAGCTTTAGCTATATAAATGGTTTCAATGTTGAAACTCATTTAATTCCTCATAGAGGCAAAATATTGAAAGCCAATTAGTCTGGGTTTACATATATATATGATTAAGAAGGGAGTGAGGAAATTGCATAAGGCTACAGCGTTTTTCAGCTTTACAAATAATCAAATACTTTCTACAGGAGCATCTCTTCTTCTCCTTCTCCTTCTTCTCCCGTATCCATTCCGGATATTGGCTATCATCATGGCAATAGTCTTCCTGTGCTTAACTCTTTGGAACAGTTCTTCCAAGGACATGCAACACTAGTCTCTCAAGTCCTTCAGCCATGAAGTCATGATTTCATCACTATGTTTCATTATCTTCAAGATACCACAGAGGTAGATGCCACTAAGAGATCATCAGGCACTATTCATGACTCTGTGTAAAAATAAGGAAAGCACAAGATAGAAAGCCATAATTTGTAGATCTAATGCAAAGATAGATCCATGCTATCTGAGTGACACCTTAAGCTTTCAAAGAGAGAGAGAGAGAGAGAGAGATCGTAAGGAAGCATCTACTGCACTTTGACAGTAAATCCAAGTCATTCCAGGAGGCTTTACTTCTGAGTAAAATAAATATATGCACCATTATATTACACATACAGTAAAACATTTGATAACACTAAGACTTGGTTCCACAAGTCTTGGTGTTATCCGATTTTTAGTGTTATCCGATCCATGTTAAAATCCTATGGGATGGATCAGATAGCGTTAAAGCTCCATAGAGATACATTGTAACCGCACAGGCTTTAGCGGTTGTTATCCGATCCATCCCATAGGACCTTAACGTTATTCGATCCAATTCTCCTCCTCAGATCACTTAACGTTATGCGATTTTAGCGTTATCCGATCCAATCATTATCCGGTGTTTTACTGTACCTCAGTTTAATTGGGGGGGGGGGGGAGTACATGGTCCAACAGAAAAACCCTAACATTCACACATCACAGAAATTGTACTTGGTTTAGGAAATGTGCAATTAATAAGAACTTCAGTTGTAGAACACACACAAACCATTCAGAGAAAAATAAACTCAGAAGGAAAATGTTCACAGTCCAATTTCTGTAAGAGGAGACTGGTTCTCATGTATGTGTCCCAAAGTCAGCTGGCCATGGCCAGTCCTATATATTGTGCTAAGGACAAGATTGTGCCTTCTCCTTGTCCATATGAAACACCCAACTGGACTGGCACATCTTGATGACACTTATGTATGGAGCGAATCAAAGAACATGATAAACACTATGTTTGAATGCTTCCAATGTTGGAGCACTCACCAACTCCTGAGATAGTTGGTTCCAATGGTTAGATCAGTACAACAGTGGAAATAACTGCCTCAAGAGGTGAGGAGCACTCCAACACTGGAAGCATTCAAGAGAGAATTGGACAACCATCTGTCAGATCTTCTTTGATTCGTATTCCAGCACTGTGTTCCAGTGTACCTAAACACAACAGGTTAACTAAGGCAGCAACCAAGGGCACAGGCAGTGTCAGGTTTTCCTGGGTCACTTCATGTCAAGGGGAAGAGCTCAATAAAGTTTAGGCCACAACTTTTGTCTGCACAACCTCATGCCAACAAATGGGCTGCTACAGCTTCCTTGTTTAAACTATCTGTAGATGATCACTGTTTTGAGGTATCACTTAGCTGACAGAGGATCAAGGCATTGCATTGAAACAGTGATTAGGAATTTTAAAGAAAAATCATGGTGGCAGAAGCCCAATCAGTGACATGTGGCTTCAGCACCAGCTGTTTGGCAGCAGTGCAGCTGTAGCTGACGCTCCCCAGCTGCTTTGCTCTATTTTATCCTGTCTCCAGTAACTACACACCGGAGTGTACAGAATGCTATTTACCTCCCCATTGAAATGGTACCTATTTATCTAGTTGCAATTTCTTCAGCAGTGGGGTTCAGCAGGTTTACCCCAGTTCGCCAGAACCGGTAGCAGAAATTCCAGCTGGCCCCGCCTATTACAGTTTTGAAATAAAGTACAGTCAAACCTCGCATAACAATATTTGGTTTTACCTGTTACATTGTTTTAATTTTTTATGAACTTTTAAGGATCTATTTGTGATTTTAATCCACATTGTAAGCCGCCCAGAGTCGGGTACTCCCGATTGGGGCGGGGTAGTAAGTATAAATAAATAAATAAATAAATAAATAAATAAGTGTCTCGCTTAGCGAAAAACTAGCATAACGAGCAAGTTTTTCACTAAGTGGTATGAGTCGCATAACGAATTTTTCACTATGCGAGTCGGACTTTTCCCTATGGAAAAACTTGCCTAATGAACGTTTCTATGAGGGAAACTCGCATAGCAATTTTTTTTCGCTATGCGAGTTTTCTCCCTTGAAACGCTCGTTATGCGAGTTTTTTCATATGAAAAAGTCCAACTCGCATAGCAAAAAAATTATTATGCGAGTGTGACTTGCATAGCGAAAAACTCGCATAACGAGCACCCTCATAGAACAAATTAAATTCGTTATGCGAGGTATGACTGTAGTCCTAATTGGGGTGCAACACAGGGCTTTCCCCCTGGCCACGCCCACCATACCATGCCCACAGAATAGGTAGTAAAAAAATTGAATCCCACCACTGACTTTCTTGCTTTTAAACTGCTAGGTTGGCAGGAACTGGGACAGAGGACAGGAACTCACTCCATTGTGCAGCACTCAGGTCTCGAGCTACCGACTTGCTGACCGTCTAGTCATCAAGTTCAGCATCACAACCACTAAGCTCAGCAATTTAGGAACAAACCCTGAGGGGGTCTCAAAATGGGGTGGATTGGGGTGGATTGGCATGCTCCAGCATAACATGTGTGCACATGATTTTTTTTTAATCATGGACCCTCAACCCCCTAAAAAAAAAAAAGAACATCCCCCAAAAGTGGTCTATTATGCTTGTGTAGACAGTCCAACTCTCTCTTCCAACATCTTGCTGCCACTTCTCAGGATCTGCTGCCTCTGGCAAAGGGCATACATTGCCAAGGTGACCTAAACAACTTTAAGGGACATAAAAGGTAAAGAAACAGAGAGAAAGAAACCAAGCACATTCAGTGTATTTTTCAAATTAGTCTGTTTTTTAAAAATAGTAGGACTACTGTTTATCATGTAGGTCATATGTGTGTGTGTGTGTGTGTGTGTACACACACACACACATGACCTACATGATAAATAGTAGTCCTATGGGTAGTATAACAACAGCAATAACTGCCCAATAGCGTTTATATATATATATATATCGGGCAGTTATTGCTGTTGTTATACTACCCATTTCCCATCATTTTCTGCTATAGCTGACATCTTCCATTTTTCTGTGTCACCTGATAAGGAACTCTGGGTAACTCATCAGTGTGCATCCATTATTATGTATTTATTTATTTATTTAGATTTATTATCCCACCCCAGTCAGGCGAACCTGACTCTAGGCGGCTTACAGAAAGAAAAAGATCACACATGAGTGCAAAACAAACTAAACAATCCCACTATACCCCTTCAAACTCAGACATTAAAACCTAAGGTTCAATATTAATTAAAAAATAAACTATAAATTTACAAAATACTAAAAAGATTTAAAAGTTTAAAAGGTTTAAAAAGTTTAAAAGAGGGAGGGAGGGGTGGCTGTCCCATCAGATCAGCCACCCAACATGGGACCCCATGTTCCTGGAGCCCCACACCTGCCCTGCCAGCCAGGTTTTAGGCCCTTCCGAAAGGGCAGGAGCTCTGTCTGTAGACGTAACTCAGTTGGCAGGAGGTTCCAAAGGGCCGGGGCGGCCACGGAGAAGACCCTCCTTCTGGTGCTAGAGAGATGCGCCTCTCTAGCCGATGGAATGATAACAGAGTCTCTCCGATCCGCCCTGGTGGGACGGACAGATGTCCTTGGGGTGACGCGGTCTCTCAAGTATCCTGGCCCACTACCATGTAGGGCTTTAAAGGCAATGACCAGCTTTAAAGATAATGATCATCCATGCTTTCATTCTTAAAATGAAAGATACTGAGATTCACTCTTGCTGTAGAAGCATAACCCTCTGACCAAAACCCCTTATTCTCTAATTCAGGGTGCCCAAACTTTTCAGGATGCGGGCCGGTCATGTGGTTCAGGGAGGCAGGCACTATGGTCTGGGGGCTGGATGAGGCCTCCCGATGCCAATTCATCCGGCCCACAAAGCCCTCATTGCTCCTGGAAGCGGAAGTAAAACGCACCCATATGGTGCACTTTACTTCTGCTTCCAGAAGCAACAAGGGCTTCGCAGGCCGGATGAATTGGCATTGGGGGCCACATCCGGCCCCGGGGCATAGTTTGGGCACCCCTGCTCTAATCCTTAATGGAAAAAATAGCTATCAGTGTATCAAAAGAAAAGTACTCCCTGTGTACTTAGAAACACTATCCTACATACTATTCCATTCACCATACACTGAGACAATAGATTAATATCTCTTTTGTGCTTTAGGATTTCTCACCACATTTCACGCCCCTGACTCCACATGTGCCTTATGTCTTATAATGTTACAAGACCCCATGCAAGTTGAAGAACCCTAATCCTTGACAATTATAGCCATCACACAAGAGTTTGACAGATGTTCCTAAATAGCATAATGCAAACAGTCTGGCTTTTCAGACCAATCCACATCAATCTGAGGTAATGGTTTAAATGCCGTAAATATCCATTTGATACTTTTACCATAGTGTAAACAATTTTTAACCATTCTCATATACTTATGAGGTTTCCAAAAGACCATGAGGATTTATTTACTTCCTGTAAAACAACAGGAATTCTTAATCCTGTCAACAGATTACAGAATTGTTTTCCTTTTGGGGGTAATGGGGGTGGCTAAAAGATGGCGTTCTTTATGAGATGCTGCCATCTATAGGTTTTGCAGGGGTTTTGCAGCTTCATGCGATGGGGAAAGTAACCCAAACAAACAATGGCTATTTAACAACCCAGTTTTTAGAGCCAAGACTCTTCTTGAGCAATCAAAAGAACTATAAATTGCAGTGTTGCCTGGAAATAGAAATGTCATGACCAAAAAGTTGATAGCAAAACTAGAGCTGACCGCCGAGTAGTTAGATTTCCCCCTCAAATTTTTTTTCAGATGACAAAAATGCCTCATTTTTCTTTTTCTAAAGAAAAAAAAATGGTTCCCAGTTTTCTTCATTTAAACAGCTATTTATTCATTTACACCAGGTGTTTCTAACCTACAGCCCATGGGCTGGAGAGACACATAACATTTATAGGTATCTCTTTCACTTGATGGAACATAACGCTACTATAATGTCAACACCATGAGGGGTAAAATTGTTAATTAAACACAAATTCTAATTTTGCCTAGCCATTTTACTGAAATGCTCGTGATAGTCCCAAAAGTACAGGATGGGGAACCTTCACCCTCCAGGTATTTTGGACTACAACTCCCTGAAATCCCAGGCAGCATCAACAGCAGTAAATAATTAGAGAGCCTGTATTTTGAAACAGCTGTTGACCAAAACCTTCCTCATACTACAATAACTTAAACTTCTCAGAGTGTTTTAGTTTCCTCATTATGCATCTTGGTGAAAAACGTATTTTGGGGGTGAATTTTCTGGGTTTGGCAGATGTGAACTCAAATATATTTTAAAGTTACCATGATTTGTTTTTAATTGTTTTGGAATGATAATGCTTTATTATTATTATTATTTGCATTGTCCAAATATGCATGTGAAACATACATGTTCTGAGAATATAAGAAAACCATTCTGGGAATTGAGAACCTTGAACCTTAAGTAGAGCTTTTCTATTGAATTTCAGTGTGCAGTTTAGATGTGCTAATTAAAATCCACAATGGCTAATAGAGAGAAGGCAATCTGTAGTGACATAATGTTAGCATTTGCTCTTGGGGGGTGTTGGTATGAAGTGGCATAAAATGCAGGCACTCCACACTATTTGAGGCCTTAGGCTGGAGATCTTGAACATTCTCCAAGTTTTATATCTCTAGTTAACTTTGATGCTGAGAAGACAGTGTGTGAGACATTGCAAGTACCAGACAAAACTGAAGGGGAAAGGCAAATATTGCAGAAAATGACCTCTTTATCGGCTCAATCGTGCACAATCTTATGCACGATGCTTTTCATATATGTACTGCTTATAGTGTTCTCATTCCCCCTCTTTCTCAGGAACACACACATACAGTATACATGAATATTTTAAAAATGGATTGGTTCAACTTTGTCTAGGGAGACTGGGTATATAGTGAAAAGGTGCCCAGCTGACATCAGTAATGAAAGCATTCATAATCTTATGTGTGTTTACTTGGAAGTCCTACTGTACTTAGTATGAATTACTCTCCAGGGAAAAGTGGATGAGATTGCAAATGTTGTTACCCATCCAGAATATTTGTTGAAAAAAAATCTTCATTTGTAATGGTTTATAGGTGGTCCTGAAATTTGCAGAGCTATCCTAAGACAAGTTGCTATCTGAATTGGGCAAGAGCAATAGTTTGTTCATTCATTCCTTACTTTTCCTTCATCCCACAACTTATGAAACAAGCAGATAATACATTACAGATATTAAAACATAATTGCATCAACTATCATATTAAAACAGAACACACGTACATATCATTCGATAATACTGCAGTTAAAATTAATAATTGTAGTCCTTAATAGAAAACACTGAACCTCTTCTTCGTCTCCAATCTTGGGTGGTCTTATCTCTGCACTGCCAAATAGGAAGAGAAGGATCATCAAAAAGGTCAACTTTTTCCCTCCAGTGCAATGGACAACATGCTTACATTAAATATGCATGCACAAATTAAAGTTAATATATTGGAAATGGATGTCTCCTAATTTAGAAAGCCGATTATTGCAAGGAGGGAGTCAATGTACAGACAGCAAATCTATAATATTTTACAATAGGAAAAACAAACAGGCAATAAACAGATCTATTTACTTATGTGTATCTGTTAACTGACTTTTTGTATAATAGCAAAAACAACACATACACAAAAGGTAAATAACGTGTTAAAAAAAGAGAATCAATTATATCTTGTGCACACACAAAGAAGAAAAGGTGAAGATGTAGCGAGGAGAAAAGGGGCAGCCATGTACAAGATACCTTGCAAATTAATCAGTCTCTATTCAATGAAGGGGAATGCAATGGCTTAGTGGTTAAGATGCTTAACTTGACAACTGGAAGGTGTGCAGGTCAGCAGTTCAAGACCCGAGTGCTGCATGATGGAGTAAGCTCCCATCTCTGTGCTAGCTCCTGCCAACCTAGCAGTTCAAAAGCAAGAAACTGCAAGTAAATAAATAGGTACCATTCCCATTTTCCTAGGGACTTGCCCTATGCAGCCCATGTGGTTCCACTGGCAGCAAAAACAATCTAACCAATCTCTTCTTCCCTCCACCATTCAGCATCTGATTTCTATTTCTTTTCTTTTAATGTCTCCCTGTCTCCTGTGAGCCTTTTCTTTTCCTTACATGAATCTTCTACTGCACTTCCGAAATGTCTCCCTTTGTCCTTCTCTTGGCTCGCTATGATGGAACTGTCTCTGCCTGCGATTCTGCATTTTGACAGTAGTACAAGAAAGGAGAAATAGCACTTCTTCCATAGCTATAACTAGGAGCATGTGTGGACTTGTAGTAGGGCTTTTCTAGATTGACCATTCTATTTTATATGGCTTATAGTCCCACCAGCTGTACCCATTAGAGCCAATGAGAAAGATATGCAGAGACACCCCATAAGGTGCAGGGCTGTGGTGGCTCAGTGGTCAAGAAGCTTGCCTTGTTAGCAGGAAGGCTGGCAAGTTGGAAGTTCGAGAACTGGGTATTGCATGACAGATTGAGTGCCCATCTCTGTCCCAGCTCTTGGGGACATGAAAGGAGCCTCATTTGGGCATTCCCTGAGCAGAGTTTCTTCCACAAAAATCCTTTCAACCCAGAATAATTTTTGACATGAAATTATTATTATTACCCCATAAGGTCCATGACTGAATAAAGGACATACAGATAGGGACTCCCAGAATTGTGTCTTTTTGGAGACACCTAGTGCTGACATTATTTAAGTGTTTCTGGACCTCTGAAAAAAATGTAGAAGTCTCCCAATGAAATTGGAAGGCTAGGAAACCTCTTCCCCTGCCCCCCATGAAATGGCTGGTTTAGTCCAATAACCTTTGTGTCACCCTAGGATGAAGAATTAGAAGAGACCACTTGTTCTGCTGGCACACAGAATAATCATTATTACCTCTTATTATTTGGATATGGCAGCTTGAATAGATGTACAGTATTAGATATGCATGTTTTATTTGCAAAGAAGAGGGAATCCATTTTTGGCTCTCTGATATTTGTTATTTTTGCATTGTTATTGCAGGCTATGCGTTTCAAGCTGCATTTTGAAAAGCAATTTATTATAATTATCCTCATTCTTTTGGACTCAGCTTGATTGCACAGAAGCAACACTGCAAAATAAGGCACTTTAGGGAATTAGAGAAAAGTCAGGACAGGATTGCTACCAAGTTAGAAAGAATAGTCTGATGTACAATCTTCAGACAAATGTATGAAAATACATGAATTTTGGAGTATTTTTACATTTTCAATGGGATCATGTTGATTTCCTTCTTCTTTGTGCTATTTGTTTTGGTAGAGGATTGAAGAAGGGAGGTGTTGCTTCCTCCCGAACATGAAAAAATTCTGCATAGTTTGAAGGAGAGTTTAGAGCCATTAACTCTCTTTTGTCTTTGTAGAATAGTGTGTTAAATTGAGCTTACCAGTCATGAAGCAGAGGGCAAGAGGGAGCTGTGCTAGGGAGAAGACCTTGACTCCCACCTCCATTTTATAGTGGTAGGTAGAAGCAGCCCTGCTTCCTTATGAGAATAACTCTACAGACCACACATTATGTCAAGGTGAGTTGTATACCTCTTGCCCTTGTTCAGGAGGAAGGGACAGATCTAGAAAAACCTGGCCTGCAATTTAAAAAAAAGTTCCTAAGTGACCCTATAAATAGAAGGGAAGTAGGATGAATTGATTCAAGAGTCCAGTAACATCCCGTGTAGGAGCTCCACTCCCTACCTTGTTCCAGGTGGCACAATGTTCCCAAGTGCTCATAGCCATTGGCTCTTTGCCCCAGTCTTCTGCTCTTGATCCTGGCTTTTACATGAACATTTTCCTGCTGAGCCAATGGATTGTGACACAGCTTGAAATGGGTGAGGTTTTTATATTTTGGGACAAGCTAATTCCAGCGTCTGCCTGGACTTACACAACAAAAGCCACTCAATTTTCCTCAGAGACCCAGTTTCCTCTTCTTCTGCCAAGATCTTTTTGACTGATGTGCCTTACAAACAGGACCCAAACTGCTTGAAATTTCTTCTGAAGATATGTGCCCATCTTTGCTAGGTTTCAGCTAGATCTTATCACATTTTTGTCTTAATTTGTCTCTTTAATAAAAGCATTGGTCTGCAATTTTAAACTGCTGTCATTGGGTTGCTATTAAAATTTTTGTGAGCTACCTCAGGAAGGCTTTGCCCAGGAAACTGACATATACATTTTTAGGGAAAGGATCTCCAGGAAGAGGAGGCTGTTGTCATTAAACCAGATAAATGTCACCCATAAACAAGGAACCTGTGGACAATCTACAGAGGGACAACCGGGTAATTTATCCATATCAAATGCAATGTGGGGCAACAATGGAGGTTTTATATCTGCGAGGGCACATTATTTTAGACTTCTGCAATTAATAAGCAATGGGGGGGGGGGGAGAATTATCACTAGGATTTTTATTCCATGTTGAAAGGCTCATTTGCAAAAAAAGGAAAGTAGATAGAAGAAAAAATAATTTATGCGGAGAACTGCTAATCCAGCTGTTTTGCTTCTGGGCTTAATTGGATTTACCTAGAATTGATATTTGCTGTCAGCATGTGTTATAGCATCAGCAAAAGCCACAGTTACTGAAGACTATATTGTAGTCACTTTGTATTAACATGTTTTAAATGCTTAATGCTGTCACTTCCCATATCTTCAGTGCTAAGCAAATATATATTGCTTCTTCTTGATCATCATGTGTCTCTATATGAGAAACAGCCTGGCAACGCAAAAGAGATTATATCTTCCAACAAAATTGTGGCCAGATCTTACCCTTGTATAGTCTTTTCTCCCTCCTCCCCTCCTCCCGTTCTCTGCAATTCCCTGTGTGGTACAGTTGTTGCTGTAGGCCCAAGCCTTTGCCAGAAGCATGGTCATATAGTTGGGATGGGAATTCTGGGAACTGTGATTAAAATGTTTATGGTTCCAAGTCCTGGAAAGGACAATATGCAAATGCAAGGTGCCACTATTGCATCAGAACCATGACATTCTAGCACGTGTTTCTATGCATCAAGGCCAAGTGAAAAAGTCTTGATAGCCTGATAAATAAGGTACAATAGCTTCTTTTTTCACTATTGGATGTGCAGAAAAGAAGAACCCAGCATCTGAATTTAATTTCAACACTGGTGAGATTCTCTATCACACCAAAGTAAGATGACCTATTGAGGGTGTGCACAGCTATATCTTCCATGCATGTGATCTCGATCCATATTTACAAGATAGATAGGGAGTTGAAGCATCTTGGCTGCCTGGCCCACATTCCAGCTTCCAACAGAAAGAGAATGCTCGGGACAAATGGACAGAGTAAGTGCTATCTTGTCCCCGAATGCTTGCTGCTTGGGGTTATTGGTTCATTACAGTGGCGTAGCGTGGGGGGGCAGGGGGGGCAGATGCCCCGGGCAGCGGCTTTCAGGGGGCGGCAAAATGTCCCCTCCCCACCCTTTTGCTGGCGAGCGCCCCGCGTGCGCTTCGCCGCTTTCAGGCGAGGAGGAGGAAAAGTTTTTTTTTTTTTAAGGCGGACAATTCAAGGAGGGGGGCCGGCTAGCCATCGGGGGCTCTCCTGGAGGGCGGCCCGCGCGCGCGCGCGCGCTGCTCGTCTCCGCCAGCCCAGCCACCCACCCAACTTGCCGTGAGACGGGGCGCTCGTCTGGGGTGGGTGGCGCCGTGGCGGGGAGCCCCTGGTGGCTGGCTGGGCAGGAGGAGGTGGGCAGCGCGCGCGCGCGACGCGGGCCGCCCTCCAGGAGAGCCCCCGACGGCCAGCCGGGCGGGGCGGGGGGCGGGCCCCTCCTTGAATTGTCTGTCTTTAAAAAAACCCCTTTTTTTCCTCCTCGCCTGCAAGCGGCGAAGCGCATGCAGGACGCTCGCCAGCAAAAGGGTGGGGAGGGGACATTATTTGCCGCCCCCTGAAAGCCGCTGCCAGCGGCAGGCGGCGCGCGGAGAGCCCCCGACGGCCAGCCGGGCGAGCGATCTGCCGGAGCGAGGTGCGCTCGTCGGGGGTGGGTGGCGGACCGGACGGCCTCTGGTGGGCGAGCGGACGGAGGTGTGTGTGGCGCGCGCGCGGTCGTGCGCGCGCCGCTAGTCAGCAGGGGGGGCGCCTTCTGCCTTGGGAGGGGGAGGGGTGGCGGCAGCGGCGAGCTGGGGGGGGGCGGCGAGTTTGCTTTTCGCCCCAGGCGGCTGAAGACTGCGCGACGCCACTGGTTCATTACAATCATCAATAGGGCCAGCCTAGCTCTGCAGTATATTCTATTCTCCTGCACAGCACAGCACGGTCTGAGACATTATTTGGAAAATACCTGCCTGAAATTATCCAGACAGCTGGGTCAGAATACTGTAGCACATTATATTGAGATGACTATTCAGGGGTTTCAGTAAGTTTAGAATTCAGTTGTCATGGTTATAATCTGAGATAGATTCAACAGGGCATATCTCACTTGTATCTCTAAATGGTTTCACTATGGATTTGTTTATTATTATTATTATTATTGTTGTTACAGGCTGGGTTCAGGACAGGAAGATCAGTCATGGACAATTGCCTGATCCTACAACACCTTCGTGAGAAGTATCCGAGTTCACTGTATACCGCCTTTATAGACTTAAGATTTGCTTTTGATTCCATTTCACGGACCAAACTGTGGGAGAAACTAAAAACTACCTCAATTGATCACCGCCTTTTGGCCTTGATCTCTGTGGTGCATGAGAACTCAGCTTTGAAGGTGCGCTGCTCCCCATGGGGTCACTTGTCTTCTGCAGTTGCCACCCAGAAAGGTGTGAGACAAGGATGTATATTGGCCCCACTTCTGTTTAATTTCTATATTAATTACTTGGTCAATCATTTGGCAAATCCAGACTTCCATCCTCCAAAGTTAGCAGAGAGGCATATTAATTCACTGTTTTATGCTGACGATACCCTCATTATGGGAAGATCACCGGTAGGCCTTAGACGGGCACTCAGAGCATTAGTTGCCTATTGCACGGAAAACCATCTAGTTATCAATTATGCCAAAACCAAGATCATGGTCTTTGGCAGGAAACCCAAACTTTACAATTGGGAAATCGAGGGGCATCCTATTCAGCAGGTCCCCAGCTTTAATTATTTGGGGGTTCTTTTCCATGCCTCAGGCTCTAGGAAAACCTATATTGACCATGTAGTTCAGAATGCGCAGAGGAGTGCATCAGCAATTCTTAGGTTCTACTGGAGCAGGGGAGGGCGTTATGTACCAGCAGCCATTAAATTGTATGAAGCTAAATCACTCGCCCAGCTCACATATGGTGCGCAGCTAGGACCCTTAGCCAGTTATCAGCAGGTGGAGAGAGTTCAGTCAAAGTTTCTTAGAACTGCTCTCTCGACCCCCCGCTGCGTTTCCACCAATGCCAGATTAAGGCTGGAGACGGGCTTAGTGAAGGTAGAGGCAAGGTGCTGGATGCTGATAATTTCATATTGGCTTAAAATACACAATTTCCAGGGCACCTTGGTGTTTCTTACACTTCAAGATTCATTTCGCTCTTCCTGGAAATGTAATATACGTAATAAATTGGCTTCTTTGGGCTTGTGTCCAGCTACCCTGCTTGCAATGGAAGCACAACAAGCCAGGGAGCTAGTGAAACAGAGAATAAGGGACACTGAACGGCAGGAAGATGTGGCCAAGTCTCCTGGTTTCTTTTGCAATGTTTCCATCAGGTACCAGCTTGTCCCCGCAGCTTATCTGCAGCAATTAGATCTCCCAAAACATAGGCTGGCATTCACCCAGGCCCGCTGTGAATGCCTGCCTTCAGCTGTCCTTGAGGGCAGATATAACGGGATACCCTATTCAGAACGATTATGGCCATGTGGAGATGGGGATGTTGAATCGATTGAGCATGTTCTCCTTTTCTGCTCATTCTATAGGGATGCCCGTGCAGAATTAATAATCCCCTTGCTGCGCCAATGCACAGGAAAATTGCCGGCCCAACAAGCTTCCTTCCTACTCCAGGACAGTAGTATTGCTATCACGCGCAAAGTGGCGGGTTTTTGTGCACAGGCTCGTAGGATACATCGGCTGCTGACTAGAAAGTCTAGTGTGGCTCTATAGTTTATTGAGATTGCTCCAGCACTGAGCAGCTGACCTACACTACTTATTATGTTATCTCTTCACCCTTGTCATTATCGGTCTGGCCATACATTACTGAGTTTTAGTAAACTACAACTCTATTAGAGAGTATTTTATATCCTTGTAATGAGGCTATCCCTCTTTTTCTTGTAAATATTAGTATTGCATTTTATTTTCGTGACACTAGGTTTTAGTAATTATTGAGGGATTTTAGTAATATTGTTTTTTAGATAGGCACCCTGCTGTTTTATGTCTATTCCCAGTAGGTTTTTAGTACAGTAATACCCCGTATAACGCGAGTACCGTATATCGTTAAAACCGCATAACGTTACAAGATTTTCGGAAACATCTTGTATCGAGTAACGCGATTTTAACGTTACACGATACAGTCATTCTTAGCAGCAGGGTGGGTGGAAAGCTGAACGGGGTTCTCCGTTCAGCTTCCCAGCCACCCTGCAGCTACGGAGGCAGGGGTGGGGAGGCTGGAAAGCTGACGGGGGGCTCCCCCATCGGCTTACCCAGCCACCCCACAGCTGCGGAGGCATGGGCGGGTGGCTAGGGAAGCCGACAGGGAGTCCCCGTCAGCTTCCCCAGCCACCCTGCAGCTGTAGATCGGGTCCTCTGATCTCTCTGGAGGTGTTTCTGGGCTTCCCCGACGTCCAGAGCCGGTGCAGCAAGCCAGAATGTCAGAGTTCGAATCCCGACGTTCTGGGTTGCTGCACTGGCTCAGGACATCGGGGAAGCCCAGAAACACCTTGGATCGGGTCCCCACACCTCCCTGGACCCGGCGGGGGGGTCAGACCCCCCAACATTGGTAAAAAAAGGACGTTTTTTTTACCAATTTGGGGGTTTCTGACCCCCCCGCCGGGTCCAGGGAGGTGGGCAGACACGATCCAAGCTTTTTCTGAGCTTCCCCGACGTCCTGAGCCAGTGTAGCAAGCCAGGATGTCAGAGTTCGAATCCCGACGTTCTGGGTTGCTGCACTGGCTCAGGACGTCGGGGAAGCCCAGAAACACCTTGGATCGGGTCCCCACACCTCCCAGGACCCAGCGGGGGGGTCAGAAACCCCAAAATTGGTAAAAAAAACGGACTTTTTTTTACCAATTTTGGGGTCTCTGACCCCCCCGCCGGGTCCAGGGAGGTGGGCAGACACGATCCAAGCTTTTTCTGGGCTTCCCCGATGTCCTGAGCCAGTGCAGCGACCCAGAATGTCAGGATTCGAATCCCAACATTCTGGCTTCCTGCAGCATAAAAGAGGGTGGGGGAAGTTCAAAATTAGCGCGCATCGGGTCTCCCGACCTCCCTAGAGCTGATGTGCGCTAATTTTGAACTTCCCCCACCCTCTTTTATGCTGCAGGAAGTGAGAACGTCGGGATTCGAATCCTGACATTCTGGCTTGCTGCACTGGCTCAGGACGTCGGGGAAGCCCAGAAACACCTTGGATCGGGTCCCCACACCTCCCTGGACCCGGCGGGGGGGTCAGAGCCCCCAAAATTGGTAAAAAAAAAAACGTTTATTGCTTGGTCCAGAGCTGCAACATCAGATGAAGGATTGAAACTTGGATAAGCATGGGCTGCTGAACCACTCTTAGAATTTTTCACACACTGTGGCTCATCGTTCTCCATAAAGCGGGTCTGCTTCAGAAATTCACTCACAAAAGCCATATTAATTCACGTTCCTTTTTTGGGTACTGCTCAGAAATCCTGCTCAGAAATCCTTGTTTCAGGGGATAACATGCTTTGTCTTACCAGTGCCCCCAAAGATATTTAGATGCCAGTTGCTTGACAAGATGATACCCCATTTGAGCCAGTCCTACAACTGGACACATCTCCAGAGGTAGAAGCTGAGCTGACAGGATGAAGATGTTGGAGGACAGAGCCGAGTGTCTGCTCATTATCTCCCCCTAAGGGAGCTTGTTGCTGTCGATGTACTGGAGGATCCTTTCCTTTCACAAGTGTTGGATTAACTGCCAGTTCAAATGGCTATTGTATATTGAGTGAAAAAGAACCACATTCACAAAGTATTTCGGGCTGACTTTGCCCTCATTCTATACAAAGGAGTTGACTAGACTGAACGTTTAATCTTCAGGTACTGTTGATGTAATGGCATAATTCATCAGTCCTAAGGCAAGCAAACTCTCCACGTTCAGTGATTAGGATACACCACAAATTGATGCCATGAGGCCTCACTCTTATGTCTGATGAAGTGGACTTGGTCCACAAAAGCTCACATTACTTATTATGTTATCTCTTCACCCTTGTCATTATCGGTCTGGCCATACATTACTGAGTTTTAGTAAACTACAACTCTATTAGAGAGTATTTTATATCCTTGTAATCACATTTAAATACAAGAGTTAGTCTTTAAGGTGTCACAACATTTTTTTGTCTTTTTTTGCTGTTCTGTTTTGTTTACTCTCAGATATATAAACAGACACTAACATTGGGGGATTTAGGAAAAACAGAGAGAGGGTGCCCCAGCAACTGCCACCTGGGACAGTTGCCCTGTATTTAGCCTTGTAAGAAGCCTAAAGCTGCAAATGATGTGAGGTTTAGGGTATCAGCTGACACATGAATCGGCTTTACTAATGCCACCATTGCTACAACTTTGGTGCCCCAACTTTTGTGGTAAAGATGGCAGCTGCCACAGGCAGGGAACAATATATGAAATGCCATATGCTCATTAATCCTGACAACTTTTTTTGGCATAGCTGTTCACCTCTGGACTAAGGCCTATGCATTGGATGGTGTATTAGTCAAAACATTATTCACTATTGTGGGGACCCAGTAACACGGGATCCCATACAGGCTGGTTGATTTGAGGGGTAGCCACCACCCCCCTGCCCCAGGTTTTATCCGTTACGCTGTTTTAATCTTTTCTTATGAATTCTTTCTTATGAATTCTTGAGGTTTTAAACATTATTATTTTTATTGGATTGGTCTGTGTTTTTAGCTACGCTGTAAGCCGCCCAGAGTCGGGTTTACCTGATTGGGGCGGGATAGCAAACGTGAATAAATAAATAAATAAATAAATAAATAAATAAATAAATAAAACTATCATGCCCCAAGTTTGTCATCTATAGACTACCATACTATTTGGTCAATTGGATTTTACCCATCATACTTGTTTCCACAATAAGCTAGCCCAGGAGTATCCCTTCCTACCCCTTTTCCTGAGACATCACAAAAAATCCAGTCCCTTGGCTTTAGGATTTGCCTTAAAATTGAAATGAAACACTGGTGACCTGGCAACATTAATATAGATACAGTACACAAGTGCACACATTTATATACGGACCAAATTCACAAATCCCAAAATGGATTTATATCCCACTGCACCAAAGATCCATTGTTCCTTTACTCTTGTACCTTTAGATGTGAAATCTTTTAACTCTAGTAAAACTCATTTCAAGCTGGAATTGCTGCAGTATGCTGTGTTATTTAAAAACAAACTTCTGTTGGAAAGCAATGTGTGATTTCTTTAAAGTTATTCCTGTTTTTTCTATCTTAAATCCAAATATTAACAAAATATTCCCCTCTTCTTTCTTTCCCACCTCTCCTTTTTGCATTTTTTCATGTATCACATAGCTTCTGGCCCAGAAACCAGTGCAAATTAGATTGTGAGAACTTGATACAGTTCTTCTGAAAAACAGTTAAATAAATAGACCTTTTAACAACTCAATATTCTCTTCACAATCAAACGTTTAAAAAATGTGATTTAGAAAAATCTGCCCTAAAGAGATCCTAAGGGTTCTGGTTGTTGTTGTTGTTTTTAAAGCCTTACCAAGAAAATATTTGCTTCATAGTCAATTCACTTTTGATAAGTTTTTCCACAATGTTTTACTTTTTCCAACATTCCACATGCAACACTCTCATCATGATACAACTTCCATCCAATGTGCACCTATTTTATCTTCCATTTGCTTCTGGCATTCCTTGGGAATTCTGCATGAACTTCAGTTTGTTTCCTATATTATTGTCTGGTAACATGAGGACTGGAAGCCAAAACTCCGATCAACACCAAGGGAGGAAATAAATATTGAAACGATGGCAGTCACATTAAGACAGGCTGCAGACTACAACATTAAGAAATACTTCCTATCCCTATTCTGTTTCTTCTAGGAAAAAAGGGGGGAACATACACTTAAACTACAGTTCTACCTTGCTTAAAGAGCATAATGTGTTCCACAGGATTGCTCTTTAAGCGAGTTTGCTCTTTAAGCGAAACACCATTGTAAGTGACAAATGGGGGGGGGGATTTCGAACCCCGATTTATTTGTTAAGCGAGTTTTTGGTTGATTTTATTTGTTAAGCGAAGCGAACATTCAGAGAAAATGCTGCTCTTTAAGCGAGTTACTCTTTAAGCAAGGCGCTCTTTATGCGAGGTTTGATTGTATATTGAAGGGACATACACTAGAACACCGGATAATGTTATGACTTGGTTCCACAAGTCATGACGTTATCTGATTTTTAGCGTTGTCCAATGCATACATCGAACAACGCTTAAAAAAAAGCCCTGACGTCAGGGGCAAACTACGCCGAGGCAAGGATCGGCTTGTCCAAAATTTATCCCCGGGGGGGGGGGGGATTTTGGACAAGCCGATCCTTGGCTAGGCGCGTGATCGGCTTGTCCAAAATTCCCCCGCCCGCTTGCACGTGAGGAGGCACCGAGCGGGTGCCTCTTCTGCCAAACCTACGAGACTCTTAGCAAGCACGCCTGTTCCCCTCACTCCACTGGCCCCTTAGCAAGCGCTATGGGGCCAGTAGGGTGGGGGGAACAGGCACCCGCTAGCCTTCTTCCACAGCCCATGTGGGCTGTGTCCGAAGCCCAGCAGCTTCGGACACAGCCCGGACGGGCTGTTGACAAAGCCTAGCGGGGAACAATTGCAGCAATTGCTGCTATTGAACTAGGTTCGAGGAAAAGGCAGGCACCCGCATGTCTTTCGCCCGACCCTAGTTCAGTAGCAGCAATCCATCGCTGGGGGTGGTGGATTAGGTAGATGGTCTACCCAATCCAACTCCCCCCCCCCCCCACGATTGGCTCGGATAACGCTAAAAATCGTGTTATCTGATGCAAGGTTTTTCCAAAAATCTTGCATCGTTATCCGATTCTAGCGCTATCCGGTCCAATCGTTATCCGGTGTATTACTGTATTACATTCGCCTCCTCCTTTCTCATAAAATGCTTTGTCTCATGTGTCAGGTTTGCATGGGTGGAAGGGGATGCCGGGTTTTTTTTTCTGTCTGACAAAAAGGTCTAGTGATGGTTCTAGATGCCAGAACAAAACATCATACTTGAGATTCCAGAGCTGAAGCAAGTCCATGTCATGTTTCATTGGTGTGGGAGTAATGGTTGGGAAATGGGGGCTAGTCCATCGGATTGTTGAAATAGGCATGACGGAAACCCAAGTACGTAAATTAGTCCAGAATGTGTCTAGAATCTGGCTAGATAATATATAAACTCATGTCCACTGTTCTACATAGAAATAAACCTGTGATTCCCCATTTTCAATTCCTTCCAAAATACAAATGATTGCTTGTGATTGCCAGTAAACCAAGATTGTAAACCATGGTTTGCAGGCAAACGGTGTGATTGATCAGATGAAATTAATTGTCACATACACACTTTTTTTCAGTCTCTTTTAATTAACACACATTCTAGAAAGACCTGGAATGTGACGGTTTATCTCCTCAAAATATTTCTAGCCCCCATCCATTTCTGAGTGGTGCAACCAGGGCTGGATTTACATGAAAAGAGACCCTAGGCTATTCCACTTATGTGGCCCTTTCACCTCCCATTTTTAAGTTTGTAAATTACATGAGAGATAATAAAATACATCATTTTGTTGTTGTTCAGTCGCACAGTCGATTCCGACCCTTTGCGACCCCATGGACCACTGTCCGCCAGGCACTTCAGTCCTCCACCATCCTCCTCAATTCGCTCAGCTCTGTGCCCATTGTGTCTACAATACCATCTAGCCATCTCATTTTAGGCCGTCCCCTTCTTCTTTTGCCCTCCACCTTTCCCAGCATCAAGGCTTTCTCAAGCAAATCCTCTCTTCTCATTTGATGTCCAAAGTACTTTAGCTTCATCTTCACTATTTGACCTTCTAAGGAGCAGTCAGGTTTGATTTCTTTTAAGAGTGACCTATTTGTTCTCCTCGCTGTCCAGGGGACTCTCAAAACTCTCCTCCAACACCACATCTCAAAGGCATCTATTCTTCTGCGCTCAGCTTTCCTTATGGTCCAGCTCTCACAACCATACATTGCCACCTTATTGACTATAAGAAATTTTTGTTTTGAAGGTGATGTCTCTACTTTTCACTATGTTCCCCAGGTTTCTCATCGCTTGCCTCCCAAGAATCAGTCGCCTTGTTATTTCATGGCTGCAATCATCATTACTGTGATATATATCAATACGTTAAATGAAACATGTTGTGATTGGTACTAACCTTTATTAAAAAATGTGGCATGGATAATAAATTAAAAAAAGTCAAGAACACTTATTTGAATATAGGCCCCTCTTGATCTTGAGGCCCTAGTCTGAAGCCTAGTTAGCCTATAGGAAAATCCAGCCCTGGGTGCAACTCATAAAAATGTATTCTCCCCCCCCCCCACTCAAAAATTCCAATCAATCAACGTTCCTTGCACATCACTACCCTTGAATTGAATGTTACTGCTCTGTCATGTATTCCCTGGACTCTTTCCACTCAGGGAAATGTGTTGTTTTAATCTGGGAAGGGGGGGGGGGAATGGCATCGCAGGAGTGGAATGTGCCCCACCATTTCAGAACTGCTTTGTTTAACTTCCTCAAGTTAAATCCAGTGCTGGAGGAGGCTAGAAACAGAGTTTTCAGAAGAAGTAATATATTGCAACAGACAGATGGTTAAAAGCTTTGTTAAACATACATACTCGGGGCCATTTATTCTGGATATGATGACATATAACTGCCGTTTTTGAAGCAATCATCAGTAGAGGGAGCTTTCATTTGCCTCCTCCGCCATTACCTACGTGGAAGTTGCCTAGATGATGGCCTACTTGTATATCACCATAATGGGGCAATCCTTTTTAATCACCATGCCAGCACACTACTTTGTACCCTAGTGTGTGGCAAATCCATATGCTAAATGGCATGCTCAAATACAGAGTAGTTGTTCTTCTTTGCAAAGACCTACAGACACTTATACTTTAAGTGTTTCTCTTTCAGAAATATGTGGGAAAGAATTGTGGTTTCCATCACAGGCATGACAAGAAAAATCTTCTTTAAATCAAAGGGGAAACTATTTGCATTCTGTACCTTTGCTATCTTTTTAAGCTAGACTAAAATTATTTCAGTCTACTTTAAAATGTCCTTGAAATGGCTTTGGTTACTGAGCTAAATGGAGCAATAGCTTGACTCGGTATAAGATGACTCCCTCTGTTTCTAAATAAAATCAAATAAGCAGGGTTCTTCACTCTAGTGGCTTCCCAAGGTCCCTCACCCTATTTCCAATTAACCTTTCATCTGGAGATGAAGCCACAGATCAGACCTCAGACTGTCTTAATTAAAATCTGTGCCTTGGCACTGAATTATGCCCCCTCCTCCCAAAAACATCCCAGTCTGGCCAGGTTATACTGCTATGGTAACAGAGTAGACCAGAGGTTCTCAACCTTTTAAAGCCAGGTCATGCTCCCTCAGACAGCTTCGGGGGTTGGACAGCCATTTTGCTCTTCCTCTGCTACATGGCATTTCTTGGCATAATGGAGGTGGTGGTGGGCCACATGAAATGGTGCTGCAGGCCGTACCTGGCCCATGGGGTGCAGGTTGAGAATCCCTGGAGTAGACCATTTCGGGGCGGCCAACCGTCCCGCATTCTGTGGGCAATCCCATTTAGGGAGGGGGAATTTCTACTTACCCTTGTTTCGAAAATGGTACCGGACCTCCCCCGTTGCATCACGGAAGCACCGGTTTCCACTCCGACCGGCAGGCAGTTAAAGAGAAACGGAGCCGAAAAGGCTCCAATAAACTGCGCCTGCGCAGAGACCCAATCTGGCGCCAAACTGGGTTTCTGCGCAGGCGCAGTTTATTGGAGCTTTTTCGGCTCCGTTTCTCTTTAACTGCCTGCCGGTCAGAGTGGAAAGTGGTGCTTCCGTGACGCAACGGGGGAGGTCCGGTACCATTTTTGAAACAAGGGTAAGTCGAAATTCCCCCTCCCTAAATGGGATTGCCGCGCAGAATGCGGGATGGTTGGCCGCCCAGCCATACTGCCTGTTAGATATTTGAATGTCCAGCGGCGGGAAAACCGCCGCTTTCCTATTGGTCAGTGGGCTGGGTCAAGCAGGGTATTTAATCCCCTGCTTACCCAGCCGTTGTTGTTGTTGTCTCAAGGTGTTCACAATAAACCATTGTGTTCCTGGTTCACCTATAATGGCATCCGTGTCCTCACTCCCGCGCCCGGATCTCCGGATCTAACACTGGCGACGAAGGTGGGATATTGAGGAACGGACCAGGACCAACGAGACTCCCTGAGCCATCTGAAAAAACGGCACCACGCCATGGCTGCTTATACTCCGCCGGCCCCCTTCCAGCCGAAGGATGAAAAATGGGGAAGCTACTTGGACCGGTTCGAGTTTTCCCTCATAGCCGCGGAGCTGGGAGAAATCTCCACGGAACGGAAGAAGGCGTTCTTCCTTACCCACTGTGGTCCCAAGGTATACGAGGTGGCTCAGTCCCTAGTGGCCCCAACGCCTATAATGGAGGTCTCTTGGGAGACCCTACAAAGGGCTCTCAGAGACCATTTCTCGCCGGAGCCTTCCAAGTTCGTTTTTCGCATTCACTTCAGGGATCGCTACCAGAAGGCCGGAGAGCCCATCAGCGAATTCGTGGCCGCCCTGAGGACAGCAGCTATCCCGGCCGCATTTGGGTCTTCTCTCGAGGACGCCCTGATTGAGCAAATCATCCGAGAGGTCCGAGACAACAAGCTCCGGAAGCGGCTCCTGGCTAGAAGAGATTTGACCCTGGCCACAGTGATAGACGAGGCGAGAGCATACGAAGTCTCAACATCAGCCGCAATCTCTATCAACCGGGCCCCGTCGGCGCACCATCAGGCCACCACACATCACCAATATGTCGGCCCCGACGAGGAGGACGACGAAGAGGCGGAGGTGTGTGCGGCCGACGGGGCGAACCCAGGGAAAAGTGGCCAGCACTGCGCCAGCTGTGGAGGACCACACCAGAGGGCACATTGCCACTTCAGAGAAGCAATCTGCCGTTACTGCGACAAGCGGGGACACATCGGAAAGGTATGCCGGGCAAAGCAAGCTGGAAATCAGGCTGACCGGCACGTTCAAAATTTCCCGCCGGGCAAGATGGCCGCCAACCACCGATCAAATCATAAGCGCCAGGGAAACCACGGCGCCAAATTCGAAGAGGCGGAAACCCACACAATCACGATCAGCAACGCCACCACAGAGAGAGGAGAGAAGTTTTACACAACGGTCCAGATCGACGGAGCAGAGTGCCCGATGGAGGTCGATTCTGGGGCCGCCGTATCCCTGATTTCCTGGAGGTGGATGAAGCGAGCCTTTCCATCCCTCAGGGAATCGGACCTGAAAGCCCAACGGATCCGGGTCAAGGACTGCCAGGACAGATTCCTCCCCGTCGCAGGCCAGAAGTGGGTCCGAGTCAAGTACGGACGGAGAGAAGAGACCCTGCCGCTGACCATCGTCCGCGGCAACATTCCGACACTCCTGGGGACCAATTGGTTCCCAGCCCTGGGGCTGTCCATCGCGGGCATCCACAGTTCCTCCATCGACCAGCACGGAGACACCTCGCTACGGGACGACCTGATGGCAGAGTTCCAGGATGTTTTCGGGGAAGGACTGGGCAGGTACGTGGGGTCGCCCATCTCCTTCTCTTTAAACCCGAATGTTGCCCCGATCCGCCTTAAGGCCCGGAGAGTTCCACTGGCCCTTAAGCCCAGGGTCGAGAAGGAACTAGACAAGCTAGTAGCCCATGGAATCCTTGTCCCCGTCGACCACGCTCGGTGGGAGACCCCCATAGTTACCCCCATAAAACCGGATGGGTCAGTGCGCATCTGTGCAGATTACAAATGCACAATAAACAAGGCATTAGAGCCGAGCGCATACCCGGTTCCCGTGATTGACCACCTCCTACACTCATTGGGCCCAGGGAAGATCTTTGCCAAGCTGGACCTGGCCCAGGCCTACCAACAGCTGCCGGTGGACGACGCCACGGCCGAGGCGCAGACTATAGTCACGCACCGTGGCGCGTTCAAGTGTACCCGGTTACAGTTTGGGGTCAGCATTGCGCCGGGACTTTTCCAGAGCACTATGGAGAGACTCCTCCACGGCCTTCCAGGGGTGGTGCCATATTTCAATGACGTCCTGATCATCGCGGGAGACCCGGGGCAGCTCAAGGACAGGGTCGCAGCCGTCCTCGCCAAGTTTAGGGCCGCCGGGCTAAGGGTGAAGCGAGACAAATGCCTGCTTGGGGTCCCCTCTGTGGAGTTTTTGGGGTTCCGGATTGACTCGAAAGGCATCCACCTGACCAGGAGCAAGGTGGAGGCAATTCGGAATGCTCCGGCCCCTAAGAACAAGCAGGAATTGCAGGCATTCCTGGGGCTCTTAAACTTCTATGCGGCATTCCTGAAAGGAAAGGCCACTGCTGCTGAGCCATTGCACAGACTGCTAGCGGCCAAGTCGGGATGGGTGTGGGGCCCAGAGCAGGAGTCGGCTTTTGAAGCAGTAAAAAATCTCCTATCACAGGACAGTTTCCTGATCCAATACAACGCCATATCGACCAGCTCAGGAGGCGGACGAGTTCCGACACGGAAAGCGACTCAACCTTCGGGGCACAGACCACCCCAGAGCCAGACATATTCCCAATGGCCGAACCGGTCACCGACCCGGTTCAGCCAGACAACTTCCCCACACGAACGGCCCTGTCACCAGATAACTTACCGTGCGAAGCAGGTTCACCCCCGGTTGCCGCAGAACCCGTCGGAGCAGGCCCCGGTCCAGCCAGGGCAGAGCGAGAGCGACAGGTCTGCTCTGCTCGATGCCCCGGCGTTGACTGAACTGCGCAGGTCTGGCAGAGCGCGGACATGCCCCCGTCACCTGGATGACTACGTATGTAAATAGGGAATTAGTGCATTCTGGGGGGAAGGGGTGTTAGATATTTGAATGTCCAGCGGCGGGAAAACCGCCGCTTTCCTATTGGTCAGTGGGCTGGGTCAAGCAGGGTATTTAATCCCCTGCTTACCCAGCCGTTGTTGTTGTTGTCTCAAGGTGTTCACAATAAACCATTGTGTTCCTGGTTCACCTATAATGCCATCCGTGTCCTCACTCCCGTGCCCGGATCTCCGGATCTAACACTGCCAGTGACTGAACGCCAATCGTCAGGTGGTTAACTAACCTGACAACCCTAAGGACTAACAGCTTTAGGTGGCAAAGTCCACAAGGAAGGGTGATGGTCCCCAAGTTGATTAAATCCCACTTGATTCCATCTTGATGGACAGCAGCAACTTCATCAATACTTGCCAGGGGCTGGAGAGGACTTTGTGTGCACAAAGTGCTCAGGACCAAAAATGACTTACAGAACTGGATCAGTGGTATGGGTATCATGCTGTGATGTGGAAGGCAAATGGAAGGTCACTGGATTATATTCTCAGGACAATCTTCATGTCTGATCGCCATAATGATCACCAATATTTGGAATCGGATACAGCACAAGAAGAATATAAACCACCACAGCTCATGACATCATCAACTATATGCAGCATAGCTGTGCAAGCAGGATTTCTGCCACAGTAAAATAATATTAAAGAATTAGAAATAGATTTATGATATATAAAACATACAGAACTCAGAAACATTATGTTTCTGAACTACAGATCCCAGAATACTCCAGCAAGCCCTGAGAGTTACAATCTAAGAAACATAATGTTTCCAAGTTTTAAGAACTTACTTAGCAGTTAAGTGAACACCGCAAGCTTAAGCTACATTATACACACATTAGATAATGAATACTAATGAACACTATAAGTGATAATAACTACATTTATTTATAGCACATAGGGAATTTAAAATTAAATTGAAGCCACTAATTCTCACTTCCCCTCAGCTGTGAAAGCAGTAATTCTCACAAAATAATCCCAGATCTCACTTTTGTTCCATCAAAGGTTTCATTATTAATTCTAATTGTGAAGAGTTACGAATATTTCCTAATATACAATGATTGAGTCTCTCACAAATAATCTCAGTTAAAAATCTTTGGTACACATTGTAAAACATAACAACCATGTGGATGTGAACTGTCATCGCTGTATCATTTTAACCTGAAAGGTCTAACATTTCTGCTAAAAATTAATTAACAACTAGTTTATTGCACACTCTTCACAAATATTTTAATATTCATGTCAATTTACATATTTACTTAGATTTGGGATACAAATCTTATTGACTAGCCCGTTTATCTAATTAATTCAGTGCATCCGTAATTAAAACAACCATTGCTACATTATTTGTGTTAACTATAAAACACACACATACATTGTTTTAGGGGAAACATGATATAGTATATTATAGTGGGGACAGCATCTATTTTGCCAACAAAACTGAGTATTTACTGAAGTTCCATTGAATCTATCTGTGAACTAGGGGCTTAGTCCCTCCTCCTCCTCCTCCTCGTTCTTCTTCTTCTTCAGATGTCAAAAAGGTTCTTCCTCTGGCACTTTTAGCAGCATCCACTGGCATTATTTGGTGCTCTTGTAATATTTCCTGAATGTTGTCTCTCCACCTTCCTCTGGGTCTGCCTCGTAGTCTTTGTCCTTATCTTTTCAGATAAGTTGTGTATTACAAGACATTCCTTCCAAATGGACAAACTATTTTATTTGTTGTCTCTGTATATACAGTAGTTTAAGATTGGTTTTCTTTCAATTCTTTCTGTTTATCGATGCAGGGCTATAAATGTTATCTACTGGTGAACAACATAAATTTGGATAGCATAGTGGAACTGCACCGATATCCTGCTGCATTAGACTAATTTATGTTCCAACCCAAGACATTGCAATGTACCAAAGGTCAGCCAGATTTTTCCTATACCTGCAACTGGAAATCACATAACCATTATGTGATACGTTTAAAATGATGTGCTGACCTTTTTTCTAAATATATATTGTGAAAACATCTTGGCTTTAATCTTTTCTTGCAAACAATTTAAATAACTTTAATGCATCCACACATGTAAAAGAAGCTCACATTGCTGTTAATGAAGCCATGCAAATAGTGACAGGATGCCTTAAACCTACACCAGTTGAGAAGATATACCCCCTTGTTGGTACTGCTCCACAATAAGATCAGAAGAGAAGCAGCCGCAGTTGCTGAGAGAACTAAGCAAGAGAATGACCCTCAACACCCTCTGAACAGATATGAGCCTCAAGCCCACCAGCTCAGATCCAGGAATAGCTTTATGGCAAGAACAAACATTCTTGAGGGTACACAAGAGCAGAACCAAATTAGAAGATGGAGGAAGGAGCTCACTGGGAAAGGAACATCATTAAAGGTGGATATAGTTGAAGATCTCATTCTCCCGTACATCAACTGGAGGACCGTGAATAAGCTGACGATTGGAGTCCCTAAATGCAAGACCAGTGTGCTCAAGTGGGCACTGTTGGCAGACAACAACACAATGGCGTGAATGTGAAAAGACACAGAGTCTAGTCCATTTGCTGGTCTGCCGATTTTTTCCAGAGACATGCACCGATGAAAACTTTCATTTGGACAATGACAAAGTGAAGAAAGTGGCTACATTTTGGCAGTCCAGGGTCCAATCAGGACATGAAAAAGAAGAACTTGTCTATAGTTCTGGGTTTACTGACGTTCATGGGAGTTTGCAATTGAATTCTGCGGTTGTTTTACAATTGTTGCTCAGCACAAACATACCAGCTGGGATAACTCACACTTTTACAGCGTGATCCATAACCATATTTATCTTTATGTATTATTTTTCATGTCTCTGTGCCAAGATATCTGGTTAGTGAAAATGCCAGAT
Source organism: Furcifer pardalis (assembly GCA_030440675.1). NCBI lineage: Eukaryota > Metazoa > Chordata > Lepidosauria > Squamata > Chamaeleonidae > Furcifer > Furcifer pardalis. Next base: position 121,021,553 of record CP126891.1, read on the forward strand.
CCTTTGATTTGATTTTATTTGATTTCATTAGGGACCGTCAGCCGAGCTGCTTAAGTGCCTGACTACTGTTTGCAGTTAAACATTCATTAAGGAATCCCCAGTGGGTTCATTTGTTTCGCTGAGGTCCAATTACAGTGCCACAAATGCAGTTTTTTGCAGCAATTAGCTGATTTTTTCCTGTTTACGTTCTGTCTCTTTAGGAAGAGGACTAGTTTGTAGGGGTCACATTTTTAATTAGGGACAATTTAGGGCCAATAAGTAAACTGAGCATTTAGTGCTGGTCTTAAAAGCTCAGAGGTAAATAACACAACAGGGACACTAGAACTACGCCCTCCTGATGCGAGCTACTCAAAATAGAAAATGTTCAGTCCTACAATAGTGGAGATAGTTTACATCAGGGATGCCCAAACTATGGCCTATGGGCCAGATCTGGCCCCCAACACCCATTCATCCAGCTCATGCTGCCCTCGTCACTTCTAGAAGCAAAGTAAAATGTGCCAATGCGAGCATGTTTTACTTCCGCTTCCAGGAGCAACAAGGGTGGTGTGGGCCAGATGAATGGGCATTGGAGGCCAGATCCAGTCCACGGGCCATAGTTTGGGCACCCCTGATTTAAGCAAAGAAAATAGCAGCCTAAAATCTATTTAAACCAAGATAATGGCAACAGGCCCTTTCACTCCCTGGAAAATAGATAAGGAAGAAGTAGAAGCAGCAGCACACTTTACATTCTTAGGATCCAAGATCACTGCAGATTGAGATTGCAGCCATGAAATTAAAAGGAGACTAATTCTTGGGAAGCAAGCTATGAGAAATTTGGGCAACATAGTTAAAAGTAGAGACATCACCTTGCAAACAAAATTACGCATCGTCAAAGCAATGGTATTTCTGGTAGTGATGTATGGTTGTGAGAGCTGGACCAGAAGGAATGCTGAGTACAGAAGAAGAGACACCTTTGAAATGTGGTGTTGGAGGAGAGTTTTGAGAGTCCCCTGGACAGCAAAGAGAACAAATAGGTCAATCTTAAAAGAAATCAACCCTGACTGCTCCTTAGAAGGTCAAATATTGATGAAATTAAAGTACTTTGGACATCTAATGAGAAGAGTGGATTCACTGGATAAAGCCTTGATACTGGGCAAAAGAAGAAGGGGGCGGCAGAGGATGAGATGCCTAGATGTCATTGTTTACGCAATGGGCACAAAGCTGAGTGGGCTGAGGCAGATGGTGGAGGATAGGGGTACGAGGCGTGCGGTGTGGTCCATGGGGTCACAAAAGGTCGGAATCAACTGTGCGACTGAGCAACAACAACAAAAATCTATTTCATCTTGTTGCAAAACATATCTATTGCAAAACAGATTGCAAGACTCATTTTACTTCCACTTCTGGATGAAGGAACCACGTGACTGGCCCATTGAACCATGTGACCGGCCTGTGGCCTGGAAAGTTTTGGTACCCCTGGTTCACATCCTAATAGGATTAGATTCTTCCTTGAACAAAGCACCAATTTCCCATTTGAAGATAGCAAGGCAGACACATTCACACAATTTGCATACAAAATTATTGTGAAGATCTAGTTGCTATTTGGTTACCATATTGCAAAGACTACCATATTAGGGAGCTATCACTGTTTCTTCACTGTGAGAGGATCAGGGCCAGCCCTGTCAGTAAGCAGAATATGAAGACTGTCTCAAATGACGGGGGCAGATATGATATTTCTTAGCTGTTTTGACAGCTGGCTGACAGAGTAATGCAAGGGTTCTTAACCTACGCCCATGAGCTGGACCCAACCTGCGGCACCATTTCATGTGGCCCACATCATTGCTGCCATCAAAAGTGAAAGTGGATGTGTTTACAACAGCCATAAATGCGCCCACAGCTGTTGTAAATGCGTCTACAACAGCCATGGATGCATTTCATGGTAGCATTTAAGGAGGGGAATCACTGGTCTGGCCCACTCTGCTGTCTGATGGGGTACAGTCTGGCCCACAGCTTGAAAAGGTTGAGAATCCCTGGAGTAATGGAAACCACCAATTTGCCACAGATGCCATAAACTAGAATGCTACCTGAACATGGAAAGTCCTGTCGCAATACCAGTGCTGAAATTTTGAAGCTCAACCAAAAATATTCTCAACACATTAAGTCTCCCTACTGGAATTCCATTATAGGTTAGTAGCAGTGAGATAGGACAACAGATAGGATGTCACAATAACATATACTATAATGCATTCGCTGTTGATAAAAAAAGAAAAAGGAAGAACCATCAACTCTACCATGCATCCTACACAATAATAACAATTGTGTGCTGCAAGTCAGTTCTGATTTATGGTGATCCTTTCTAGGTTTTACTAGGTAGAGATATTCAGAAGTGATTCACCATTCCCTTCTTCTCAGAATGCCCTCGGACTGGACAGTTTGTCCATGACTGCACAAGCTGGCTCTTCTCACAGTAGACACAGTGGGGAATCAAACTTCCAACCTTCACCTAACTCATTGAAGATGAAAAATCAAGAATTACACTGCCATGGACTTCAGTTGGTCAAGAATTGCAAAAAACAAACAAACAAAAACCCCTTCTCTCTCTCTCTCTCCAGGATTTTCCTGGAAATCCTGTGATTTGTTTATGTTTACCTTTAGGAAATAAATCATCAAGGCTGTTTTAAAAATTAGTTTAAAGAAGATTTTGTCTGGAACCAGAATAAAGAACATATATTCATAGACAAAATCCTGCTTATGTTTATGTGACTCAGCAGAATTTGTACTATATAAAATATGGTTTTACATATTCTATTAATATGTCTCATTTGGTAGGCTTTGTTCTCATCCACTTTATTGGGCTCCTATGAAGTTTGAACAAAGAGAGACACTGAAATAAAGCTAAGCTTTGGTCTCAGCCAGTCCTATTTCCAAGTCTGGATATCGTTTGGCAATCGACTGCAGGGTCAAAGGTTGTTAAAAATACAGTCACCTTCTGACCCTTCATTCCCATTTCCTGCAGGAGAACAACCTTTCATCCAACTATGAGTCTCTTAAGAAACATTTGTCGTCATTTCATGTCTGAACTCGAGGATCAACCTTGAGTGCGAAAGGTGGGGGTGATATTGTAGATATTTGTGCAGAGACTTGAAATCTTACTTTCCCTAAACACTGAATTATGTGTTTGGTATTGTAGTTCTGTCTCATTTACTGATGCTACTTTACAGAGATATACGATTTCTTAATTTATGATTAGCAAAATATAATTCCACAATAAAAATAGCTATGCTGGTTTGATTTGGTATTGCTATTTTAGCGGCACTAGGGTTAAGAAGATGCTTGTGCTGTTGTAACTGAAGTAACCTCTTAAATTAGAGGCCTAAGAAATGTGGAAATAACCTTCACTTCTCTCATCCTCGTGTGCAAGAGCTAGGATATTCTGAGGTATTTTGTCACACACTCACAGGAGAACAAACAAAATATTTAATGCAAAGTAAGAAAAATACGGCAAAATATCACTAGTGTACAAACTGCAAAAAATGAGGGTGGCAGATGCTTTGTTACAAGGATGTTTAGGATTAGAAGAATCAGATGGGTTTTTTCCTCTTAAAAATAGCAAATCTATTTATGCTTGCTGTATACATGAAATTTGCTTTCTAGATTGAAAAAACATTTGAGAAAGACAAATCACAAAAATTTTTACAAGAAAAATTATCACTCAGTGGCTAAAATGAGCCAATTCTTTAAGATAATAAGTTACAATTAGAAAAAGCCTGTTGAAATCAAGGGAACAAGTGAAGGAGTTGACTTTCTAAATCCCAATTGATTCAGTGGGCCTACTCTGGCTTGAGACTCAACATCAAGAAAACCAAGATAATGGCAACAGGCTCTATCACTCCCTGGAAAAGAGATGGGGAAGAAGTAGAAGCAGTGACAGACTTTACATTCTTATGATCCAAGATCACTGCAGATGGTGATTACAACCATGAAATAAAAAGGCGACTGATGCTTGGGAGACAAGCTGTGAGAAACCTGGGGAACATAGTCAAAAGCAGAGACATCACCTTGCAAACAAAAGTCCCCATAGTCAAAGCAATGGTATTTCCGGTATTAATGTATAGTAGTGAGAGCTGGACCATAAGGAAAGCAGAGCGCAGAAGAATAGACGCCTTTGAGATGTGCTGCTGGAGGAGAATTTTGAGAGTCCCCTGGACAGCGAGGAGAACAAATAGGTCAATCTTAAAAAAAATCAACCCCAACTGCTCCTTCAAAGGTCAAATATTGAAGATGAAGTTAAATTACTTTGGACATCAAATGAGAAGAGAGGATTTACTTGAGAAAGCTTTGATGCTGGGAAAGGTTGAAGGCAAAAGAAGAAGGGGGCGGCAGAGAATGAGATGGCTAGATGGCATTGTTGACCCAATGGGCACAAAGCTGGGTAGGTTGAGAAGGATGGTGGAGGATAGAGGTGCCTGGTCTGTGGTGGTCCATGGGGTCACAAAGGGTCGGAATCGACTATACAACTAAACAACAACAAACTCTAAGTAACAGGATTTGGGTTAGTAGCTAGTCTGGCCAGGTTATCCTGCTATGGTAATAAAGTAGACCAGGGATCCTCAACCTTTTTAAGTTGGGAGCCGGGTCACACTCCCTTAGACCAGGGGTCAGAAAACTTGGCTCTCCAGGTGTTCTTGGACTTCAGTTCCCAGAAACCCAAGTCAGCACTCTTGTTGATTGGGGCTTCTGGGAATTGAAGTCCAAGAACATCTGGAGAGCCAAGTTTGCTGACCCTTGCCTTAGACAGTTGAGGAGGCCAGACTGGTGCCCTCCCCCCCATAAACACTCATAAATGCATCCGCAGTTTCCGTAAACAGGTTTACAACTGCCATAAACGCATACATGGCCACTTCTGGTTGCAGCGGCAGCTAGAGCAAAGATGGGTGCTGGATTATTTGGTGCCATGGGCCGTAAGTTTACAACCCCAAGAGTACACCATACTGCCAGCAACTAAAAGTCAAGCATCAGGCAGAGGTTAACTAATTTGACAACCCTGAGGAATAGTGGCCTTGGCAAAGTCTACAGGGAAGGGTAATGGTCCCCAAGTGGATTAAATCCCACTTGAATCCATCTTGATGGAGGGCAGCAGCTTGGAGCTGAGGAGGACTTTGTGTGCCCAGAGGGCTCAGGATGAGAAAGTGACTTGTAGAGCTGGATCAGTGGTACAGGGGTCATGCTGCAATGTGGAAGGCAGATGAAAGGCCACAACATTATATTCTCAGGACAGTCTTCACTGTCCTGAGAATATTCAGATTTGGATACGGCAGGAGGAGGAGGAGGAGGAGGGTAAGTCACATATGCCCATACATGACTCAAAGTCTCATCACAATAAGGACAAAAATCCAATTGCTGATTTACCCTTAGGAAAGCGAAGTGGTGTAAATCATGCAATACATTGCCTATAATTAACAAAGTATGCCCACACGTTTTTATTAGCCCCACTGCAAAAAGAGGTGATAAAAATATTATGACAACATTTAAAGTATTTTATTTGTATCGGTCCCATGAGATCTCTCAGTCAATAGATTTGTTTGAAAAGCAGTGTGCATAAAGCTATGCAATCATAAGTGTGCTTTATGTGCAACCCTTGCCCAGAAATGGAATCCAATGTACTTTACACAGACAACCATTAGTATCAGCAGGGTGTGCTATTTTGATTTTTTGGCTTGCAACCAATGAATAAAATTACTTGCAATGAGTGTGTGTCTAGCTGGTTTTAATACGGTAGCCTTTTGAAGGTTTGAGTTCATTAAAGTCTGCGGGTTTTGCCATTACTAGCTATAATTTAAGTTGTAATGGATATTCAGTGTTTACGAAAGTGTTGTCTGCTTACCTCTGCAATTTTATAGCACATATACCAACTTGTAGATGCTGTTTGATTGCAATTCCCATTATTCCTTAGTCCAGGGGCTCTCAACCTTTTCAAGCTGGGGGCCGGGTCACACTCTCTCAGAAGTTGAGTGGGCCAGATGGCCATTTTATCTTATCTGCATGATGGGGTGGCCATTTTGAGGTGGCCATTTTCTTCCAACAGCTTCAAAGGGGTGGCTATTTTGTTTCTCCCAGTCATCAATGGAGGCTTCTGACACTCCCTTCCCAACTGACACTAAAAAAGAAAGGTTGAGTGGGGCTTTTTAAGGAGGCTAGTCCTTCCTTGTGGGGCTGGAGCATATCCTTGGGGTTGGGGTTGGGATTGGGGGGGTTGGATGAGACAAGGCCAGGAGCCCAACAGTTCTCCTGGCAGCACCATTTCATGTGGATCACTGCCCTCGCTCCTGCCATGTGTGGTTCCTTTCTAATGTAAACAGCTTTGAAATGCTGTTTACATTTAAAAGGAAGCACACATGACACAGATTCCAGCGGCGGCAGTGGGAACGAGGGCAGTGGGCCACATGAAATGAGGCCAGGGGCCAGGGGCAGCCTGTGGGCCATAGGCTGAGAACCCCTGCCTTACACTTTCACTGTCTCAGCAATGATTTGGTGGGGACTGGAATCTAAACATTCTAAAGGGCCACAGATCGTCTGCTATTGCTACAGCTAATGTTTATGCATATATCACTGCTGGGGATTTGGAAGTGTGTGTGTGTGTGTGTGTGTGTGTGTGTGTGTGTGTGTGTGTGTGTGTGTGTGTGTGTGTGTGTGTGTGTGTGTGTGTGTGTGTGTGTGTGTGTGTTCTACTGCTTAGAATTATGATTTGGAAGTGTGTGTGTGTGTGTGTGTGTGTGTGTGTGTGTGTGTGTGTGTGTGTGTGTGTGTGTGTGTGTTCTACTGCTTAGAATTATGCTGAGAACCCCTGCCTTACACTTTCACTGTCTCAGCAATGATTTGGTGGGGACTGGAATCTAAACATTCTAAAGGGCCACAGATCGTCTGCTATTGCTACAGCTAATGTTTATGCATATATCACTGCTGGGGATTTGGAAGTGTGTGTGTGTGTGTGTGTGTGTGTGTGTGTGTGTGTGTGTGTGTGTGTGTGTGTGTGTTCTACTGCTTAGAATTATGATTTGGAAGTGTGTGTGTGTGTGTGTGTGTGTGTGTGTGTGTGTGTGTGTGTGTGTGTGTGTGTGTGTGTGTGTGTGTGTGTTCTACTGCTTAGAATTATGCTGCAGCAGCCAAACACTGAGATAAGCAGAAGTAGTCAGGCTGTGGAGATCAGTTGGACACCATGGTTAGAATCCAAACAGAGAGCTCCAAAACAGCAAGCATTTTTGTAAAAATAAAATACTTTAAATGGCTAAGCTTCGTGATTGCATCTGAAATGAGAAGATAGGCCATCTATATCGTGTTAAATAGGAAACAGCCAGTTTGATTAATGGGTTAACTTCTGGAAGTTTGGGTTTGACCAATATCCGTCCATTTGCACTATTGCTGTTTCCATTTTGAATCCAAAGTCCTTCATGGACCTGCTGTGATGTAGTTAATTAATGCCTACACTCATTCCATGGTTAAAGCACTTTAAAAACGATGTCCTATAGCCAGGTCTCCCTACAGTTTCTTCGTGGGGTTTTCAAGTCTGCCCTTTTGAAGATCATCACCTCGCTGACCTTCCATAGAAGTCAAAACCTCTAATCTCTTCCTAACATGCTGGGCCAAATCCTCTCAAGCGAACACTGAGTCAGGCAAATCCCATTGGTTTTCAGTGTTTAAGGAGATTTACACCCCATGAGGGTCTGGCCTCAATTAGTTTGCATCGCCTTCCAGCGCTTTTGTGAAATTTTAGCTAATGAGTTGAAGGCTCCATGAGTTTCAAGAACAGCTGGAGAATATCCACCATCCCCATGGCCTTGCAGCTTGGCAGGCAAGGATTGCTCCAAGAAGTACTCAAGAGTTGTTCGCACAAAGACAGAGAAGATTGCTCGGCATGGGGTGCGGCTGCTGTGGAGGGAGCCGACTCCCAGCCTTAATTCCGATGACATGTTGAAGAGCACATTAGAAGTGTATCTCAATGCTCCTGCTTTCCTTTTTGGCAAGCTTTGCCACTCAATGCCAGCAGGTGTTTAATGCTATTAAATTTATGGGCAGCGAAAGCTGTTGAATGTCTGGGTAGCAAATTAGCAGACTATTCTTTCTAAAGTGGCACATGCTTAAACATTTGTTTGGAACACTGCAAGGGCACATTAGTAACTTTGAGAAGCAAAAGTTTAGCCACACTTAAATGTTCATTTTCAAAGGTAGAGCATCAGCAAGCACGACATTTCTTGATTATTGTTTTTCTTAATCAAAAGAGGAGAGGGGGTGTTCTTATGAGAGCACATTAAAATAATGGCTTGCTCCAAGTCCAGCTTTACACCAAGGAAACAGACTACAATCATAATCACCACAATATCTCCAGAAAACAATAATTGAAGACCCTCTTGTGATTAAAAGTATCTTATAGCATTCTTCTTTTTCATTATCTAATAAAAACCGACCACACCGCCCAAAATGCCTAGTTTGTGCATTGTTTGGTCAAGATCATCTCGCTATTTCAAATAGCTTCACAACAGTGTCATCCAGAACTGAATGCTTAGAATACATAGCCTCATTTTGTGAAAAGGCCTGAGACAGATTTGTTATAGATTTGCTCTGTTGAGTTGATGCTAGCCAATGATAGAAAGGAAATGGAAGAACCTCAGACAACCTGTCCACCTTGCTTTTGTGCATTTATACGCTGTGACACATGCAGAAACCAGCAGGAAAACCTTTTTTATGACAAGAAATGAAACTTGTTGATTGCAGCGGATCAAACTCATCAAATGGTATAGAAAACTTTAATGTACTGTATATATAAACAAACCAGGTTTGGCAACTGTAGTTCTCCAGATGTTTTGTACTACAGCTTCCCTCATCCATCACAATTCGTTGTGCTGGCAGGAACTGACAAAAACAAAACAAAACAGTACAACAACCTCAAGGGAGCTATGGTTGCTGTTGTGTGGAATTGGTGTGCAATGCATTTTCTGACTTCTTGACTTATAGCACTTTAGAGCTGAGATTTACACCAATGGCTTCTGCTTGTAAGATTAAAATGCTAGTGGTCGAATCCCATCCACAGAGTGGGAGGTTTTTTTAAAAAAATGTTGCTCTCCACTTCAAGCAACAAAATATGTGGGCAGCTCTAGATATTTCAAATACTTCTTGCTAGGGTTCAGTGGCCATCTCTGTTCATAGCCAAAGAGCCAGCACTGTCTGCATCTGCAAACATTTCTGTATACATGTGGCAAGCATGACTAAACACTGGAGTGCACTGAAAGCTGTTTACCTTCCCACTGAAGCGATACCTATTTATCTACTTGCAATTTCTTACTTTTGAACTGCTAGGTTGGCAGGAGCTGGGACAGAGACAGAAACTCACTCCGTCATGCAGCACTCAGATCTCGAACTGCTGACCTGCCAACCTTCCAGTCGTCAAGTTCAGCATCTTAACCACTAAGCCACTGTAGCCCCCCATGAAAATTAGGTCTATACAAATAATTCTTAGTGTTGGCCTTTGGGACTTTTCTGGAATAAAAACTGCCAGAAGCTTTAGCTAGTTGACCCAATGGGCAGCGTTTCTGGGCACTGCAGTCTTGAATCCCACATTAGGGAATAAGAAATTTATTACTGTAACCTGGAGAGAAAAACAATAGTAGGAAATTGCTGTGCTGCTTTTGTTAAGTCTGTACTTTCAGGCAAACCTTGAATGGGGCATTTTGAAAGCAGTCAGAAATTACTGACAGTTTATAGAACGGGTCTTGTTGAGTGTGTATGGATCTCTTTTGCTATGGGTCAAGAGATGAGATCCTGTGTTGGGACATCTTTCTTCTACCTGATAGTTTCCACATTTGAATCACCATTCCTTCCAAACGGTTGTATTATGGGATTTGTAGTCCATCTCAGAAGCTGTACTAAATGGAGAAGGGAAATCTTAAAACAAGAGTAACATTTCTGAAATGTCTAGTTATAAATGTGTATATTCCAGAGTTTATTTCAGAAGTAATCATTTAAACAACATGTTAATACTGCTAAGTAAATGAAAGTCATGTTTTCCTTTAAAAATAAATAAATGTTAATGTCAGTGGACTCATTTCCTAAATTTTACACTCAAAAATGGTTTGTTTTTTAAAATCCTGGTGGTCCCTGTGATGAAATGAGGCCCCAAGTCTTCACATGTCCAACATGGAATTTAATAGTTTTCACATTTGAATCACCATTCCTTCCAAACAGTTGTATTATGGGATTTGTAGTCCATCTCAGAAGCTGTACTAAATGGAGAAGGGAAATCTTAAAACAAGAGTAACATTTCTGAAATGTCTAGTTATAAATGTGTATATTCCAGAGTTTATTTCAGAAGTAACCATTTAAACAACACGTTAATACTGCTAAGTAAATGAAAGTCATGTTTTCCTTTAAAAATAATTAAATGTTCATGTCAGTGAACTCATTTCCTAAATTTTACACTCAAAAATTGTTTGTTTTTTAAAATCCTAGTGGTCCCCGTTGTAAACAAAGAGACATAAGTTCTTCAAGGTCCAGCTCTGAAACAGGTTAAGAAAGTGATTTAAAGGAATCTAACCCCTTTTTGACTCAATGGTTTGTTCTCCATCCCCAGCTCATTTGGTTTCAGAAAATGCTTTCAAGAATTAATTAGCCTCAATAGCCACAGTTTCTCAGCTTTCTTACTTTCCCTAGTAGAGTTCCTTTATTTAAAGACACCTGTACAGTCTGGCACAAGGCGATGGACCAGTACGGCCAATATATACCAATTTCCCCTTTATTGTTGGCATACCCACCCAACAGCCCCTGTTCCATTCCTTGCAGCTGGGTCATAAACTTTCAAAGTACAGTATACTATAATGCGACTGGTTTTCAGTATTGGGTTTTGCACTGCCAGAATCTTAGTTATCCATGAAAGCAAGGGTGTAAATTATCCTGCGCCGGATATTGCTTTGGGCTAAATACACATAGTTGTCATTAACAGGGATGGGTGTCAACTTATCCTTACCATTAATAAGGTTTGAATTGCAGCATATTCTACTACAAATGTCTGTGTTATACAGGCTACTGCTGGGTATTTGGCAAACTGGGCCAGATCCAGAAAGATACTTCTTTCTGGATATTTTTTCTCAAGCACAGCTAATTGGGAGGCCATTTGTTCACTGATATCCTTGTTTAACATTTGAAAAGTCAAATATGAGAAAAGTCATATGTTATGGGTTTCTGTGGATTACAAACCAGTTCTTCTACCACATAAAGTAGAATATCTAGGTCACAGATATTCAAGTAGGGATGGGGTCAACTAGAATGACAATTATGTTCTAGCTCCTGATAATGGAGGTAACATTGGCATTATGTTTTTTGTAATTTCATTACCTATTGGCTTAATACTCCCTCCCTACCATTCCCACCAATTCAGGCCTTGATACCTGTTACAGTATAGACCAGTGGTGGCAAATCTTTGCACTCCAAGTGTTCTGGAACTTCAATTCCCAGAAGCCCTGATCAGCAGAAGCGCTGACTTGAGCTTCTGGTAATTGAAGTCCAAGAACACCTGGATTGCCAAGTGTTCACCAGCACTGGTATAGACCATACTGATCTGATCCGACCACCCTTACTTTGAAATCGAGAGGATTAATGAGGGATCTAGACCAATGTTTTCCTGATTCACAAAGTGATGACACACTCAATCTTCTCAACTGAGCAACATTTCAAAGGACATCAGTAAATAAAGCAGGATATTTTCTCCAACAGCTCAATTCAGGGCAGTCTGCATGTTCACTGGATATGTGTCTTGCACCACTATTGTGCCTATGAATCCAGAGAGCTATCATGATTGGCAGACAACTAATGCCAAAATATTTTCACATGACTAATGGGAACAGATAAGCACACAATATAAGCAGAACATTTTAAGGCAGTGGAATTATACAGCCAGCTCAACTGATGGGGTGGGGGAAATGTCTATGGTTAATTAGCCATTTAACTGCTATCACAAGTGTAGAAAAATGTAGCTACTCCATCACTTCTTTAAGACTATCTTTTATAGAATTACATATGTCTTTCCTAAGACACAAGGCTTTAATACTGTCATAAATTATATTGTAGTGCAAGGTGAATGCAGTAGGTTCCAAGGATGATTAGGATATGCTGAGCCTGAAAGTTATCTTTCTTACTTAATCCCTGGATTCTTTTTTGCCTATAGTCCACTTGCATGTAATGCACATTAGTCAATTAATAGGCTGTTAAATCATGACAGTTCCAGGCAATTTAATTATTGTTGGTAAAATGCAAAATGAATTATTGCATGCCAGTAACTAATTCCAGCCTATTCCTTTGAAAAAGATTAATTTTAAATACGGTGTGTTGTTTTATTAGGACATAATAAATAATTAATTCTTTATTGCAAATATAAATGCTATATCATTTATTAAAGGAGAGACTGAGGTGGCTCAGTGGTTAAGAAGCCTATCTTGTTAGCTGGAAGGCCAGCAAGTCGGCAGTTCGAGACCCAGGTACTGCGTGGCAGATTGAGCACCCATTTCTATTGCAGCTCCTGCCAACCTAGCAGATGAAAAGCAAAAATAATTGCAAGAAGATAAATAGGGACCACTTCGGTGGGATAAGATCTTGGGGACATAAAAAGAGCCTCATTTGGGCATCCCCTGAGTGCAGTTTCTCCAGCAAAAATCCTTTCAACCCAGAATAATTTCTGACATGAAATTATTATTATTTATTAAAGGGATGTATGGGAGCCAAGCAGGGCTATTGCCTTGGTGTTTCAATGGTTAATCTACCGTATTGCAGCCAAAATGGCTGACGTTGTTAGTTTGATCCCAATGGGGATCAAGGTTGACTCACCCTTCCATCCTGCCAAGGTTGGTAAAATGAATACCCAGCATGTTGAGGGCAAAATGCTAATGACCCTGGGGACCACCCAGAGAGTGCACTAAGCGCTATGGGGCGATATATATGTGTAATTGCTATATTTTGAAGAGCTTTGAGTCACAGGATCATCATAAGAAGGAGATGACATGATGACTTGTTAGCAACAAGGGTCTTTTTGGAAATCAAGACAGCATCAGTGTAAGGGAATACTTTATCATCCTATGCAAATATTAGGACCGGCTCCAATGTTTCTATAACTGCAGTCATTCTTTCAAAGTAGGTGGAGAAGTTCAGTGAATTAAGTATCTGGTTGCAGAGCTAGTGTTAGAGAGTTCAATTTACCATTATTCCTCAAGGGAGAATAATCTGTGTGGCACTGGGTAAACTGCACAGTCCCAGGATGCCCCCAAGAGAAGAGAATGGTATACCACTTCTGAGTTCTCTCTAACTAGAAAAGCTAGGAAAAGTCGCTATAAGCCAGAATTTAATTGACAGCACACTATTAGGTAGAAAACTAACAAGATTGTGCATGCTGTCCTTGCTCTCTACCTCAGTAAATTTGTTCGAAAATCAGAGTAAAAACAGATGAATGTGTATAGACACTGGTCAGATCTTTATACCTAATGATCAGGAGGGATTTGCTTTTCTCCTCCCTTGCCATGGACTGAAAGTAAAAACTATCTACTATCATCTCAAGAGTGAAAATAATTATCAACAGGACTAAACTTATCAGAATTTTTAGCCAGCAGAGTCAGTAATATGACATGGACCATCAAATCCTGAGTACTGGGAAAACCTGCCCCAAAGTACAGGTTTCAACATCTCCATAGACAGTACAGTACAGTAAAACACCGGATAATGCTAAAACTTGGTTCTACAAGTCTTGGTGTTATCCGATTTTTAGTGTTATCCAATGCATGTTAAAATCCTATGGGATGGATCGGATAATGTTAAAGCTCCATAAAGATACATTGTAACTGCACAGGCTTTAGCAGTTGTTATCCGATCCATCCCATAGGACCTTAACGTTATTCGATCCAATTCTCCTCCCCAGGTTACTTAACGTTCTGTGATTTTAGCGTTATCCGATCCAATAGTTATCCGGTGTTTTACTGTATTCTCAAGATGGCCCATTGACACTCTTGAACAGCAATAGTTTTAAAGGATTCCTGGACACATCTGGATTGGGTAGCTATCTGCATTAACTGGAAAAAACATGTACTGTATATTTATAAAACTCTAATATCAAATTGGGAAAAGTCAGGATGATCATTCTACCAATAAAAGGCCTCTTTTGGGGACTTACATTACGAGGGCTTCATTTGTAATTCATCAGTGAGCCATCTTCAGGTCTGAGAGTTAAGGACATTGAGCATCCTTACCAAGAAGTTCAGGAGTTTAATCTACTGTCATCCTATAAACCATCATCTTCCCCAGCCTCTGGCACATCTACCATTTTCCTTTTGAATTAGCTATTAACACAGAAGACTTTCCAAGCGCTTTCCAAGAAAAAGTCTCCCTTCAATTTCCCCACTCATAATGAAGATTTACAGTTTAGTTATCTATTGTGAATAATTAGAAATTGCTTGGGTAACATTTAAGGTGACATGGGTTCACCATTCTGTTCTCATTCCATAATTCAGAGTTTTATATTGTAGCTCTCCTTGTGACAAACCCTATTAACCGAAACCTTCCAGGCCTTACTGAAAATGTCAGGCTACACAGGGGGAAAAAAAGCAGATAGCAATTGTCATCGTGCAGTGCCAGCACATGACTGCTGACTCAGAATCTGGCAACAGAGTGCATTTCTGAAACCATAACTCACTGGCTAAGAGATGAAACTGTCAATTGCTGGGGCAGTAGGAGAACGAATAGGAAAAATAGCAACCTGTTTTACAATTCACTACACTCTCAAAAGTTGAAAGCCAAGCTTGGAATAATTACCATTGGGATGATAGCTTCCTTAAATCCCTAGCTAATATGGATAATGTTCCTACTGAATGAAGGATTCAGGGATTTGTGATCCAAACAAGCAAATTGTCTTGTAAGAAACCATTTTCATATCCACTTTAGTTTTCATTGAAATAAAGGGACAGTGGCAAAATAGGAAAAAGAGAGTCAAGTAATTAGCATGTTGAATTTGAACATGGAAAACCTAGAAATTTGTATGAGAAATTTGTCTGGCTCTCTTTTCATTGCAGAATTACCAAAGGCACACTTCCTCAACCTAAACATGGATAAAAACACATTTTTACCTAAATCCCCATACATTTCAGTACAAATTTCTAGTATAAATGCCAAATGTATTCCAGAATACATAAAAGTGTACACTTTTGGAAAACTGTACATATTTAATCTATTAATTGGGAAATCAGTTATTTATTTATTTATCATATAATGAACTTCAGTTGTCTAAATTAATGTTGATATATACAGTAAGACAAATTGTCCATCTCAAGTTCCTAACTAGAATTCCATGTCTAGGTTTCAAAGCCATTGGTGGGCTTCATCTGTAGCACTATACAGTAATACCCCAGATAACGATTGCATCAGATAACGCTAGAATTTGATAACAATGCAAGTTTTTTGGAAAAAACTTGCATCGGATAATGATTCTGGATAATGGTTCTTAGTGTTATCCGAGGCAATGGTCTGCGGGTGTGGGGTGGTTTGGGTAGAACTACCCAATCCACCCCCACCCGCAGCGGTCTCTGCGACTGCAGTAGGGTCGGGGAAAAGCACGCGCCTTTCCCCCGACCCTACTGCAGTTGCAGAGACTGCTTGTGTCTCTTTCCCTCCCTGTATTTAAACTACAGGGAGGGGGAAAGAGAGAGACGTGATTGGTTCTTTCCCTGACCCTACTGCAGTCGCAGAGACCGCTGCAGGTGGGTGGTGGCTTTAAAGGCCGCGTCTCTTTCTTTCCCTGCCTGCCTTTAAAGCGGTTTGTCCCTGAAGTCACGGCTTTTTTTTTTAGCGTTGTTCGATGCATGCATCGGACAACGCTAAAAATCAGATAACATCATGACTTGTGGAACCAAGTCATAACGTTATCTGAGGTATTACTGTACAAGCCTTTCAATGTGCCTCCAAACATGCATAAAGGACACCTAAATATAATGTGGTCCATGGTTTGGTCTTCTTCTTCAGTCACATTGGGAAGAGGATTTCCATCCCTATGTGAACAGAGTGGTTCCACATCTACCACAGCTGGTCCTCACTTTGTTCAGCATCCACCACTGCAAATAATGCAAACGAAAGACTTCCTCCTTCCTTCCTGTGGTTCCCAGTGTTTCTGTGCAATGAAAGATATGACTCATAGATCAAAAAAACCCATCAGGGACAAGGGAAAAGTCATCAGTTACCAAAACTTCTTCCAGTTACCGATATTATCACCCTTCCATAGTAGTAGTTATGCCCATAGGATTTCAGTCAACAAGTAATGAATTTAGATATGTATACAAAAGTACAGACTTGAAATCATTATAATAATAAAGAAACAGGATGAATTGAGGTTAACAATTAGTAATTATGTGTCATCAAGTCAATCCTGATTTATGGCAACCCTTTCCAGTGTTTTTTGTGCATGGCATACTAGGAAGTGGTTTACAATTGCCTTTTGGGGGAAGGGGAGCTACAGAGGCTGGCATTTCTCCATAGAAACTCAGTGGGAAATCAAATTCCCAATATCTGGCTATCCAGTTCATGACAAAAAGTCCATAAACAAATTGTGACTATTTGGTCACTGTGACAATTGGCATCCTGGTACTTTCTTTGCTCTCTGACCGTGTGGATAAGCAAAGACAAGTCATGTGATCCATACAATAAATCAATAAGCAAATTGTCTTTGCTTATTGAACTATTGAGGATACAAAAAAAAAAGCCACAGCCAAAATTCTACATGGACATTGAACAGCACAGATTTGGTGGGCTTCCACTAGGTAATATTCCTAATTGACTTTAATTTGGCTACAATTGGCATACCAAGCAGATAAAGCAATTCTTTATCTTTTACCCAATTCAGGAGGGCTCTGGGATTGAATTGCCTCTATCCCTGGCCACAAAGAAAGCTCTTTAGCTTCAAAGAGGGCCATCTTGGAAGTGATATGCAAATCCCTGGCTTCCTGATTTGGAATTGTGAAAGGATGCAGCCTGCTGCCCACACCCCCCAACATGGCCATCTAAGATACAGAGCCTGGCTAAAACATGTCATGAATTTCTTGAACTTTTTTAGTTTTCCCACTCTGCCTGAAGAAGTGATCTTGAATCACGAAAACTCGGAATGTCTGATTTTTTTTAAAGTGATCCTAGAAAAGGTATTGCCTTCCTCCTGCATTTATTTGACCCTGTGGAGTAATCATAAAGTTTAGATGTTTCAAAGTTCCTTGCTTGTTGGATGAAGAAGCTTATAAAATAGTAATAACTTCTTGAGGAGTGTGTTGAATCTTGAACTGGCTTGAGTCTCCATTCATTTCTCCAACTGAGGAGTTGCTTGTTGAATATATTTTGCCCTTTCCCCATCTTTCCTGCTTGGGACTCATTTAATGAACATCTCACAGTGAAGCCAAGGGAGGAAAAAGCTTGACTCTCTGGTTGGTTTTACTTTAGCTAAGCTTTCCTAGGCTACAAAAGCAGAGGAAGAACAAAGCTGGTTACCTGACTAATATGACAATTTTAAAAAAAAAAACCTGCTTTTCACTGAAAGTAGAAGCCTCATATCACTTGACTCATGGGAAGCCTACTCTTTTCTGATTCAGACTTTGGTTCCTGATGGCGTATCCCTCTTTTTTTATTACCTCTTATTTAAATAACAATATGAATTATTGTCAATTCCATAAGCAAAAGAAGAGGAAATCCAGAGTATTTCTGTATATTATTATGCATATAAAGTAAAGGTTTCCCTTGCTCGAAAGCCAGTCATATCCGATTCTAGGGGTCAGTGCTCATCTCTGTTTCAAAGCCGAAGAGCCAGCGCTGTCTGCTTCTGCAGACGTTTCCGTGGTCATGTGGCAGGCATGACTAGACACCGGAGTGCACGGAACACTGTTACCTTCCCACCGAAGAGGTCCCTATTTATCTACTTGCAATATCTTGTTTTCAAACTGCTAGGTTGGTAGGAGCTAGGACAGAGACGGGAGCTCATTCCGTCCTGCAGTACTCGGGAATCGAACTGCTGACCTTCCGCCTCCCAGTCAGCGTCTTAGCCACTTGAGCCACTGCAGCAGAAGCTAAAATACAAATACACCGTTTTCTGTGACAGTCACTCATCTCTGATACTTTGAGTGTTACATCCTTATTCGTTTTGCTCATGACATGGGTCATGGGGAAGGCAACCTAGTATTTTTTTGGTATATTTTGGACTACACCTCTTCTAAGGCTGCTATGGGTAACTATCCGTTATCATGGCAGGTGTATTCTGAAGCTAGCTTAAAGGCAACAGTCTGCCAAACCTACAATATGGGAATTGTTTTGGGCAGGATTCTAGATGTGGGTGGGTGAATATTTTTTTAGGATGGGTAACAAAGTGTCTTTTCAATGCATTCCTATGGGAAAATGCACTTTGCCAGGGTGGGTAAACTGCTAACTCAGGGTGGACCACACCCACCCTGGCCACCTCCCTGGCTACAGTCCTGGTTTTGGGGGGTTTGAGCAAGCTTGCTTTGTTTTCCCAGAGAGAACACACCTAAAGGTGAACTAAAAAAATCTTCAAGAGCTAATGTTCTAATTCATGAGTGAGACTGATTGGTAACCAAACTTCTTTACCTTTCCTAGAGGTAAATGTAAATGTGACACCAGAGAGCACATACAGTAATACCTCGGATAACGCTAAGACTTGGTTCCACAAGTCTTGGTGTTATCCGATTTTTAGTGTTATCCAATGCATGATAAAATCCTATGGGATGGACCGGATAACGTTAAAGCTCCATAGAGATACATTGTAACCACACAGGCTTTAGCGGTTGTTATCCGATCCATCTCATAGGACCTTAACGTTATTCGATCCAATTCTCCACCCCAGATTGCTTAACGTTATGCGATTTTAGCGTTATCCGAGGTAAACATTATCCGAGGTATTACTGTATTATCAAGGGCAGACACTGCTTTGGTTTTAACCAGTTACTTAATCAGTTTGCTCAGCATGAACTGGTTTGACTCAACAGACTGAGTGACAACACATTTCAAACCAGAGTAGAGTAATAAAAAATGTACCAATAAATTATGGGAAAACAGTAGTACAATTCCTTTCATTTATGCCTTTGCTTCTATCAAAGCAAGTTAACCTCAGTTCCCTTCCATTCGTCTTTTTGTTGTTATTGCCTGGAAATCTAGCATTTAGCTGGCAATGTTTCGCATGATGAATTATTAAAAATCTTTAACTGCTGGACAACCTTTGAGAGGTAGAAGTTTCCCTACCGCCACCACCCCTAAAAAATTATCCTCAGTTTTGCTGTGAGGAGAGGCAGCTAATGAAAAATGGTCTGGAATTATTGTGAAACAATTGTCTGTAGTGTAATCAACTCTGAGTTTGCCCTCCAACTACTTCAGGATATAATGATACATGTATCATTAAGCAGCTGCTATGGATGCCTGAGGAAACTGGTAGAAATCTGTACCTATTGTTTTCTTTTCTCTCCCACTCCCCCACCCACCTCCCACTCCTCCTCCTCCTTTGGTACTCTCTCCTCATTCACTGCCACTGCATGTCTGAAGAGCTGCTTGTGAACATGAGGCATTATAAATTAAATGTACACACATAATTTTGGCCAGGCCTCTGACTGGGATGTGGCAATACTCACTGATCAAAATGGCTGATATCATTATCTAGACCAGCCTTATCCTACTTAGATTAATCTTTTAAAATCAGGACTGCTACATTTTTAAGATTCCAGTTTTTACCTTGGAAAAGGGGGGAGGAGGAGAGTGTGTGACTAATGTTTAATTAGAAAGGATTTGCAATAAAACTATTGTTTGCTTAATGCTGCGTAATGGGATACGGGAGATGGTCTAACTCTGGTACTTTAAATTTTTTCTGCTTGCGTAGTTTTTGGTTATCAAGTGATTTTATATGCTGCCCAAGGCATCACATTCACAACAGACATCATATCGGCATTCAAAATCATTCTCTGGAGGTAGCTATATCTTTGGCTATGTTCTGTTTCAATGGCTATTAACAACTGCATTAACAGCAGCGGCGACCGCAGTCATCAGTACAAATTCAATATCACCAAACTTTGTTTTTGCAGAGCTTATACAAACAGAAGAAGAAGAAGAAGAAGAAGAAGAAGAAGAAGAAGAAGAAGAAGAAGAAGAAGAAGAAGAAGAAGAAGAAGAAGAAGAAGAAGAAGACTTGATTATCTTTTTCTAATTGCTTCATAACTGCCCACCTGAGTCTCAGTCTTTTCCTGATTTCTTCCCTGCAGGCTCCATTTAGATTGATGTTGGAACCAAGATACAGTATACAAAATCTTTAACTATTTCAATTTCTTCAATTAAAGTTGTGTAGTTGTTCTTTATCTTCTTAAAGTTCAACTGCTGTGCTACTTTAGCACTTTCTTCTTTTACTTTCACTAAAAGTCATTTCAAGTCATTGCTGCTTTCTGCCACTAAGATGATATCACCTGCATGTCTTAAATTACTGATACTGATATTTCTTCCACCAATTTTCACTTCTCCTTCATCTGCAGTGGCTTAGTAGTTAAGATGCTGAAATTGATGACTGGAAGGTCAGCAGGTCAGCAATTCAAGATGGCATGAGCTCCCATCACTGTCCCAGCTCCCACCAACCTAGAAGTATGAAGCAAGAAATTGCAAGTAGATAAATAGGGACCGCTTCGGTGAGAAGGTAAACAGCATTTTGTGCGCTCTGGTGTCTAGTCATGCCTGCCACATGTCTACGAAAATGTATATAGACGCAGACAGTACTGGCTCTTTGGCTGTAAGCAGAGATGAACACCGAACACTATAGTCAGATACAACTGGCTTTCAAGCTAAGGCAATCCCATCTGAATCTAGCCTAGCTTTCTATATGACATTTTCTGCATACAGATTAGAGAATAAAATGCATCTTTGTCTGACATTTTTGACTATAAGAAGCCATTCTGTCACACTACATCTGGGGTTCCCAAATTTTTCACACCGCAGGCCAGTCACATTGTTCAGCGGGCCAGTCACATGGGTCCTCCCACCAGAAGCAGCAGTAAAATGCATCCATGCATGCACAAAACAATGTTGTAAATGCACCCATGGTTGTCGTAAACATGTTTATGACAGCTGTGGATGCATTTATGGCAGCGTTTTGTGCATGTACTAGCACATTTTACTTCTGTTTCTGGGAGTGGTGAGGGAAGTGTGGGCTGGATGATTTGGTCCCTAGGCCGGATCTGGCCCATAGGCCATAGTTTGACCACTCCTGCTCTATATTCTGCCCTAACAGTGGCTTCCTGTCCACAATACAGGTTATAATCAAGTGCTGAAGCAAACCCATTTCTTTCAGAACAACCCAAAGCTTCCCATGATCCACATGGTTAAGGGCTTTGCTGTGTAGTCTTGGGTGTGCTCTAGTAGTCAACAGATATTTGCAATATGACCTTGAGTGTCTCTTCCATTTTGAATCCAGCTTGAGTATCAGATATTTGCAAAATATGTTTCATAAAGACAAATCACACATAAATTTTTAAAAATAGGAACAGCTGAAAAAAGTGTGCCGCTGAGAATATGCATAAATTTGCTTTCGTCTATGGAGAGTGCATGTACACGAATGTGTCCAAATTAGGAAAATTGTGTATGTAAATTGTACCTTATGGAAATGTATCCAGAAAATGCACACAAGTTTCCATGCGAGGTCAAAAACAAAGTCTTACAATATGATGTGAACAAAGGGTAAGGCAAGCATCTGACTGGGATTTGGAGAAACTTAACAAAATCAATACTGAGTTTTTTTCAGCAAATATGTTAATTAAGCCTTGCCTAACTAGTATTTATTTGCAACCATTCCACATGAGCAAAATGGGAAAGATGGGGGTAAGAGCTCTTATTGGAGATAAATAGTTTCTTGAAAGAAATTGTACCTAAGATCAGGTAAAGCAGGGTGCCCAAACTATGGCCCGGGGGCCAGATCCATCCCTGACAGCAATTCATCTAGCCCACGCCACCTTTATCGTTCCCAGAAGCAGAAGTAAAACGCGCCCGTACAGGAACATTTTACTTCTGCTTCTGGGAGCGAAGAGGGTGACATGGGCCAGATGAATTGGTTTTGGGGGCTGGATCCAGCCACTGGGCCATAGTTTGGGCACCCCTGAGGTAAAGCAAGAGACTCAATCAAACTCGATCTAGAAAGCATGGTTCTTTGTGTCTTCCCCATAATCAATAAGTGTAGAGGGATGCATAACATGGGATGGCATATTAATCTTGCATTCAGCTTTGACTGGTTGCTTTCAGCAGAAATGACTCATCTTGCAACGGTTATTGGAGGGATTTGTTTACTCTGCCTCACACATCCTACATACAGCTAAATACGAAATCAACTTCTGTTTAACAAAATGGGCTAACAGTGTGAAGCCTCTCATCTATACCCTCAAACCTTAAAAGAACACTGGAAGTGGCTGCCACATGCCAGCTGAAGAAAACAGTCATTGAATTTTTATACCCTGTTTTGCAGCCATTGTAAGCTCAGGGTTTGTAATTGTTTTTGGACTCCTAGTGACAGTCCTGGGTGGGGGATTCTGGGAATTGACATTCAAACCAAGGGGCTTTTCCAAGCTCTTCATCCAAATAGTTTAACAAGAAACCATAATAATTAGAAAACATGAGTGGAAAAATAAATCTGCTACGCTCTTCTATGAACAATTGTGTAAATAGTTTGTGAAGAGTGTGCTGGAGATTTAACAATCTTGCATGTTGGTAACAGTGGGTGTAATCAGGAAGAACATCGTGGGCTCAGGTGCCAATTTTTCAGCATTAACCAATTAAAAGGTTTTTTCACAAACTCTGGCTTTCTTTGGTCCACTTATTTCTTGCATTTGTTTGCTCTCTCTTCCCTGCCTGATCCTGAGCATTCTTTATGGATTGTCAGCAGTGGTGGGATTCAAAAAAAATTACTACCTACTCTGTGGGGATGATATAGTGGGCGTGGCCAGGGGAAAGCCCTGTGTTGCACCCAAATTACGACTACTTTATTCCAAAACTTGCATGGGCGGTGGCAGCTGGAATTTCTGCAAACGGTTCTGGCAAACTGGTGTAAACCTTCTGAATCCCACCACTGATTGACAGGATCTGAGGTAGTAGCTCCTGTATTTGCAGGATAAGTTCCCCAGAGTTAGCTTTGATGCTCATAGGAAAGGGCTCCCAGTCTGGAAACCAGTTCTAGTACAGTAATACCTTGGATAACGATTATATCGAATAACACTAAAATCGGATAATGATGCAAAATTTTGACAAAAAAAATTGCATCAGATAATGATGTTTTAGCGTTATCTGCAGAGGCGTAGCTACCACCGTATCTGCTGTATCAATTATACGGGGGGCCCGGGCCACGGGGGCCCCCAACGTGCGTAAGCAAAAAAAAACTTTACCCTTCCTAAGGGCCCCCAAACAAATTTTTATACAGGGCCCCGCCAAGACACGCTACTCTTCTGGTTATCTGAGGTAATTGTAATAGTGGCATGGCTGGGAAGCCGAATGGGGGCTCCCAATTCGGCTCCCCAGCCACACCACCGCTGTGCCCGTAGCAGCGGTGTGACTGGGAAGCTGACTGGGGACTCACTGTTCAGCTTCTCAGCCACGCTGCCGCTGCACTTCCATTGGCACTTGGTTTGAGGAAGGAACAGGCACACCTGCTGGTTCCCCCCCAACCCAAGTGTCCATGGGATCGGCGCTTGGGTTGTGGGGAGGAACGGACGTGTGTTTTCCCCAACCCAAGCGCCGATTGATCACAGCATGCGATCGGCACTTGGGTTGGGGGGAATGGTGCATGTGCCCATTCCTCCGCACAACCCAAGCACCAATCGATAGCAGTGCATGATCGGCGCTTCGGTTGGGGAGGATCTGGCACGCACACCTGTTCCTCCCCACAACCCAAGCCCCAATCGCAGCATGCAATTGGGGGTAAATTTGCATTTAAAACCTAGAACTATTAAAATCTTCATCATCACTAAAACAGGTTGCAATGGAGAAGTTGTTTCTCCACATCCTTTCTAAAGTTAAGTAAGAGTGGGAGTACATTACACTGTCTGAGAGAGAAAAAGAAAATATTCTCCTGTCCGCCAGGGTAACTTCTGCATATAATAGCATCCTTGAGGTTGACTCCCCTGAAGATCTTAACCAGAGGGCAGTTTATAAAAGAGGCAGGTAAACAGGCAATAAGCCATCTACTGCATTATAGATTAGAACTAGGGCCAGGTTCAGGTCTTCTGATTTGGTTTGCAAGCCAGTTCAGGGATTCTGAATGCATCCCAATTCAACCTGGAGTTATATCTACTCTATCTGATTTGATTTGTGCTCTGGATCCACAGATTAATCAGCTGTCTCCTAGAAAACAGTTGTTTGTACAATTTACATTGATTCATTTACACACACACAGAAGTAGCCACCATCCCATATCAGTAGTACAGTATATGAATCAGCCTAAAAGTTATATAATAAATATATAAATATGTGCATGGATAAGTCTAAGGGAAGTCAACTTTTGGAGAGGACAATCCTACAAAGGTCCAAAAGAGATCTGCTTAAAGGTATGAAATTGCACCAGCCATTCATTTGTGGGAGAATCTACTGGGTTGCAAAAGGAATTGAAAAACAACAACAGTGAATATATTTCTTGTGATCTGTTTACATCTGGTGGTAGGAAACATCTCCAGATGTGCTGTCAACATGGTGCCATTGACACATAATTAGAACTGGGAGTTATTTTGCACTCTTGAAAATATTTTCAGCAGTTCTGATTATGGACGATTCCCTTTGGAACAGTGTTATAATGTGACACATTCTCATTGCCAAAGACAACTGAACATTGGTTTTCAGTTTCACCAAGGCTGTGTGCTGCTCTTCACACCATGCAGAATTTCTCCTCCTCCCCTGCCTATGGCACTATTTTTCCAGGCATTCCTTTGACAAGCAGTACCCTGGAAGGATTAAATTAGGCACCACAACTGTTGTTAATCCATGCACATTAATTATTTGGGGCATTTCTGGCAAAGAGTGCCACAAGGTAATTAGGATCAGATGTTGGTTCTTATCAGACCAAGCAAGTGTCAGAAGACATGCCTAGAAAGAGGAATAGGAAAAGCCAAAGGGAACTGTTATAGCAAATTATTATACACAGTTTTTGTCCTCACATGTGGAATTCATAGCAATATTAGCAGCTGTGTTCAGATGCATATCATCTCACTAGCACCTAATAAAAACAAATTATGTACTGAACTGGAGGGGGAGGAGGAAAAGAAAAATTAAAGAAAAATAGGAAACAGCCAATTTCCACTATAAAGCCTGGATTCTAATGCATGATATATTGGTTAAACCTGAGATGTATCAGGTGGTCAAAGCATACTAGCTTTTTCACCCATGTTTATGCATGTGTACTACCTAAAGTGTGAGGCTGCGGTGGCTTGGTGGTTAAGATGATGAACTTGATGACTGGAAGGTTGGCAGTTCAGCAGTTCAAGACCTGAGTGCTACACAATGGAGTGAACTCCCATCTCTGTCCCAGCTCCTGCCAACTTAGCAGTTTGAAAGCACGAAATTGCGAGTAGATAAATAGATTCCACTTCAATGGGAAGGCAAACAGCATTCCATCCACTCAGTTGTTTAGTCATGCCTGCCACATGTCTACACAAACATCTGCAGTTACAGTCTTTGGCTATAAACAGAGATGAGAACTGAACCCTAGAGTCGGATATGACTGGCTTTCAAGCAAGGGTGACCTATTACACAGAGTACATTGCTGGCTATAGCTGCTCATAAGGGCAGCGATTTGCTCCCTGTGCTCTAGGACGGGGATGAGTGACCTCACCAAGACATTTTTCAGAGTTGCTGGAAGCCCAAGGGCCATGCTCCCAAGATGTTTGGGCGATTTAGACCAGTGGTTCCCACCTTTTCAAGCCCGGGAGCCAGGTCAAACTGTCTCAGTCAGCTTTGAGGGCCGGAAAACCATTTTGCCCTGCCTGCATGATGGAGGTGGCAATTTTGTCCTAATAGCTTCAAAGGGGTGGCCATTTTGTTTCTCAAATGCCTTTGGAAGGGGTACATGAAATGATGCTGGTGGGCCAGATCCAGCCTATGTGCCTTAGGTTGGGAACCCCTGATCTAGACTAATTTAAATATTATCATTTTAAAAAAATAAAAATTGAATGCCATAGTTAAGTAAAGGCTCTCACTGAGTTAGGTATATGGCTGCAAAGTCAGGACAACAGGAATTTGATTCTTCACTATGCCTTCCAGAACAGCCAAATCTGTGTAGTTATGGGCGAGCTGCACAATCTCTGGGCACCGCCAGAAGAAAGAACAGCAAATCACTTCTATGAACCTTCTACCTGGAAAACCCTGAAAAGGGTCACCATAAATCAAAATTGGCTTGAGAGCATGTGATTATTGTATTATAATCAATTTGGTTAACTTGAAAATGAATGTAACAAAAATGGTATTTATAACCTTTTTTAAAAAAAAATTGGCCCTCTAGTAGCAAAAACCCCAACACTTTTGAGAGGGTCCAGGGACCTTAAAAATGTTAGGGAGGTCCTCATAGCAAAGCATTTCAAAACTTTTTTTTCATTTTTGTTTAAATGTTGGGTGGGGGTGGGAAAATATGTAGGGCCACAAAAATGTCCAAGGTTTGTTAATCAAGCCTTTATTATGGGGCCTGCTGGCAAGATTAGGCACCTTTAAGAGGTACAGTTTTTCTCAGTAAAATGATCTGACTTTGCTGTGACTCTTTCAAAGCTATTGGTAGAGCACTGCACAGAATTGTTCCTTGAAAGATCCTGTGGCAATTCCTCCTCTCTTGAAATACTGTTCTAGCAGTGTCTCACCTTAACACCTCTCACCCCTGTGTAACAACAATCACACATACCCATTTGCTTCTCCAATCTTAACGTTATGCAAATCTATTCTTGTTCCTTCTTGAAGCTAGCAAGGTTTAGCCATCTTGATTTCCTTAAGTATTTCGTTTTGGTCATTTTTGTTCTTTTGTCAGCAACTCGGCTGCTAAGATTTTACAGTCTAAACGAATATAATGTAATTGTTTATCAAGGAGGAGAGAATATGCAGGGAGAAATCATGCAACAAGGGGTATCTATGCAGTGGTGGGATGTCACATTTTTTACTACCCCACTGTGATGTCATGGATGTCGTGGGCTGGGCCAACATCATGATGTCATGATGTAGTGGGTGGAGCCAATGTCATGACATCATGATGTTGTGGGCAGGGCCAAAGAAAAAATAAAATAAAAATCAATAAAAATTCAACCCACCCCAAACACAAATCAACCCACCCACCCCAAACACAAACCCGTCATTTACCTGGTCTGGGGTCGGGGAGCAGGCACTAGGCAGGCAGGCCAGCAGGCAGCACGGCGGCTTCCCTCCCAACCCCTCCATCTACCTCACCAATGTTTCGGTGAGGTGAACGGGGTTTCGGGACCATCGCTCTGGGTGGAGAGGGCTTCTGGTAGAAGCCGCCCACCTTCTATTTCTTACGGTGCATGCATCAAATAGAGGTTTGATGCATGCGCAGTTACACAGTTAAGAAAGGGGTTCGGCCTGGACTGGGCAGGTGACCGAACCGGTTTCCCGGGGTTCTATGAACACACACACACACCCTGGCAAACCCCTCGTGATGGGAGCTACCGGTTCAGGCAAACCAAACCAAACCGAACCAGTAACATCCCATCATTGTATCTATGCCAATGTATATAAACAGAGATGAGCAAAATAAGCAGTACTAATATTTCAGTTAGATAGAACTACTGAAATCCAGATAGAACTACTGAAGTGTTTTGTACTTCTTTCCCTCCAAGAATTAGTCAAACTGGCTTGCAAAAAAAAAAAAAAAAGGAAGAACACAAGCAAGCTAACTAAGTGCATACTCCCAAAACAGCATTCATCTTGGAACACTTAGTTTAATTACAGATCTTGAAGTAGAATTCTCCCATTTCCCACGCTGCCCAAACTGATGACGAGTATTGTAGGCTTCAGAAGAGCTGTTTCTATTGAAAAGCAATTAGGCAGATTTTTTAAAAGTCTTCTAAGACAATATGAAACAGTGAATTAAACCAGGTGCAGAGAATTTCAATAACTAAAAGTTGTTTTCAGCGGGCAAAGACAAAACTGACTTAAGCTTGTAGAGAGAAAAAAATTCAAATATGTGCCTCTTGTATTAGCTTAATTCAAATCAGTCAAAAGGTTGGACATTTTATTCCTCTCAGTTCAATTACCATGTTTTCAAGAAACTTTATCTGAGGTGATGAGAGAGTGGCTCATGGAGTCATTTTGCTTCCTGGGAAGCCATTGTAAAATAGCTCTTCCTGATTCTGGACTGTTGTATTACAAAGATACAACACATGACAACACAAGAATCGACTCCATCACAAGGGGCTGGCCTCCAGCTTCAGATTTTAGCCCTTGGAATAAGACAACTGCTGGCTAAGCAATCCTAGCAGTGAAGGAAGGGATGATGATGCCATTAAGTTTGGCTACTGGAGGTGGACACCTCATTCTGCCTAATTTAATGAACTGGCCAGTTATAGAGTGTTGAATGAGAAACACATAGGGATCATAATAGCAGAAGCCTATGTATTTATTTATTTATTTTATAACATCAACACTTCATGGATTGGATTCCATTTTTTTCCTTTCCTTTCTCTTCCTCCATTCTACACCCCCATACATAGCAAAAGAAAGGCAGCAACAACAAAAAAAAACACCTCACAGATCTTCAAATCTCATGTTTGGTACTCCTTTTGAGTTACTGTTGAATATTCAAGAACAAACAGGGAAATACAATTCATATGTAGTTGTCTGTACCTTTATGCCAAAAATAGCTTCCCCCCTTGTGCTTATGTAAAGTAGTTCAAGATCAAGTTTATTTGTTTGAAATATTTTATGTCACCCGTAAATCATATTCTCAGGTCAGTATACAATAAAGAATTAAAGAACTGAAATATAAATATGAACACAGCAAATGTTATTTCCAATGTTCTTCTTTTTTTTTAATACAGACAAAATTAAAAACCAGAGAGAGGAAATAGTTGGGAACACTCTAGACTCAAGGAACAGCCAGAAGGAAAAGTGTTGAGTGGTCCTTCCTAATGTCATTCCTTCACTTAAATCTATCTGCTTCTGATTTTAAAATGGGATTAAAGTTAAAGACAATGGTGAAACATACAGGTTGAGTCAAACCTAATTATAATACCGGATAATTTGCAACTTGGTTTCAGTGAAAGATGAAAGAATGCTCTATCTTCTCAACCATGATTCTCTAAAACTGTCACTGAGTTCTTATTATCTGTGTCACATGACCTCCACTCCCCATTACAGAGGAAAGCTAACCTCTTGGAAACTTCCTTTATTCAATCATTACCTTGTTGCCATGGAAGGCTAACATGAGTTTCAGCTGATGATAACTTGATTTCCTTTTGCATCTGAAGTGGAAGAAGGGGGAGAAAGATGGACTAAATGAAATCCCATCCATCTTAATGAAATACAATTATATTCTCCTTATTAATCATTTAAAAATCAATATGTCTCTTCTTAGTGAACCTTACCAGAATTTGTCATTCCATGCCAGGCCTCAATACATCTTGTCCTGCAGTGATTTTTATAAGTTCAGTCACCTGTATCCCAGAGTGAATAACTGACTTTTTTCTACCATAGTGAGAAGGGGAAAAGAAGAAGGAGAAGAAAAAGAATAATAATTTAAAAAAATGATAGCAACTAAATGCTAAATAGTCGAAGGGAATTTTGAGATATATCTATGGAATATAATTTTCTAAAACAGATTTTTTTTTTGAAAAGCAGAAATAACAACCAGGAAGTGTAGTGCAGGAAGTCTAGGCATTGCGATACTTAGCAGCAGTGATGGAATGTTACCAGTTCGGACTGGTTCACCCAAACCGGTAGCACGCCATCAGGAGGGGTCGGCAGGGTTGGTGGTAAACCCACGGGCAACTGATTCGGTCGCCTCTCCGGTCCCCCTCCAGAAATGTACTTCTGGGCAGCCAAAATGTGCAGTCCTATTTTTTAGTGTGCATGCATCAAATATAGGTTTGACACATGCACACACAAAAAAAGAACTGTGCATGCATCAAATGGAGGTTTGATGCATGCGCAGACATTTTTTATTTTATTTTTATTTATTTTGTCCACTCATGATGTCATAACATCATGACATCGGCTATACTCACGACGTAATGACATCACAGTGGGGTAGCGGAAAATTTGACAACCCACCACTGCTTAGCAGCTGACTACAGCCATCAAATACATCATGATTTCCTCTCCTTCTAAAATGGGTGCTTTTAAACATCACAAAGGTTGAATCAAATACATCTGTGGGAGGCTTTTTTAATTCACAAAGCAGCTTTTTTTTCTGTGAGTGGAGAGGACCTCTATGTTTGTCATTCAGAACAACTTAAAAGGTGGGTTTTTTTCCTTCATGGGTGCATGTCAAAATGGGGAACATATTGGTAGATGATGCTTTCGTGACTTAAGCAGTTCAGCATAATGTTCAGGTCCATGGTTAAACCCTCCCCCATATTGTTTTCTCTATCCCAATCATCCTCCTTTAAAAAAAATACTAAATAGATGTGATTGTGACTAGAACAGCCTTCCACCTTATCTCTAGTCTAGTTCTTCATCTTTAGGAAATGAGAAACATTTCTGTGTTTCCCTGTTGATAGCCCTTCTTTGTTCTTTGACTTCCTCGTTCTTGTCTTATACTTTTAGGTACTTTTTCAGATGTTCTATGACCATGATGGCAAACCTTGGCACTCCAGATGTTCTTGGACTTCAATTCCCAGAGGCCCAAGCTCCCTATGAATCCTCATGAATGAGTTTACTGTGATTCATCCGGCCCATGCTGTCCTCGTCGCTCCCAGAAGAAGAAATAAAACACGCCCGTACTTCTGCTTCTGGCAGCGACGAGAGCAGCGCGGGCTGGATGAATCACAGTAAACCCATTTGTGTGGATTCACAGGATGCTTGGGCTTCTGGGAATTGAATTCCAAAAACATCTGGAATGCCAAGGTTCACCATCACAGTTCTATGATCAGCTGAGCTGCTGTAATATCATAAAGAAATTATATTAGTTTCTTCTGTGGATGTTGTCTGGGGAACAGGGATGGAGAGAAGTACAGGAAATAATCATCAGCTTTCCACTTTGCAGCAAAGTGGAGATGTTGAGAGCTTTTTCTCCCTGCTTTGCCTCCTATTCGGCGGCGGCAATGGTGTCTTCCATGTCTAGGCCAGACGTGAAGCTGCAGAAATGAAGCCACCTTTGGGTAAGTTCATTCTGCAGTTCCTTTCATCTGACCTAGTGTGAGAAAGATTAGCCAGCACAAGGTGGCCGTTGTGTGGGGTACGTTCGATTGTGGTTAAAAATTACCACAATCTTCAAGGAGGCTCTTTCTGTGTACCCCACCACCTCTGAGTGACTCTCTTAGACATTATCTCTCCTCTCTCTCCTGTCTTTCTCCTATAGCTGCTGCTCCATGTGTTTGCAGATGAGCACTTCTCTCTCTCTCAAGATGAAGGTTCTGTTTAATTCTGATCATCAGTAAACAAGGAGCTCGCCTTGTTAGCTGGAAGGCTGCCAAGTTGGCAGTTCGACACCCAGGTATTGCATGCCAGATTGAGCACCAATCTCTGTCCCAACCCTTGGGAACATGAAAGGAGCCTCATTTGGGCATCTCCTGAGCAGGGTTTCTTCTTTAAAATCCTTTCAACCCAGAATAATTTCTGACATGAAATTATTATTACGAGCAAACAGCAGGAATTCTTCCCACCCACATATCCCTTCCTTTGTTGCTTCAAACCTGTTCTGTTGCTTGTTCTTTTATGTATTCAACCCCCACTGGTCAGAGCAGCAGCATTGCAACAATTCTAAGTTTTTTGTTTTGAGAGTTAAATTGTGGTGGAGGAGTCCTTGCTTATTCAGAGTCTCTGCCCCTGCCCCTACAACCATCAATTTTCATTACAATGAAGACCTAGCAAAATAGTTATAGGGTGAACTAGAGCAAATATCATGGGGTTTTTTAAAGGATTGGCAGAAGCAGGCTTTCACAAAAAGGACAAGTGGAATTATAGAAAGGAAAGAAAGAAGGGACAGCGGTGAACTGGATTGGAATGCAATCTCATTGCCAGTGTAGAGACTGAACTTCTGATCCAAACCGCAAGGCCAATGTGAACACTTTTTAACATTTCGATCATATTAAGGTTCCAAACCAAATCGCTCCAATACAGCTTTCCTATGTAGTCATAACTTTAGAACTTTTTGGACCACAGGCTGGTCATGTGGTTCAGGGGGCATTTTACTTCTGCTTCCGGAAGCATCGAGGGCTTCACAGGCCAGATGAATTGTCATCAGGGCCCAGAACCGGCCCTTGGGCCACAATTTGGGCACCCCTGCCTTAGAATATAGATTTTTGTTGTTGTTCAGTCGCCCCATGGATCACCGTCCGCCAGGCACTCCTGTCCTCCACCATCCCCCTTAACTCACTCAGCTCTGTGTCCATTGCCTCCACAATACCATCCAGCCATCTCATCTTGGGCCGTCCCCTTCTTCTTTTGCCCTCTACCCTTCCAAGCATCAAGGCTTTCTCAAGTGAATCCTCTCTTCTCATTTGATGTCCAAAGTACTTTAGCTTCATCTTTATTATTTGACCTTCCAAGAACCAGAAATTTCAGAAATGCTCATCAGATTCCTAAAATATGTCTTTGCGATCTGAGTCTGAATAGCAGAAAATGTGTAACTTGATAAATAAGGACTGACTCATTTCACATTCCTATACTGCCTGTAATAAAATAAACAAGGAAGTGTTCACCAATCAGCTACTATGATGTGTTTTTGTGAGTTCAAAGGTTTGCAATGAACCAGTGGGGTTTTTTTGAACACTTTCATTATACCTCTCAGCATATTTCTTCCTTCCTTCGCTTCCCTGTTTCTACTAAAAGACAGCATTCAAGAAAAGTTACAAGTTTTAAAAGTTAAATGAATTGTTGCTGTTGCTCAGTCATGCAGTCGATTCCGACCCTTTGCGACCCCATGGACCATTGCCTTCCAGGCACCTTTATCCTCCACCATCTCCACCAACCTGCCCAGCTCTGTACCCATGGTGTAAAAACAGATAAAATCATATTTACCTAGAGATAATAAAATCATATAAACACCACTACTGTAAAAAATATATTAAAAGCAAGTAAAGCATTAAAAATCATTAAAAACATTGAAACAAGATAAGTTAGATTGTATATACCAATCTAAAAATATGTTTTTATTCCCTTCTTTAAAATAGAGTGGAAACAGATTGGAATAGAATGCATTCTACTGCCTAGGTGTCACACAGGAGAAAAGTCTTACCCGTCTATTCTATTAGATGGACCTCTGAAATTGTGAGTATTTTAAAGAGGGCTTCTCCTGGTGACCTTAAGGTTGGGAAAGGTTCATCATGAGATGTAGTTAGATGGCTTTTAGGTCTTAAGACCAACAACTTGGAACAAGATGGGTAAGCTATTGACAACTCCTGTAAGGAGCATGGTCATATTACCATGTACCTGCTGGTAATCTCATTGCACCAGGTGAAGATTGCAAACTTCTTCAATGGTAACCTACGTACAGTGCATTACAGTAGTCAAGACTTGATGTAACTAAGACATCTATGACTGTTCCTAAGGCACGTTGACTCAGGAAAGGTAACCTGTATGTCAGGACATATGCAAAAGATGGTGTTGGGACGGGCCACTGAATCAAATTCTGCTATCCCCAATACCACCATTTGTGTACATCCTGAAAAAGAAAGGATAAGAACCACTGTAACACTGTTTCCTAGAAAGAGATGAAGAAATTGGAGGAGGGAAGGACTTGGTGTTCTTCTGCAAAATCAGACTATGTAAATACGTAGTCTGAGAAGGGGGGAGAGAGACAAATCCTGCCAGTAATTAGAAAGGAGTAACAGCTGCAGCTTATCTTGACTGGGAAAGAGTTTCAAGACCAGATGGCTTGTTCCTGGTACTGAGTTAATTGGAAAGATAATTTCAGCGGTGAAGAGGAGAAGACTGCTCTGTCTTCATGGAAATTTGAGGAAATTCTGCGCCTGATTGGAATATGCTCTGGAAGAGTCCAGGAACTGAAATGTAAGGGATAAAAATGAGGTCAGAAGCTACTTTAGTTGGTTTATTAATCTCTTAGGAGATGCATGTTGTGTATGTTCTGAGACTATGTTGAAGCTACCCTAATATATGAATACTAGATAATTTAGCTGGGTTTCTTATTTGCTTGAAAGTTTGCTCTGAATAACTCCTGCCTTATTTGATTCAGAATACGTTACTAGTGATGTCTTTTTTCAAGTGTGTTAACTATTTTCCCCCATGTTTCCCCCCTTTATTTTTAGTTTTTAAGAAAAAGTTTTTGCAAACTTCTATTTGGATTAAGAGAATTTAGATTACATAAAACTACTCCTTACATTGACCACTTTTCTGGTGGGAGTTTGTATGTTTTGAGGATGTGGTGGCAATTCTACGTTGTAGGCTTGGCATTAGAGATAATTTGTCTAACCTTGCATGTTTTGGGGAAGCTGCTTGAAAGAAATGCTTAGTCAGGTGTTGAGAGGGTAGATTCCTCTAACCATAAACACATTTAATTCTCCAGGACTTATACACTTCAGGATCAGAGAGAGAGAGATATCTGAGAAAAGCTGTAAAGTCTTGCTGGAGATCCCACTAGGATAATGGAGTAGACAGTATAGCCAGTGACCCAACGCTGAGTGTTGGGCTGCAGTAAATAACCTGACTCCTTAAAGGGACCAACAGCTATGATGGATAAGACCCTTTAGGTGGGGTGATGGTCCCCTCAGTGGAGAAAATGCCGCTGGAAACATTATTTGGACCAACGGCAAAATGAGTGGAGAAGGAACCACTTCACTATTCTGATTCCCAATGGTCCTGTACACATCTATCAACTGTGAACATGATTTCCGGGGGGGGGGGGGAATGTATACTAAGATATGAGTAGCACCCAATGATATAAAGCTGTTATATAACCATGTAAATGTGCTGGCTCTTTGGCTTTGAAACAGAGATGAGCACTGAGCCCTAGAGTCAGATACGACTGGCTTCTGAGAAAGGGAAACCTTTACCTAAACTATATGAATCCAGTGGTTTTATAACACTTCCAACATAGTCAGGCAAACCAAAAGGATACCATAACGAATGGTATTGAATGCTACTGAAAGGTCCAGGAGAACCAATAAAGATGTCATAAATTACACTGGGGGCACTTTTCAATACCAAACCAGAAGCAATAAGTGAAAGCCCTGTTTGCCAACTACTTTTCCCATCACAATCTAACATGAGCACTGGAGTGCTTTTGTAACAGAGCAGTAAGCAGCAAGGCTCCTTTTAAAAAACTGTTTCACCATATGAATAGCTAGGTAGGAAGATGGGTAAGACCTTGGACAAGAAATTATATGGTTCTATAGACCCTAGTCTGCATTTTCAGTATGCCAACCTA
Source organism: Furcifer pardalis (assembly GCA_030440675.1). Lineage (NCBI taxonomy): Eukaryota > Metazoa > Chordata > Lepidosauria > Squamata > Chamaeleonidae > Furcifer > Furcifer pardalis. The sequence goes on from CP126891.1 coordinate 121,057,134, forward strand.
AAAGTTTACCATGAAATCTCTGCAGTATATCACCTTACATTATCTTCCTCTTCAGTCAGAGCTTATAACTATCAATGTCATACAGAAGCATTGCTTCTAGTATTTTCACATATGCATTTTAATCAATATCTGTCAAGAAAATTAAACTCCTGAAATAGTTTTAAACCATGTCCCTGGGGTGGGATCTTCATCTTCCTTAAAAGCAATATAAAACAAAAATGAACAAACCAACACTGTCAGCCAATTAATAACATTTTTAACTGATTAAAAATTTTCTGCCAATTAATTCCATCACTTTTTATCAAGAATCTCAGTATAAATATCTTTTTGAAATAATAATTTAAACACAAACTAACACCTATTGAGGCAAGGGAATGTAATATATTCATATTTATTTTTCCTAAGAAAACATTAGGAGCAAATAGCTCCCCAAATAAACATATGCTCCCTTAATTTATCACAGAGACTAATTAAACATGGGCAACAATTATCAACTGAAGTTTTATTTGGTTAACAGTGTAAAAACAACTTGCAACCTTAGAAAAAGAATTCTCTCTCTCTCTCTCTCTGTCTCTCTCTCTCTCTCTCTCTCTCACACACACACACACACACACACACACACACACACACACACACACACCTTTAACCTAAGCCAACAAAAAGCCCTTGTGCAATCTGTTCCCCAAATTTGTACACTTTTCTGATCCTTGTTTTATAAAGGAAATGAAATTTGTCACACTGCCATACATCATTCGTTCTGTGGTACAATGTCCCATCTGTGTGTCAAGTACAAAACAAAAGCATTTTGTGAAAAATTGCTAAAGTAGTAATGATTTTTGTCCTCAACTCTTTGTTTTGCCTTTCAATAAAGAAGGCGACAAGTGCCACAAATGATGTATAGTTGTTTTGGCACAAACCCTAGTAACACAGTGCATAACCAAAACCATGTTTCACAGCTGAGAAACTATAGTTTACTGCCCCTGTGGCTCCGATGAGAATGTGATGTTCCTCAGCTTATAAATGCTTGGAGGTTAATACATGATTTACCTCAGCCTGCTCATCCAATGAGTGGGAGGTCCAAAAATATATCATACTATTAGGCAGCCCATTGGAAGCTTGGCTCAGCCCCCCAGTAGTGGAAAATGTTCCATTGTAGCCTTTCTGTCAGCTGAAGATGAGATAATTAGATCCAGCTAATCCATTGAAATCCCATCAGGGAGCAGGACAGCAAACATGTCATCTTTATGGGAGTTGCTTTTTCTCCACAGCAACTCTGGACTACTACAGTAAAAACTGAAAGATACATCGGTGAAGCACAATTAACACAACAGCAAGATAACCAACTTATCATCTTTCTACCCTGGTCACCATCTGAGACAGCCAGTTGACACCCAAGATAAATAGCAAAAACAGATGAGCAGAAAACCCTGAATTTATGCCTGCCTTATATGTTCTGTGATTCTGTGGCATGAACCAAAATTCTACAAAAACAACAACAGTTTGTAGACATGCATGCTCTAGCCACACACACACACACACACACACACACACACACACACACACACACACACACACACACACACACACACACACACACACACACACACACACACACACACACACAAAGCATGCATAACTTAGACTAGTTTCATACAGGTGCATCCATGACTTGGTTGTTGTGGCCTGTCATTGCAACATATGAGTCCATGTACACAAAGCCTTCCAAGGGACTTGATGAGCACAGATGCCATTATATGCTTTTGTCTAATTGAAGTGGTAAACCTGTGCTAAGGATTTTATATTTTTGAGAGGCAGAAGCTCTCAAAAAACATTCTGAAAAACAACCTTGAATGTCAAGGAATTGTTTCCTATCTAGCCTTTCTCTAACATCTGCCTTTTTCCAATTGTTCATATAGCATTGTAAAGCATAACCCCACCCCACTTAAATTTAAAAAGTCAAATTAACATCTTACATATATTATATATTTAAATTATATGAATTATTTTCTGCATAAAAGGACTAGGAATTATGGAAAGAGGAGAACCTAAAAGGAAGGAAAATTCTGAATGTCTGAGGAAAGAAAAAGCATTTTAAAAAGCATGTACAACTTAAATCACTTTCTAAAGAAGATTGTGGAAGATCTGCTACAATGTTAGACAACAAAAAAAATCATATAAGAAGTAATGTCTGGGAAATCCATTGCCCCACCACCACAGAGTGAAGAGACGGACACGTGTCTTGTTGGTTAAACCATTGGGCCACTTTATTATTATGTCATGTAAAACACTGTAACTGGGCAGAAAACACCTGCCAACTACTGATCTGCTGCGGACTGGGAGTAGCACTGGTAAGGAATATAAATCCAGACGGGTAATATGACCAAATTATCCCCTCCCCAGAAGCTGGCAATCCTGCCACTTCCGGGCCACAGCAGTTGAGCTGCCGGAGGGAGTGCCGTGCTGCCGAGCCCGGCAGCGGCATGTCACTAGGCCGTACTAGACAGAGGCAGCCAAACTAGGCCCCAATAAACCAACTGCTGCTCCATCCAGTACGTCCCAACAGGTTAAGAGGGGTCAGTGTATTCCTTACCAGTGCTACCCACTACTCGCGGCGCCACCCTCACGCTGGGTCACCCTCCCAGACCGCCACCTCAGCCTCAAGGCCGAGCTGCAGATCAACGACAAAGGTATTGAGTCCCCGCACAGAAAGATGAACACCGTCCGAAGACAACATGTGACGCATCCCCATGCTAAGGGTTGGGTGGTGCAGGACCGTGCCCACGGACTATCATTGCATATAGCGAAAAACGGTCCGATTGACTGACCGTCTGGCGTGATCAATGGCTCGCCCATGACCAGGGACACGCCAGACCCTGTGAGGCATGATATCTGACCATAGGAACCATACCGCCGGCCAACGCTGCCGGATATGGTCCAAATCGTGAACTACAGCCCTGGCCAGTAAGATGCCGGACTCGACCGCCAGGTCGTTGCCCCCCAGGTGTAGTGCGATCACGTCAGGCGCCAGGCAGAGCCACAGGTCGGAAAGCAGGTGGAGGAGGTGATGCCAATGCATGCCGAGCACGCCGTGCCAAACAATGTATGCCCGGGGCCAAAGGGACAGGTGGATCCCGCAACCGAGCTGATCTGCAAGGCGGGCCGCACAGTGAATATAGCTGTGTCCCATGACCCAAATCCGGGCTGGCCCAACGCGGGAAGCAGCAACTGAAAAAGAGAACAACAAATCAGGGGCAGGAAAGCATCAGAATACAATCTGGCGAACATAAGAACGAAAAGCCCCAGAGCCCCACCGCCCCATGCGCCGGATATCGGCCTCGGTGTATCCCAGGGATGCGGCTGTGGACGCAGCGCCAATGCGGAATGAGTGCGTCCCATAGTAGGCACCGGGAAAGCCAACAGCAGCAAGGACAGATGCGGCCAGCCGCCAAAACTGAAAGCGGGTAAGGGGACGGCCATCATGGTGGCAGAAAAGGGGGCCAGGGGTGGGAGCCCAGAAAGCCAGGAAGCGACGCAGGGCCAGATGCGGACAGATGTCAACATGCCGGAAGGTCAGCAAAACTACAACCACACCCCTGCCCTGCTGATCCGTCTTGGAACGCCGAATGCGGAGGTGAACCGCCCCGTCAGACCAAGAGAGGTCAGAAAACAGCAGATACCTGGCCGAAAGGTCAGTAGCCGAGGCCGCCACCAACTCGCTGACACGGAGTGCGCCAAAAATGCAGTGGAAGAGGCGGCGTGGAATAGTGCGGCCTCAAAGTCATCAGAGCAGCGAACCAGCCAGGCTGCTGCCAGAGACCGCAACACCGGGAGTGAAATGGGCAGGCGGGCATCCGGACGAGGGCCGATTTCCTGTGACCACCCATCCAGGGCCCAACGAATCCAAAAGTCCGCCATGGTGTCAGAAACACCAGTGGCTTTGGCAACAAAGGCGAGGACCGACAGACGGCATCAAATGGAGCGAGGCGCCAAACCAGAGGCACACAGATGGACCACGAACTGAAGGGCATGATCGACCAGAACGGGCCAAGCGTCAGGCAGCAAAGCCAAAGCACGAAAAGCCATGAAGGCAGAAAGAGCAGCCTGGTAGGCCCTACGGGTACGGGGAGCCAACAAAAGCCCAATGGCCCGGTTCACTTCACCTCGCCAAGCGTCCACAGGAAGTACAGAACCGGTGAGGGACTGTCCGAGGCCTCCGGCGCCAGGGCACGGAAACGTGAAATATGAAAGCGGGACAAGGCATCAGCAGTGGAGTTCTCCAAGCCATGCACGAAAAGCCACATTGCGACACAGCGCCTCGAGGGCGAAGGGGCGGACAAGGGACATGACTCTACGTGAGCGGGAGGATTGAGAATTAAGGATGTGGACCACGGACATGTTGTCACACCAAAAAGTCACAACAGAGTTGGACCAGTCCCGCCCCCAAAGAAAGAGCTCCGCGACGATGGGAAACAATTCCAGAAAGGTGAGGTCGCGGACCAGACCCGAGTCATGCCAGGGCCTGGGCCATGCACCGTAAGCCCAGCGACCGTCCCAATAGAGGCCGAAACCAAGGGTGCCAGACGAGTCCGAATGAACCTGGAAATGGGAGGATAAAAGGAGGGAGGAGGGCCAAAAAGAAACGCCGTTAAAATCAGACAAAAATTCAAGCCACACGCGCAGGTCTTCACAAACGCCACGCGTGACCCGGGTGTGGTGAAACCCCTTGGAAAGCCCCACCATGGAGTCACACAAGCGGCGCACGAAGGCGCGTCCAGGGGCAACCACTTTGCAGGAGAAATTGAGATGGCCATGAAGCTCCTGCAATTCCCGCAAAATGGTTTTGCGCTTGCCAAGCATGGAGCCCAGGAGGGAAACGAGGCAGTGAACCTTGTCTGGAGGCAAACGGGAGCACTGTAAGACCGTGTCAATCTCAATACCCAGAAAAGTGAGAGACGTGGCCGGACCCTCTGTTTTCTCAGGGGCCAGGGGAAGGGCGAGTTCGGAGGCAAGCTCGGCAAACGAGCGGAGGAGGTGCTGACATGCGCCCGAACCCGGGGGGGGCCCAAACAAAAAGTCATCAAGGTAATGCGAGACCGATGAAATACCTGCCCGCCTGACTAGAGTCCAGTGCAAAAAGGTACTGAAACGTTCGAAAGCAGAGCAGGTGATCGAGCAGCCAAAAGGCATGGCGCGGTCGACAAAGTACTGACTGTCGAACTTAAAACCCAACAACTCAAAGTCATCGGGGTGTACGGGCAGTAACCGGAACGCCGACTTGATATCGCACTTGGCGATAAGTGCCCCCGGCCCAGAGGCCCGTACCATACGGACCGCCTCGTCAAAAGACATATAACGGACCGTGCACAGCTCGGGGGGTATGGACTCGTTGACAGACGAGCCGGCGGGGTAGGAGAGATAGTGGATGAGGCGAAAACCTCAGGACTTCTTAGGAACGAGGCCAAGCAGGGACACTCGAAAATTGGGAAAAGGCGGCGCAGGGAAAGGCCCCGCCACCCTACCCTCGCGAACCTCTGCAGCAATCTTTTCCCTGGCAACATGCTTGAGACCCGAAAGCGATTTCAAGTTCGGAGCGTCGCAAGGGAAACGATCGCCGGAGGCTGGAATGTGAAAGCCATGCAAAAAGCCATCCACGACATAAACTGTGTCGGAGCAGTTAGGATAGTCACGCAACCAGCATAGTAAGACATCCGTCTTAATTGGGCTGGGCCCCTTTGGGAGGAGGAGGGGCATCGGGCCCGGATCGCTTGGGAGTGGCCTGTTCACGTGCATGGCCCCTGCCATCGGAGCCCCTAAGACAGGCGCTGGTGGCATGGGCACCAGCACAGATGGAGCACTCGTGATGGAACTTGCATGGTTTACGGTTGCAGCACCCGGAATTAGAGAATTCCCAACCCAGCAGGCGGGGTTGAACCCCCTGCCCCGCAACACCATGGGGAGACTGGGCTGGGCCCGGGCGTTGCACCAAATGGCCGCAGTCATAGCAGTCACCCGAGGAGGGGCGCGAGGGCATCATAAACTGAAGCCACAGTTGCATGTGCTGCTCATCCCAACGCATGTCCAGGCGAAGCGCGGCGCACATGCGGAAATTCTGGTCATTCGAAAGCCACGCTTGGCCCGGAAAATCGACGTAAGCCCTATAAATAATGTTGAGATATTGAAACAAGGGTATGCCCATAGACGGGTGAGCCTTCAAAAGGATGCCAGAATAAATAAGATAGGCCGGTAGCCAATTGGCCCAAGTGCGCGGAGGTTTCCTGCGCTTAGCAAGTTCCTTCTCATGATCATCCTCCCTCTCCTTCTCCTCCTTGGTCGAATCACGGTTAAGGAGGGAAAACAGGTCCCCGTATTCGCGGCACCAAATGCGGTCCCTGGTGGCTGGGAGCAAGTGTTCACCAAGGGGGCAGGGACTGATCCCCGAATGGTAGTGCCGAACGGGTAACGGCCCCGTAGTGAGCAAAACTGGGTGTGGCGGATGGCCAGCACGGGGCCGAGACACCAGCACCCGCAGGGACCTGGGGAGCTGGGGGATAAGGGGCAATCCAGGGCACCCCGGGTCCCCCAGAAGGCACCGGCCACAGAGCGGGCAAAGAGTACAGGGTAGAGTACAAGATATGGTTCTGGAAGAGAAGGAAGGAAGCAGATAGCACTTTGTCTATAAACTGAAGGTTCATCATATTCTCAATGCTAGTGGCTTTGTGGAGCATCCTGACCACCCCTCCCCCATTTTGTCATTGTTGTTGTTGTTCAGTCGCACATTCAGTTCTGACCCTTTGCGACCCCATGGACCACTCTTCGCCAGGCACTAATGTCCTCCACCATCCCCCTCAACTCGCTCAGCTCTGTGCCCATTGTGTCCACAATACCATCAAGCCATCTCATTTTTGGCCGCCCCCTTCTTCTTTTGCCCTCAACCCTTCCCAGCATCAAGGCTTTCTCAAGTGCATCTACCCATTTTTATTCCTTTGATATCTGAAAAAAAATTCTCCTAGAGATTTGTATAAGCCCCACAACTCAGACACAGCCCAACCCAATCCCAATAAAATGACAGTGTTGCTCAACTTTTAGACACAGAGTTAAGGTGGAACAAATAGAGGGATTGTATGGCAATAATAATATCCAAAATAAGGCTTGGAAGCTATTCACCAGAACAAAAGGACATTTTGCTTATGAGGCTGAGATTTACTCATGTATTGGCCTACAATACACAGAATTCTGCTAGCAACGCCAGTTCATAGCATTATACTTCAAGAAAGTAATTTTTCCAAGCTCTGGATTTTGGCTGCATCCCATTAGAATGTAAAAATGTTTGTTTGCTTTTTGCATCACTACTTGCTGAAAGCCAGCAACTGATTTGTCAGTTATTTTTGTAAAGAACAATCTGCATGGAGATTATTCTGCCTGACGTTCCAAATTTTCCATGAATTTTCATTAGGCCTGCCAGTTAGTTGATTAAAAATTGTTGAACAAGCTAGCTATTAAATTAGCCTATGAATAAAAATGAGTTGGGCACCTATTTTAAATGTAATTACAGTAGTTGCATTTACTAATCTAGATCAGATTGTTAGGCCTACTTAGAGTAGACCCCTGAAAGAATTTACATAGTTTAGGATTTACTATATTCCCACTGATTACATGGGTTTACTCTAGTTGGAATTAACAATTGGAACCGGCATTATAGTTTCAGTTTTTATAGTAACTGATTACTTTCTTCCTGTTCAAAAGTAACTAAAATTATTAAATTTCAGTCAGTAAAACAAACATAAGAATGCTACAAGATGCTGGCTCCTGGTGGAAAACATAATTCTTCTCCTTACTACCTATTGTTGCCTAATTACTAAAAACGGAGTAGACAGTGGAAGAACAAGGCAAGAGCATGAGCGAACACAAGAATGGTATCAACAGTCCTCTTTCTCTCTATGCTGGTCTTGGGCCATAATAAAAATTGTTTGTTTGGTTGGTTGATTAATTAACAGTCCTCTTTCACTATTTTAGTAAAACTAAGTTATCCATGTTTGTTTGTTTGTTTGTTTGTTTGTTTGTTTGTTTGTTTGTTTGTTTGTTTGTTTGTTTGTTTGTTTGTTTGTTTGTTTGTTTGTTTGTTTGTTTGTTTGTTTGTTCAGATTTATATTGCCACCCACTTGCCGTTAAATTGCAGGAGTAATCTGAAGTAGATTAATTAATTATAAGTAACTAGCTCTTTGTAACTTCCAAGATCTGGAGGACAACAGTTCCAAAGCTAAAATCATAATTTGTTTCTAAAAGGAGACATATGATGAACTGAGCCTCCTTTTAACAAGGCAGTCCATTTGGTGTATGTGACAATGGCCGTGTCACGTGAATTTAACACGTGCATGTGTTTTGCTGCCCATGCGCTACAAGGTGACAATCACCCAGAGCCTTCGGTGTTTCAGGGAGGAGCCTATACCCTATAAGGGTGTGTCTCCTCCCTGCCTCGCCGTCTCTCTTCTCCATAATCTGGTGAAATCCCCTCCCTCCCTTTTCTTAAGTATGGAAATTGTGTGGTCACTTCAGGACCAAGAGGGATTTTTTCATTCTCACTAATTGGCCTATGTGATTATGTTTTTCGCCCTCTCCATACTTATGAGGGGGAGCCAGAGGTACACAATGTAAACCTAGTGGGGTGGTAGTGGGGTAAATGGTAATCAAAGCTATGTTAATTCACCATATGTAATGGGGATTCCTCAACATCACAGAAGGACAGAGGCACTGGAGGCATCTACTGTCATGGGTAGGAACCCTCAGTTACAGGGAGAAGGCTTGTTACCTGAAGGAAATTGTGATCTAAGCAGTATGGAGTGAGACGTCATCACTCTATACAAAGTCATAATAATCTGGATATGGGTAGATACACCCATAAGGTGTATCTACCTTATTTACCCACTAGGATGCCCCATTTACCCACTAGGATGCCCCATTGCAGGTCATGTTAATATTGTATTGTTATGTTATCAATAAAGTGTCCCATGTTTTCACCAACAGATGGTTGTCGTATCTTTCATGGGGTGGATTGGGTGGCAATAGGGTATGACTCTTTCAATATATAGTACTGCTTCCAATGTTTACAAACACCTATATTTCCCAGAATATTTTTAAAAAGGAAACTTATCTGTGTGATGGATTTCAAGTCACTTTTTAATCTATGAAAAAGGATGTAAATATTGTGGTCTACATTTCCTCAATTCCTCAGGATTGGTGATTGGGTCCAGTTCTACCTGGCACCATTACATAGCAGTATCTCTTCCAATTTAGTTAGAGGGCATGGAGAGGGGGTCATTTTAAAAGCATCACAGGAGTGTGGAGGGGTTTGGGTACATATCTACTTCGTAAATCCAGAATAGGGTTTGTTTGGCACATGGACCAATGGAAGCAACTTACTTTTAGAGCATTCAACTGGATACAGAATTCCAAAGTACATTCCACCACCACCACCAATAGGTGTAACTTTGGAGTTATTTCTGCAGAAGATGTGAAAAACATTACAGGATGGGGCCTTGCTCATGTGCAACGCATTCCTCAGCCATTACTTAAACTGCTGAGAACAGGCATCATAAGTCAAAACAGAGTTTTTGTTGTTCAGTCGCACAGTCGATTCTGACCCTTTGTGACCCAATGGACCACTGTCCGCCAGGCACCTCTGTCCTCCACCATCCTCCTCAACTCGCTCAGCTTTGTGCCAATTGTATCTACAATGCCATCTAGCCATCTTATTTTTGGCTGCCCCCTTCTTCTTTTGCCCTCCACCCTTCCCAGCATCAGGCCTTTCTCAAGCGAATCCTCTCTTCTCATTTGATGTCCAGAGTGCTTTAGCTTCAACTTTAATATTTGACCTTCTAAGGAGCAGTCAGGGTTAATTTCTTCTAAGATTGACCTATTTGTTCTCCTCGCTGTCCTAGCTAAAAGAAAATAAAGAAAATGAGTGGCTTCTTAAAAATAAATTCTTCTTCGAATATTGCCTATCATCATGGCAATAGTCTTCCTGTTCATAACTCCTTGGAACATTTCTTCTGAGGGCATGACACACCAGTCTCTCAGGTCTGTCAGCCTAAATTAGTAAGTTTATGATGCTCATCTCAGTGGGTGTGGCAGAAGGAGGAGAGGGTGTCAGTCCTCCCAGTGTCCATGCTGACACCTGCCTTAGGAAGTATCACCAGGAATCTTCCCTGATAAATAAAAATAGTTTAAAAATGCAAACACCAAAACTTTGGATCGGGGCAATTTTTGCACTAGGGAGAGTATGTGGGTAACGGATTGAATCATGTCATTAGTGCTATGATGGGGTAATGTCCACTTCGTTCTCAGGGGTATCTGCACAACAGCCACCTTACACAGAGCAAATGAATGTGTCAACCACACTCAGCTGGAGGGGAAATAGCATTTAACCAGTGGCCTCTGCTTTGGTCGCAATGTGAGTACTATACCCCTCCAGCAATGGAAAAGCAATATCCCTGAGCTATAAACAACACTTTAAGATGCACTGATTTTTTTCCACAATAAGAATAATCTATTTGCAGCTTGACTCTTTCCCTAGAATATTTCAACTATGTGAAACTCCAGTTTCCCCCTTTTGTTCCTATTAGAAGGATTAGAAGAAGATCATCTCCTAATACAGTACTATCTTCTCTCTGTGTGATCTAGAAAAATACTTTGTGATAATATATTGAACCCTCACTGTGTTGTATTCTGCCCCCTGCCCCCGCCATACTGAAGATACTTTGGAGAAGCATATACTGTATATAATATTCATATTGCCACGTATGTCTCAATATGTTCTGTTTTTTAAGGGAAAAGAAAAGGAAAAGAAAGGGGGGGGGAACAATTCTGTTTCAAATAATGAGCATGTGCACCTTTTTGCCTCAGGCTTCCATACACAATTTAGCCAGAAAGCCAGGGCAGATCATGATTTAGCTTTTGACATCTCCTGCCTTCAGGCCAGTAGAGACTAATACAGATTTCTGACTCCAAGCACACCACAGGAAAAAAAAAAGTGAGGGAGAGAGGCCTTTTATTGACTAAATGATAAAGAGGTTTGTAATGATAAATAACAGTCATTTTATTGTGGAATTCCCCAGAAAAGATGCATTTTGCAGTGTCTGAAGACGACGAGGAGGCAACGCTGGTTCCCAATGGATCAGAACCTGCTAAGCTCCACATCCTCTTGTGCAAAAAAACTGGAGGTCGCCTAAGAGCCCTTGTATTAAAACTGCAGAAGCACGTACTCATGGCCTCCATGTCGGCCGCTTGGAAAAGAGAGGATTAGCTGATCGCAGGCTCAGGCCCTGCCTTCTCTCTGACCTACTCCGCCGTGCTGCAGCACCCAGACTGCCAGAGCTGTTCCTTCCTCTCTGCCAGCTTTGATCGATAGTTTAATTGTAGACTTGGGGAGCAATAATGGATAATTCAGCCTGAACCATCCTTTATGAGCCGTGTTGTCAAGGATGAAGCTTTCAAAATTAAACAAGAGTTGGGTAATATTATTACATTTGTACAGCTCACATACAGTTAAATTCCACTTACAAATACTGTCTTGACAACTCATGGAGTTCAATAAACATTGGCCAAGGTAAGCTGGGGAGGGAAGGAGGGGGGAGAAACATTTACCCCAGGATAGGTAAGGGAAGCAATATACAGTATGTTTGAATTTAGCAGAGGTAACAAGGAAAAAAATCTGCTATAGGAACCAGTTATTAATGTACCAGTAATACCTCAGATAACATTAGTATCGAATAACACTAAAATCGCATAACATTAAGCAATCTGGGGGAAAGAATTGCATCGGATAACATTAAGATCCTATGGGATGCATCGGATAACAACCGCTAAAGCCTGTGTAGTTACAATGTATCTCTATGGATCCCATAGGATTTTAACATGCATCAGATAACACTAAAAATCGTATAACACCAAGACTTGTGGAACCAGGTTTTAGTGTTATCCGAGGTTTTACTGTATACTCACAGAACTGGGCCTATTACATCAATGATGGATATGTATGCATAGTTTACACCAGGGATTCCACTTGGTAGGTCATACGTTATGCATACTTATGTTACAAGCATTGATTATTTGCTAAAAGTAGGATTTTCATCTTGGTTAACATAGGAAAATAGTAGCTTTTAGAAAGCATAGGTTCCAAGTTCAGTATAAGCACTTTTAGCAAGTCACAACTATTTAATTTATTTAATTCAATTAACTTTAGTACAAATATGAAATCTGTCACTTTCCCTTTTGCCCATGAATATCATTAGCATTCTTATCCCATCCCTTTTCCTTATAAGGTTCCTCATAAGACTGCATTTTGGCATGCTTTCCCACTAATACATGCATTTTTACACATTTCTCCAAGTTAAGAAGCATGTTTGAACACATTTTTTCCAGTTTACATAGGGGCTAGTGTTTTTCATTCACCAAAATGTATCATTATTCTCAGAAATGAATGGATTTGTGATGCAAGATATAGTTGGTACCACTGATAATTCTGGAAGTGTGTAATATATATTTTTATAATGAAAAAAAAAACATGAATCTAAACCAGGGGTGCACAAACTACAGCCCTTGGGCTGGGTACAGCCCATGACACCAATTCATGAGGCCTGCATCACCCTCACCACTTCCAGAAGTGGATCGGGATCCACCCACCAATGTGCATGCATGCCTGCGCCGCACCCAGAAGTGGTTGTGGACGTGCCTGCGTGTATGCAAACACATCCGTGCCACTCCTGGAAGTGGATGGGGATGCACCTGTGCCACTCCCAGAAGTAGTTGCAAACAATGCCCGCTTCTAGGGACATGGTCAGGTCCGCTCAGCTGTTCTGGGGGTGTGGTCAGGCCCCTAGCACAAAAAGTTTGGGCACCCCTGATCTAAATGCATTTCCTGTTCCTAGATCCAAGAGATGTTTCCCCTTATCCTCTGTGTTTCCTTCTTATCCTCAATGTGGCACAGTGGTGACCCTGGCCATCCAACAGCTATGGTGGTAGGGGTGTATCTCCCTGGCAGTTTCAACAATTGCACAAGGGTGTTGGCTAGCAGTCTAGAATGGTCCTCTGTTCTGGAACCACAGGTCAGCCAAGTTTGGTCAGGTACTCAGGCAGTGCACCTGACCAGTACATTGCTCCAACACGGCCAACTTTGGCATGAGCTGTGTTGTCATATTTTAAATGGCTAAAGGAGCATCAAAAACATGGGCCTCTGTCACCCATGTGTCATCAGACCCTGCTATGGCAGCGGTAGGACCTCCTGATGGTGAGAGGCTTCTAAAATCTTGGGGACCAAAAACAGTGGGAGACAATGCTTTGACCCACCATGTCAAACTAGATGTGTGAAGTACAGCTCAAACAAGTAAGTTAGTTCCCTCTTATATTAAACAAGGAGTATAGGCTAAGAGTGTGCCAGATCACCAGGTACCATACACTTCCTGTGTCCAAATTAAACCAGTACTCTAGCTATTGTAGATCCACTTTGTTTCCACTGACATGGGTACATTACAGACTTCCCCCACTTGTTTGATTTTCAGTATTTAAGAGCTATTCTGGATATTGCTAGACACTTCTCAGGACCCGAGATGGACAGTTTTCCAGAGGCAAAACATCACTGTCTTGATTTTAATGGCATTAAGTGTATGTTAAAGTAAATGACCATTACGTCTTTTCCCCCAAGCCCAAAGAATGGAGTCAACTAAGAATTACAAGAAGAAAAATTAACAATATTTGGGGGCAGGAGGGGGAGCCAAAACAAACTTGGAAGCAATTTCTGAAATAAAGCTACTCCCACAACAAAGTCTAGAATTTCCCTTTAAAGATCAAACAATGATATGGGGGTTTAGTTAGATTTTGATTGGATTTGATACAATTTCAGGTTGTATCAGAGTCCTGGTGTAAATGTGTCAGCATATTACAATACTGTGTTCATACCTTTGGTCCTTAGAAGAACAAACAAAGACGCAATTCTATGGAACTGTCTCCACAAAATGAAGTGGAACTTCTGTTTGGCCTAGATTCCGCTATGAGTGGCATACATTTCAATCAATTAAATTGTCTCCTGTTGCCGTAAGCTATTAACCTGTACCTTGGGAACACTAAAGGAAGAAGTCCAGACCAGGACAGTCTATTTAATGATTCTAAATTCTTTTGGTCTCTTCCTCAAAAGCCTGAGAATTAGATTAATGGAAGGACATAGTATTGGATTAAAATCATCATAAGCCATAAGAAGTAAGGGCATTTTTTGCTCAAATGAAGACTGTCTATCCGTTCACATTCATTGTACTCTACATAAATTGATTGGTCTGAATTACAAAAATTTATACAGAAGAATCCAAGGCAGCCTTAAGCATCTCGGCACACTAAATTAAGTTTCTTGTACAGTACTGTACTAAAATGTTACTCCCAAGCAAGAAGACTGTACAAATATACCTACATTTTGAATAAGGAATAGGATGAATGGTTTGTGGTATGACTTTTCTAACTTTTGGGGTAAATCTTCAACCATAGCATTTGTTTAAATTATAGGTTTTCCTGTCTTTGGGTAATCTACTGTCTTTCTTAAACATGAAGCAATAGTCTTACCAGTGTTTGTATACAATTTGCACAATTTGCCATGGCTAAATGAAGCTAATTGAAGGGGCTGGGATATATTAAGGTTGCATGCTTGGTCCCACAGCCAGCTCCATCCACATTTTCATCCAACATTAATTCATTACAAATAGCTGGAGCAGGTTATGCAAACCTTAAGTGAACATGGATAGAATTTGAAATGTAGGGACACATAGGTGTAAATGGTGAAAAACCATTTACTGAGCAATTTACTTTAAATGATATGCTATGTCTCTAAGAAATCAAACATCATCAACAACAACAACATAACATCTTGGGTTGCCTGTACAAGGCAGAGCAGCCAATTCCAAATAGTGCTAACTGGCTTTCTAAAGAAACCAATACCTATTCATGGAGGAGAAAGATACACCATTTAAACATGTTTATGTGGTGGCTTCAGCGATGGAATGTAACAGGTTCTCACCAGTTCGCCAGAACCGGTAGTAACTTTTCCCAGTGTCCCGGAGAACCAGTAACAGCTTTTGGGGGGAGCCACCTTCGGGGCTTACCTTTTCACTGGTTCCCCCACTGCACATGCCGACAAGCACTTGGTGTGCATGCACGCCTACAGTGCTTGGCGCATATGCACAGCCTCCTTGTTGTCCTCCCAAGCGGGGAGGAGGAAGAGAAGCTGCTGGCTTGAAACTCCCTATAGCCTGCTCCCCAGGGTAAGTGACTCACCTTTGGATGTGGTGTGTCTGTGTGTGTTTTAATGTGCATTTAATACCTTTACCTATATTGACGTACTACCACAGTTCCTAAAAAGGCCTGGCAGCTGACAGGCCTGGTGGCCTAGCTTGGGGGTTTTAAGCAAAGTCTTGGAGTTACCTCATCAATAAGCTACAGCTGTGCTGTTCCAATTGCTGTTCCAATTGGAGAACCCTTAAGGAGGTACAGTAATACCTCGGATAACGCTAAGACTTGGTTCCACAAGTCTTGGTGTTATCTGATTTTTAGTGTTATCCGATGCATGTTAAAATCCTATGGGATGGATCGGATAACGTTAAAGCTCCATAGAGATACATTGTAACCGCACAGGCTTTAGCGGTTGTTATCCGATCCATCCCATAGGACCTTAACGTTATTCGATCCAATTCTCCTGCCCAGATTACTTAACGTAATGCAATTTTAGCGTTATCTGAGGTAAACGTTATCTGAGGTATTACTGTACAGCTATTTTACATTTACATTAAGGCATATCCTAGAGAACCGGTATGATGACCATATCCATCTTGCAACATGGTGCTGCCCAGGCACTTATACTAACAGGGTTCGTGTTTGGGGTGGGTGGGTGGGTGTATTTTAATGTAATTTTTATTTTATTTATTTATTTAATTTATTTACGGGTTTGTGTTGTGGGTGTGTGGGTGGTTTGAGGTGTGTGTGTGTGTGTGCTTATTTTTATTTTATTTTTATTTGTCCCCGCCCACATCATGACATCATGATGTTAGCTCCGCCCACACTGTGATGATGTTATGGTGGGGTAGTAAAAATTTTGACATCCCACCACTGGGTGGCTTAGTTGTTAAGATGCTAAACTTGATGACTAGAAGGGTGGCAGGTCAGCAGTTTGAGACCCGAGTGCTGCATGACAGAGTGAGTGTGCATGAACTGCCCTACCTCCTGCCAAACTAGCAGTTGGAAAGCAAAAAACTGCAAGTACTGTAGATAAATAGGCACTGTTTCAGTGGGAAGGTAACAGCATTCCATGCACTCCAGCATCTACTCATGCCTGCCACATGACCACAAAAACATCTGTAGATGCAGACAGATGCTGACTCTTTGGCTGTAAACGTAGATGAGCACCATACCCTAGAGTTTGATACAACTGGCTTTTGAGCAAAGACAACCTATAAAAGAGGCTACCTCCAGATTCCACTCCTCCTCACTAAGTAGGAAGTCTTAAAGCTGGTAGGAGTATTTAGAATTAAGGTTAGTGCTTTTAAGATTTTGTCTAAGGCCCATGGAAGTAACCCATAAAGATATTTATCACTCTGTCTTTAAAATGAATATGCCAAACACAGAGATTTTAGAGCCTATGATTCCCCTGTACTTTTTAAGACTCCTCCTCCTCTATGAAGCAGAGAAACCTCCCCGCCCCCCGTATATTCTTAAGGAGTAATATTTTGCATGTTCATGCTCAGCAGATGGTACAAGATATGTCATCATATGTCAACTTGTAGTAAAGAACATCACATTTCAAACACCACAGACAGATATGATTTTGTACCATTCTAATGCAAACACTTCTTTTTTGTTGTCTCAGCCCATATATTTAGCTATTTTTCATGAACTGTCAAGATCATTGCAAAATAAATGGCTAGTACCAATTAGGAACACACCATGATAAGGTCTTGCGGAGTGGTAAGCAGTATTCTGTTGCTGTCGTAATTTAAATCAAGCTCAGAAACATTGCAATGATTTTTCCCACTTTCACAGCTCAGCTATTGCTCAAGATAGCAAAGAATGCTTAGCACAGGTGATACACAACTATGGTGTCTCTTGTTCATATGAAAAAGAACACAACATTACATCACATATGAATGTTATTATCTCTTTCCCTCTTGGCTTCTCTCAGTCAAGCATCACATTGTGACATCTTTCTCATACAAATAGTAAACATGGGAATGGTTATCAATAGTGTGGAGGAAGAACTGGAGAGGTATAAGATGAAAATTAGCCATGCCTTAGCATTAAAAAGTATATCAAGATCTCTCTGCCCATCACTGCTCTTGGAAGAGTATTTCTCTTGACACCTAATTGGCATTCACACATGCTACTAGTGAGAAGAATTTTAAAATAAACAAATGAGGTAAGACTTTTATGAAGAATAACTCATTCATCCTCAACATCCCATCTATTTTATGAGGGCAGTTTGCACAATGCCTGCTCATGGTTACTACACATATTATATTTCTAATTTAGCATATTTTACATGTTGAATGCTATAAATGCACGTGTAGATACAAGAACATATTTGAAATTGGGACACACTCTAGATTGAATGTAGAGTGTCTCTTTGTTGAATGTACTGTATATTCAGCAGTAAACCAGGATCTGCTAAATTCAGCCCTAATGTGAGACAGGATGTGCTTCCTTAGACATATACAGTACTTGATTGTGAGTATCATAAAAGGAAATGCAATTTGTCCTGAGTTATTATCTCATGTATCAAAACCTTGGCTGGCTTTGGTATTATGCACTTCAACTGGAGGTACCATTTTGCTGCTGTGTCTCAGGCAGCTAGATTTTATGGGACATTCCTAATGGCAGAGAAGCTGAAATAAACTTAGGTCAGTACTCCATTTCACAATAAAAAGTACTGAAACATTTCATACTTTGGTTTCCATTACCATATCAATTTGTAAGAGACAAATTAGGTCCTATGTACAACCCTATTTAGTGGAAGATGAAAGTTATCTCGTGTTATTGTGTGGATTCCCTCCATGGAACCTGGACCTGAAGATTGTTGGAATGGAATAAAGTATACACTGAGCATTACTACCAATTGGCCTATTGGAGTAGCAACTGTAGCCCCCTACCTTGATAATTGCACTTTGCTTGATACAATAAACTCATTGATTTTCAAGAAGTTGATTTCCTTCCTAAAGTATTTCACTCTGGACTAATTTATTTTTGTTAAATCCAATAAGAGATTAAAAACCACACACATTTTTGGTAGAGATAATACATTCATATGGGCATCTAGCCATCAAGTTCAGAAAGAGAAGGAAATACATTATTGAAAGCTCTTGAGAATTTTGTTTGTAACATAACTTCTTGGCAGATACTTATTAATTGATATGCACATTTCCAAGGTCATTTTAAACAGCAGGATGAATTTTTTTCTTACTACTGTATTACATTTTTAAAGGTACACACTTCCCTAGTACTGATATGTATGAGAATGGGGGACATAGAAACCTCAAATACTTTAATTGCTGCAGTGAAGGGGTACACCAAAAAGCCTATTTGAAGCACAATCAGGCTTACCTTGGTAACAGCAACCTTGTATTGCTGGCTAATCCTTCCCACACTAGGTCAGGAAAAAAGAACTGCAGAATGAGCTCACCAAAAGGTGCCTTAATTTTGACAGTTTCACATCTGGCCTAGACATGGAAGAAGCCATAGAAGAACTGCAGTGAAAACAGTATTGCAAATGCTGATAGAATGTAGATTTGAGCTACCCTGATGCAACTGTTACAAACGTAGGATACCCAAGTTCAAATTTCCATGGACTCGCTAAACTCACAAAATGACCTTGGAGCAGCCAGCATTTCTCATCTACACCCAGTGGTGTCGTGCGGGCTTCAGCCACCTGGGGTGAAGACCAAACTTGCTGCCCCCTCCATCTAGGCTCGTCGTCGTCGCCGCTCCCCCCCCCCCCGGCAGGACCCAGTTAACCCCTCACTGCCTGTGCCGAGGCCCCTGGGCCCAGACACAGGGTGGGAAGAGCACCTGATGGCCAGCTGGGTGGATGGGCAGGGGCTAGCAGATGAGGCTAGGACAAGCCCGGGTGCCCGCTACACCTCTGGCACCAGGGACGCTACACCTCCGGCACCGGGGACAAGGCACACAGAAGGGCGCAGCAGTGAGGGCATGTCCAACTCTGGGCTATCTGCGCCAAATGTGGCAGGGAGCAGCATACTGGCTCCAGAGTTGGTGGTGGCAACAGCAGGAGGAGGAGGAGGCAGAAGAGGTGGAGGAGGACGTGGGAGATGATCAGAGCACCACTCCCGCTGCCGCCACTCTTCCTGCCTTGCTGCCACGCCTGGGGTGGCCCTCAACGTGGCAGCCCTCAAGCCTGCCTGCATTTCCAGGCTAGGCTCGGGCAAAGCACGCTCCCACCCGTTGCCTGGCTCGCTCCGCCAGTTTCCGCAAAGTCCCGGTTGGCACCTGTCAGGGGAAGGCGGAGGCAGAGCAGGGGCAGCCACAGCCGGCGGGAGGCAAAGAGGGGGCCGGCTGGTGGCCAGCACAGCAAAAGGGGCTCCTTCTACCTGGGAAGTCTGGCTCCCTAAGCCCAGTCAGGGGGCAGCCAAAGTGGTGGGGACATTTTGCCGCCTTCTGAAAAGTGCCGCCCGGGGCCATCCACCCCCTGCCTCCCCACGCCATGCTACTGTCTACACCACAGAGTGATGTGAGAATAATACAGGCGCTTGTTGCTTCTGTCATAGTCATTTGATGGTATGGGCAGGAATTCGGGGGTGGTGGTGGTGCTAGACTTGTAGAAAACTATGATTCACAAGAATTCATTGTTTTTATGAGGTTTTGTATTCCAGAGGGTTATCCTTGAGACACAGAAAATACTCTCACTGAAGTCTTCATAGCAATCCCACATGGCTGAGCTTCAGATCTCTGCAAGCCTTTTCCAGTGACTAAAACTCAGTTTCTATATGTTTTAACATTTTAGAGACAGCTAAGACTTCTTCATTTCCTGTGAAGCTGCTTTGTTTGCAATGGGCCAGACTCAATTCCACATTTACCCAGAGTCCATCTTAGTTTCTACTTGATGCTAGATTTTCTTCATTATCACCTGAAAACCTATGACTGAAAGATTGCTCTATCTTCTGTCTGTCTGTCTGTCTGTCCGTCTGTGAATAAATTGGAGAGTCTGCTCTTTTAAGAACTCAAAAGATTATCACACAAATGGAACTAGAAACTTTACTTTAAAAAGTGACGCTAAGCAGCAGATAAGAATGGACAAATGAAGCTTAATCACAAGTTTTTCAGCAGGTCTTACAGCCTACTTCTGCATTTAATTGAAGCTGAAGATAGTAGGAGGCGTGTTTATATTTACCGACAAAAAGTGTAAAATTCAGTCTTGGCATCTGCATATGGAGCTGAGAAAAAAAACTCTTTGTTGAACCTCTGAAGAGCTACTCCAAGGTGAGAGAGAGAGAGTATGGAATGCTTGACCTGTTTCTGTGCTGGGACCTATTTTTGTACCCCACCATATTTCCTCAACTTGCCACTGCTGCTACTGATAAAATCAATCATAAGATCCCTTCCCCCCTCAACCCCCCCTCTTATCAATGTCTCTTCCCTTTCTGACATACTACAACATTGAACTTTTCCCCAATCCAATATAAAACTCTGCGCTGCCTTCAAATTCACATGTAGTGTGAGAAGATAGGTCCCTGCCCTCATCATGTGATCACTAATGTGCCACCCTTCCATCCTTTGCCTCGCCTCCACATGTGACTAACTGATTGTCCTATGTAGAAGAAGAAGAAGAAGAAGAAGAAGAAGAAGAAGAAGAAGAAGACGCTACCCTATATTTTGCTGCTCATGAGGAAGGAGAATCTCAAAAGAGCCAATAAGCTCTGAGAGATTGTCTGTGCCAGAGCACAAGGATTAGGGGTGTAAATCCTTCTCTTGTTCTCATACAAGGATAGTGTCACCATTCCAGATCTCAATTCTCCCCCTTTGGGGCTCTTACAGCCTCTTACCTTCTTTGCTGTTCTAGTCTGGGGCAACCAGGAGGGAGGGAGATTGGTAGTTGATTTTGTTTTCATACTGAAATTTTCTGTCACTGCCACCCCACTGAAACGTGCCAAGGAAATTTTGAAAAGAAAAATCTCAAAATGTCTCTGGTAAATGGTTGAAAGATTAGATTGGATTTAGGACACAGAAACTCCCTCCACAGAAAAAGAATTAAGTAAATTTATTAAAAGAGGACAAGAAGGGGAAAAGAAAGGGCAATTTAAAAGAGTAAAAAGTCCCAAATGAATTTAAAATAAGCTTCTCCAAAGCAAAAGATAGACATTGGGATATTGTTTAGGCAATGCAAAGGAACCTTTGGCAGTGGCTGCAGCTCATATCTGAGAATGCATTTCTTTTCCTGAAGCAGGAAAATGCCATTGGTGTGAATTTGTTTCAGGTGGATCCGGCTTGCCCATGAGATGACCCACACACTATAATCACAGACCCATCTCCTGTGACACATGTGAAATGAGACATGCAAGGTTTAACACCGGGACTGCAATGGACTGCTGCAGCCTTGTTGGACCCCAATATGATGGTTCCCAGTGGCATTTTCTCCACTGAGGGGACCATCACCCTTCCTAAAGGGGCTCATCCGCCCATAGCTGTTGGCACCTTTAGGAAGTCAGGTTGTTTACTGACGCCCAACACTGAGTGTTGAGTCACTAGCTGTGTGGTCTATTCCATTACCATAGCAGGATGTCCGGCCAGACATGGAACCACACTGAGAATAACCAAGTCTAATCTATTCATAGCTAGACATTTGACTTAATAGAATGCTTGCATATGTACCTGGTATACTCGTGAATAAGACCAAGTTGTGTGGGGACTATTATATCATCATCCTCTAGCAGCGCTACTAAGACTAAGATCCTTGGCTCTAGCTAATTGCCTTTATAGAGAAGAATCCATTCAGACAACCAGCCAATCCTTTGGGATGTGTTATTCCCTTTGATTCATTGTTTTGATCAATCACCTTTCCTTGCAAGCTGCTAGACATCATGCCAGATAAACATATCACTTAGAAAAAACATTCAGGTACACTAACTAAATTTTATTTGAAATGAAAGAAGTCTTTGAAATGAAAAAAGTCCTTTGAAGCCTCTTCTACTGAAAGTGCTAGCCTTTTGATTTAAGACAAAAGATGCAGCAAACGTGTGAACACTTTCCTGACAGATGGGGAGCTGCAGAATTATTCTCTCCAACCTGGAAGAGGGCGACATGTTTTGTGACATTCTCAACAAGAGAACAGAATAAGAACAGTTTTCTGTGTATTCCAGGGAAGCAAGATTGTGCATATAACTGAAGTAATACATTAATGAAAATAGACCAAGTGCTGAAAGAATTAGATAATTTGTTTGCTTCTTTTTAAAAAAAGGCAATCTCTCCAATCTTCCTGTGTTCAAGCATAAATTACTTTTCTCAGGAAGAGAACACTGGTTTTGAGTAGTAATATTCTGCACAAACTATGACAAACCTGATGATAAAAAAAATAGCATACTTTGTCTTGCTCTTGCCTTGTAGCAAAAAATGTCGTAGGGCTTCAAAATGTCTTGTGGAGGTGTCTTATTGAGCTGAAACACCCTAAATCAACGAGAATGAAAAATTTACTGAGTATTCTTCACATTCATAGGAGGCACGCCTGAGAGCTAGATATCTAGCAGCTGGATGTCAACTCTGGAGAGATGTATGATATATTAATACTCCAGAGTAGTAGCACCCTTCTTGGATGTGAGGAGCAGTATCCTTGTGCCTGCCACTCTGCTATACAAAGCTGGCAACTCACTGAAAAGCTGTAATAGTTATTTTGCAAATGTTCTTACCTTTTTTTGGGGGAAAAAGGAATGTTGATCAGAGATTTGCAGGTTGATTGTTAACAGGCTGAAAAATCTATTTGCATTTTGTCTCCATTGAAAGGGAAATGTTGTTTCAATTTGCCTCCAACCTATGGTGACCCTATGAATGTGTGATTTCCAAAATGTCCTCTCCTTAACATCCCTGCTGAACTCTTGTGAACTCACAGCTGTGGATTCTTTTATTAAGTCAATCCATCTCATGTTTGGTCTTCCTCTTTTCCTGCTGCCTTCAACTTTTCCCTAGACCAGGACTCCTTGCTCATGGTTACACATGCTCTGGTTACCTCTAGACTAGACTACTCTAATGAGCTCTACATGAGGCTGCCCTTGATGACCATTCAGAGGCTGCAACTGGTCCAGAGTGTGGCTGCCCAAGTGGTGATGGGGTGTGGCCATTATGCCTGTGTCTCACCACTGCTTCGGGTGCTACACTGGTTAGCAGTGTGCCTCCGGGTGCAATTCAAGGTGCTGGTAGTGGGCCAGGATGCATAAGAGACCTCGTCATCCCAAGAACATCTGTCTGTCCCACCAGAGTGGACCAGAGAGGCTCGACTCTAGCATTAGAAGGAGGGCCTTTTCAGTGTCTGCTCTGGCCCTATGGAACCTCTTACCAACCAAGTTGCGCCTCCAGACAGAGCTGTTGCCCTTCCAGAAAGACCTAAAAACGTGGCTGACAAAGCAAGTGTGGGGCACCGGTAACATGGTGACTCTCCCCTGCTGGTTCATGTAGCATAGGCCTCTTTGTTCTTTTTACTATATTTTTAAAAAAACTGATGGGGGGGGGTAATTTTAGTGTCTATTAAGGGTTTTTAACGTTTTTTTAATGTTTTAAGGCTGTAATGCTTTATATTACTGTTGTAATGCTGCCCAGAGTCGCTCGTTTGAATTGAGTGCCAATATATAAATCTGAAAAATAAATAAATAAATAAATATGACTGGCTTTTGAGCAAGGGCAACTATTACCTTTACCTAACAGGGTTTCTAAAGTAAAGTGAGAAGTTTAAGTGATTTGTCATTTTCAGCCCCTAATGAGTTTCCATAGCGAAGTAGGAATTTGAACCCAGTTCCTTTGCTCCTAGTTAGATACTTTATGCAACATACCACATTGGCTTTAATGCACAAGTCTAGAAAAATATTTTTTAATGGTTACCAGATGCTTGGAAATTGTCTGTCTCTGCTATAAAATAAGGTACTGACAGAGCTGAAGACCATACGGGAGCTGTATAGCTAGAAAAGCAAGATTTATATACTGTATAAGAAGACTGCATAGTAACCATATGGGTATAGCTTATTAGGCAAACAAAAGGGAAGATCATAACAATGAAAGATATGGGCTGCCAAATCAACATTCAGAACAACCCAGGGTAATACTGCTAAGTCATATATAAATGGATAATAAACACTGAGAAGTTCAGGCTGCAGTTTGGTAGGTCTCAGCCTTGACCATCAGGTAGTTCCCTAAGGAACGTCTATGCCCTCAAGTCAAACTGATGCTGGTTATATTACCTGCCTTCCGGATCACAGATAGACTTCCTTAACTGATGAATCAGAAGTAACTTTAGTTATATGCTTTTCTCACGTGGGTGTGATTTTCAGGTTTATCCTTAACTGTTTGGACTCACTAAAATCAGTGTTAATGTTGTCATTAAAGTCAGCAGAGCAAGATATCACCCGATGAGGATTTTTATTTTTTATTTTAGTGAAGAATATACCAAATTGACATCAGCCACAAACACAGATGAGCCCAGTATGGTAGCAAGAGGACAGCTTCTAATGTAAATAATTAGCTCATGACACTAGTTTGGGTAATTGGCAGTTTTCTTTCACTCTCTGTAACTAAGCAGCATTTCTTAAGGCCATCGTTTCATACTTCATGGAAGGTTTTCATGAGGTACTGTATATATTCCAACAACACCTCTCCCATTTAATTGCATGGGTCACTGAATTAAATCAAGTGGGCTCACTGGTGTGTGTGGGAGGGAGAGGATTCTTATTTGTTTCCATTACTCAAGGAAATTACTACAGCCTGCTCACCAAACACAAATTGCAGGCTTTATTGGTGTGTTCTGTGGCTATTTCAGTAAACCACAAAGTGTTTACATGTGCCGCACACATATACTTTGGGGTTTTAATAGCTGGTTGACAAGAGATTAAAGGCAGAAATATGGCATTTTATTAAAGCAAACATATCAGCATGCCTACCATGATAAAATGGTCTAGTTTTCTTCAGACACAAAAGTTTCTGTTGAGTGATACCTTTGAAATTCCTTGAGGGCACCCTATTATTCACTTCCCTCTGCAGAGAGCAGCTGCAAATGGCCTCCAATTTTCAAAGAGTATTGCCTGGTCATTCTTTACTGTCAAAATGAAGAAGAGCATAAAAGTTAAGTCAATAAAGTAATATGAAATGCTTAATATAAAAATTCAAAAATGAATGATTAACCATTAAAAACTTACAGTAGCTATTTCAGCCTAGGAAAAAAAATTAACATTTCCCCTGAAACCTATTAACACTCCTTGTAAACAATATTCTTTCTTGAAATATATGACCTTTCTTCCATTCTCTCCCTTACCCTTGGCATTTTTCTTATATCTACTTTCCCACCACAGTTATACAGTTGTATTCCTCAGGAGAAGGCATCCAGAGTCCCTCCTTTTGACACACTGGAGGGGGGAAATGCCCATTCCACCCTCCCCATTCTCCTGTGATTTGAAAACCTTCCATAACAATCATGGTACCTATTGTAGCTACTGACAGGGTTCTATAAATACAACATGCATCAAGTGTTTTTCTTGTGCTAAACTATATCATTTCAAGATCAAAATGCCTTATGTCTTAGAACATGCCGGGAGTGGGAGGGAGGGAGGGAGGGAGGACATCTTTCTGGGAACTAAGCTGTGCCTTATATGAGTAGTTGGCAAATATCCACAATTTTATTCATCTATTAAGATGAATGATTTGCTTAGCCGGGTATTCAGTTGTCAAAACTACTACACACTACTGTACTCACTTAATGAGAAGTCCATCTGAACTCAGTGTAACTTACTGGAGTGTTTAAAAGTGTAAGAGAATATATGATGTTGTATGTTAAAAAAGGTGAGAAATTTTCATTGCTATTACTACTTTAATAAACATTTATTCTACCTTATTGAACTATAGCCGGAGTGCCCAAATTATGGCCTGTGGACCAGATCTGGCCCCCAATGCCAATTCATCCGGTCTGTAAAGCCCTCATCCCTCCCAGAAGCAGAAGTAAAACATTCCTCCGGGAATGATGAGGGCTTCGCGGACCGGATGAATTGGTGTCAGAGGGATGGAACTGAAAAGTTTGGGCACCCCGAACTATAGTGTCTATGCTTTTGTTACATCTTAAACCTTCAGTATGTAATGGGCTATAAACCCATATAATTAAGTTTATTATACATATTTCTGTAATCATTTGACCATGAAAGATTGTTATCCACAAAAATTTGTAAGAAAAACTCTTGTCACACAATTTTCCCCTTCCCTCTCAATTCTTTTTCAGTGGAAGATCAAATCCCATATACACTTTTTGCCTTTGAAGCCCCCAGAAAAAGAAAAGATTTGTGCTGCCTCAGAATCTAAATGTCCTTTCAAGAAAAGAATCTGGGGTATGAAGTAAGTTCTGGCCCTCTGCGTTTTGTTTTTTCTGTGCAAAGTTGACAATTACTTACATCATCCACCACCATCGCAACAGGACAGGACTACCACCTTCACACTGTCTTCTACCACTAGGGACATTGCTACGCTTTTAGGTTCTTTGGGGTTATATTTTTAATTGAACATCCAAGTCAAAATTGATTTTGCACGCAAAATCACCACCACCACCACCACCACCACCACCACCACCACCACCACCACCACTTATTTTATGCTTTGTGCAACCATATATTGAGAATCAATTTTAGCAATACAAGAAGCAACATTCCATTTGTCAAGGGCTCATGCTGAAATACATGGAATGTATATATATATACAGTAATACCTCATATAACATTAGTATCGAATAACACTAAAATCGCATAACATTAAGGAATCTGGGGGGAAGAATTGCATCAGATAACATTAAGATCCTATGGGATGCTTCAGATAACAACCGCTAAAGCCTGTGTGGTTACAATGTACAGTAAAACCTCATATAACACTAAAACCTGGTTCCACAAGTCTTCGTGTTATATGATTTTTAGTGTTATCTGATCCTCTATGGGATCCATAGAGATACATTGTAACCACACAGGCTTTCGCGGTTGTTATCTGAAGCATCCCATAGGATCTTAATGTTATCTGATGCAATTCTTCCCCCCAGATTCCTTGATGTTATGCGGTTTTCGTGTTATTCGATACTAATGTTATATGAGGTATTACTGTATCTCTATGGATCCCATAGGATTTTAACATGCATCAGATAACACTAAAAATCATATAACACCAAGACTTGTGGAACCAGGTTTTAGTGTTATATGAGGTTTTACTGTATATATGGACCATAGAACAAGGGTTCCCAACCTAAGGTCTATGGGCCAGACATGCACCCCTCCAAGGACATTTGAAGGGAAATGGCCACACCTTAGAAGCTGTTGGGACAAAATGGCCATCCCCATCATGTCGGCACGGCAAAATGGCCATCCGGCCCTCAAAGCAGACTGAGAGAGCATGACCTAGCCCCCAGCTTGAAAAGCCTGCCACAGAAGATTTTTTTTTAAGAACCAAAAAAGGCCACCTCAGGAAGAGATATGGGTTGCAATAAGACAAGGTTGAGATGCGACAAAGACACCAGTACTGAACTTCATTAAAAATAAAACATATTTCATGTGTACAGAACAGTTACAAAACATGGGATGGCAAAGAAAAGTAAAATACATTCTTAACTGATCAGGGAGGGCTCTAAAGATGGTGTGCCCCTCTGACTAAGATTCAAATACAGCCCTGGTATCTCCCTACCCCCCACCCAAGACACCAAAGTAAAGATAGCTAATAACAGATATGCAAAGAGCAGCCCTCCCTCCAAACCCATTAAACCCCTGCAAACACACACACACACCCCAACTAAAAAAGGTCTGGTCAAAAAGATGTCACTTGGACACGATGTTTTGATTATCCACCCTTTTTTTCTGCATCTGAGTGATGGTGTGGCCCACAATTGGTGTTAGGGTGAGAAATCTGGTTCCTGGGGCTGTTTAACCATGCCATCTCTGAAATACAAAATACAGAGGTCAAGGCTGCCTGAATAACTCAGTTGGTTAGGAAGCTGACTATGAAGCCACAAGCTGGGAGTTCTGTTCCTCACTGTGCATAGCAGAAGAACCAGCCTGTGTGGCTTTGGACAAGCTGGCACCCCAGAAGAAGGGGATGATAAACTATACATATATCAGTTTGAAATACTGGATTTGAAGAGCAAAACCTGAACTTCTTTCTCTTTTAATGCAGCTCCCAAATTTGGATCATTGCAACAACAAATCTTTGGTATTTTTTGCTAAGCTGGAAAAATTTTCTAAACTCTTATTATATCTAAGTATATTCTATTTTTAGTTATTGTAATTATATAAGCTTTTAGCTTAAGCAGTAAAGTGTTTGTGTAGCTGCTGTGATGGGCAATGAGCCTAAAGGCATCTTTCAGCCTTGGAATTCTGCACATTCTTGGTCATAACTTTCCATTTCACACCTAGGTAAATAAAGGTAACATTTATAAACATCCACAGTTTGGAATGTGATTTATTTTATATGGAATTACGATTATGTAGGTAAAACAAGTTTATAGGTCGCGCAAATGTTTCCAGATGCTTTCAACTATCTGGTTGCCAAAATGCTATGCTGCCATTTAAAAGTAAGGAGTAAGTCATGCTTTAGTTACTTTTAAAAGCTACTGTGTGTTGTATAGCTCATCTCTTACTATGGAGTAATAGTTCACATGAAAGAGGAGGTTTTGGAAATCTAAAAGTGGGTAGCAGTAAAAACAGCCAGAAAAAAATGCTGAGAGTAGTTGAGGAGAAATAAGTTGCTGTCAAACAAAAGAGCAGAAATGATCATATATAAAGTTATAAAAGAGTTTGTAAAAGTTGCTTTTTTGGGACTAGAGTTCCCTGTATACCCCAGCCAGCATAGCCACCAAAATCAGCTCTGCTGTATCCTGAGCAGGAGAAATGGTCCAAATGGTTAAAACATGCCATGATTAGAGATGAAAATAAATTCACCTTATCTGAAATATTTAATTGTTTTTGGTATGTTGAGACTGTTATCAAAAGATTCCCTACAATTGTGTAAAAACCAGAAGCAGCAGGTTCCTCTTGCTTTCCCCCCCCCCTTTGTATATTGTGTGTAAACAACTCTACACTTCACAGTAGACACAAACTAGAGTTGTACACCAGCTTCAGAAAAAATACCTAAGAGCCTGTTCAGATAGCCTGATTACATGTGGGCTGGATGGGCTGGCACAACTGGCCATCCAACACACTCCTTCCATACAAATGGCCTTACTTCAACTTAGATACTCCCATGCTTTGTACCTTATTGGGCAGCAAGGGATCTCCAATGGCCTTGTTCTTGGGTGAGTACATCAGCAACTTCCCATGTCATTTTCTTTAAATCTGTCATGAAAGTTCTTTGTCTTGTATTCCGGGGGGTCCTCACTGTCATTTTGCATTAGGTGACGTCTTCTTCGTGCAACAATGTTATGTAATTTGCATGAGCCCCTCCTTCAAAGCACTTCCTTACTGGTATTGTGGTCAAAATAGCGAATCTTTAAAGTTTGGTGGAGGCACCTCTGCTGGAAGACATCAAGTCTCTTGTTGATACTTGCTGATGCCTTCCTAGTCTCACAGGCATTAATGGCTGTTGGGATCACTATGGAGGCAAAGAAATTGAGTTTAATTTTCAGTGATATACATAGTAAGGACCAGATCTTATTCATTCTTTGGAAGACAGCTGTTGCTTTCCCAAGCTTACATTTGATGTCCACCTCTGCATCTCCATTTCGGGCAATCAAAACTACCCAAGTAAGTAGCCCTCTCTACTTTCCCTAGTTGCTTTGACCTGAGTATGATTTCCTGTATCTGAGGATATGTTGAATAGGTCAATGGACTTTCTCCTCTCCTCACTACAATTTGTGACTTTATTTTTATTTTATATTTTTAATGCCTGCTGCTAGCTGATGTAAGGTAGATTCATGAAAGAGAAGAAGCGGGCAAAGAGTACAGGGTAGAGTACAAGATATGGTTCTGGAAGAGAAGGAAGGAAGGAAGGAAGCAGGTAGCACTTTGTCTATAAACTGAAGGTTCATCATATTCTCAATGCTAGTGGCGTTGTGGAGCATTCTGACCACCCCTCCCCCATTTTTATCGTTGTTGTTGTTGTTCAGTCACACATTCGGTCCCGACCCTTTGCGACCCCATGGACCACTGTCCGCCAGGCACTTCTGTCCTCCAACATTCCCCTCAACTCGCTCAGCTTTGTGCCCATTGTGTCCACAATACCATCTAGCCATCTCATTTTTGGCCGCCCCTTCTTCTTTTGCCCTTGACCTTTCCAAGCATCAAGGCTTTCTCAAGTGAATCTTCTCTTCTCATTTGATGTCCAAAGTACTTTAGCTTCATCTTTACAATTTGACCTTCTAAGGAGCAGTCAGGGTTAATTTCTTCTAAGATTGACCTATTTGTTCTCTTCGCTGTCCAGGGGACTCTCAAAACTCTCCTCCAACACCACATCTCAAAGGCATCTATTCTTCTGCGCTCAGGTTTCCTAATGGTCCAGCTCTCACAACCATACATTGCCACAGGGAATACCATTGCTTTGACTGTGCGAATTTTTGTTTGCAATTTGATGTCTCTACTTTTCACTATGTTCCCCAGGTTTCTCATTGCTTGCCTCCCAAGAATCAGTCGCCTTTTTATTTCATGGCTTCAATTACCATCTGCAGTGAGCTTAGATCCTAAGAAAGTAAAATCTGTCACTGCTTCTACTTCTTCCCCATCTATTTTCCAGGGACTGATCGGGCCTGTTGCCATGATCTTTGTTTTCTTGATATTGAGTCTCAAGCCTGCTTTTTCACTTTCTTCTTTCAACCTAATCAGGAGCTTCTTTCTGCCATTAGGGTGGTATCACGTGCATATCTCAAATTGTTGATGTTTCTCCCAGCAATTCTGATCCCAAATTGTGATTCCTCCATCCCTGCATTGCGCATTATGTGCTCTGTGTATAAGTTGAATAACCAGGGTGACAAAATGCCCTATTACTACTCTTTAATTCTAACATTTGGAGGAGGGGTTTCTCCCATTCGGGAAGCATAAATTTAAGAATAAATCACTTCAAGCTGCTTTCAGATCAGATCAGGACAAGACAGACCGAATTGGTTAGCAACTATTTGAATAAAAATCCCACTGGATTGGATGGCATCTGTGCACCCCTAAACACAAGCAACCATCAGCCCAATTTATTTTAAAACCCATGCCATCTTTTAACATACATAAAAAATCTCGTGCCCTCTTTAAACCTCCTAATCCTAATCATTTTATTTTAAATTTTAAATATTGGCCAGAATGTTTTTGCTCATCACTCTCATGAAGTTTGAGTAATTTGGATAACTAATGACACTTAACTGATGAAGTTCCAGTTCACATCTTAGCCATATGCCTGATCATACACATAATGTCTAACTGAGATGCAAACCAGTACTCCATTGGTTAGCTAAAACTAACCACAGTAAGTTGTGGAAACTTTATGTGAACACCAGTAAGATGCTAGCCATTGTGGCTTAAAAAAAATCAAAGTATTTGTATATTTAGAAAAATATTTTAATCTTCATATTGTCAATAATTAAACACACATTTATTCCAATTGCTACTTATGGTTCCATTTGAAATCCTGACATCCTACCACATGTAAAGAGACAAAAGAATCACTATAAAGAGGGAAATGAGACATAATAAATAGAATGTAAACTGATTTTCACTAGTCTCATGGAATACAGAAGATGGTGAACTTTCTTATGAACTCAAAGAAAGTCTGCTCTAACCAAAAAAGGGGGAGGAACTTGATCAGCATGGCCACATTCTAAGACAAACATGAACATATTGCTCCTACTTTGACACAATTATTTTATTTATTTATTTGCAAAATTTATATACCACCAGACTAGTGCATTCCACTACTCCAAGTGGTGTACAATAACAAAGAACAAAAAAACTACAACCAGTTAAAAACCAAGAAAAAATTACCATGCTAATATGATAAGCCTACAAAATATCAAATCAAACATTATATAAATCCCCTTTCTGGTGATGGCATTCCTTAAGAACCTTATACCTCATAGCAGAATAAATAAAATTAAGGGGGTTGGGAACAGAGCAAATCCATCCTAATCAAAACAAATAATCACAAAAGGCCTCCTCAAATAACTAAGTTAATAATTAAATAATTTCACGTAAGATCTTCGAAATTGTAAGTGAGAACCATGGCCTTCTTCAGTATTTCCAGAATTCTTTCAAGACAGCTCAGCTATCTGCACGTGAGAGTTAGTGAGAGTTAGATTAAGTCATTATGAGAGGCTTCCTAGTGTGGCTGTTTTAAATCAAGTGCTGTCAAATAACTTTTAACTTTCTTTGATCTACACACCTAGTTTTGGTTTTACCTTGTGACCTATAGCACAGCTTTCCTTAGTCTTCTACACCTTCCTTTTTATTCATTGGCTATAACTTTTTATTTTCTCTTTTTATCATATATATGTGGTAGAATATGAAAAGAGGAAAAACAAACCTATTGCTTTGGATGGTTTTATTTTATAGACACGCTTTTTTTTTCTTGAGTAAGTGTGTTAGAAACCCAGGAAGAGATGAAAAAGAGTCAGGAAGTTAAATAATTGTGCAAGAGACAAAAATATGAAGACTGAGATCGTATTCTCCCTCAGGAGGTTTGGTTTATAAGATACACTTTGGAAGAACTTGCTATCAGATGCCTTCTTACAGTATCTTTTATAGGAGTAATGACTATAATTTTGAAGGCTAAAAAGAGAAAGACTCTTAGCAGAGAAAAGGAGGGGTGGGACACAAAAGAACTTTAACAAAGACAAATACATGGGGGGGGAGAGAAAGGCATGACAGAGGAATAAAACAAAAAGACAAACATGAAGTATTATTATCCAGAATCCATCCAGATCAGGGGGCCCCAAATTTTTCAGGCTGCAGGCCACTCATGTGGTTCAGCTGGCCGGTCATGGGGTTACTCCCACTGGAAGAGGAAGTAAAATGTGGCTTGCCATCTATTTTACAAGAGATGTTTTGCAACAGGATGAGATAAGATTTTAGGCTCCCATTTTCTCTGCTTAAACCAGGGGTGCCCACACTACAGCCTGGTGGCCAGATCTGGCCCACAGGCCATAGTTTGGGCAACCCTGATCCAAACTTTACATTTTAAGCACACAAGTACATTCCTTTTCCAGTACAGTAAAATAAAATATCAAGCATTTCTAGAGTTTCCTCTTACTATAAGTCCTTTTCTGTCAGAGGTTGAGCGAGGGGGGAGGGATTCTGTAATGTGGGTGGAAAGGGTGTTGGAGACATATTTTCACTCTTCTCAAAAATAATATACCATCAACTGAAGCATATGATATAGCTATAAATTCTGCTAACGTTTACATAATTATGAAAAAGAACACTGTAAAAAGAAATGGCAAAATGGTTGGGAAATAGTATCACTACCCAGATTTTGCAGCCAACATGGCCATTGAAAATTAGAGTTTTAAAAGGTGTTTTTCCCCCTTTGGGGGGGGGGGCATGCTGTCTAGTTCTAGTAAGAAGCAGCTCCTATAGAGTTCAATGAGACTCATTCCCAAGTGAATGTGTGTGGAATTTCAGTTTTAGGGTCCTTCATAGCTTCTTTTTAAATGGCATCTGATAGTTGATAGGCATTATCGAACTCTCAACATTTGGTCCAAAATTATTAAGTGATTTACTCTTGTTGGATGCAGCTGATTAGAAGAAGAAAAACATGCTGCCAATATGATGTGAAGTAGGGTGCATACTTGTAACCTGATACTAACCCAAATTATCTGGTTGACATGAAGGTTTAACCTAGCTAGAGTTCATAAAAGGAATCTACAAAAAAAAAAAACCTGACCACCTGCCTAATGATGTCAGCTTTCAGCTCAGTTCACAGATCAGCTTAGCTCTGGTTCAGCTTTACCTTGTGATCTCCTGCAAAGCAAAATGTGGACCACCTGCCACGTCAAGTGACATTTCTGATGCTTAATGACCCCTGAAGCAGCAGCAGACCCAGAAGGTATATGGAGTCCCTGGTGAGACACCATTCCTACCTGGTGAACAATTCTTAGCATGATGACTCACCAGTTTATACAAGCCCATTCTAGTTATGGGTTTTAATTTCTCTCCACACACAATCACATACACACACACTCAAAAGCTGACACATGGAAGCTTCAAATAAATCCTGCATTTTTAGACAAAACAAGGGTCGAAAGTACATCTATCTACCAAGCTGTGTAATACTATATATTTTATATACTTTGAAGTCTCACTGGTGCTTGCTTCCTGGAGTGCAACAAAAATGTAGAACGGAGCAGAACCAATGTTTGGAATTATCACTCTTTTGGACTGCAAATCTCAAAAACAGCAACCATTGGATATGGTGCTGGAGGATTTTGGAAATTGTAGTCTTAAAAAGTAACTTTGGATGTACAGTAATATGAACTCACATTAGCCCACATTCATTTCTTGTTTTTTCATTGCAGCCCTTACTTTTTCCATTTTATAAAAGTCTACATTTCTACATTTGCTTCTTTCACTTAATTGCATCCCAAATTTGGGCTGTGCACTCTGTTGGGTAAGGATGTTGGTTTTTTTAAAAAAAAAAATCTTGTAAAACTACATAGAGAAACATAGAGTACAGCATGTCCAGTAGTTGTAGAAACTCCATCAGTGCAAAATTTCTCTACTTAAAAAAAATGTGCAGGTGTAACGTAAAATGTTTAACTTTAGAAAGAACATTAAAAACAAAAAAGAACAGTAAATATAATAATGTTAATATTCACTACAACCAGTAATAAGATTTCTCTGTCTGCTGTCAACTGTTTTCTGTCTTTTTTCCACTACTCCATAGGAGCCTCCTCCCAATTCCCTCTGGAAAACAGTTGGGCACGAACTTCAGGAGAGATGCAGAAGAGAGAGAGAAATGATCACATGAAACTACCATTGGTTATAATCCTCTGTCACGAGGGTGTTTAGAGTACATTTCCTCCTCCTCATATGGAATATTTGTCCAGCATTTCCTTATGACCCTTAGTCATAATATCCCAGGCTGCAGGCTTTAAGAAAGCAATGCCAAGTGTCAGGCAGCAGTTAACTAAACTGACCACCTTGAGGACTAATGACCTTTGGTACTGAAGTCCACAGGGAAGGGTGATGGTCTCCCAGTGGATTAAATCCCACTTGAATCCATCTTGATGAAGGGCAGCAGCTTCATCAATACTGGCCTGGGGCTAAGGAGGACTTTGCATAACAAAAGGGCTCAGGACTAGAAAGTGACTCGCAGAACTGGATCAGTGGTACGGGGGTCATGCTGTGATGTGGAAGGCAGATGAAAGGCCACTACATTATATTCTCAGGACAGTCTTCATGGCTGACCACCATGATGATCGCCAATACTGTATTCAGATTCGGATACGGCAGAAGAAGAAGAAGGCTTTGAGTAAAAAGAATGTTGTAGCTAGCAAAAGATCTGTGCTTCCTGTCCCATCCCTTTTCATCTTGCAGATTTGATTCCCTAAGACTTGCCTTATGAAAGGCAAATTTGCAGCTATCACTGAAGCAATGAAGAGGCTATTATTCATCCTTGCACTGCTGAAATATAAACAGCTCACTCTGAAGCTACCTGAGTTTCTATTTTGTTTGCCATACTTCTCTCTTTAGGCATTCAAATTGACAAATGCTCTTGTATATAGTTTTTAAACCCTGTCCATATCGAATGCATCAGTATCTTGTTATGGTGCCTTTGATTTCATTGTTTGCAAGGCTACTATATCAGCAGCACTGAATTGCCAAGGCACTAAGAAGCCCAATTTTTCTTTAATTTCTCAGGAAATTGACAGCTTTATGAACTGTCTCTTTACCTATGCCTCATAAACATGTCAAGCTGTAGGAAACCATTCTAATTAAATCCCAGGAGAACTGCAAAGGAAGATTAGAGCTTTATGGCAGATTATTAAAAAAAACCAGTTGTTCATATATATACAAATATCTGTACTGGAACCTAACATTTGACAGAACAGTCACAGAATTCAACCTCCCCCACCACAGCAATTCTAAATGATACCTACAAAAAGCATAGGAGAAAAATATGCTAACCATAACTTTTTAGGAATAGGTTAATGGGCCCTCCATCCATCTGCAGTTAATTCAATCTAAAATGTGAAGTTTTCACCTTTTACTCTAGATTACAAGGATCTGGTATGAAAGAGCACACCAATATGCCTTCAAGACCTAAATATCATTTTGTTTAACCATTTTGAAATTAATGCATTCACAGTTCTACATTCCCAACTGATATGAAAATTGCCACATTGATGAGTTCAGACTTAGAATGTGCAGAGATATGCAGCTCTCCATTTAAAAAGCTATCTGTTTACTAGCTGTCAATTGACAGATGTGTCTAGTAATATATTCTTTTAAAGCCCACTGGGCAGTCATACCGATGTTCTATAGTAAAGTTGCATTATATTCACTTATGGTCATGAAGTGGAAGGGAGGTGAGATGTCCACCATTCATCATAAAACAGCCTGGCCTTGTAATCTGTAGAAGAAACACAACGACTGATTTCCTGACTCCAAGGTAAACACACATATTGTGTTGTCAGTCTGTGTAAAGGCCACTGGGAGAATCAAGCTAGATGACAGAAATGTCACACTAGCAATCTGACACTAACCAGCAGAGTTCCTCTGCCAGCCACCAGCTATAAGTCAAATGTGTATAGACCCAACTATATTAGAAGACTGTTTTTCAAAGGAAAAGCTGTTGCTCAGTTCAGACTACTTGGTCTTTAACCACCATTCTCCCATTTATGACACTTTGACTTTAAAAAACCTTCATTTTATTTTATTTATTTATATTTATTTATTAAATTTCTATACTGCCCATTTGGGTGGTATCCCACTCTGCAGACCACAGGTGGGTCTGTGAGAATGCTCATAATTGTAGAACTTTTCCTCAGATGTGAACCCCAAGAGGTGGTTTAAATATTTGAGTACTATTCCACATCTTAAACCAGTGGTGGCGAACCTTGGCACTCCAGGTGTTCTTGGACTTCAATTCCCAGAAACCCAAGTCACACTCCTGCTGATCAGGGCTTCTGGTAATTGAAGTTCAAGATTATCCAGAGTGCCAAGATTCGCCATCTCTGTCTTAAACACTCCTTCAGCACAGAAAAGGAGAACACTGTGAAGATGATAGATCCAGACCTCTTTCCCTTATTGCTAGTTTTCATCTGTTGTGTGAGTTCAAAAGGAATTCTATTTGCTCCTCACCATTGTTTGTTTGTTTGTTTGTTTGTTTGTTTGTTTGTTTGTTTGTTTGTTTGTTTGTTTGTTTGTTTGTTTGTTTGGTTGGTTGGTTGGTTGGTTGGTTGGTTGGTTGGTTGGTTGGTTGGTTGGTTGGTTGGTTGGTTGGTTGGTAAAATATACTATCTGTCTAGCAGAATATGCTACTCTGGGCAGTTTACAGACAAAGTACTACCTTTCTGCTTGCTTGCTACCTCCTCACTCCAGGTAAGCAAGCAACTGATGATAGAGACTAGGAAAGGCATGATAAATACTGCAGAAACAACTACGCCAGGGAGTGAACCATCATAGTCATCTCCTATGAGTCCAGTTATCAGCTTATTGCTTTCTGAAAATATATACTTACTGGCTTATTTGAGCAGAAGTGTCCTAAGAAACAAACCATATTCAGGCATTCATGTATATTGCTTGTGGGGACATGGGGATGCACAAAAGCTCCATATTCCCCCATGTACCTGTGTTTTTATCACCAGGAAGTCAGTTAGACCAGCCCTACCACGGTCAGCCACAGGAATTCCATTTGACCAAACCCTCTTAAAGACTTCTCTTCATAACTTTGTGATCAACAAGCATTAAAATAATCCAATGGAGGGAACATTGGGTAGTGTGTTTATCTCCATCTTTACACACACAATTCCTGCCTGAAACTTAGAAGAGCCCCTGCCAATCTTCTGGTATATGCAGTTGGATACATAACCCAATGCATCTGGCCATTATGTCAATCAGCCACAATTAGCTGTGGCAAAACTTACACAGACCTTACACAAACATCAGTAGGGTTCTAGCCAATGCTGACCATGCTGGGCTAAGCAGGTCAATGGTCTAACTCAGTATAAGGCAGGCTGCTATATCGTTAAGTATTTTCTGTTGTGAACACCTATAATAAGTCCAATTTCTCTGCCTCAATTTCTTCAAAGTTACTGTATCAATTGCTGAAACATATAGTGAACAACAGCACATTATTACTTATCAGTAGCATTGTAGCAAGCGGAGCCCAAACTTCCATTGTCCTGAGAAAGTATCAACACTATATAATTAGAAGAAACTTTTTGACATATAGGTAGAACATAGGTATGAAGCCAATACACTTATATTTTAAAACTAGCCTGAAATTTTTGTCACATGCATTTCAGGCAGCAATGAAAGGACAAATGTCTTAATTGTATCATAAAGCAGAATGTGCTTTCACCTTAGATGACAGAGATACAAGTCTTGTTCTCCCCTGGAGTTAAATGTGATGCTCTCCAGTATCAAACAATTGGTACCTTTCTCTCTCCAGGACGTGAGATCACAGCAGCCCCAAATGCAATTTGAGTTAATATATGAAATGTCCTTGGTAAGCAGATACATATTGCTTGCAAGATACGTAGTCAAAATATATCATACCTTGCAATGTTTTGAGAAGATGACATTATGGTTGTGCGGTAGGATCCTGGGAATTAAATCAATAGAGCTGTTTTAAAACAAAATAAAAATGGCAGTGCATTTCATCTGGCTCTTGGGAAGATATGACACTTTGAAGATCAAAATGGCAAAATGCATCTATGGATGTACAGGCTGGGAGACAGCTCTATGAAGATTTTATGCCAGATGGAGCACTCTAAGATTTGGCACCAAGTTATCTTCTGTGACAGATCCTGAAGATACAAGACTCTCAGGGACTTTCCACTGATGAAAAGTTATGTCACTTTAACTTCACTTGTAGGGAAGGTTAAAGGACAACATTGAAGGGCATAAATTGAGGAGGAAGAGGTGGTATGAATCCCACATTCCTTCAGACACTTACCAGTATAGGAATGTGACTCTTACAGCTTTATTCTCTGAAAGGGTGCAGCATTATTTCGTCACCGCTAACAGCATGGTTTGACCACACCAATATTTTTTTTTCTTTGCTGCTAAGAAACCTTTGGGAAATCTTACAGGATTTCTCAGATGTTTTTGTGAGGGAGGGGGTTTGGAAGAAATGCTAAATTCTGCTCAGATCAGAATAGCATTTTTCATCAGAAAGGACATTAAATTGGACATAATTTTGCAGAACAAGGGGTGAAAAGGGGGGCTCATTTTTGAAGGAACCAAGGAAATCCCATGGATCCAGAAGGGGAAGGGGTCATGATGTGGGGAAGCATCAAAGAACAAGGCATTTTACAAGTACTCATCACTCTGTAAGCCAGTGTAATGCTAGCCCAGAAAATGTCATGGTAGACACTCCCACTGAATCAATGTGAAATCAATACACTCTACTCACAGTCTTGCACCCTGATCTCATCACCACAGTTGACAATCAGATTCAGATTGATGGTCTGCTGCAGGAGCCTTTAAGATTAGAAGAGATTGCTTGCATCTTTTATAGTAACCACAACCACTCTAACAAGCACAATGCTCTGTGCTTACTCTGTCTCTGTATGGGCTTTGTGTCCCAAACTGAAAGAACACAAAGGCTGAACCTGTTGAATAATGTGGAACAAACTAAACCAACTTTTAAAACTGGAACTGATATAAGTCCTGCTCAGTGAGTGGGTTAAAGGTTTTCATGGTATATTGACAGAGTCGGCATGTGTCCCACATTCTGTCATAAATTATGTCCTATTTGATGTTATATGAAAAATTGTAGTATGTGAGTACTAAATTATGCAGCATAACCACCAGTTGTGTTCAAGTTAAGTAACTCGTCTTTCTGCTTCCTTGGATATAGCCAAAGGTTGCTGGGACAGTCAAGTCTACATTTAACCTCCTATGACTGGCTCTCATTTTACTATCATTGTGTCTAATTCATTCTGACTATCTAAATATACACCTTCAATGAGTCATATGGCTTAATAAGGTTTTTTTTTTAACTCAACTAGAACACAGAGAGTTTAGATTATGGGAACCATGACAAGGAAAAAATAGCACTCCTCTTCTCTGTCTCTTGTTCCTCTCTGGGAGAAAAGGAATCATACAGGTCTTGAAAATTCCCCATCACAACATGTGAGTCTAACCTAATGAGAATGAAAAATTCAGCAAATATTCATTACCTCCCAAGTAGGCATTTGTTCCTTGTAATGTGATGTTCAGACCCAGATGTATTTCTCTTTTAGGTCTTTCTGTTTGCATGTTTTCTGCTTTGCTTTTGTCCGACTGTTGGTATGTAGGTTAAGAAGCTGAAGCTGAGTATTACAAAGCCTTCCAAATGTTCTCCATACTTCCTTGTAAATAATTATCATAATGCCCACACTCTGACAATGATTTCTTCTTCTTCTTCTTCTTCTTCTTCTTCTTCTTCTTCTTCTTCTTCTTCTTCTTCTTCTTCTTCTTCTTCTTCTTCTTCTTCTTCTTCTTCTTCTTCTTCTTCTTCTCCTCCTCCTCCTCCTCCTCCTCCTCCTCCTCCTCCTCCTCCTCCTCCTCCTCCTCCTCCTCCGTGTCAAGGCCAGATGTGACACTGCCAGAATGAAGGCATCTTTTGGTGAGTTCATTCTTCAGTTCCTTTTGCCTGATCTATTGTGAGAAAGATTGGCTGGCAACACAAGGTTCCTGTTACCAGGGTACGCCCAACGGTGGTTCAAAAATACCACAATCTTCGAGGAGGCTCTTTCTGTATACCCTGACACTGATGTCATAAACAACACATGGATTATTTAGGGCTTGGTCACTTTGCATTGCTTTTCCTAGTCAGAGTTTTGGATGGTCTTAGAGCCTGACTGGCAGCTTTCATAAGTTAGAATGCACAAAGCAATTACAGAACCCCTTTTTACTTAAATAATTCTTTGACAAATTACCTGAACCTAACTGTGTTGTCTCAGAAGGAAGTCCTATTGATTTTCAATGAGCTTTACCTTTCAGTGGGTCTGTTGAGGATTACAACTTTTAGGATGGGTGAAGTGGGGCAAAGAGACATTTGTTAAACAGCACTTGTAGGTTTCCTGATCATCAAGGAAAAGGAAGATGGCAGCATGACAATCCTATAGCTTATGGTTTACTTCAAAATTGCTTGCCAGTCAAAATCTATTTTTATTCAGCTTCTTCCTGGGGAGGAAGGGAAAACACAAGTTTATAATCCATACTCTCACACTGCCATCTTCTGGCAAAAACCAGCTGCATCTCTGTCAACTGCAAAGGAGAATACTGTGCATCCCTGCCTTGCTTTAAGAATCAGGATTCTGTCACTTTCGCACATAGTTCAAAGAATTTGCATTCTTCTTTCTTCAAATCAGGGACCCCTCTGCAGATAAAGACATGTGATTCTAAAGGAAAGTCTGAGACAAATCCAATGTTTCTGCTTTGTATATGGATTTTACAAGGAGCGAACCACGTTGTTTGGCCTTGTGTTAAAAAAGAAGGGGGAGAAGGCAAAGAAAAAGAGAAGTTACAGTTATGGATTTGAAATGGATTATTATTATTTGTATTTATTTATTTACATTTTTATACCACCCTTCTTGCCGGGGCGACCCAGGGCAGTTTACAACATCATAAAAGCATAATAAAACCCAACCCAAACCCATTGTTAAAAACTCAAAATTACAATTATAAAATTTAAAAAGTTTTTAAAATTTATAAAAATCCACAGGTCCCAATAATTATTTTAAAAAGTTAAAAACTTAAAAACACAAGATTAAAAAGTTTAAAAGACCAGGGGGGAGAGGGAGCTCAAACAAGCCAGCGAGCTGGGGTCATGGTACCGCCAGGACCCCATACCTGTCCCGCCATCTAACATAGATGTAAAATGATTTCTGAAGCATCATAGGTTCCTCCACACCATCCTTTTCTTCAGCAATTGCCCTTCCTTAGATGTAGAATTACAGATGCAGAATTACACAACAGGTTCCCAACATTATTATCTCCAGTTTGTTACCCTCAAGTGTTTTGATACATCCCTCCTCTTCTCTTACACTTAAGAAAACCCTGTTAAGAAGGAAAAGACTGAAATGCTGCACAATGCCTTTTGACCAATATCACTGTAGCTGTCTGTCTACAAGTACCATATGTTGCAAGCTGTTTTTTAAATTTCACAGCACTGCAAACAAGGTTTTCCATTTAGTATGGGAGGAGGGAGGAATGGTCTGAAAGAAGGAAGTTCAGGCAGTGCCGCAGCATGGGTTTCAGCCACCCGGGGCCCAGGACGTGGGTTTCAGCCGCCCAAGGCATAAGCCAAATTTGCCGCCCCTGGTTGGTGCCCGATGCCCAATGCCCGTCCCCACAGTGACCTCTAGGGTTTCCGGGAATTGAAGACCAAGAACACCCATATGCTCAAGTGACATTTTGCCACCCCAAAAAAGTGCCACCCGGGGCGGGCCACCCCCTGCCCCCCACGCTACACCACTGAGTTCAGGACCTCCTTTTAAATGAGAGAATTAATTTGAATCCTATCCACTTTTTTCTATCCCACTAAGCACATTTTAATGTGATGCTATATACTTGTGAAGACAAAAGAGAAGGATTAGTTTGAATTGAGAAAAAGTGAAAAGAATGAAGGAGCTTGAAAATGAAAGGATCATATGTAATCATATGTGGGATTTTCAATCTCAATACCAAATGTAGCAAACTCCCACTTTCTGAGACTTTTTGCTTGAGCAGGATTCACCAAATTCCCCTCACAATGATACGTCATAAGGAACTGAATAGCAACACAAAAATGTCCCCAGCTCCATCCTATCTTGCAGAAACACTTTAAGCTGTCTTGAACATTTCTCCACATGTCTTTTTCCAAGCAGTAATATCCAAATTCATCTAAGAATTTAACCTCAGGTGAAATTCAGTAGTGATTCTGCCTGAGACTTCCTGAATCTTTGAGGTAGGTTTTGAATGGTGTCTTCAAACTTCCTGATCCTATATGTAAAACTGACACATCCCAAACGAAACACTTTTGGTTAAGCAAAACAATGTGCTGGCCAAAATCCTTTTACTTATGTGTACTGTTGAACATCAAATGGTGTAACTCACAAGAGCAAATTTCCCCCAGTTAAGAATTTGAAGCTTTAATTCCTCTTTGCCTGCCAAGACACATAACTGCTATATATGACTTGGTCAGATGTCTAAGTCATTAACCAACAGTGCCCTCAAGATGGTGTAGTTCTTTTAGGGAGCCAGAACACCTTCCAAGGAGGCATTCCATTACAATGCAAAGTAATGTTTGTGGAAAATACCCACAGTTGCAATTAAAATTATCAACCAGCCCTCATTTACAGTTCCAATATTGGCACCTGCTGTGGTTGGTTCAAATTCAGTTAAGCACTGTTCAGTATTTTCTAGGAAGATAAATGCCATACAGGCATTGTACTGGATCAGACACTAAATTGAGCAGGTCTGGATTAGAACTTGTCAACTCCTGGCACCAAACTGTCTTAGTTGATGACCAAAGGGGAATGCAAGCCATAACTTCTTCACTAGTGTCAATTCCTCACTAGAGGATTCTGGCCAAGGTATATTAGAAACAGTGGATAAATGTCTGGGACTGGAGAACATTGTAAATACTGCTAACTGTATAGTCCATAGAAAAAGCCAGCAACCAGGATTTCTGTCAGCTTTCCATGGAGTGAACAACGTATTTGATCAGTAACAAAGGGGATTGTTCTTGTCTATGAGCTCTGCCTTTGGGCTCCAGGACAATGCCTTTATAGTGGGATTCATGCAGGGCTTGGTTGCAATTAGGTCCCTAATTTGCAAGATCTT
This sequence comes from Furcifer pardalis, assembly GCA_030440675.1. NCBI lineage: Eukaryota > Metazoa > Chordata > Lepidosauria > Squamata > Chamaeleonidae > Furcifer > Furcifer pardalis. The sequence goes on from CP126891.1 coordinate 121,101,326, forward strand.
TCAATTTTAATGCTCTCTCACTTTGCTAATACAGCCATTGTCAGGTTCTGTCCTATTTTGTGAAAGGAAGTCATAAACCAGCACAAAATGAAACAAGCTACTCAAAAGCAAACTGACACATTTAGTCTTGAAATGCAGATACAGTATATAATTATACTGCAAGAAACACAGCATATAAGCTTCACACATGCACACACAGAGAGAGAGAGAGTTAGACACTTGCAATACAAACATTCCTTTCATAATTTTATGAATGATCTGATTGTTCCTTCTTTAGTGGAAGTTCAGAGGCTAGTACATCACTATATTCTTAACAAACTATCATTCAGTGTTGCCACAAAAATTGCTGTGGAGATCCTACTCTCTAACATTCATCTCTTATTTTGGGACAGGCCATGGTCTGCTCAATGGAAGAGCCTTACCACAAAATGGTCCCCTTCTGTTTGGGCCACAAGCATTCAATGCCATCAGAAATGCACATCCACATGCACACAGAGCAGTTTTAGTCCCTGCACATTTCTTTGCCATTTCTTTTCAGACACTATATTATAATTCCCAACCCATCCCTCTAACTTCAATCTGGACTAGGCTAGAATCTCATTGTCATTCTTTTGGTTGAGGTCTGATAGTAGTTGTGCGTTTATAGTAAACTTATATTTCCTTTACGTTCCTCGTTATCAGTGCCCAAATCAAATCAAACTTTATTGCAGTCGATGACCAGGGCAGCAAAAAGGGTTTCAGTGCATGAAATACCGTCAAAATGCTTTTTTATTATTCTTATAATTTTGGAAACACTTTTATTAGGCAATAACAATTTACCTTAACAGTTTTATCCTACATGTCCTAAAACAGTATTATCAATGGATTTTGGAAACCTGCAGAGGGAATAGAATAAAAAAGAGATATTATTATTATTATTATTATTATTATTATTATTATTATTATTATTATTATTATTATTATTATTATTATTATTATTATTATTATTATTATTATTATTATTATTATTATACTTGTATGCCTCCCCACTCGCAAAACGATTCTGGGTGGCTAACAAAGAACCAAAATATACATTTACAATTACAAGGTACCACATTATCATAATACAGAAACATTTCAACATATCATCATCACAAATCACCACAAATCACAGTATCAAAAGTATCAGTATCACAATATCAAAAGCATTACAAAAACTGAAGGGGGGGGCTCATTTGAGAAGTCCCACAGAAATTTCGACAGCAAGAGAAACAACAAAAACAGCAACAAGAACAAAGTCAAAAGTCACCGTTCTTGTCCTCTTCCTGGTCGGTGGATGGGCCAGGAGGGTGTGGCAGTGCGAGGGTGTCTTCGGGCCTCCCGTGGCCATGGGGGCTCCTTTATATTCCTGGCTGGTGGAAGGGCCAGGAGGGCATGGCGGCGTGAGGGCATTTTCAAACCTCCACTGTCTACAGGGGCTCCTTTATCCTCCTGGCTGGTGAGCATTGAGATTGAATATTATTTTTAAAATGGAAACTAGACTGGGAATTTGAATTGGATGATTGGTATAAAGAGATATGGAATATAGCTATAAATGGTAAATTAACAAGTGAGTTAAAGGTTAAAAAGGCTTAGTTTAAAACAACTGATTTTACACAAATATAGGGATAATTTTTAGATTATCAGTGAAAGGGAAAGGAATAAAGCTGGAGCAAGATGTATTATCTTTTTGGAAGGAGGGGACAAATATATTAAAAATGTAATGACATTGAAAATATTTAATTGAGAAGGTTTACAAGTCCCACTGGTGTTGGCTGCACATAGTAGTTACAGTATATGAAGTTATATGAAGTTATATGAAGAAGTAGAGGCAGTGACAGACTTTACTTCCTTAGGATCCAAGATTACTTCAGATGGAGATTGCAGCCATGAAATAAAGAGGTGAGTGATTCTTGGGAGACAAGCTATGAGAAACCTGGGGAGCATAGTGAAAAGTAGAGACATCACATTGCAAACAAAAATTCATATAGTCAAAGCAATGGTATTCCTGGTGGTAATGTATGGTTCTGAGAGCTGGACCATTAGGAAACCTGAGCACAGAAGAATAGATGCCTTTGAGATGTGGTGTTGGAGGAGAGTTTTGAGAGTACCCTGGACAGCAAGGAGAATCTTAGAAGAAATCAACCCTGACTGCTCCTTAGAAGGACAAATAGTAAAAATGGAGCTGAAGTACTTTGGACATCAAATGAGAAGAGAGGATTCACTTGAGAAAGCCGTGATGCTGGGAAAGGTAGAGGGCAAAAGAAGAAGGGGGAAGCCAAAAAGGAGATGGTTAGATGGTATTGTAGACACAATGGCCACAAAGCTGGGCAGGTTGAGAAGGATGGTGGAGGACAGAGGTGCCTGGAGGAAAATTGTCCATAGGGTCCAAAGGATCGGAATCGACTGTGTGACTGAACAACAAGTAGTTATTTGTAATTTTGTTAAGATTTTTATTTGTGTTTTGTAGCTGTTGTGATGTTAGTTTGTTTTTATTTATTTTTGTAGGGTTTTTTGTATTTTCAAAAACAAACAGTTTATTTGATATTTTGCTTATTTTGTTTATTTGATATTTTGCAAACAATTATGCCAAATCAATTTCTAGTTATTGTTCAGTTGTGTTTTTTTAAATGAAGTGAAGAGGTTTCTCTGCTATTTTACAACCAGCTTTCAGTAGAATAAATAACATCTTTATAATTTTGAATGTACATGTTTATGCGTTCATATACTCATCCAATTCCACACCATACTCTCCCGCATGACTGTGTTCATGCAGCATTGATTTCTGAATAAGCTGCTAAGGTGAGTTGTGATCAGTTATATTCACTGCACTTGTATCTGAAATGCCCTGGGGGCTTTCACCATTTCTCAGTATCATAAATGTTTATCTTTACAGATCCAACACCTAAAATTACAGGACAGTTTCTTGCACATCTCATGGGTGCCAGTATTGTGTAGGATGCTAAGGAACCCTACATTCATAAGGCCTTACTTTAAATACTACTAACATAGTGTTTGTATTGCGTATGATCTACTAAGATCAATTTACCAATTGCACTGCCCAAAAAGGACACTATTGGAAAATATTTTATTTATTTATTTATTTTTCACATGTGTATATTTTAACATCCCAGGAATACAGATAGCTGTATCACAGGATCCACCTTGCTCTGTATTGTCACAACTATCTGGTAAAAGGTCTCCAAAAGATCAGATGGGAAGCTTTGTACCTGTTTCCTGATTATATATCCAATATATTGCATAATATTCTCAATTATAGCAATTTCATAATGGTGTTTCCATATTTTTTATAACAATTCTCTTTGATCCTTGCAGACATATTCTTTAAAATTCTTTTCTTCCATAAACTTATCCATTCCTTATCAGTTATTTCCAAATTATTCTCTAATTCTGCTGTTGGCCCTCTGATTCTACTAATATTGTGTAGATTTTACTTATTAATCCTTTCTTTTTTTATTTTCTTCATCCATCTCCCTTTGTATTATTAATTCTTCAAATTTTGTCAATTTCACTACATTTCCCATATTTTTGTTTACCCAGATTTTAATCCATCTATCCAATTGTACCACAGAGTATACCATAATATCCTTTTCCCATCAGTTCAAAAAAAAAAAAAATTAAAATGTATCTTTATTAATTACTTTGCTTAGCCAATCCTCCAATCTAGTAATAACCTTTTCCCTTTCCAAAATATTTACTAAGTTCTTTGTTAAATTTTCTGGAAATTTTTCCAAGTTCACTATCTGGATTAATGGGGCAAATGTTGGACTAAATATTTTCTTATATTTACTTGAGAGAGATTTGTAACATATTTTCAAACAAGCAGGACAAAAGAGCCATTTTACAGGCATAATACTACCAATCCTGAAAATTTGGCACAGGGCCAGACCTATTACTTGATATAGCATATGTGCTACTTTAAAGCAGGGGTTCCCAAACTTTTTGTGCGTTGAGCGGGACAGTCACGTGGTTCTACCTGCCATAAACACTGCCGTAAAATGTTTCAGTGGCTGTTGTAAACATGGTTAAGACAGCCACGGGTGCATTTACACAGTGTTTGCGGATGCATGGGCATGTTTTACTTCTGCTTCCAGTAGCACCACAGGTGCCTGGATGATTTGACGCTGTGGGCCAGGGCTGGCCCACAGACCATAGTTTGGCCACCCCTGCTTTAGAATGTTGATTTGGGGTATCAAGAAATGGTTAGTTATTTCATTTATTAACAGTTTATTTCCATGGAGCCGAGAGCCATGTGTAAGATTTTCTTCCTGAAGTGCCAAAATAACATGCCCAAACTTGCCTTCAGTTCCTTGTCTTGGTAGGTGGGGTATTTTTTTCACACATACTTTGCTCAAGTATTTTGTACCTGTTCTGACTTCAGAGCATAGAAAGCAGCCTGGTGTTTGTTTGTTTGTTTGTTTGTTCATATTTATATTGCCGCCCATTCGCCAAGGCGACTCAGGGCGGCTTATAGTCAAAACAGCAACAGTACAGTAAAAATTATAAAATACAACCTCACGAAAAAAACAAAAACAAAAAAACCAAAGCAGGACACAGACTAACTCCCCTCTGGGTGTTGTTGTGGGCCCAGAGGAGGGGCGATGTTCTCAGCCGCCTGCTAGGCCATGGCATCTTCTCCCTCAGGCCATTGTTGTGGGCCTGGAGGAGGGGACGATGTTCTCAGTGTTATGTTCATAATATTGGAAGGATCCTATTTTCAGTCTTAAACTTAGGTTGTGCAGCGTGCGTGTGTGCGTGCGGCGTGTGTTTTCTATTTAATATCAGCTGTTCTGTTTAATATTTAACTGATATAAATAATATGCACAGCAGGCAGACAAAAATTGTTCAAATTATTACACAGAAAATATTAATTTCCCAAGGAACATGTTTAGGTCCAGAGTAGGCTGACAACTCTATCAATCCTCGTGAGTTTACTGTTAAGGCTAAACATTTCTTAAATAACTGATGTGAAAACATGACACTACAAAGTATAGAGTCTACTTTGTTGCTTCTCTTCAAGAAACTATTTGTAGATGGGGCAGGGGTAGACACAGAGAGGCAAAACTGACAAAATAGATCTTCCAGGCCATAAATAATATTCTTGCTGTCATGCTTGTATCCTTAGTCCTGAAATCAATTTACAAAACAATTGGCCAGAGCACTCTGGGAATAAAGAATCATTCAGCATTAGACTTTTGTGATTACTTAGTAGTGTAATTGAAAACACAACCATTTCCCCTTGCCAATTTTCTATTGCCAAGAGATCGCATCATGAATGGTACAGCACATTTCCAAGGGATGCTTTATCAATGTCATGCTGGCTGTTGATAAATAATCAAGGAAAAACCCCTTCTCTGTCATCATCTTCATCAGAGAAATACAAAACTGCTATGAAAGCACACTTGAGGATAATGTATTCAGATATAAAATGAGGGTGAAAAGGTACTGTAGGATACTAATTAGAATAAAGGAAAATGTTTATGGGAAATTTCAGGTCTGTTGCATTTTGCTCATTTGAGATGTCCAATAAATGTTTTCTTTTATAGTAACTGGTATTCTATAGCATCATTTCATCCTCCTTTACATATCAAAACAAATTACAGGCTATTGTGAAATAAGTCTTACCTTACAATAGCTCTATAAATAAGGAGAGCCACATGAAAAAGAATGCAGGGCAGCTGTACCTTTATGCTAAAGAAGAAATATGAATAAACATGTAGGCATGAGAAACTATCCCTGTTGAAATTTCCTCTCCTATACAGCTATTAAGAGGCTGCAGTGGCTTACTGCTGAACCTGACGGCTGGAAGATCAGCAGGTCAGCAGATCGAGACCCGAGTACAGTGCAACGGAGTGACTTCCCGTGATGTGTTCCAGCTCTTGCCAACCTAGCAGTTTGAAAGCAAGAAACTGCAAGTAGATATATATGTGCCACTTCAGTGGGAAAGGTAACAGTATTCTGTGCACTCTGACATCTAGTCATGACCTGGGTGGGGCCAAAGGAAAAAATAAGAAAAAATAAGCGCACACACACACACACACACCCCTCAACCCACCCACAACACAAACCTGTAAATAAATTAAATAAATTAAATAAAAAAAATAAAAAATACATTAAAATACACCCACCCACCCACCCCAAACACAAATCAACCAGAGCTTTTAAACCAGAGCTTAAAGCTTATTCTGGCTAATCTTTCTCACACTAGGTCAGATGGAAGGAACTACAGAATGAACTCACCACAAGATGGCTTCATCTTGGCACTTTTCAACTTTTCAACAGTTAAAGAAGTTAGGTACTAAGTCTTTGCCTAACCAGTTCATTTCGCCTGATCCAGTATGAGAAAGATTGGCCGGCAACACAAGGTAGGTGTTACCAAGAAATGCCCAATTGTGGTTCAAACATACCACAATCTTCAAGGAGGCTCTTTCTGTATACCCCAAGAAACCATACTGAAAAATTCATTGTTGAAAGGGCCTCACTACTCTCAAGTCCGTTTTTTCAGGATTAGCACTAGAATTTAGAGAATGGCCAGACAAATTACCTTAATCAGGGAGTAGCAGGGTGGAGTCTTAAATTTATTCAATGCATATTCTAAGTTCAAACAGCATTCAGGTGTAGCTGCCCAAAGCATGCCTATTCCAAAGGGAAACCACATTAGTACTGTAAAACCAAGATTCTCCTATACTGTATCTCTCTCAAGTGCAACACACTTAATATACCATGAGCTTGTTGTGGGAATAATATTATTTGTTTGTTTGTTCATATTTATATTGCCGCCCACTCGCCGAGTGACCTTTCATCTGTCTTCCACATCACAGCGTGACACCTGTACCACTGATCCACTCCACAAGTCACTTTCTGGTCCTAAGCTCTTTTGGCACGCAAAGTCCTCCTCAGTCCCAGGCCAGTATTGATGAAGCTGCTGCCCTCCATCAAGGTGGAATCAAGTGGGATTTAATCCACTTGGGGACCATCACCCTTCCCTGTGGACTTTGCCATGGCCTCTAGTCCTCGACGTTGTCAGGTTAGTTAACCGCTGACTGACACTTGGTGTTGAATTGCTGGCAGTATGGTCTACTCTATTACTATAGCAGGATAACCTGACCAGACTCTTGAGTTCCATTGATTAAAAAGCCCCTACTCTAGTTGTGACTTGTTTTATCATAGAATGCTGCAATTGCAGTAGACCCATTTGAATCAATAGAATTTATGGATGAATTGACTCACTAAATCCCCATTGATTTGATAGGACTAATATAGTATGATTTATTACACTGAGCAACAGGATTTATGGCTATTGTATTGTCGAGAATTTCATATTGTTGGAAATGGTGTGTGTATATACAATAGGGAAATAAAAAGCATTCAGTAAATTTCCCCAAATCTCCGTTTTAAATGGTTGTTTATACACATAGTTCACACTGGTAGCTCTATAATGCTGTGGGGAGGTTCATAGATAGATATCAAAACTTTTCCCACATCCCAAAAGGACATGGTTTGTGAAGAAAGCTCAAGAGACTTGGAGTTATAAATTTATTTATTTATTTAAATAACAATACATAATACAATACATAAAAATAAATTTATAAATTTATTTCTAACATGAATTCATTCACCTGGATAGTAAGATTCCATTCATCTCACTTTCAAGTGATCCACAGACACATTTCATGCTTGATTTCCATGTGTCCATTCAAGTATAAAAGGAATTGGATCTTAGAAAAGTTACTTTTTTGGATTACAACTCCCATAATCCCCAGGCCAACATGGCACCTTAGAACTGTACTTCAAGATCAACACAAAGCTTTATGCTGAAGGCTTAGTGCAGTCTTCTCTACTGTCTTCCAGATGTGCTGAGCTGAACAACTGGAGAAATGGACACCAAGCTGGAGAAAATAAGGGTAGTATTTCCATTAGTAAATTAGCAGTTTTAAAATGATATCTACCCTTATGATTTTAACACATTTTTTAAACTTATCGTAATATAAATAGTATTAAATCTTTAGGCAGTATTCCAAGATGGAAACATTTCACAAATTTTTACTCACATAGATTACAATTCTTTTTCTTGTTTGCTTTATTTTCTACTTTCTTGTTGAAAAGGAAATGTTTTATTATCCAACTTTTCACAAAAGTTATTTGTTTCCCAGTTGTTTTTCCATTGTTTCTGTAACTGTTTTCAAAATACCAATTGATCAGAACAAACCAAATTATCTTTCCTAATGTATCCAGGTGGCCTACTGTATAATATTAATAAGGGCTATTTTTTTGCCTTTAGTCCTGTTTTCACCATCGAAAGTTGTGTCGGTACCATTAAAATACTTTTAATCTAGTCAGTTTGTGATAACTCAAGTGCAAGACCCTTCTGGGCTTTGTAATATAATAGGACCCCTTTATCACGTTCATTGGTTTATTGGAACCAGCTTGTGTAGATGATTTAGTTTATCATGGTGAGGCCACTATAATAGGGCTTAGGAAGCTCAGTTTGGGGATTCTTCTGTCATGTTTAATGATTCAAAGTTTCAGAATGGAAAACTGATGATGTCTCCTGCTTTCTTTTTATTTGTTTGTTAGATGAGAGTTCATTTGATTTAAGAGTTGTTTGCATTATTTATTACTATGAAACAGCTTCCACACATTACCTGGAGTGGCTGTGCTGTTAAAATAATACATTACGCAATTGGTCAGCTGCTCTAAAACTCTCTCTGTGGTACAAGGTTGACCCAAGACAGTTTGCTGCCTGAGGTGGAGTACTGTCCACCAGACACCTGAGTTGATGTGCAGATTACCCAAGCCAAAGTTATTTTGGTCTCTGAGGTTGACGAAATATCTTGTCATAAGCTGAACACCAACTCACACCAAGCTAATGACAGGAACACAAGAAATTGAAAGAGTGGATAAAGTTGACTATGGTGGTAGGTGGGGGTATTTTAAATGAAAGTTGGGATCCCGAGGTAGAGATTAAAATATGAATAGAAAAAGCAAGATCCACTTTCATAAAAACGCAACATTTGTTATGCAGTAGAGATCTAACTCTCGCTACAAAAATCTGAACAGTAAGATGTTACATACTCCCAGTGTTGCTCTATGGAGTCAAAGCTTGGACATAGATTAAAGCATCTGAAAAGAGAATCGAAGCTTTTGAAATGTTAATCTACAAGCAGCTGCTAAGGATATCATGGGTTGAGCATGTGATAAACATAGAAGTGTTGCTCCAGATGGATAAAGAACAAGAACTCTTTAAGACCATTAAGCAAATAAAGCAATACTTTGGCCATATCATGAACAACAACATAAAGTATAGACTATTCCAACTTGCTCTGCAAGGAAAGATACCTGGGAAGAGATGTCCTGGATGACATACTTCATGACTGAAGAACCTGAGATACCGGTGTGGCATGTCCTCGGAAGAACAGTTGCGAGGAGTTAAGAACAGAAAGACTATCTCCATGATGATAACCGAAATCCAGAATGGATATGGTACCTGAAGAAGAAGAAGAGATTGATCTCCCCAAACCCAGAGTCTCTCCTCATCCTTGGCAGTAGAACTACAAGAGCAACTTGCATTTGTTTCATGAAACCTTTTTATGACTACCTCGTGCTGCCTAGTGGGAGGGCTTCCTTTGATACACAACATCTCTCATGAACTGAAGGATGTGGAGAAAATAACTTCTGAATTAACAGATACATTAACAGGAGCTGTCTCTTTTTGTAGTGGTGGATGTAAGTTAATTTTGAACTCCAAATGTTTACTGAAATATTAATCTATCAACATGGTTATTCCACGTTCACACACCTTCCACAGGTATCACCTGCTGAGGGGAGGTGGTAAAGCATTTGAATCTTATTCATAAACACAAAGAGTTTCACTGCCAATTTATATAGTGTAAACAAGATATAGCACGCTTGAAGTTATGTGGTCAACTTCTTTAGGCACTTTCAACATTAGAAATGAATCACTTTCACAGATTCCAGGAGAGATATTCATTCACTTTGTTATCCAGATCTGATTTCCTCAAATACCTTTCCCTCCCCCAGCCACAATCTGTATTTTCTCCTGCCAATGTTGAGGCTGGAAGAGTTACTAGTATTACCACTACAACAACAGCTACTTAGCCTTGTTGGCTTGGGATCTTCTGGATATAATTCAGAAAGGTACCTCATTCAATAACTGTGTCAACCTAAGAATAAGTAATTTTGTGGATAGATTGTGATCCACTCTGGCCATTAGCCTACCAGGGAGCAACTCAGTCAACAGATCAAAACAAGCATAAGCAACATGCTTAGCACATATTTGAACTGTCCCTTCAAAAAATGGAAAAATTCTGTTTATTGACAAATAGTGTCTTACATTGCATTCCAGTATGCTTTCATTGGGTTTGTTCATTTTATGATAAACAGAGACTTAAGCAGCTGGTCTGACTGCCAAATCATAGAACTCTGAGGAAAATCACGGTCTGAGAGGGGGGAAATGGGCTTATTGCTGAAAATATAAATTCTCTTTAACTTAAAAATGGATCCTCAGGAAACCCTTGAAAAAGAAGCAAATGAAAAGGAAGTGTTACGATTTCTCTCAGAAGCATTCTGAGGTCCAGGATAGATAATACTCCATATATATAACTGGGAATGATATAAAGAATGAAACAGATGTAAGTCTGAATTGTACATCAGTCAAAATTTGGTGGGAGGAGAGAACTCACATGTTAACAGTGTTAGAGGAAATAATTTCAACTGGTGAAATACTTGTAGGGACAATGTTGCCAAGATCTATGACAGAAGATGCTATCTGCTTTGCAAATACAAAAGTTGTTCCTAGTCTCACATAGTCTGAGTCAGGTTAAAATGCAAAAATTAAATTAAATTAAATACATGTTGCATGGGAAAATAGATTATGGCCGTGTGTAATGTGGACAAGAGGGACTGCAGTGGCTCAATTGGTTAAGACCCCAAACTTGAAGACTGGAAGGTCAGAGTTCAATACCCGAGTACTTATCAATGGAATGAGATCCTGTCTCAGTCCCAGCTCCTGACAACCTAGCAGTTCAAAAGCAAGAAATTGCAAGTAGATAAACAGGCACCACTTTGGTGGGAAGGTAAACAGCATTCTGTGCACTCCGTTGTCTAGTCATGCCTACCACGTGTCCATGGAAACATCTGCAGATGTGGACAGCACTGGTTCTTTGGCTATAAACAGAGATAAGCACTGAACCCTAGAGTCAGATACGACTGGCTTTCAAGCAAGGGTGACCTTTACCTAATGTGGACAAATTTCTATTGCTGAAACACTGGCAACTGGGTCTACCATATGGATTACTGTAGCCATCTCCAGCAATATGTAAACTCATAGCCATAGAATTAAAAGGGCAAGTACATAATTCTACTCAACCATATAGTTTCAAAACTAGAAATTAGATTTGGCCCATCCTACACAACAGAACTATCAACTAAAGTGGTGGAACATAGCATAATAAATAAAATACAGTACATCAATCTGAAGTGAATTACTGCTAGCTTGCCAAATACTATAAATACAGATTTGTGGACTTAAAAACATTATCCTTGCCAGTTACCAAATTATGAGAAATAACAGAAGAATGTTAACCCACAGCTCACATACCAATATGTTACACTTCTAAGTTAAAGCATATGGAAATTATTATGGTTCAAAGGCATATTTTATCAATTTTTTCCTAATCTGTAAACCGCATAAGATCCTATAATATTATTTCTGATACTCATTTTAAAGAACTAATTGTTAAAAAAAACAGAATCACTTCCAAAAATAAATATGCCATTACCCAATAAAAAAAATTCTACAAATACCACTATGTCCATGCAAATTTACATAATTATGACTGGATGAGAAATATGCTCTGTCTCATCTTTAGTGTTTACATATTTATTCACTTCAAATCCTATTACTTTTACTGGCAACTGCTTGAGTGTAACAGAAAATTACAGTAACCAAAGTTGGTCAGTTAATAATTGTGTTATAGCTATCCTTTCCAGGGCTTTCTAGGTAGAGAATACACAGAATGCCATACAGGCTGACTCTTCTCCCAGGAAACACAGTGGGGAATTGAACTCCCAACCTCTGACTCTGCAGTCAGATAACTAAAGCATATCCAACCAGTTTAATCAATCGGATCAACCAATCAATTCTTAAACCTTTTCATCAATTGAATGGTGCCCTCAATTAACCAGACATGTAAAACAGCCTAGTTATGTTGTGATAACAATATTTTTGAAACACTGTGCATGACAATTTCCAGCCTGGGAGAAATGGTTCTTTTTTTACTCTGTATAAGAGAGAGAGAAAGTATTCTTAAATGATTTATTCTGTGACATGAGGTGGATAACTTAAAAACAAGGTTTTCCTTTCAAAAATTCTGTAAGTTTACCAATAAGTTATCTAATCAATAAGAAAACACTTACACAATCAGGCATTTAAGATATACTTTAGTTGGGTCGATCCTGTCCTAAATCAGAATGGATGATGTGCAGTCCTTAAAGCTGTTTTTGCAGCTCCCCCCCCCCAAAAAAAGGGGGGGAGCGACATTTCCCATCTCTGTCCACAGCAATGAACTCAATGAATAACTTTCCACTAACTTTAGTGGGCTTTTAAGCAAGCTATTAAAAAGGGGTGGTGGTGGTTATTAGACAATGTGAATGTTGCAGAGTAGTGAATTGCAAAGAGGTGCTAGGGAACATGCGCAGACAACAAGCCTGTGCTTAAGGTTTCCCTAGATTCCTAACTGTGAGAGAGTTCATTTTACAGTATAATTGTATCATGCCTGGCACTCAATCAGAAGTGAAAATGCAGCTCATGGTATGTTTCTATTTATTGTAGCAACACCATTATGCCTCGTTAAAGTGTCTGACTCTCCATCTCAATTGAAGCAAATGGTTTATCGCTAGCTAAAATTCACAGCTAATGCAGGTTAAAATGCCTTTCCTCTTGAACGCTGTTTGAGGTTTAATTCTAATGTGGTCTGTTATTACTTTTCAGAAGGGAAATGAATTGTAATGTCAAAGAAAGTATATCTTCTACTATCACTTAATGTATCAAATCAAGGCTTAAATAGAGACAATGGTACTTCATGAATAAGAAACACCACCCAGTTGAGGGTTTCTGCTTTCATTTAAATGAAGACATGTCAAAAAGATAATCATGGTTCATTATAGATTATCGTGCATTTTATGTGTGTTTGTGGAAGAGAAAGAGAGAAGAGAGGCACCCAAATGAGAGGGAGAGAAAGAGTAATTGAGTTGCCCTTTTTAAAAAGTTCCAATTTAAGTTACCTTCCAGAGGCAATGTTGCAGGGAATTCAGAGAGGTTCCTTAGAAGCTTACAATGGCTTCTTAATTTTGATGACAATTAAAAGTTGGTGTCATATAAAGGTTAGACAGCTGGGCTCAAATCTGTGCTCCCCAAGGAAACTCACTGGATGATCTTAGGCCCCTTGCCATTAGATGTCAACCTAATTTTGATCACAGACTTGTTCTGAGAATAAAATATAAGATGTAAGATATGTACAGTCTTTCCCCACCCCCACCCCCCATATATCCACAGGGGATGTGTTCTGAGAACTATAATGGCTACCTGAGTCATAGACATAGGGAGTAGAGATTAAAATGCCTCCATCATTCTACATGAGACTTACCAAAATTTCTGCCTCTGTAAACATTACATTGCAGGCAGTAGCCTCTAGTGGCCAGCTCTGGTAATGTACCATAGAAATACATAGACCTATATTATATAGGTTTATTGAATATTTTAAGACATGTGAATAACTGAAACTGTACATATTGAACCCATGGATACGGGGCAGGGGGCAACCTGTACTTTTATTTTATTATGGAAATATACTGACCTTATGCCAGGTTTCTGACTACTGATAAGAAGTAATTACTCCAGAGGTATTATTATTAGAAATGCACACTAGAATCAAAATTAGGATTTGGAATTCAGATTCAGAATTCAGAACTACAGCCCTTTGGGCTCATAAATAAGAGATTTTAAAATTCAAAATATCCAGATATCCAGAACTCCATTACAGTCAATGTGAATTTTATTTATTTATTTTTATTTTTATACCACCCATCTAAGATACGTCCTACACTGGGCAGTGTACAAGCAATAAACAACAATAACATAATAAAACAACAACAAAATAAAATACTACATACAATATGGACATAATTTCCCCCTTTAAAAAACACAAACAGGCAAAACATTTTAAAATGATTTCTTTTTGTTCTCTGACATCTTCCATGTAACTGTGCCAAACAAAAAAGAGTGCACACCAACAGCCACCAGTGCCTTTTTTGTTGTTCAGTCACATATTCAATTCAGACACTTTGCAACCCTATGGGCCATTATCCTCCAGGCAAAACAGGTCAATCGTAAAAGAAATTAACCCTGAATGCTCCTTAGAAGGTCAAATAGTAAAGATGAAGCTAAAGTACTTTGGACATCAATATTAGGAAATATTCAATTCCTACTTTAGCTTGGTCTTCTTCCCCTCCACCCACCCCACCACCCACACCCACCACCCGAACTCAGTGTACAAATCTCCAGGCAAATGTGAAGTACAAGCGGAGGGGGCAGAATTGCACATAAATCTGTTTCCTAACCAGCCAAGCAGGCGTGCTGCTCCCATCAAAGCTGACAGTGGTGATGTTATCCTTGATTTTCTCTGGCAGACTGGCTCTTTGGGGAGGAAAGTGCCTCTTTCATCATCTTTTTTAGTCCCTTGCCCCAGCTAGATTGCAAAAAGACATCATTAGAATATGTCTGAGATTCACTCATTTCTATCTCCTTTGCAGAGATGGGCAGATCTACCTGCTGTTCTTCCATTAGGTCAATGCCAACCAAGGCAGCTGGGTCACAGATTTTGTTTACAGGGGTCATAATAGCCATTGAAGGCTGTCTTTTTCCTCTCCCTTTCCCATTCCTCTCAATAGAAACTGCTGCAGTATGCCTACTTCTTCTAGACCACCCAATTTTCATAATGCCTGTAGACTCTACCCCCAAAAGAACAGCGTCTGGGTCTGATACCGCAGAACACAAACCTTCCAATGAAAATCACCCAGACACAGGTACAAAACCTATTAACTTAATATATCTGTCTATATAGGACAGGGGTGCCGAAACTTTTCAGGCCATGGGCCAGTCACGAGGTTCAGCGGGCCAGTCGTGTGGTTCCTCCATCTGAAGTGGAAGTAAAATGTGCTTTGCGATCTGTTTTGCAACAGGATGAGATAGATTTGTAGGCTGCCATTTTCTCTGCTTAAACCAAGGGTGCCCAAACTACAGCCTGTGGGCCAGATCTGGCCCCCAACACCAATTCATCCAACCCACACTGCCCTTGCTGCTCCTGGAAGTAAAATACGCCCATACGGGTGCATTTTACTTCCACTCCAGGAGCGGCAAGGGCAGCACGGGCCAGATTAATTGGTGTCAGAGGCTGGATCTGGCCCATGGGCCATAGTTTGGGCACCCCTGATACAGGACAAAATCATATCACCCATCTAATATACCCAAAGGGACCTAGAGCTAATGTAATATTTCCCTGTTCATTTATAATTATCAATCTATAAATCACTAGTCTTAAATCTTCTTCCTAACTATGACACCAATTCATCTGAGCCTGTTTGTTATTATCACCCCCTCTCCTTCATGCAGTATGGAGATGAAGATCATAGGATTGTTCTGGAAAATACATTCTTGTATCCTCACCAGTTTTCCCTGTTGTGATTTGGGGGCAATAACTTGAGACTTAATTTAAGCATTGTTGTAACTGACTTCTTATCATCCTTTCATCCCAGTTATAAACGGATTTCTCTCAGCACCACCATATCTTTTGCCATGCTAGAGAGCCCAATGTAGGATGCATATGCAGAAAAATTATGGTGGGTTTTTTTTTACCTTTCCTCCAATAAAACCTGGATTTTAAAGAGGTTTGACATTTTTGCTTCTGTTTATAGGAAGGAAACCATCCTGTCAACTAATTTCAGTGATAAAATAACAGCTTCTCTATACTGTCTTTTATGTTGTTAGTACCACTACAGTAGTGTCAGTAAAAGTTTTTGGTTTGCAGCCAGGTAACTGTCAGCCTACTAGTTCACTCCTATGCTTCTTTTCAGAGCAAGCCAGAGTCGGAGCTGTCCATGGTACTACAGAGGGAAACTTTAACCTGAAAACCAGGCTCCTAATACAGTACTGCTCACTGTCAAAGGTCCTTTTGAGCAGGAGAGAGGGACTTTGGGGTTTCTGAAAGTTTTGGATTTTAGCTCCTATCAACTCCCACCTAAGACAGTCAGTAGTAAGGAATTATGGTGATTAAACTCTAAATCACCCCTGCCTCAACATCTTTCCACTGCCTGCATTCTTCTGCCTCTTTCTTTGCTCAGCTTTAGATGCTTCCAAAATGATGGGATTTGATGCACCCAATTCATTG
Organism: Furcifer pardalis; assembly: GCA_030440675.1. Taxonomy (NCBI): domain Eukaryota; kingdom Metazoa; phylum Chordata; class Lepidosauria; order Squamata; family Chamaeleonidae; genus Furcifer; species Furcifer pardalis. The sequence goes on from CP126891.1 coordinate 121,117,831, forward strand.
TGCATCTGTAGAATGAACAGTACCTCACAGAGCCACTGTTCCACCTCTTTTGCCCTGCTTTTCTTGAGTAAATGACCCAAGGCAGCTTAGATCATAAGACAATGTAGAAGCTAAAAGCAATCATTACAATATTAACAGAGAATTAAACAAACATCATATTCAAAATTCTGCATAAAGTATTACTAGCAATACATTTAAAAGCAACCAAGGCACAAGCAATCTCATTTTAAGATCCCCCTCTTAGGCAACCAGACACTGAGTGAAAGCCTGTCTGTAGAGAAAGATTTTTACTTGCTTGCAGAACAACATGAAATGTGGGGCTGGACTGACCTTCCTTGAGAGGGAGTTCCAGAGTGATGTCCCTCTCCTGTGTCTACACCAAATACACCTGTAAAGAAGGTGGAGCAGAGACACAGTCTTTTCGATAGCCTGGACCTGTTAAGGACTTGATAGGTTAATACCAGTACAGTAATACCTCATATAACATTAGTATCGAATAACACGAAAATCGCATAACATGAAGGAATCTGGGGGGAAGAATTGCATCAGATAACATTAAGATCCTATGGGATGCTTCAGATAACAACCGCGAAAGCCTGTGTGGTTACAATGTATCTCTATGGATCCCATAGAGGATCAGATAACACGAAAAATCATATAACACGAAGACTTGTGGAACCAGGTTTTAGTGTTATATGAGGTTTTACTGTACTTTGATTTGTACCTAGAAACAGACTGGCAGACAGTGGAGCTGCTATAACATTGGGAGGGGGGGATGTGATCTCTGTAAACAGTTCCAGTTAACAATACCTAGGTGCAACCATCAATCCAAATGAGGGCTGCAGCCAACAAATCAGAATAAGACTCAGACCTACAGGTGCAGCAATGAAGAAATTAGAAAAGATCATCAAGTGTAAGGATGCATTACTGGAGACTGATACCAAGATCATCCACACGTTTGTATTCCCAATTGCCAAGTATGAACGCAAAAGCTGGATAGTAAAGAAGGCTGATGGGGGGGAATTGATTGATTTGAAATGTAGTGCTGGAGGAGGTCTTCGTGGGTTACCTGGACTGTCAAAAAGACAAACAAGTGGGTTCTAGAGCAAGCATGATGAAAGTGCCCTACTTTGGGCACATCATGAGAAGCCAAGACTCTCTAGAAAAGACAATAATGTTGGGAAAGGTTGAAGGCAGAAGGAATGACAATGTGAGGAAGGCCAAAAGTAAGATGGATTGATTCTCTAAGACAGGCATTCACAACCTACGAACCGTGGGTCTAATACGGCCTGTAGCACCAATTAATCCAGCCCACAGTGAGTACCTAGGCACTGCCAGAAGCTCTTTACCACCCCCAGAAGTGCCCAAAATGCCACTTCCATGGAAACCTGAAGGGCAAAAAGCAGCAACAAAATTCCAAAAATGCAGCAAAAATGTTCCGCCCACCCCCACCGCCATGGGAAGTGGTGAAGGCTGCAAAAGGAGCCAGAAAATGCTGCGATTGCACCCACCGCCACTGCTGCTACAGAAACTGGACATACCATAAGCAGCAGGAGGAACCACGCCTCTGGCCTGTGCAGCTGGGTGTCAGGGGCGGGTCCAGCCCATGGCATGAAAACATTGCAAACCTCTGCTCTAAGGTAAGTAACAGACTATAACTTGAAGGAGTTGAGCAGACGTGTTGAGGGCACGATATTCTGGAGCATTCTCATTCATAGGGTTGCCATAAGTCAGAGATGATTTGATGGTACGTAATAACAACATCTCCTGAAATTGTTATCTTATATATGCTGCTGCTTGTTATTGTTACTGTTTTATTGCCATTTAATTTAATATTATGTTTGTGTCTTGTTCTGGTCATGTTGTTGATTATTCTGGGGGTTTTTATTATGTAATTTGTCATTTTTATTTATGCTTTGTATATTGTTATTTTGTAAACTGCTCAGAGTAGTTTTATACTAAATGAATGAACTAAATGAATGAATTATTTGAATGGATGAATGTTTGCAGAGAACATTCCTATGCATGCAAAATCTAGCCTTTCAAAGGAACAACTGTTCTAATACTTGCTCCATAGCAGGCTAATATTATGCCGTATAATGTCATACACCAACCTAATGTCACCTCAAACACAATTTGTTTTGAGAGACTTCTCACATGCTCATTTCTGAGCTCCAAGGTCGTATATGTCAAAACCCCTGTGTGAGTCATCTGTTAAGTGACTGAAGAAAGAAATGACAGGACACAAATTCACATGAAAAGAGGGTGTGTTTGTGTATGGAGAAGGACTCATGCTCAGGTATGTTTTCTTTAAATTCTCTGTAGTTTCATAGAATTTGTCAACTTATCTAATTTTAGGGCAGAAACAAATAAAATTATTCTGTAGTGACTTGTGATATATGCTTTCTCAGAAAATAATATGGAACAACCAAATAGATTCTGAAACTAGGTCATTCTTCACAGTCATTCTTCAGCAAATTAATTTTAGAGCGTTAAGCTGATGTTAAAATGTATTTTTTTTAATAACACGAGAGGAAAGATTTTGTTTCCACCTCCTTTGTAAGGCTGCCAAGAAACTGTAACTGATACCCTGTGTAATAATATCTCAATTTGCTGACCTCTTGTAGCACAGATTTCTGTGATTTAAGAATTCTGGCTGCACTACTAAACAGGTAAAAAGATGAAAAATTAAGAGGGCTGTAGGTATCATTTATCATTTTCTGCAATTACAGAAGAAATAGCTGCGACTTGTTTAGCCTAGCTGCTGTTTTGTTTAACCTTCTCTCACCAGAACTGCAAAGTACACACAAACACAGACCTACAGTGTTAGCACTCTGCAGCATTGTCACTTGAAATGTAATAAGCAATCTCCCCATATTTCAGCCACACACAGTATTTTGCTTTGTTTTCACAAACAACAACTGGGGAGGGAGGCCTGAACAATCCTCCCAATTTTTGCTGCTGGGTTGCTATTTTGGACTTAGCCATTGTTACCTACTGTACTGGGATTGAAATAAAGCAGGGGTTCACAACATTTTCCCACCAAGGGCCGGACCCAGCCACCCCCGACTCTCCCCACCAGGGACAGGAGGTGTGGTTGACCCTTGCACTTACATTTTCATCATCATCAGTGGCGGCAGCAGAGGCTGTGCAAGACATCAGAAAGACAGCACGATTGCTGCGCCACCACAGTAAGTTACATTTTTGAACTTCTGGGGGTGGGGGTGGGTTTAGAGGTACCTGGGTGGCCACCATAGGCCAGATTAATTAGATGCATGGGCCAGATTAGGCCTGCAGGCCAGGGGTTGTGACGGCCTGAAATAAAGAGACCCTTTGCCATTTCTTTAGTGAAACATAATGCAGAGAAGCAAAAATGATATTTTCTTATTATTAATGGGGACATTGAATCCTCAGTGGGTTCAGATAATATAAAATTGTAAGTATATAATTGAACATTCCATTCATCCTAATTCCAGTCTGACTGCTTACCTTCAATATATTGGAATTCTCATGAGATCAGAAAATATTTCACAATACAGGTTTTTTTAAAAAAAACTGGTACAAAAAGGTAATGTTTACATCACAATTACAACAGACATGAGAAATTCAACATTAATAGGTACAATTAAAAATAGAAAATACAAATTCAGAGATAGAGATTTAACAATTTGAAAAACAGGCAAAACATCTTGTCCCGGTTCATGCAAGACTTTCTGCATGGAAATCCATACATATTTCTGTGTGTGTACTCCCACTTCAATAAAAATATTTATTTTCTATACACTGGTCAGAATCTTCTCAACAATGTACATGTGCATAATTAATTGAGATACCTAATGTGATGTAGTGGATAGTGTGATGGACTGGAACTTAGGAGGCCTAGGTTCAAACCTCCTCTCAGCCATGAAAACTCACTGGTTTAAAAAGGGGGTAAAGGTCACCCTTGCTCAAAAGCCATTCATATCCGAATATAGGGTTTGATGTTCATCTCCGTTTACAGCCAAAGAGCCAGTGCTGTCTGGGTCTCACTTACCTGGAAAGTTCCATTAGTCATTTCTAACCTGACAGCACAAAAAATTAATGTGGTGCTGATTGCATTCCTGGGTAGGTACTCAATCATTGTGATGGGCATAAAATCAGGGGCATGAACTGACATCTTGTTAATTCATGTCAATTCACCATCAGGACGGATACAATTTGACTTACACAATTCTATCCACAATTGCTAACAGATGTATTTTGTGCTTCCATTCCGTTGACTAAAACATGTTTTTAAATATACACATTTTGAATTGTGCATATTATACATATTATTTGTGAGCCTTGAAATTGTATGAATTTCTAAAGTGTAATGAGCTTCACCCTACTGCCAGCAACAGGAAAGGCAAAATAGTCATTTGTGTAGAAAAAGAAAAATCCAATAAAAAAAATTTCCCCAGCTCTATACATAAAGTATAATGTTGTCTAATAAAGTCTGGCTGGAGCAAAAACCCTCTGCAATTCATCCCATAACTGCATATAAACATGGATCTGAATGCTGGACATATAAACAAGGCGAAGTGGGGGAAACCTCAATGACACACAGCCCACACTTGCTTGGTTAAGGCAGTTATAAGTGGGTTAATGTAACAAAATGCCAAGGTATAGCACCTAGGTTATCATCTTAAACTGATTTAATGCCAAGTCTGTGATCAGCAGGATGCTTGCAAACACAAATAGCCTTGAAGGGGTAATCGCTGTTTGGAAGTCAAATTGTGTAAAACACGTTTCCCCCTGTGTTAATGCTTCAAGTTGTTTGATTGCACCTAGTATGTATAAACACCACCAAATGAAAGAATCATCACCCTTTCTGGTTTCAGCTCTGCTTGTTGCAATAGCTACTTAGCGTTTTAAAGAGTTTCCTTGCCTTTTTCCTTTGGTCTTTCTTCATGCAGGTAAAGGCTGATAGAACGAATGTAATTGAAAGAGGGTAGAGAAGCAAGCAGCCAGCAAAAATCACTGCCAATTCTCTCTCTCTCTCCCCCCCCCTCCTTCAGAATCAGACGCCAATGGTATTGGCACCTACTAGTCATTTCCTAAGCTGTTAGTCCAAATTTATCATCAAAGGACGAGCCAGGCATGCAGATTGCACACACATCTCGTCCTCAAAGGAGACGCTTGCAAACCTAGATAACTTCACAGTAGCACTTTCTTTTAATATGTAGATCAAATGAAAGGGAGGGGGAATCCAAGAACCAAAGAAACACTGTCTCTTATTACAGTACATATATATTTATTTAAAAATGAAACATGCTCTCTCTCCTACCCCCTGCCTTTCTCTCTCTTTCACTTTTTGCATTGTCTGCAACAGCTGTAATGGTATTTGGAAGGAGGCTGCAGTCCTATACTTACTTATCTGGGATGGATCCTTATTGAACTGTATGGGATTTACATTGAAGGAGGCCTGCAAAGATTCTGCACACACACATTTCCTTCTCTGTCTACATGAAAACGGAATATAAGCTGCAGGGAAAATTCAAAACTGACTTACCGGTACTCAGATGATGGAGGGGAATGAAATTTTGGGACTCAGGGCTACCAGTGGTTGAGTAGTACTCATGAAAGGGGAGTTTACATCTTGAAGAGGCTGGGGTGTGTGTGTGTGTGCTGCCGGTCCTTCCATAGTGTTAAATCCAGCCCTGCTCCTAACATTCATGTGTTTGGCAAGGATTTCTATAAAACACAGGATAGCTCAAGTTCTTTTGCTTCCTGATCCAAAAGACAAGATTATGCCCCCTCACCAGATCCATGCAGAGAACTAAACTAGACACTCTACCAGGTTGCTTTAGCACAGTACAAAATAGGTCATGTGACAATCATATTTGTGTCCTCCAGTACAAAAGATTGGATGGAGGACTCAGAAGGCATTACCAGGGAGATTATGTTGATGCTGCCACTATTACCACTGCTACCTTTCCCCGACACCTGCTAACAAGACCCGCCTTGGAAACTGATACATCTACATCCTTAGATCACTGCAATTTATGGGATTTGGAACCTTTTTCTATGGGACTGCCTAAGATTGCCAATATCATAATAGAGAGATGCCTATGCACATGGAATATGAGTATACATACATAGGCTTCCCTTTAGTAAAAATAAAATCTATGGTTCGAACCTGGATATGAGAATAGAAGTGTGAGAAGTCACATGACTTCAGCCATGGGTCTGTGTGACCTGGGAGGCCCCTCAGACAGTGGAGTGGAATGAGAGGGCAGCCACATAAGCATTTAGTCTCTCTTTCCCCACAGGATTTCAAATGTAATTTGACCGTAACCCTAAAAGCTTGAGATAAAAATACTGCAACTGACATGAATGATTTTCCTGCATTGTTTCACACACTTCATTCCTACGTATAACTCTTATGAGGTGAAACAATGCTGCTTCCAGTTAGACTCTGAATCCAGAGCAAAGCAGAATCTGTGGAATAAATCGGATACATATCTAGGTTGTACTTTCAGCAGTTAGGTATAAAGAACAAAGATCCCAATAGCATCTTAAAAGCTTGCAGATTCATTGGCCAAAATCCAGTTAATTAACTACTCAGCTAATTCACAAATCTTTTGCTGATAAGACAAACATCCTAGTCCAAACTCTGCCAGTTAATGTACATAGTGTTATAAAACACCATTATCTCTTTAAACTTATATCACAGCTACCTATTTGGAAAGATGTAACCTTTGGAAAAGCTGATCTAACCACGTTTGGTGAGCTGAGGGAAGTATAAGTTGGAGACTTTTATGATAATATGGTTTTCATGTTGTTATTTTTGTATGCTAGCAGTGCCTGCTGTGTACCTGTTCAAACAATGTGTGTTTTGTGTTCAGTCAGAGGCATGAGAAAGAGATTGCTACGTCCTCTTTTTCACATCCTCCAGACCATATGTGGAAATCCCCACAGTTTGGTGGTATAACAAATTTTATTTGGCATAGGCTTCATGAACTTCAGCTTGCCTTTGAGGTTAGCTGCTATACATGAAAGATGAAAGCCAAACTAAATTTCTTAGTCTTTAAAGTACCACAAGACTCTCATTGGTTCTGGTTTAGAAAGACCCAGAATGTCTAAAAACCCAACCTTACTCAATGCTTTCTCTTGCCTATGCAGTTTTGTTAATACTGTTTTGAAAGTGATTAGGAGGACTTTAAGAAGTAGGCATTGTGACAAGTACTGCCCAACAAGTTCCATGAAGACGGTCCCTCTTGAGATTAGTCATCGACTAGCAAGATTGAACCAGTTGACAGGTTTTTAAATTATGAATTCCTCTGGGTCACATTACTTAATTATAAAGTACATTCAGGGATAGGCACATGGGTCTTTTATGGTAAATGATATGACTGTCTTAAAAACTCATTAATATGTCATTAACCAAGCAGACATTTACTAATTAAACAATTAGCTCTTTTCTCATACTCCTTTGTTCCTCCTACAGACACTCAGTTATACAGATCATTAATTTAGGACTTCTGATTCCCCCTTGCCTCTTTCCCAACAAAATTGTACATTTGTCTGCTCAAAGCAGAATATTTGCAGTGTACATGTCTGTGCATATCTGTCAAATCCTGACTCAAAGGATTTTGATTATACAGATTTTAAAGAAATCAGTATTACATTAGTTTATCACATTATCTTTCTTTGTGTGCATCTTCTGTAATATTTTTCATGTTCCAAACTGTGTATTTTTCAGTCGTAAATAAACATGTACTCCAAAGTCAACCACATGAAGTTCAAGGGGGCTTACTCCCAGCAAAGTGGAAACTGAATGTAGCAGAAGAGTTTTTCTGAAATAATTTTCTTCATAACTAGTTCAGTGGTATGCAATTGACTCTGTCTCAAAGCCTGCTATGAACTCCACAGCTGCCAAAATATGATTTTTGAGAAGTGGGACAATATGTCAAAATTGGAAGTAAGCATAAGTTTTCAAACTTTTTTTAAGCTTTAGAGTATAAAGAGAGCCAGGGGAGAGAAATAAAGAAGAAAATTCCCTCTCACTAAAGCAAGGCCTTTGCTTTAGAGGAGAATTATGCATTTTTAAGACTTCCAAGAATGAAATTCTCTTTGTAACAAGAGAAAATCAAGTGATGCAAAACTAAGCATGCCATGGGTCGCTCACCCCACTGCTTTTTAGATCTGAACATCAGAATTTGATAATATTGATTTAGGGACAGGTGCTTCTTCTTCTGTGTCTAGGCCTGACGTGAAACTGCCAAAATGAAGGCAATTTTCGGTGAGTTTATTTTGCAGTTCCTTTTGCCTGACCTAGTGTGAGAAAGATTAGCCGGCAACACAAAGTTGCTGTTACCAAGGTACGGCAGCTTGTGGTTCAAAATACCACAATCTTCAAGGAAACTCTTTCTGTGTAAGGCAGGGGTTTCTAACCTAAGGCCTAAGGGATGGATCTGGCCCATGGCATGATTTCGTGTCCCCACCCCTCCCCTCCAAGGGCATTTGAGAAACAAAATGGCCACCCCTTTGAAGATTTTTTGACAAAATGGCCACTCCATCGAACAGGCAGAGCAAAATGGCTGTCCAGCCCTTGAAGCTGACTAAGAGAGCATGACCCAGCCCCTGGCTAAAAAAGGTTGGGGACCCCTAGTGCAAGGGATAGGTGTTTTCAGCCCTTGATCCTGCTTCTGTAGATGTGTATTGAAGGATATTAGAAAAGAATACTGAATATCCTCTAATATCACAATACACAAACATTTTGGGGCAATTTGAAAATGTGAAACTCCCTTGTTTCTGTTAACCAAACAAAAAGAGGTTTAGCTCAAGTGGCTAAGATACTGACTGGGAGGCAGAAAGTTAGCAGTTCGATTCCTGAGTACTGCAGGATGGAATGAGCTCCCATCTTTGTCCTAGCTCCTGCCAACTTAGCAGTTCAAAAGCAAGAAATAACAAGTAGATATATAGGGACCACTTCAGTGGGAAGGTAACAGCGCTCCGTGCGCTCCAGTGTCTAGTCATACCTGCCACATGACCACAGAAATGTCTGCAGAAGCAGACAGCGCTGGCTCTTTGGCTTTGAAACAGAGATGAGCACTGAACCAGTGATGGGATGACACCGGTTCTGACCGGATCCACAGAACCGTTTTAAGGATTTCCGGAAGGCTCTCCGTGGGGGTAAAACCGTTTTTGAGGCGTCCGGATCGGACGCCTCACCGGGAGGAAAATTTAAAAAAAAATTGGAGCAAAAATGGCTCCAATTTAGTGCGCATGCGCAGAAACTCAATCTGACACATGCGCACTAAATTGGAGCCATTTTTTTCTCCGATTTAAAAAAAATTGGATCCGGCCGCCCCTGACTGGAGCCTCCTGTGGAGCCGTTTGCCGCCGTTTGCTGCTACCTGGTGCTTCTATCACCACTGCCACCTCCTGCCATCGCTGCTGCCGTTGCCGTCCCCATCGCCGCCGGAACCGAGGAGGAGGCGGGGCGCTCCATGTCCATGTTGGCTCCAATTTTTAAAAAACCGGACCCGGAGCCACTGCCTGCTGCTACTGTCGCCGCTGCTGCCGCCTCCCGCCATCGCCATCGCCGCCGTTGCTGCCGTCGCCCCAGGCCAGCGGAGCGCGCCTCCTCCTCCTCCGGTTCCAGCAGCGGCGGCGGCAACGAAGAAGACGGGATGGGAGCCGATCAACGGGCAAGGCGGGGAAGAGAAAGCTCCGGAACGAAAAGGAAGGAGGGAAAAAGCAAATGCATCTACCCGGATCAATTACAGAAACGCTCCCGGCACTCCAGTCCCCTCCCTCTCCTCCTTCCACCCCCCTCGGCGATGGCGATGGCGGGAGGCGGCAGCAGCGGCGACAGTAGCAGCAGGCAGTGGCTCCGGGTCCGGTTTTTTAAAAATTGGAGCCAACATGGAGCGCCCCGCCTCCTCCTCGGTTCCGGCGGCGATGGGGCGTGCCTTGCCGTGTGGCCCCGGGCCATGGGGGTCGTCGGCCCCAAGAAGGGTAAGTGAGGGTTTTGTGTTTGGGGTGGGTGGGTGGGTGGTTTATGGTGTTTTGGGTGGGTGGGTGTACTTTTATTTAATTTTAATTTTATTTATTTATTTATTTTATTTCTTTAAGTTATTTACGGGTCTGTGTGCATGTTTATTTTTTTTATTTTATTTTTATTTTTGGCCTTGCCCACAACGTCATGACGTCATGACGTTGGCTCCGCCCATGACGTCATGACGTCATGACATTGGCCACGCCCATGACGTCCATGACGTCATGGCGTGGTAGTAGAATTTTTGACATCCCATCACTGCACTGAACCCTAGAGTCTGATACGATTGGCCTTCAAACAAGGGAAACTTTACCTTTATCAGATGAAATTGTTCTTGTAGCAACAATAGAAACAATAAGAAGATCATCAACAATGTCCCTTCAAGTAAATTCAAAACGATGGCACATTTCTCCAGGTACAGTGTACTTAGTCTATCAATCTCTTCTTCTGGAAGCATCCCAGGATTGTAAAGCTCAGTGATGGCAAACCTATGACACGCGTGCCAGAGGTGGCACTCAGAGCCCTTTCTATGGGCACCCATGCAGTCACTCCAGCACAGTTTGCCCCACCCCTCTCTCCAGCAGCCCAATGGGAGTGCTTCCTCCCTCCCCCAGCACAGAGTTCACCCCACTCCTCTGCCCAGCAGCCCAATTGGAGCACTTCCTCCCTCTTCTCAGCAGCCCAATGGGAGTGTTTCCTTCCTCCTCTGTTGCTGTGTTGGCACTTTGCAATAAATAAGTGGGTTTTAGTTTGCAGTTTGGGCACTCAGTCTCTAAAAGGTTCGGCATCACTGGTATAGTTAACCCATGAGTGCACAGGCTGGCTTTTCTCCTTGGAGGCACCATGGAGAATTGAATTCTCAACTGTTGGCTCTTTCACCATGTACCCAACCCACTGAGCTATTCATAATGACAGGTACATTCCCAGAATTTGGTGTGGAACTCAACTCAGTCTTATCATTCTTTTCACTCATCACACCAATTTATATTTTAGAAATGGGTTTGATTATATTCACCTGCAACCTGATCCAATAAGCAGATTTGCAAATGCATGAACACACAGCAAAGCAATATATGCAAAGATTGGAGGCGGGAACATCATCATTTCAAATCATTGTATGAAGTTACACTCCAAAGGAATGTAGTATATTTTGTCTTTGATACTCAAAAGCATTTTTAATAATTTTGCTCTCTGTGTTTTCTGCTGATAAATTATTGCCTGATCACGTTTGATGTGTTTCAGCTGAACTTAATACAAATATTCAAAGAACATTTATAAGGAATATCAGGCAAGGGCTTAGCAAACAGAGAGGGAGGGAGAGAATAACTCCCTTCAGACTTTTTCTCTCCCTCCCAAACATAACATTTTCCAATTTAAAGGTGAGCATGAATTGTACCATCAAGGTATGCTGTTAGCCAGAACACTTTTATGTATGTTTTGGACTATATAATATAAATATAAACTTATTATAACTACACTGTTGAGAAATACAGGCTTTAGTAGTTTATTTAGGAAACAGCCTTGAAAGCAAATATACACTGTAGATCCACACTCCTCTGATCCCGGCCATCTTCAACCCTTCGTGGTGGAGTCATGTAGTCCACAGATAAAAACTTGGGGAGTTCATGTGACTTTTTGGCTCTGTTTTAACAGCAAGCGTTAGTACATATGTATGTACTTTCAAGTCTTGGATAGTGTGTCTAGGTAGACTGAAATGGTTTGAGACTGGTCTCTCTGTATTGCCATTCCTGGTGTCTGATGGTCTCATATGTACGCATATATGCTCATGCACATGCACACACATACACAGGGCTGGGGGCACAGGGAGGGAGCTCATATTTATTTAAATGTGATTGAATTATTTATTGAGGACCTCAGCATTTTGAGGGCCTCAGGTGTCTCCTCAGCCCCGCCCCCCTGAAAGGCTGAGGGAAATCCCTGTGTTGTGTTGGTGTGGAGGCTGCAGCAGGTCCAGTATGCGGCTGCCTGGGTGGTGATGGGGTGCAGGCATTATGTGTGTGCCTCACCGCTGCTTCAGGAGCTGCACTGGTTGCCAGTGTGTCTCCGGGTGCAATTCAAGGTGCTGGTAATTATCTTTAAAGCCCTTCACGGTAGCGGGGCAGGATACTTAAGAGACCGCGTCACCCCAAGAACATCTGTCCATCCTCCCAGAGCGGACCAGAGAGGCTCTCTAGTTGTTCCATCAGCCAGAGAGGCGCATCTCTCTGGCACTAAAAGGAGGGCCTTTTCTGTGTCTACTCCAGCTCTATGGAACATCCTGCCAACCTGAGCAGACCTGCTGCCCTTCTGGAAAGGTGTAGAAACATGGCTGGTGGGAAAGGTATAGGGTACCTCTCTCCCTGAATCTTTTAATCCTTACGACTTGTTAATTTTTGTCTGCTATTTTATTCATTGAGCTTTTTTAAAAAAATTAATCTGAATTTTTTAGGGAAAGGTCCTGATTATTTCTATTGTTGATTGATGTTTTAGTATGTTTTTATGACATGTTAACTGCCCTCATCGCTCCGGTGAGTAGGGCGGTATATAAATATGAATAAATAAACAAACAAACATGGGGTTCCATTTTATATTATCCAAAACCTTTGGGTAAATCTCCCTCCTTCCTTCTCCCAAGACAAGTTTCAAGGTACCCTGTAAAAAACTTTTTTTACTTTATTCCTGATATGTGATGTTTTGAAAGTTGAAGTTTGATGTTTGAAATGTTATTGTTTGGTTTAATATGCCCCTGCACACTATTTATGCTGTTAAAGTGCACTTTATAAAGAATTTTGAACAAAAAAAAAATTGCCCTCCCACATCTAGAATCCTGGCTACAGCCCTGTAAGAAAGAAGAAACAAGAGTCATTGGCCATTTGCAGGAACGTAGCCTGCCATCGATAAAAGAAGCAGAATATGAACCGGCAGCCTCCTGGTTTACAGATCCGTCTTCCCAACATGAAAGTGGGGAGCCGGCCCTATGGGCTTCCAAATGTTGCTGGACTCTGTCTTCCATCATCTTTAACCCTGGTCATGCTGTTGCAGCCTGCCTGGAGCTGAATTCCAATCTCATTTGGATCCTCATTCTTTTTCTTAGCCGTTGCAAACCACTCCCTTGGATTAAATACTGAGCCTCGTGTTTTACTGGGTCTCACTGATGGTTACTTAAAGGCTAATCTTCATTTCCACAGCACTAGAAAAATAGGGAGAGCAAAGGGATATTTATGTGAGCAACATTGTCATATAGGAATGATCCATCTCTCCCTCTTCTGACAGGAAAGAAAATTAATTACTACAGCTGGCAAAGGATAAATGCTTTCCATTTATCAAGCTTTGTAATTATAGCAGCTGCAGAGTCTGAAACTGGTCGCTGACTTTGAACCTCAACCTCAACATGACATGGTCTTCCATGCATTTCGTTCTACCACTTGTGTGCATGTTGAACATTTTCCTGCTTCTTCTTCATAATTACACCTTGGTTCAGAAATAATCACTGCCTCTGACTACACATGTGAAACCTTATCATCTGGTTAGCAAAGGTATGTCGCATCATCTTTGAAGTGTTGAAATCCCAAGAGAAGAAAATTTTATTAGGAGAAAGTGATGCTGTGTAGCACTGTTAATTCTGCCACAACTTGTCAAATTAACTGCACTTTATTTGGAATGAAGGATTCAAAGGCAAGTTCAAAAGAAAATAAATCATGTTTGAGTGCCAAACTATGAAGTACAACCTTTTGAGTAAAATCTAACCCCATTCTATTTTTGTTAGATATTCAAAAGTCCAGCGGCGGGAAAATCGCCGCCTCCAATTGGTCAGTGGGCTGGGTCAAGCAGGGTATTTAAATCCCTGCCTCTCCGGCCGTTGTTGTTGTTATCTTGTTGTTCTCACAATAAACAGACGTGTTGTTCGGTTCACCTACAATGGCTTCCGCGTCCTCACTCCCACGCTCGGATCTCCGGATCTAGCATTTTTGTAAACTCGTCTCCTATTACAATGCAGGAGATGCTTGATAGGAATAAAATAAAGAGTTAAAGAAAAGGGAGATTTCTCCAGGCAGTTTTCCCATTTGGCAAAGGAGGGTTTCTGTAATGCATGTACATGGAAATTCTGTTCTCTCTTGGAGGCCAAGAGGAAAGTTTTAATCTCATCTTTAATCCTTTAAAATATGCAAGAGATTTAGAACTAAACAGGGTAAATTTGGCAGAAGATCCTAGTTGTGAAAGTAAGGTAATTTCTTTCAACTTTTGAGTTCCAAGGGAGTTCAAAGCTTGAAACGTTAATGATTTATCAGTTCCAAAAACAAGCTTCACTGCTATCTTTCTGTAATTCTTTCACTGGTCAAAACTCTTTGGAAATGTAAAACTCAAGCAGCAATCATGTGAGACAATACAATTGTTTTTAAAATGTATAAGATACACACACATACACAGACATAGTGAATGAGAAAGAATGTGTTGTGATAAACCAGTAATCACTATTTCTAATTCTCCACATTAATGGGACTGAAGTGGCTTAGTAGTTAAAATGCTAAACTTGACAGCTAGTAGGTCAGCAGATTAACATTTTGAGACCTAAGTGCTGCATGACAGACTGAGCTCCCTTCTCTGTCCCAGCTCCTACTAACCTAACAGGTCAAAAGCAAGAAATTGCAAGGAGATAAACGGGTACCACTTCAGTGGGAAGGTAAACACCGTGTCTAGTCATGTCTGCGACATGTCCATGGAAATGTCTGCAGATGCTGACAGAGCTGATTCTTTGGCTATAAACAGAGATGAGCACCAAATGCTAGAGTTGGATATGACTGGCTTTCAAGCAAGGGCGACCGTTTTTTTAACCCACATTAATTGGGATATTGAAATATACAGTATAATAATAATAATTTCATGTCAGAGATTACTCTGGGTTGAAAGAATTTTTGCTGGAGAAACTCCACTCTGGGGAAACCCGAATGAGGCTCCTTTCATGACCTGAAGTGCAGCCCTTGGGTATCTTCTAGGAGGCATAAGAAAAACAGAAAGTATAATTTCATGTGGAGTAAAATGAACCCAGTGTGGTGGAGTGAACAGAATGATAGACTAAGACTTATTTGTCTGTATTTGACTTCTCAGTCAACCATACAATCTCACTGGGGATGTTGAACTGGTAAATCTATTCCTTAAATATCTCTCTTACTTCAAAATCTCAATTAGGATGATTTCAGTTCAGTTCCAATTTGCTGGTATATGACACACAACGGAGCAGCATAGTTTTCAGTGGAGTACAACACACCCATAACACAAAAGAATTAAAAATCCACCTGCTCATTGTTTTTGTGCCCATGAGTGGAAAATGCAACTGGGTCAAAAAATAAGACTGCATACATCTATCAAAGAACTGACAATCATGGCTTTATGATTTAAGGTTCCATAATGGCAAGACACAATATGTATGGGTCAGTAGAAAGGAAGAAAGAGTCAAAAGTGCTGGTTTTTTAGATCAGCTTCATTTCATCTCAGAACAAATATTGGGAAATACAAAAGTCTACTGAAAGTCTGTCTACACTAGCCTTCCTGGGCCTGTGTAACATGACTTTTAAAAAGCCACTTGAGGCTGTGGGGAGGAGCAAAATGCCATGTAGGTAATTCCCCCCTGTCTCAACACCATTTTGGTCCTTCAAAGAAGCAAGATAGAACTACTTTTGCAGCAGCTCAGATCCAGCTGATGCAGAGAGAGCTCCTTCCACAGGATGGGAAATGGCTTCTTTAGCCCATACTGCTTCTAATCGGGCTGGTAGCAGATCAATCAACAGCAGGGCTGTAACAGATGGGAGAATTGCATCCATCAGCCAGAAAGTGGCTCCTTTAGGTAAAGATAAGCGTGGTCCTTGCTTGAAAGCCAGTCGTATCTGACTCTAAGATTCAGTGCTCATCTCTGTTTACAGCCAAAGAGCCAGCACTGTCTGCATCTGCAGACATTTCCATGGACATGTGGCAGGCATGACTAAACACGAAATGCTGTTTACCTTCCCACCAAAGTGGTACCTATTTATCTACTTGCAATTTCTTGCTTTTGAACTGCTAGGTTGGCAGAAGCTGGGACATCATGCAGCACTCAGATCATGCATCATGCAGCACTCCATCATGCAGCACAGATCTCAAACTGCTGGCCTGCCATTTATCCTATCACCAACTTGCACACACAGTGGGAATGAGATAAAATACAGCAGGGCACTTTACTAGTACCCCCTGACAGGGTCTCAAAATCTCAATACATGTACATGAAGATTAGGATAGGATATGGAAACAAAGAATTATGAAAAAATATGTCAGCTAGAATTAAAGAAAGCTACTGTAAGACAATTTGGATATGGTATATAATCCCAGTAAGGTTAAGTTACTATGATTTGAAAAATAAGAATGCTTGTTGGAGATGTAAAATAAAATTGGAGCATATTTTCATTTATGGTAGGATTGTGAACTTATAAATAAAATTTGGAAGAAAGTTTTTGAAGAGATTAATCAAATATTGTCTTTACAACTAGAAATATGTCCTAGAATAGCAGTGTTGGTGGGTTTTGGAAATAAGATAGAAAAAACAAAAAATATTTTATTATTGTAATGCTAACAGCTATGAGATTGTTAAATGTAAAAACTGGAAAATATTTTGTGAATTGGATTTGGAAGACTGGTATAAAGAATTATGGAACAAATGATAGACTGACGTGTGAAATAAAATTAAAGAAAGGAATAACTGAAAAAAATGATTTTAAATAATTTGGGGAGAGTTTATTGAGTATGTACTAGTTAAATTAAATGGATTGAAACCGGGACAAAAATGCATGTGATAGGACCAACCTGCCCCCAAACCACTTTAAAGAGTGGGCTATATGCCCATATAGACAACCTTTCAGTCAAAACACTAAAAATTATCAAAATTCTTTTCCATTGTTTCTGTTAGGCCTTTATTTTTCTTGCTCAAAGTACCAGCTGCTTTTCCCACTGGGACTGTTCAATTGCTTGCAAGACTAAATGTGCATTGGTTTATAAAAATATTGTTATGATATCTTCTCATATTTTGCATATTCACTGAGGCATTTCCAGCTTTTTGAACTTAGGTTTTTCATCTTCTGAATCACAGACTGGTTTCTCAGTCCAGTGACAAGGAAATAGGTATTTTTAATACCACACAGAATTGTCATAGTCACAAGAGAAATGCTGGGACTGTCTAGACTAGAGCCTACAGGAACTTTCTAAGAAGGAAGGAATAATCTTAAAAGTTTGTCCCTGGGCTAAGATTAAGGTTAAATGTATGCTGCGTCTTAAGAGAAAGATGCCAACATTAGTAAAGTTCTTAAAATGTTCAAGAACTGGGTGGGAATAAAATATTTAAATCACATTTTGTAAGATGCCAGGTATCTTTGCTTGTCTGAAGCACTTCTACATTTATGCTAGAGGTCTTCAATCTAAAAGACCCTACAGCAAGCTTTGAGAAGCAGAAGCCTCATAGAGTACTCAAAAGAAGTACGGAACAGGCAGGAGTGTAGTTTGCAAATACTGTAAGAGGATCCAAACTCAGAACAAAGGTGGGACTTAACATAGTGGAGCTATATTTTGAAGATTTCACTTCCTGAGCACAATTATATCTTCAAAGTCTTCCTCACTTGGAAGTATAACTAGCTTGCAAAAGTTAGTGTTCTATTCATATGCAAATATATTACACATTTTTGAGTGATCTAACTATTTTTCTTTTCATCTTCAAATATAGTAAAGATAAATGTTGCCCTTGCTTGAAAGCCAATCATATCTGACTCTACGGTTCAGTGCTCATCTCTGTTTATAGCCAAAGAGCCAACGCTGGCTGCTTCTAAAGACATTTCCATGGACATGTGGCAGGGATGCCTCAACATCAGAGTGCACGGAATGCTGTTTACCTTCCCACCGAAGTGGTCCCTATTTATCTACTTGCAATTTCTTCCTTTCGAACTGTTAGGTTGGCAGGAGCTGGGACAGAGACAGGAGCTCACTCCATCGTGCAGTACTCAGGAATTGAACTCCAACCTTCTAGTTGTCAAGTTCAGCATCTTAACCACTTGAGCCACTGCAGTCCCATCATCCTCCAATATATATTATCCCTACTATGGCATAGTTAGATCTAGCTGACTGGTTGAAGACTGTGGCTTGGAGATGAGCCTCCAGTGCGCCTCCCATAAAAGGACAGCTTCAAGGGGTGGCCATTTTGTTTCTCAAATGCCCTTGGAGGGGTGGGGGACCACATGAAATGGCACAGTGGGCCAGATCCAGCCTACAAGCCTTAGGTTGGGAACCACTGCTCTAACACCTATGTAGTCTTGGGCAACTTGCAGAGCCCTATGATCAGAAAACACTGGAAAGGTCACTGTTAAAGTGCAATGATTGTGATATTATTATTAATATGGAAAGTAGGGATGGATAAGAAAATGTGTTGATATTTCCAAAGTTTGCAAACATCTTTATAAATATGAGAAATATAAATATGAGAAAATAACTTGAGATTTTGAAAATCTGAATGATTGAGAAATCAAAGCTGGATTTTCCCCTCCGGGTAGAATGTTTAGACATTCAGATTTCCATTTTGATTGGCTACATACTTATCTATGTTTGTGGCACTAAATTAAAGTCACCATCTCTTTCCTGAATCGAAGGCTAGAACAGCATCTTTCTCTTTAAACTGAGAACAGCTGCAGCCATCAAATTTGACCAGATTGACAAAACATTTGGTTCATTTCCAGAATTCCCCAATTTCTGTTTTAAATTTGATAGGGGAACAGGAAATTTAAAAAGGCAAATGTTGGAGAAAGCAAAATTGCCAACTAACTAAGTCAATCCCTAGCAGAGATGCTAAAATTTAAACCTGGAGCCCTTTGAAGCAAAAGATGGACTCAGCTCCTGATTTCTGGTAAAATATCCCTCCCTTAGAAAGATCTATGGCCTTATAAACTTTGAGCATTGAATGGAGAATTTCCTCTATAGCTCTAAGTTCTCAACAGGACTTCGAATGCTGTTTGCTCCATGTCACTGTTTGGCTACCATCCTATGACTTTTGGTATGTTGCAAATAGGGATAAGGAGCCATTTCCTAGGAAAATGGCCCCAGTCTTAACAACATTTATTTGCTCTCTGTAAAAATTCCTCAGACATTACTTTCAACCTAGAACCCTCACATTCGTAGCAAAAATTCACTTTAGGTGAAGTTTGGTGACAGCTCTAATATACAGCGTCATTGCACAGAAGCCACTTCCAGTTAAACTGATGTCAGAACAACCCCAGATTATATCATGAGGCAGAAGAGCCCGTTCTTCTGTGTTGCTGCTCATAAGTGCTGCCCTTCTGTAGCAATTTGAAGGAGGGAGGCCATTGCCTCAGAAAAATAAATGCCTTCAAAATCCATCTGAGCCATCCCCAGCCTTGACATTATTGCCTTCTGTCATCAAACTCATCTGTGAGGTAATCTATTTTCATGCCCTTCTAGAGTCTTTCACCCATCCTTTATCCACAGTAAACAGCCTTAAACTTTAATAGGCTGCAGGACTTTTATTTCCTGCTCATTTTGTGCATTTCTGAACAAAACTTTCCCCTAGTTTTATGGCCTCACACCAAGGTGTTTTCAAAACATGACTGTGGAGGACAGGAATGTTATCTGCCTCTAAGCTACATTATATGCATATGAGAACCTAATGCTATTTAAAACACAGTTAAAATCACAGCCTTTCAAATAGCGAAGCCATCTATTAAAAATATTGCTCTAGGCAATGTCACAAGGTTCAGACTAGCTTTTTTTCCATGGTAGTGTGTAGAGGATAGACAAGGTTGGGTCATCAAATGAATGCAGTCCATTCCTTTTATCGCACATTGGGTTACGCTGTTTTGTGTCGTCGTTTTGTAATCGACATGCAAAATATTCTCCCAATACTGTACATTCTTTTCTAATGGATGTCTATATAATACAGCAACTTTGGAGGCAGAATGCAGGAGGATGCTACATGGAAGACAGAACAGCAACTAAGATATTGTGATTAATTTGATAGACTTCCAGTAGGAAGTATTTAGTTTATCAGCACATAGTAAATGAATATTAAAATATGCATACCCTGCGGCTGTCAATGAAACTAGATAACAGCTGTTGGTCTAAAATGTGCTTTCATTATGCAGAGTTTGAAATAAGCTTGTAATTATGAATTAAAGCTAGATCAAGTCTTTTTTCCAAAAAACACAAAGATGTGGAAAGTGCTTATTCAAACCCATTCCATTTAGAACCAGTTCAGATATATATATAAATGAAAATAACCCTAACAATTCAAATGAATGTTTTGCAATAACAGACACTCTTCAACTTTAATAGCAGTATCCTAATCATATTTTTTTTAGAAGTCCAACCAAGTTCAGTGTAACTTATTTTCTGGTATGTTTGCTTTAAAACGGATACCATCTATCATCTGATATTTGAAAACATTATCAGCTGGGATCCTACTGGTGTTCAAAGCAAAAGTAAAACAATTTCACTTATACAGTATACCACTTCATAGCACTTAGTGCACTCTCTGGGTGGTTAATTAGCATTTTGCCCCCAACATTGTGGGTACTCATTTTACCTATCTCAGAAGAATGGAAGGTTGAGTCAACCTTCATCCCTGGTCAGGATTGAACTTACAACATTTTGGTTGCAAGACAGCAGTTTAACCACTGTGCCATCAAGGCACGTAAGGCTTACGGTACATGCTTTGGTGTGGCTAAATGATGAGGTGCCCAGTGGTGTTTTGGTTCTACATAGGGCATGTGACAAAGCATCTGACTAAACTGTGTGCCAGCACCTAGTCAGTTAGGTGCAATTAGTCACAGTGAGATATACAAACCTTACATAAACAGCATGGGGGCAATGAGGAGCTGAGGTGTTTGCTTGCTTGCTCGCTGTAATACTATGTTAGCTGCCCTGAGTCGCTCTGTGAGTAGGGTGGCATACAAGTTTAAACAAACAAACAAACAAACAAACAAACAAATAATGGCCTGCTCTTGGCTGGAACTCTAAGAAAAAAGAAAAGAAAACTCCCCCTTGTTTTCCCCCTCCTGTCTCCTCCTGACACCACTGTTCCACTTGCCCCTTGTAAAAAGCCAAGCCCCCCCCCACACACACACACACATTCACACATACACGATTCTTCTTTCCCACTCAACATTAGCAAAGTTCTTTTTTGCCAACCTAGGAATTTGAAAGCAAGAAATTGCAAGTAGATAAATAGGGACCACTTCAGTGCAGGGCCATATCCAGAGGGGTCCCAAGGGGGGCTTGGCCTACCCTGAGTTAGCAGTTTGCCCATCCTGGCAAGGCGTGGTTTCCCATAGGAATGCATTGAAAAGAGGCTTTGTTGCCCACCCTGAAAAAATATTCACCCACCCACATCTAGAAACCCTGCTTCGGTGGGAAGTAAACAGCATTCCTTGCACTCCAGTGTTGAGGCATGCCTGCCAAATGTCCATGGAAACATCTGCACACACAGACATTGCTGGCCCTTTGGCTATAAACAGAGATGGGCACTGAACCCTAGAGTCGGATATGACTTGCTTTCAAGCAAGGGCGACCTTTATCTTTATATATATTTTTCTCTCTTCCTTTCCCCCCCACTTGCTTTGTCTCTGTCTGCTCCCAAACCTTTGACCATGTAGCTGTATGGCGGCATGTCTCTCTCACCTGGCTGAGAGGCTGCAGTTATAATTGCAAATAAAGATGCCCTTTATCTATTTGAGATGCTTCAGAAAGTGGTTTTTTTTCTTTACAAAGTATTGGTGGCTGTGACATCCTTAAGGGGATTGAGTAGAAACTGGGCATTTTGGCTATTCTCCTTCATGTTTTTCCCTGTACTGTAGTTGGTGTTTGTACTTTATACTCTGTTAAACTAAAAGGTTTAACCAAAATTCAAATTCTCCCCAATAGATGAAGCTTTCAGTTTGTATGTTTTTTTAAAAAAATTGCAGTGAATATTCATTGCCTAGTACAGGGTGCCCAAACTTTTTGGGCTGTGGGCTGGTCACATGGTTCAGGGAGCTGGTTACTATGCCCTGGGGGCCGGATGTGGCCTGATGCCAATTTATTCGGCCCATGAACCCCTTGTTGCTCCTGGAAGCGGAAGTAAAACACGCCCATATGGGTGTGTTTTACTTCCGCTTCCAGGAGCGACGAGGGCTTTGTGGGCCAAATGAATTGGCGTTGGGCCACATCCGGCCCCTGGGTCATAGTTTGGGCACCCCTGGCCTAGTACGTACTTTGAAATCATATATTTTTCACTTCCTCAGCCCCTCCACAAAGCCAAGGAAGTGATTAGTTTGCCAATACTATGATCTGGCTCTCTTGTTAAGCCACTTCACAATATTGGCAAAGCAGAGGAATGCTCACTTTTGGTCTGTTCATACCAATTACAGGCACTAGAAACAGACCAAAAACAGTGACCCTACCCACACTAAAAGTAATAATAATAGAAGCCTGTGATAAAAGCCAGAAAGGTGCAATTAAGTATGCTCTGGGGACAATTTGGCTTGCTCCAGCAATTATATTATAGGATTGCTGTCAAAAGAAGCAAAGCATCAAACACCCCCCCCCCCGAGGTATTCAAAGAGAAAGCAAAATGTCTGTCTGATCACACCCTCGATCAGACTAGAGCCAGTGAAATTAATAGGATCTAAGTGCATCATGATTGACTTCATTCTCATAGGTTTACTTAAAATCATCATGGTCTTCATTGTCATTGTTGGCGGCATCATCATCAATTCACATATTTATCTGAAAGCACCTACATTAAATGCACATCCACTGTTTGGCTACCATCTCACTCCTCCAAGATTAAAATCAAGGAAAAGTATTTTCAGAACATCTGAAGGAATAGGAGAGAATGCCAGAGCTATAATATGGAAAGAAATACTATAACTATCCACTTCTTAAAACAGAACTCTGGCAAACCAAGTCCCTAACCACATAGAGAAATGAGTTACTTGGGATCCATTTAATAGGCTAAAGACTGGAGTTGGTAGGACTAGCATGAACCTAAGAAAATGTGTGTTTTGCACTAACATCATCCTTTGTGAGTGTGGAGAAGAACAGACAACTCCACAACTGCTAGTGTATACCCCTCTACAGTTACTAGGAAAGGCTTAATCTTAGCTGTCCCCCAATGCTCTCAATGTTGCTCACTACTATGTGAAAATTATCTGGTATAATTATTAATTCTATTGTGATGTTTCTGACATGAACAAAAAAAATTATCTATAACTATTGATTTATTTAGTGTAGTTGTGTGTATAATCTGTGCATTTTGTGAATTTAGGGCACAAATTGTTTTAAAGTACAGTAATTATAAGATCAAATTTTGGTTTATTAGGAGCTACAATTTTTCCTTAATTCAGAGAAGGGGAATATGTTGTAAGACTGTAGCTCTCATCATCCTGCACCACCAGCTATGCTTGGCTGGGACTGATATGATTTGTAGTCCAACAGATTCAAGGTATATTTTCTTTCTAGATAGAAGTACTTCATTATCTCCCTTCAGGGAATGGGACAACTGCTTCACAGCTCATGTATGTAAATAAGATGCCTACGCTAGGCATCTTAGAAGGCAGTAGGGTGTATGTTCACACTGTCTTCATAGGTACTTAAAGTAATGGTTATGGAGAGGAAACCGAATTTAGATACAGTATGTGATCCTCCCCATTGGAGGATTCCATAGTGTCACCAAAAAGGAGCAGCTCCCCTGGTGGCTCAGTGGATAAAAGCACTGAGCTTGGAGACCAGAAGGACGGAGTTCGATTCCCTCAGAGCTGTACGATGGGGGACATGAAGGAGCCTCTTTCAGGCATCCCCTGCAAAAATCCTTTCAACCCAGAGTAATCTCTGACATGAAAACACACACCAAAAAGGCAACTCTTCTACAATTATTCAGTAAAGAAATGTGAACAGCCCTAATCAAAACAAGCCAGAAGTCACACCTGACAGAATGAATGGAAATGCAATAGAAGTGTGACTGACTTACTTACTTACTTGCTTCCTTAATTAATTAATTATTTTATTTAATTAACAGAGGAGTTGACTCATCAAATCCCCACTGGTTTAATAGGTTTATTCTAATAATGATTTACTATACCAAGCAATAAGATTTTAGCCTTGTGCTCGTAGTTCCTAGTGCCTATTTCACACTTAGTGTTCAACTCTCTGGTGAAAGCCCTCTCTGTTCTTAGCTAGACAGCCCTCCAGATGGCTAGTATGCAGTCCACACCCAGGGTTAGACTCAAAGTCTGCTTCATGTAACCTCCTGAAGCTTGTGCACTGCTACTACAGCCTTAAGGAATTCAAAGTTACTTCCAAACCACCGTGAGAACTTTGTGAGAAGGATTCACAGACATATGACCTGCCTGATTTTGACATGTTGTTTAGTCATGCAGTCAAGGCCAACTCTTCACAACCCCATAGACCACTGCACTTCAGGGTCTTCTGGCATCTTTCAGAGTCTCCCCTGATGCACACCCACTGTGTCAACAATGCTATCTCATCTTTTGCTACCCCTTTCTTGTTTTGCCTTTGATCTTTTCTAGCATCAAGGTCTTCTCCAATGACTTCTCTCTCCTCATGTCTTCCAAGGAACAGTCAGGGTTGATTTCCTTTAAGATTGACTGATTTGATCACTTTGCAGTTTGGGAGACTCCCAAAAGACTTCTTCAGCACCACAGTTCGAAAGTGTCTCGTCTGTGCTCAGCCTTCCTTATGGTCCAGCTCTCACAGCCATACATTACTACTGGGAAGTGGTTGAGCTACAACTCCCATATAACCCATTTGCTGGCTATCATTGCTAGAATTGATGGAAACTAGAATCCAACATCACCAAGGCCCTAATTCCTGGGACAGATAAGATAAAATTTATCAAACTGGGTCCACTAAAGCCCACTGAGGCAGGTATTTTAAACTTAGCAGACTGAAAATGAACAGGAAAGTCAACATGTTTCTTCTCTGCTCTCTGTGCCATTATCAAATTATGAACTGAAAATGACTACTAACACAGATTTTTTTTCCTTCCTTCATTCGTTCTCCTGTGTTCTTGAACTTCAATTACCAGAAGCCCAATTCAGCACTCCTACTGATCAGGGCTTCTGGGAATTGAAGTCCAAGAACCGCTGACGTGCCAAGGTCGCCATCACTGTCCTAAGAGTTGTATGACAGTTCAGGTGCAGCTTTTAACAACGTGGAGATGCAATATATGATATACCCAGCAATCATGTCATTTGCTTGCTATTTAATTTTTCTTACCACTTGAGTTCACTAATTCCCAAGATAACAATATCATTCTTGCCATCTCATGTTTGACCACATCCAGCTTGTCTTGATTCAATGATCTTACAGTCCATGTTCCTATGCTATATTGCCCTTTATAGCCTCAGACTTTCCTTTCACCATCAGATCCATCCACAGCTGAGCATCATTTCAGCTTTGACTCAGCTGCTTCACTCTTTCTGGGGCTAATTGTACTTGCCCTCCCCCAGTAGCATAGTAGCCTCCTTCTGAAGGGCGCCATACAGTGATGGGATGTCAAAAATTCTACTACCACGCCATGACGTCATGGACGTCATGGGCGTGGCCAATGTCATGACGTCATGACGTCATGGGCGGAGCCAACGTCATGACGTCATGACGTTGTGGGCAAGGCCAAAAATAATAATAATAATAATAATAAAAATAAACATGCACACAGACCCGTAAATAACTTAAAGAAATAAAATAAATAAATAAATAAAATAAAAATTAAATAAAAGTACACCCACCCACCCAAAACACCATAAACCACCCACCCACCCCAAACACAAAACCCTCACTTACCCTTCTTGGGGCCGACGACCCCCATGGCCCGGGGCCACACGGCAAGGCACGCCCCATCGCTGCCGGAACCGAGGAGGAGGCGGGGCGCTCCATGTTGGCTCCAATTTTTAAAAAACCGGATCCGGAGCCACTGCCTGCTGCTACTGTCGCCGCTGCTGCCGCCTCCCGCCATCGCCATCGCCGGGGGGGTGGAAGGAGGAGAGGGAGGGGACTGGAGTGCCGGGAGCGTTTCTGTAATTGATCCGGGTAGATGCATTTGCTTTTTCCCTCCTTCCTTTTCGTTCCGGAGCTTTCTCTTCCCCGCCTTGCCCGTTGATCGGCTCCCATCCCGTCTTCTTCGTTGCCGCCGCCGCTGCTGGAACCGGAGGAGGAGGAGGCGCGCTCCGCTGGCCTGGGGCGACGGCGGCAACGGCGGCGATGGCGGGAGGCGGCAGCAGCGGCGACAGTAGCAGCAGGCAGTGGCTCCGGGTCCGGTTTTTTAAAAATTGGAGCCAACATGGACATGGAGCGCCCCGCCTCCTCCTCGGTTCCGGCGGCGATGGGGACGGCAACGGCAGCAGCGATGGCAGGAGGTGGCAGTGGTGATAGAAGCACCAGGCAGCAGCAAACGGCGGCAAGCGGCTCCACAGGAGGCTCCAGTCAGGGGCGGCCGGATCCAATTTTTTTTAAATCGGAGAAAAAAATGGCTCCAATTTAGTGCGCATGTGTCAGATTGAGTTTCTGCGCATGCGCACTAAATTGGAGCCATTTTTGCTCCAATTTTTTTTTAAATTTTCCTCCCGGTGAGGCGTCCGATCCGGACGCCTCAAAAACGGTTTTACCCCCACGGAGAGCCCTCCGGAAATCCTTAAAACGGTTCTGTGGATCCGGTCAGAACCGGTGTCATCCCATCACTGGCGCCATATGTTTTAGCCTTTTGATATTGTCCATGGAGCTTTCTTGGCAAGGGTACTAGAACAGGTTGCTAGTTCCTTCTTCAGTGGATCATGTGTAGTTGAGTTCACTGCTATGGCCTATCCATCTTGGGTTGTTCTACACAGCACAGCACATAGCCTCATTGAACTATACAAGCCCCCTCACCACAGCAAAGCAACAATTATTGGAGGGGACTGTGACATAGTTCCCAGTGGCGTCGCGCAGCGTTGAGCCGCCTGGGGCGAAGAAGAAAATCGCCGCCCGCCCCCGCCCCCCGCTCGCTGCCCCCCCCCCACCGCTCGCCCCCCCCCCAGGCAGAAGGCGCTCCCTCCCCTGCTGAATAGTGGGCACCCCCCCCCTGCCAGCCCGCCGCCAGAAGTTCGAAAAAGGTAAAGATCGCGGCTCGACTGCGGGGGTTAGCTGGGATCCCGAGGGTTCCCCCCATCCTCGCCTAATCCCCGCAGAGCCGTCCGCGTGCACGCCCGAGGATTCAAAAGGGTAGGAATACCCTTTCGAATCCTCGGGCGTGCGCGTGGGCAGCTCTGCGGGAGTTAGGCGACGATGGGGAAAACCCTCGGGATCCCAGCTAACCCCCGCAGTCGAGCCGCGATCTTTACCTTTTTCGAACTTCTGGCGGCGGGCTGGCAGGGTGGGGTGCCGACCCA
The DNA here is from genome assembly GCA_030440675.1 of Furcifer pardalis. NCBI lineage: Eukaryota > Metazoa > Chordata > Lepidosauria > Squamata > Chamaeleonidae > Furcifer > Furcifer pardalis. Next base: position 121,145,296 of record CP126891.1, read on the forward strand.
CCCACCCAGCCAGCTTGCCGTCAGACTGGGCGCTCGTCGGGGGGGGTGTGGCGCCATAGCGGGGAGCCCCTGGCTGCTGGCTGGGTGGCTGGGGGGGAGGAGGTGGGCAGCGCGCGCGTGCAGGACTTCCCAGGTGGAGGGCGAGCCTTTTGCTGGTGATCGCTGCTCGCCTCCGTGGCCGTCCCATTGGCTTGGGTACTCCTTTAACCGGCCTCGGTCGCCAGCAACCGAGGCCGGTTAAAGGAGTACCCTAGCCAATGGGACAGAGGCGAGCAGCGCTCGCCAGCAAAAGGCTCGCCCTCCACACACCTGGGAAGTCCTGCACGCGCGCGCTGCCCACCTCCTCCCGCCCAGCCACCCAGCCAGCAGCCAGGGGCTCCCCGCTACGGCGCCACCCCCCCCGACGAGCGCCCATTCTGACGGCAAGCTGGCTGGGTGGCTAGGGGTGGGGGGGAGGAGGTGGGCAGCGCGCGCGCGCGCGTGCAGGACTTCCCAGGTGTGTGGAGGGCGAGCCTTTTGCTGGCGAGCGCTGCTCGCCTCCGTCCCATTGGCTAGGGTACTCCTTTAACCGGCCTCGGTTGCTGGCGACCGAGGCCGGTTAAATGAGTACCCAAGCCAATGGGACGGAGGCGAGCAGCGCTCACCAGCAAAAGGGCCGCCCTCCGCCTGGGAAGTCCTGCTTCCTTCCTAAGCCCAGGCAGAGGGAGGAGGCCAAAGTGGTGAGGACATTTTGCCGCCCCCTGAAAGCCGCTGCCCGGGGCATCCGCCCCCCCCCCCGCCCCCCCCACGCTACGCCACTGATAGTTCCTCCAAATGAACAGACCAGTTGATTTTTACCGGTAAGCACAATAATTAGCCATTTATTCATGGGAACTAGAAAGTTTCCTGTATTGGATTGTACTTTCCAAATGATTTTTTTGATTAAGTTTTCAGCAACAGAAAGGAAAACACAATGGTAGGGAATTAAATTACAGAAAAGTTAGTAAATCTTCACAAGTATTGCACAAAATACCACTCTTTACTTAATAAAGGGCACGCAACATATTTTATGATTTCCGCATTCATTCGACAAAGCTATGGCGTTTGTAATTGGGTATATAAAGTCATTCGTCTTCTAGTACCGTCTTTTAGCTGAGCGAGCCCCAAAGCATCGTCCATTCTGCTGCTGCTGAGATCTGATCAGCATCTTTATAGTTTATCAGCCTTGGGGTTCAATTTTGTTTTGGATGCTTTTATAAATGAGCACAATCACTGGTGAATCTGTTCTTTCCAGATTGCAAAGAGAAAAATTGCGGGAGGAACTTTAGTAGATTACCGTGTCACTGAGGATAAAGTACAAGCACACAGTATCAAAAACTCGTCTTAGAGATTATTCTGGTAGATGTACATTTTTGGTTTTTTATTTCACTAAAATTAGATGATTTCCTTAGTTATGATTGTTTTTGAAGCTATATTCTGTCCCCAGGCTAGGTGTATGATCAATGGACTATCTAGAAAAATCAATTTTTTCCAAAGCACCATTTATTTAAAAAAAAAGTGGGGGTGGAGGGAGAGGAATAGAGAGGAAAGCAAAATAGGAGCAATACATATGAAGTTGATTTTACCTGGGTAGAAGTAGAATTCCAAAGTGAGGCTTTGCAGGTTTGTAGTACACTGGATTATGGGTTCCAACATTCACTTAGACATGATGTTGACAGGCTGACTTTGATCAGAAGGCTGCTTTCCAATCTAACCCAAACCAATAGGCTGTTCTCAGACAAATACTGGAAATAACTGGGAAGAGAGAGAAGTTTGGTAATGATTTTTGGAGTCTTGTTCTGGAATAAGTCAGTATCAGACAGTATCCAATTGCTAATGTCAGCTAAAGAGTAGAACCGTGTAATCAATTGCTGAGGCAATTGAATCAATGGGTCTGCTCTACTTGGGACTAGCAGTAAGAAACAGGCTTTAGGAGCTGATTAGAAGTTCCATCGTCATTTTGCCTCCTTTATTTTTCCTACACATCCACCACAGTTGTTCTCATTGATAGGACCTAATAATAAAGATTGTTACAAGAACAGTATCACAAACAGGTATGGCAGTCTTGACAGCCAGAACCTGGGTGAGCTTCATTTTTAAAATATTATTACTTAATTAATTTTTGAAAACAATTCCCATAATTCCCTAGCCAATACAGTCTGTGTCTGGGCTGTCAGACTCTTGGGGTTGTAATCCGTGGTTTCAGTGGTGGCCTCCAAAAAAATTTACTACCACATTGTGGGTGTAGCCTACTCTGTGGGGATAGCCAGATGCTGGCCATGTGACTGGGTGGGCGGTCTAGTCATGCCTGCCACATGACCATGAAAACATTTGCAAACACAGACAGCACTGGCTCTTTGGCTATAAATGGAGATGAGCACTGCACCCTAGAGTCAGATAGACCTCGCTTTTGAGTAAGGGTGGCCTTTACCTTTCCTAACCACTTGCAACTAAAGAGGGCCAAACTTCACAGCAAATATCAATACCAATCAGGGATGTTCTTTTATTAGGTAAAGGTTGCCTTGATCAAAAGCCAGTCATATCTGACTCTAGGGTGCAGTGCTCATCTCCATTTATAGCCAAAGAGCCACTGCTATTTTCTGTGATCATGTGGCAGGTATGACTAAACACCAGAGTGCACAGAACACTGTTTATCTTTCCAACAAAGTGGTCTCTATTTATCTACTTGCAATTTCTTGCTTTTTGAACTACTAGGTTCAGGGGCAGGGAACAGGAGGAGGAAGAACCCCAGCTGGGCTCAGCAGGGATGTGCCGCCGCCACCACCGCAGCAGCCGCCAACGCTGCCACTGCAGCTTCCACCCAGGCACCCATTTTCCTGCCGAAACACCCCAGAACAACAGCAGTGGCAGAGGCTCTTCCTCCTCCTCACTCCAGTGCCAATTCGAGAATTAACATTGAATGGCCTTTGAGGCTTCCTTCATGTGAATAGAAGGTCACTTTTTGAATAATAAGAATTATATATTGGCATCAGGATTTTAGAGATGCTTAGGTGGAGCATGGCCAAAAAAAGGTTGGGTACTACTGGATTGTAATGAAAAAAGGAAGAGGAAGAGCAATGCTTCAAAGCTCTGAGACTCGGGGGCCAGCATGTGGTGGCAGTTCTCAGGAAAGCAAGCCAAAAGTACAGGGTGGCCCCAGTGGTGGGATGTCAAAAATTTTATTACCCCACCATGATGTCATCAGTGTGGGCGGAGCTAATGTCATGACATAATGACATTAAGGGTGGAGCCAAAGAAAAAATAAAAATAAAATAAAAATAAGCACACACACACCCCTCAACCCACCCACAACACAAGGACAGCAAGGAGGCCTTGCATACATGCCAAGTGCTTGGTGTGCATGCGCAGTGGGGGAACCAGTGAAAAAATAAGCCCCGAAGGTGGTTCCCCCCAAAAGCTGCTACCAGTTCTCCGGGACACTGAGAAAAGTTACTACCGGTTCTGGTGAACTGGTGAGAACCTGTTGCATCCCATCACTGGGTGGCCCTTACATCCCTACCCATCCTCTCTGTGAGCAGGGGCCCCGCCCCTCTGTCCAGCAGTCCAATGGGAGCACTTCCTCCCTCCTCCCAGCACAGAGTTCATCCCACCCCTCTGCCCAGCATCCCAATGGGAGCACTTCCCCCCAACCAACCACCAGACCCCTATTCTCTTTGTGGCCAGGTAGGGATTTACAGGGGGCCCTATAGGTAAGTACAGGATACATCTGTGTGAAAACCTCTAAATGAAATAGGTACATGCCCATGTCTCATGCTCATCCCCCCATCTATATCTGGGTAAAGGCTAGAGGCAGTTTTTCCATGTTTTTCTGAGGTAGAAGGTACAATGCACACCCCTCCTCTTCTTCAATCACAGGCCTTCCTTAAAATGGAACAGCAATATTATTGACAAGCTACTTCTCAATTGTAGAAGAGGGAGACGCAGAGGCAGAATAATATCTGTGGCCCACAGGTGGTTCAGGAGTTAATCCCTGGCATTTCTTAGGAGGTTAAACCAATGTGCAGATGTGTGTTTTAGGACTACATGTCCTTTTTAAAAAAGTAAACTTTTTATGGTGTTTAAAACCCAAATGTCATGTTTGTTTGCTTGCTTGCTTAAGTCACTGAAATGGGGAGGGGATTGATTACAGGTCAATGAGAAAGAGAAGAAACAGAATGCTTTCATCCAGCAGTGGTTTAGGTATCTGGCAGCAGAGGTTGGGAGTTCAATTCCCCACCATACCATGAAGGAGAAGAGGTAGTTGTGTAGCCTTGGCCAAGCTGCACAATCCCAGGAATCACACACCTCCCCCCCCCCAAAAAAAAAGGGGGGGTGATAAACCGCTTCTGCATATTCTTCATCTAGAAAATTTTGGAAAGGGTCACCTTAACTCAGAATTGACTTAATAGCAAACAATAATTATTAATTACCACAGTAAAAGCTTTCAGGAAGTCCTTAGGTATTTCTAGCTGACAGATGAGAGGGAGGAAACCAGTCCAAAATTTGTAAGGGATAGCTAACCTAACTATGGTCTTTTCCCCTTTGAAAACAAATTAACATTTCTTGTTGTAGGAAGTGGTTCTTCTTCTTTTTCAGGTGCTGTATCTGTTCAGATATTAACTATCATCATGGCGATAGTCTTCCTGTTCTTAACTCCTCGGAACAGTTCTTCCAAGGACACGCAACACCAGTCTCTCAGGTTCTTCAGCTATGAAGTCTATCTACATCCAGGGCCTCTCTTCCCATGGATCTTCCCTTGCAGAGCGAGTTGGAGTAGTCTATATTTTATGTTGTTCCTCATACGGCCGAGGTATTGGAGCTTTCTTTGCTTAATAGTCTTAAAGAGTTCTCGTTCTTTATCCATTCGGCACAATACTTCTATGTTAGTCACATGGTCAACCCATGATATCCTTAGTAGCTGTCTGTAGATCCCCATTTCAAAAGTTTCAATTCGTGCTTCTGCAAAGTAATATATGTATCTAACTTTGTTCCTTTGTTTTCCTGCTTCTCAAACACAAAGGTTGAAGGAATAAAACTTAGATCCACACTCTGGAGCAGGATGTGAAACAGCAACAAAGGGTTATTTTTTTAATTGGCTCTGGTCATGCTATTCAAATAAGAAGAAATCTGCTACACATTAAGTATTTTCCTCTTGGTCCGATGAAATTAATTACATTTTTCAGTCATTGCTTGCTGCTATTGGGTTTTCCCCTTCTCAGCTCAGATTGGGAGGTTTGACTTTTCCTTAACGATACCCAGATAACAATGTGGAAAGCTGATTACCGTGGGAAACATTTGGAAAAGCCATCCCCATTACCTGAGGATTTTTATTCCCTCATGTCATTGTAAAAGTTCACCTCACAGAGTAAACCAAAAGAGAGTATTATGTAACCCCCATAGTTCCCATATGCCTATTGAACAGAAGTTCCAGAAAACTAGATACTCCGCGACTGCAGCAATAAGCAAAATCATCCTTATCATATACCTGTTTCAAATTTCTACATGAAAACATGGGGTTAGTTTTAGGATTTTAAGTCCCATGAATTTCAAGGCAAGAGATATAAAGGTTTCCCTTGCTCGAAAGCCAGTCGTATCCGACTCTAGGGTTGAGTACTCATCTCTGTTTCAAAGTCGAAAAGCCAGCGCTGTCTGCTTCTGCAGACATTTCCATGGTCATGTGGCAGGCATGACTAGACACCGGAGTGCACGGAACGCTGTTACCTTCCCACCAAAGTGGTCCCTATTTATCTACTTGCAATTTCTTGCTTCTGATCAATTCAAAATATAAACACCAGAACTTCTCCCACACAACCACAGTTGTTTCCATTCAGTATCCCTTTATCACACTTTATTGGCTTCTCTCAGTCTTCAGTTCTTTTCCACTTCAGCCAGCAACTAGGAAAAGACATAATAGAATTCACAAGAACTTTGTTATAGCCGACGACTCGGCTGCAGCATTTATTTATTTATTGCAATGTGTGAGCTCAGTTTAGCCCTAGAATAAAAGAAGACTAAATAAAAGATTCTCTGAGCAGTTTCCCAGTCTGTGTAAGTTTGAAACAAGTCAATCCAAACACCCTTTCCAGTTCAAGTTTAATTAAATGCAAATTTCGCATGCATTTTATTTAAAATGGGATGTTAAATAAAAGTGGCTACTCTGAGATGAAACTCTGACAGAAGATCTGGGAAAAGTAAACGCTAGTGGGTAAGTATGAGTGTATCTGTGCTACACAGTAATAGTTGCTTCATCCCACTGTAACATAGCTTTTGTGATACTTTGATGAGATACTTATCCAGCTCTGGTGGTGTAGTTCAAGAGACTGTGGTAAATTCTTTAGCAGAGAACTCTAACTATCTCATAAGATTCTATAGGGTGGAGCCATGACAGTGGAAGCAGTGTTCAAATTATCACTGTGTGGAACTGCCGTGGCTTAGTGATTAAGAAGCTGAACTTGATGACTGAAAGGTCAGGAAGTCAGCAGTTCAAGGCCCGAGTACTGGATGATGGAGTGAGCTCCTGTCTCTGTCCCAGTTCCTGCCAACCTAACAGTTCAAACACAAGAAATTGCAAGTAGATCAATAGGTACCACTTCGGTGGGAAAGTAAACAGTGTTCCGTACACTCCGGTGTCTACGCATGCCTGCCACATGTCCATGAAAACATCCGCAGATGCAGACAGTGTTGGCTCTTTGGCTATAAACAGAGATGAGCACAGAACACCAGGGTTGGATATGACTGGCTTTCAAGCAAGGGTGACCTTTACCTTTACTAGGACAGATGCCCTCCAAATTCACATCATCACAAGAGTAATACAGTTCATTTGTGACTTGCTAACATGCTTACTCCTGGAGATAGTTCCAGTTAATTTCTATCAAAATTTGTGAAGACTGAATTTTTGAGGCAAATTTCACCATGAGCTACAGAGAACAACGTAACTAAGAATTGGAAAAGAAACATCCAGATCAGATTGCATATTGTCAGATACTCATCACACACACTCCCTTATCTGTGGGTTCAGTATTCATGGCTTCAGTTATCTGTGGATCTAAAAATATTCAATAAAAACCTGAAATACGTAATATATAGTAAAACCTCAGATAACGCTAAAACTTGGTTCCACAAGTCTTGGTGTTATCCGATTTTTAGTGTTATCCGATGCATGTTAAAATCCTATGGGATGCATCGGATAACATTAAAGCTCCATAGAGATACATTGTAACCGCACAGGCTTTAGTGGTTGTTATCGGATGCACCCGATAGGATGTTAATGTTATTCGATGCAATTCTCTCCCCACACCCCCCGATTACTTAACGTTATGCGATTTTAGCATTATCTGAGGTAAACATTATCCGAGGTATTACTGTATATGTGTTTCTATGGTGCATTACTTCAGTTGGCCACAAGAGGCTACTGCCAGCAATGTAAAATATAGGTTCCACAGTTATCCACAGTTTCAGGTATCCATGGCAGGTATTGGAACTTAACCACCACGGATACAAGGAGCAACCTGTGCCTTGGTAACCAGAAGTATTTTAACCCCAAAATATTCCACTTTATAGATATAGAGAAAATGATGATTCCTAAGTCATATACTATTACAGATAAATAAGTAAAAATTTCTATTCACTATCCTCACATATAGAAATATGAATAAGAGAGAAGAATTCTACCATTAGGCAAGGAGGGTGTTTTCCCCCCTTTTTCTTGTGTATTATTTTCATAAATATAGGAAATGCTTCCATGGAGAAACATCCAGCTTTGTCATTTTCTGTCTACCTGAAATGGTATAGCCAAAAATTACAAAAGATTTACCTCATCATTGACTATGTGTGAAATAGGGCTCTAGGGAGAAAGCATTAGGGAATATGTGTGAGCTATAGCAGAAGCTCACAGCATAAATTGCCTAGTAAATTGAAGATTTACCAAAAGCAAGCAAGATATGAGGTTATAGTCAAAGGATCATGACTTAAGTACATCAACAGTGGACCTAGATGGCTATTTGCATATTTCCAATATGTATAATTCTGTGGGAAATCAGATGGGAACCTAATCCACGGACAGATATTATCAGACTCAAAGGCCATACAGATACTGTACCATGTTTCCCTGAAAATAAGACACCGTCTTAAATTTATTTTTCCTCAAGAAGACACATTATGGCTTATTTTCAGGGGGTGGCTTATTTTTATTCCCCCACTGGCTGGCTGTCTTCTTTACCGCTCCGTGCCGGGATGCTGCATAGCCACACCTATCACTATGTCTTATTTTCAGAGTGTGGCTTATATCGCACAACTGCTGAGAAATCCAGCTATGGCTTATTTTATAGGTATGTCTTATTTTCGGAGAAACACGGTATTATTAAACTTTAACTCCCATCAGCTTTAGCCAACATTTCTTTATTGTTCAAGGGCCCTGCAGATCAAGTCTCTCTAGTAAGTGGTCACTGTAATCCAACTGCATTTGGTGACCCATTAGTTCCTTTCCTGACTAGATCCTGCACATTTTACCTTTACCTAAATTAACATTTGTTTATAAGACACCAAAGAAATGAGTTTTGTTTTTCAAAGAATGAGATAGTGCCATAATGTAGCACCACAGTATAAAAAAAGTTTGAAGGTGCACCAAATAGGGATATGAAAAGGGATATGGTTCTCTACTCCACTTCTCCCATAAAACCAGAAAACGTTGATGGTTCACAGAGGACGATTAAAGTACAGTACCTATCATTTTCACTAAACCTGTATTTTGAAACCTTGGGGTTGCCACATATATTACCCGTAATCCATTATTTACCTGTTGCAGCTTGTTGGAGAAATATTAGGTAGTTGAAGGATTTTGCAAAATTGATTCATATGGAAATTTTAGCAGGTAGGTAGGTAGGTAGGTAGGTAGGTAGGTAGGTAGGTAGGTAAGATTTTAATTTAATTTAATTTAATTTAATTTAATTTAATTTAATTCTTATACTTGTATGCTGCCCAATCAGGAAACCCGACTCAAGGCAGTTCACACAATATTATGCAGTAAACACAATAATACAATATAGACAATATTTATACTACAGTATATTCATCCTAGATAAGAAAGAAAAGCTACAATTCTACAATTAGGAACATCCTAATAAGTTACAACTAATCTTGTTACACTCACGCTACAAGCTCCAGTACTGAGAGAATTTTACATCTAACTCATAGGAAACTGCAAGAAGAAGAAAACAATTCCCTTAAGACTACCTGAGTAATCATTTTTAAAAATCTGATGGGCCCAGATAATAGCAACTGTAGCCTGGGATTTGAGGGAAGCAGAGAAGAGGAAATGCCATAAAATCACTTCATCATAGATGCTTTGAGAGGTGGTTTGGGACACGCTCCTTTTTCAATGCCTTAATGATAGATGACACTGCCAATACGGTCTACACAACCTTATTAGGAAATGGTGTGATGGTTCTCAATATATGAGTTTCTTATACAGAAGGATTTGAGTATTCACATTACAGTGAAGGAAGTGACATGTCTAAGATGTGGATTGATTCTGGCAATCTGTTTGGTTACCAACAAATGCCTTTATTATCCAGCATTGCCATAGAAACAAGCTAACATTATAGAATCTACCCCTAACCCATCATCCAGTCCATCAGAAGATTAGAAACTATCTCTGATATAGATACGTAGCCGTCTGTCATTGTGAAATGTGGTAGGACAGCAATTGCCAAAGCAATTACTAGCAAAACTCAACTTGCTGGGAAACTGGAAACTGGAACATATTTCCTGAATGGAACACTGTTAGCAGATTTGGGAGTGGGGGTTCAAATGAAATATAAAACATACTAATGATCCTTCAACTCATGCAAACACTGCATGTGAAAGAATGATACCCTACTGTCTGTACTTCTTCTTCCATGTCTATGCCAGATGTGAAACTGCCAAAATCAAGGCACCTTTGGGTGAGTTCATTCTGAAGTTCCTTTTGCCTTAACTAGTGTCAGAAAAATTAGCTGGCAACACAAGGCTGCCATTATCAGGGTATAAATAAATAAATCTCATGTCAGAAATTATTCTGGGTTGAAAGGATGTTTTGCTAGAGAAACTCCTCTCAGGGGACACACAAATGAGGCTCCTTTCATGTCCCCAAGATCCATTGTGTAGCACTCGGGTATGAAACCCCAACCTTCCAGTCTTCATGTTCAGTGTCTTAACCACTAAGCCACCGCAGTGCTGCCTGACTGTGGTTCAAAAATGCTGCAGTCTTTGAGGAGTCTCTTTCTGAGTACCCAACCATCAGTACTTAAAGGTTTATGTTGTTTTTGTTTTTTGTTCAAGCCAGTGGTGGGCTGCAAAAAAATTTACTACCACACTGTGGGCATGGTATGGTAGGCATGGCCAGGAGGAAAGCCCTACATTGCACCAAAATTAGGACTACAGTAATACCTCATATAACATTAGTATCGAATAACACTAAAATCGCATAACATTAAGGAATCTGGGGGGAAGAATTGCATCAGATAACATTAAGATCCTATGGGATGCTTCAGATAACAACCGCTAAAGCCTGTGTGGTTACAATGTGTCTCTATGGATCCCATAGGATTTTAACATGCATCAGATAACACTAAAAATCATATAACACCAAGACTTGTGGAACCAGGTTTTAGTGTTATATGAGGTTTTACTGTACTTTATTTCAAAACTTGGATGGGCAGGGCCAGCCAGAAATTCTGCTACCGGTTCTGGCGAACTGGTGTGAACCTGCTGATGTCCACCACTGCTTAAAGCCCTAAGAGATCCTTACACAGAACCTGGGGCAGAAGTTGTGAACTTAGAATTTAAGTAATTATCTGACCAAGGATATAACAATAAGCACCAAAACTTAATGGAGCTTACACCCTTCACGTTTTCCTCCTTTCTTTCTGTGATTTAAAAATTGAGAAACATAAATGTTTGCCAATCCACTGCAAACAGCCAAGAGCTCCATACCTGTCTTCTTCCTATCTCAAACGTACTCAACAGAATCAGGCTAATTGAACAGTAGTTCCACTTTCCTGGAAATTTTTGTTCTAAGTCTGAGGAGTTGAAGCAGGGTCACAGTGAGATTAGTCAACTATCGTTCCCAAGATTTTAGAACAGAGCTTGACAGTTACACGGACATTGTAAAATTATGCCTCCTGTTTAGGCTATAACTCACAGGGAGAGCTCTCCTGGACAATGGCAAATCTACTTTTCAGATCACTGCCCTCCATGCGTAGGATGGTGACAGAATTGGAGAGGAAGGGGGTGGTACACCCTTATCTTCTTATCTACATTGAAAGCAGAGTTTCAATAGGACCTTTCTGTGTTCCAGATAACTGCAAGGCACATGCAGGGGGAGAGTAGTTGGGGCTTCAAGTTCCATGAAAACCTCTGGAACATTCCAAAATGCTTGTGCAATCACAACAGTTAACCCATTTGTGTGAATCACAGGGACCAAGAAGAAGAGCCGCTTCTAATCAATTGGTAAGTGTGGTTAGCAAATGCCCAGAAATCAAGTGTACGTATCCACCTGGCAAAATATTTGATGTTCACAATCCTGTCAAACAGCAAGAAAAGTCTTGCTGCACTTCTGTACTGAAGCAAATATCCATAACTTCAGGGGAGTGAAGATCCTGTTTGCTACTTGTCAGGCCAATCCTTTCCCTGCACGTTTACAACTGAAGCATGGTAAAAATTCTTCTCTCCATTTTATCAAATGAAATAAAGCAAGCAAGGGTAATTTAAATTCCTGTTTGCTAAAATGCCCCTTACATTCAACTTCCCTTGGGCAGAGAGCTGAATGATTACAATTTCTAAAACAAAGAAAGGCATGGTTAATTCCTAAAACTTCCAGCAAATATTTGCATCCTTTTAGGAGTTAAGTTCCCCCCCCCCTCAAAAAATGAAATATTGTTTACATCCAAGGAAATCAAAGGCAAGGAAAATCCTATTTCAATGCCATCTCCAACATGCCAAAAACGCTATGAGCAATTTCTTTTTTAAAAAAAATTCCAGTCCTGGGTAAACAAAAGATTCAAACATGCAAAACATTACTAGCATCCTAGGCAAAGGGGTGGGGGTACTGTGCAAGGGACTGGACAGATTCTTGGCTTCATTCTTAAATCCAGATTGGGGGGGAGGGAGAGACTGAAGTGGCCCATCATGATTAGCAGTTGTGGTGGCTGCCTGGTGACCACCATGGTTAGCATAGCAACAAGTTCAGTAAGAAATGGTGGACAGAACCAAGATCAAAATGTGAGTAACAGTTGTACCTTGCTTAAAGAGCATAATGCATTCCACGGGATTGCTCTTTAAGCAAAACACCATTGTAAGTGACTAATTGTGACTTCTGGTGGTGGGGGGGGGGGGTTTGCGAACCCCAATGTAGTTGTTAAGCGGAGTTTTTGGTTGGTTTTAATTGTTAAGCAAGGCGACCGTTCAGAGAAAATTCTGCTCTTTAGGCGAGTTAGTCTCTAAGCGAGGCACTCTTTATGTGAGGTTTTACTGTATTCATACACCCAGAGGCAGGCAGGCAGGGAAGTATTCATGCATATTTATATATAGCAGGGATGGCCAACCTTGGCTCTCCAGATGTTCTTGAACTTCAATTCCCAGAAGCCCTGATGAGCAGGTGTGCTGACTTGGGCTTCTGGCAATTGAAGCCAAAGAACATCTGGAGCACCAAGGTTGGCCATCTCTGATATGGAGCCATGTTGGCCAACCTTGGCAATCCAGATGTTCTTGGACTTCAATTACCAGAAGCCCAAAGCACTCTTGCTGATCAAGGCTTCTGGGAATTGAAATTCAAGAACAGCTAGAGTGCCAAGGTTTGCCATCACATATAGTATGCAAACATCTGGTAAGAGGACAGGCAGGATTTGCAGTGTGAGGTGCAGCAATGCTCCTCTTTCTCTAATGGATGAGGCACTGTTGGTAATTATTTCTGCCAATTCTATTAGCCAAAAAATGCATCATCTTTGGTTTTCAGATAGTTTAAATCCAGTGGAAATAAAAAGAACAATTACTATATTTGCTGGTGTATAAGACGCACTCCCCACCCCTTAAAATACAGTGGAAAGATGAAGTGTGTCTTATACTGTATATAGTGGCCTATAGTGGCCTATTTTGGTAATAATGGGGTGCAACTTATAAACCAATGCATCTTATACAGCAGCAAATACAGTATCCAGCAAATACAGTATATAAAAGAGTACTGAACATAGCAACTGAACCCTCCTCCTTATACTGGACAGCTGTTAAACGTAGCTACTCTAATTTCAGGACTGACATCCTCTTTTCGACAGAGAAGCATGGAATGAGAACCCTATTATGAACAATGAGCTTTGCAGGTTTTTTGTTCATTTGTTCAAAAGCATTGAAGGGGTTACTCTACTGCTCCATCCTCCATATTTTCTTGGTGGTCTCTCATCTAAATGTCTTTTGTAGTGACTATAATGCTACCAGGTGCACAATGTCCTTAAGCAATATTAGATCACTGACAACTGCACATGGTTTGTGGTGATCTCTTTCTTGGCCATGTTTAAGGAGGAGTATTACAAGGGGGATGGGACAATTCTGGTTTGCATTTTAGTGTTTGGGTTACTCATGTTTCTGAAATACCACACAAAAGTCACAGGAATTACAGGAGTGCTCCATGGAAAAGCCTGTATCTACATTTGCCATCAGTGGATTCCATCTCCTGTTAGAAGGAGCTTGGCTTCAAAACATGTACACAAACAGAGCATGAGTACTGGCAGTATTCTAAGTATACTGCCAGTACTCTACCTGTACTTCATTCTATTATTGTTATGTCTAGTGTATAATTAGAGTACTGGCAGTATTCTAACATTTATTGCTTGCTCTTCTATTTTTTTTATCTTATGGTTGCTGCTAACTAACCACATGTGGATTCACAGGGTGCTTGGGCTTCTGGGAATTGAAGTCCAAGAACATCTGGAGCGCCAAGGTTCGCCATCACAGATCTATTCTATAGGATCCCTTGCAGCCAGTGGTGGGATTAAAAAAATTTACTACCAACTCTGTGGGCATGGTATGTTGGGCGTGGCCAGGGGGAAAGCCCTGCATTGCACCCAAATTAGGACTACTTTATTTCAAAACTTGGATGGGAGGGGCCAGCCAGAATTTCTGCTACCGGTTCTGGCGAACTGGGGTGAACCTGCTGAATCCCACCACTGCTTGCAGCTGCTGCTGCTGCTGTAGAAGACAGAGAAAAAAGTTAAACAATATTATAAAAACATTGACTGGTATTATGTAACAGATCCAAGTTTTAACCAAAACCCAATTATCTATTAAATAGCAGTCTAATATCTGTGTTGTTCCTGATATTGCTGTATTTTGCAGTTCTGATGGTGTTATTTCAGAGATTTACAGCTGGCTATAATATTTAATAAAATTCCTTGGCATTAGTCCCAGTGCCCCAATGAGTATAAGGGCCAAAGAAAGGCATTTCATCCATAATCAAGTTGATTCTATTGCCAGGTCTCTGTATTTTGTTAGTTTCCAATCCTTTATTTTTAATGCTGGCATCCTCTGGAATTGCAATGTCAATTATCCAGACATTTCTTCATTCTATTACTGTTATGTCTAATGTATTATATTCAAGGTGTCCATAGGTTAGGATTCAAAAATTCCACAAGATCTTAGCTTGGTCATTTCTAACACCTTCACTACTATGAATTTCTTGGATGCTCGCAAATTATATTGTTTTACACCATGACCAGTTTTTTTCACATGGCCTACCCTGATGGCTCAAGTGGTTAAGACACTGAACTCACTGACTGGAAGATCGGAGTTCAATTCCCAGGTACCGCATGACCAAGTGAGCTCCCATCTCTGTCTCACCTCCTGCCAACCTAGCAGTTCGGAAGCAAGAAATTGCAAGTAGATAACTAGGGACCACTTCAGTGGGAAGGTAAACAGCGTTTTGTCCACTCCAGTATTGAGGCATGCCTGCCACGTGTCCACGGAAATGTCTGCAGACACAGACAACGTTGGCTCTTTGGCTATAAACAGAGATGAGCACTGAAACCTAGAGTCAGATATGACTGGCTTTTGAGCAAGGGAAACCTTACCCTTTTTCACAACCACTATCTGGGTTCCTTGGGGATTTTGTCTGCCTTGTTTTGTTCTTTGTTTTGAATTTGGTGCTGGGCTTCCTCTTTTTCCTTTTCACAGAACTTTAAAAAAAAACCACCCTGATAATAATTAAGCACTTCCACAGCATTTGTTCTCACTAAGAACCTTGAAACAAATCATACAATGATTTAAATAATTGAAGGTTTTCTGCAATGTATGAATAGAATCAGCAAATGGAACCTTTCTGTAATAGAAATGCTTAGCTATATAACAGTAAGGTACTTTGAGGCATATTTTACATTGCTTCATTAAACCTTGCCCCAGGTGTGCACAACCACTGGAGGTGAGTATTAATGGACCAATAAAAAAAGACCCTGGGGTGCCTTGCTGCTAAAATGCTATGGCTATGTAAGTTTAAATTAATTTTTTAAAATAGCTTTTAAAAACAATTTCACCTCATATTTAATATATCTTTCTGCCATTGAAAATCCAGAACAGAAAAAAATGAAAAGAAATCAGAAAAAAAGAACAGTAGATCCTCTCTTGTCTGTTTTAAAGCATATCTTAGTAAAAAAAAAATATTGCCAGTCTCCTTCAGGCACAGAATGCAATCCAATCGGCACAAACCTAGGAGAAAAGGCCAGTGACCAGGGCAGAAACTACTTCTGAGTAAACAGATATAGAATAGCACTGATTTTAGGGCCATTCTGTTTATTTCTAACTAAGAAGGAAGGCATATAATAGATTGTTTGAATGATTGATACCTCATGCTGGAGAATCATTGCTACAGGTTTAGGGTCAGCACAGATAACAACTGCATGCCTAAGGGGCTGCAGTGGCTCAGTGGTTAAGAAGCTCACCTTGTTAGCTGGAAGGCCAGCAAGTTGGCAGTTCGAAATCCGGGTACTGCACAGAAGAGTAGCGTGCCTTGGCGGGGCCCCGTATAAAAATTTGTTTGGGGGCCCTTAGGAAGGGTAAGGATTTGTTTTGCTTACGCACGTTGGGGGCCCCCGTGGCCCGGGGGCCCCGTATAATTGATACGGCAGATACGGCGGTAGCTACGCCTCTGGTACTGCATGATGGATTGAGCACCCATCTCTGTCCCAGGTTTGGGGGAAATGAAAGGAGCCTCATTTGGGTGTTCCCTGAATGGAGTTTTATCTGAAAAAAGCCTTTCAACCCAGAATTTCTGACATAAAATTATTATTACTGCATGCCTGACTACATAGATATGTGTCCCACTATTTGTTCGACTTCAAAGACAGGCTGGTTTCATTCCTTTGCCAGTGACCAAACAAAATTTGCCAGTATCAGCCAACCTATCTCTAGAGTATTCCTACCCACACCTCAAATGCCAGACAGAAAGGTTCATGAGGAGGCTCCACTCCCCCATGACCTCTGTCTGAGCTGCCCACCATCACAACTGCCCACCCTGTTTGCCACCTATACTTCTCACTATGAGGAGGAAGGTAAGAAAATGGCAACAGTGTATTTCTTCTTCTCCTCCCTTGCTTCTTCTGCCACCTACCCCCAGTGGTGGGCATCATCAGGTTCACACCAGTTCGCCAGAACCGGTAGCAGAAATTCCGGCTGGCCCTGCCCATCCAAGTTTTGAAATAAAGTAGTCCTAATTCGGGTTCAACACAGGGCTTTTCCCCTGGCCATGCCCACCATACCACGCCCAAAGTGTGGTAGTAAATTTTTTTAGAGCCCACCACTGCCTACCCCCCAACTTTCATATGCCAGCACTCCTATAGTAATAATGTCTTAAGGCTGTGGCTCCTAAGGTGAGGAATTATGGAGAGGGATGACCTAGAGCATTGGTGCCCAACCTTGGCACTCCAGATGTTCTTAGACTTCAATTACCAGAAGCCCAAGTCAATACTCCTGCTGATCAGGGCTTCTGGGAACTGAAGCTCAAGAACACCTGGAGTGCCAAGGTTGGCCATCATTGGCCTAGAGGAATCACCTATAAAGGCAATTCTTTCAGCTACCTATCACCTAATGCCCCTCTTCAAGAATAGGTTTCCCTTGCTCAAAAGCCAATCGTATCCGACTCCAGGGTTCAGTGCTCATCTCTGTTTGAAAGCCAAAGAGCCAGTGCTGTCTGCTTCTGCAACATTTCTGTGGTCATGTGGCAGGCATGACTAGACACTGGAGTGCACGGAACGCTGTTTACCTTCCCACTGAAGTGGTCTCTATTTATCTACTTGCAATTTCTTGCTTTCGAACTGCTAGGTTGGCAGGAGCTAGGACAAAGACAGGAGCTCATTCCACCCTGCAGTACTCAGGAATCGAACTGCTGACCTCCTGCCTTCCACTCAGCAGTAGCTGAGGAGTGGCCAGAGAAAGGAAATGGGTGGCATCAAGGAAAAAGGAATTAATGATGCCCTTGCCCGTATTCTGCCCCTTTTCCCATCTCTATTCAGTGAAAACTAGAGGACCAGGAGACAGCAAGCAGTTGGAGGAAAACCTGTGCCAGCACTGTTGACAATGATAGGATAGATTAAAAGATAGACCAAATATGATCTGCTATAAACTAAAGCAGCTTGCCTATAGATTAGGCATTACAAAAGAGGAAAACATCCTCTTTTTCAAAGGAAAACATCCAGTTTAGTCTTGCAGGAAGTATTTGGCTTCTTTACTGGAAGCCCGAAGCTACTAAGTAAAGCCATATGCAAGAAGTGGTGGGGGATGGAGTAGGAGCAAAATCTAATTTGCTAATATATTCCATAACTTACACATTGAGATGCCCTTCCCCTGCAATTTTGAAAACCAACTAGATTTCTGTGTTGCTTTAGATAAGGCTTCTAAAACTCCATTTTAAGGAGAATTTTGTTTTTGCTCTGATTAAACTGTTGAGAAGCCCTTGGCCATATAATCTAAACCACATAACAATGGAAAAACTAGATCCCTTCTACTGGGTTAATCATTTTAAAATTATTTTTATAAACAGTTTCCATGAAACAGTTTGGGAAATTTAACTTTCCCCTGAGAAGCCATAATGGCTCATGGTGTTTGGGAGTTATAAGTCAAAAAAGGCAACTTCTCCAGACTTGTTCAAAATGCACTAAAAATGTACAGTGGTACCTTGCTTTAAAGAGCATAATGCATTCCACGGTATTGCTCTTTAAGCGAGTTTGCACTTTAAGCAAAACATCATTGTAAATGACTAATTGTGACTTCTGGTGAGGGGATTGCAAACCCCGATTTAGTTGTTAAGCGAGGTTTTGGTTGGTTTTAGTTGTTAAATTAGTCTCTAAGTGAGACGTTCTTTATGTGAGGTTTTACTGTACAGTAAAACCTCATATAACACTAAAACCTGGTTCCACAAGTCTTGGTGTTATATGATTTTTAGTGTTATCTGATCCATAGAGATACATTGTAACCACACAGGCTTTAGCGGTTGTTATCTGAAGCATCCCATAGGATCTTAATGTTATCTGATGCAATTCTTCCCCCCAGATTCCTTAATGTTATGCGATTTTAGTGTTTTTCGATACTAATGTTATATGAGGTATTACTGTATCTCCTTCCAGAGCTGTCTTCTCCCATCTGTGTACATGTACACACATTAACACATTGTAAAGTCAACATTTGTAGCCAAATTGAGAAGTGAAGCTTCTGAATTTGCATGTCATCTTCTTAGTTGTGGCTATAGGCCAGCACATGTCTAAAAAGGGCAACAGTTAAAGATGACAATGTTCCTTCTTCTTCTTCAGGTGCCGTACCTGATTCTGAATATTGGGTATCATCATGCCAATTAGCTATAAAGATTATCCTGGAAAACGTATAATGCAGTAATCTTCCATTTGCCTTCTACATTGCAGTGTGACACTCATACAACTGATCCAGTTCCACAAGTCTCTTTCTGATCCTGAGCCCTTTTGGCATGCAAAGTCCTCCTCAACCCTAACAGTACAGTATTGATGAAGCTGCTGCCCTCCATCAAGATAGATTCAGGTGGGATTTAATCCACGGGGACTATCACCCTCCCCTGTGGACTTTGCCACCCAAGGTCATTCATCCTCAGAGTTATCAGGTTAGTTAACTCGCACCTGATGATCATTGTATATATAGGTTTCCCAGCCTTTCCCAAACCCCTTATTTTTCAAAGAAAGAGGACAGCAGTTTCTTGAAGCTTCCAGGAATAGTGATTTACTTTTTAGATAGCTTTTGAGGTCACACAAAAAGACCAAGAGAACATTCTTTCAAAACTGGAAATAGACTTCCAGTTCTCATTTCTTCTTTCACTATTTGTCATTGGAGTATTTGCAGAAAATTGGCCCTAGATCCCCTGAAACTGCCCATCACTGCTCTAGATTCTTCTCCTTCTCCTTCTTCCATGTCTAGGCCAGATGTGAAACTGTCAAAATGAAGGCACCTTTTGGCGAGTTCATTCTGCACTTCCTTTTGCCTGATCTAGTGTGAGAAAAATTTGCCATCAACACAAGGTTGCCATTACCAGAGTACATCTGATTTTGGCTCAAAAATACCAAAATCTTCAAGGAGGCCCTTTCTGTGTACCCCACTCTAGATGTTGATGTGTATCAACGTCATATCCTCAGCCAAGGATGATCCATGTCAGTTAGAAACATATCATCACACTGTGTTGGATCATTTGCTCTGTATTGTTCTGAATGGCAGGGTTTGTCCAGGAACTTGAGAACTGAACTTGAAGCCTTCTGCATGAAAAGGACATGCTCTACCAAGGAGCTATGACTCCTACAGTATTTTATTTCTGGCCGTTTTCCATTTGTGTGCTAACTGGTAATGACCCTGCTTAGCTTCCAAAATCAGGCAAGACTGCCATTTCCCAGTGGTCTGGTATATAGGGTGATACTGACCCCATATCACTTTAGGAGTGTGACTGGCACATGAGCTGGCTCTAGTGAATGGGGCTTGTTGGATACTTTCTTAGAAACTCATTCTTGTATTTGGTACTAAATAAAAGAACAGGGCCAAAACAATTCACAAAAACAGAATGAAGCAGAGTAATACATACTCAAATCTTGAAAAAGGCACAGTCAAATTTCTTAATGAATTTTCATTTGGAAGATATCCTATTCAGTTATCCTTTCAAAACTCTACAATCTAAGCTGCATGTGTATCAGAATGAAATATGCCAGGATTTCTACCAGCTTTTTTCTTCTTTTATTACCATATCCTATAAAGAGATCTCACTAGGAGCTGTATTTCTAGGGCAACCACTTGAATTCGCATTAGATTTATTGCATCCTATAAAAGCACAATTCATTAAACAGTCTGATAAAATGGGTCTGTTTTAAACTAAGACAACTTTATCACAGTCATTTCAATTATTTAACATCGTTTTCTTAAATAAGTGCTTAACATTTTCTTTTGACAAGTGTGCCTTTCAGTTGGTATTTTAAAGAATAATATTTTAAATTGTGTTTTAAAGAACATTTAATAAACAAATATGGATGCCATAATCCAAGAAAATATTCATAAAGTTGCCACCAATCAGCTGTTGCAAAGTACTGTTTTTATGAACTTTAGCCTTCTTAAGCTTCTATAAACATTTTAATAAATGGGCATTGGTAGTCAAACACTTTCTAGACTTCTTAAAAACTATATGAAAAAATAATAAAGCAATGTTAAACTGGAACATTTTTTGTAATCATTATGGTAAAGGGTTTTGAGTATGTTCCCATTTGGTGAGTTCTTTTGTTTTTTTAAATATCCTAATTATACATTTTAAATGTGATGGTTGTGCTTTCAATAGCATCTTCAGTAACTAGGTGGCACACTTTCCTTAACCCTGTACCTTTCCTGACCATACTGTAAACCACCTAGACCAGTGACGGTGAACCTTTTAGAGACTGACTGCCCAAGGAGGCGGGGGAGATGGGCGGCAGGCATAACACGTGCCGGTGACATCATGTGGGCACGTATGTACCCAAGTGATGCCACTGGCACACTTGAAGCTGCGTATGCATTTGCACATGCACACCACCCCCGCACCACCCAACTTCATGCTGTCTGGCAAGCCTCCTCCTCCCAGGACAAGCCCCCACCGCTGTACCAGGCCCCACCATCATCCCCCTGGAAGAAGAATGCACGGCCATGCCGGAAAATCCCCACGCAAAGACCTCCCAGGTTCCGGAAAAGCTCCATGCAGCTTTCCCCCCCCCCCAGGCCTTCCTACCATTCCATTGGGCCTTCCTACACCCCCATGGGGCTTCCTAACCCCTCCCCAATGGGCCTTGCCTCTCATCCCCTCCTTACCTCATCCAGCTGCAGCCTCCCAGAATTGTATCTTGTCTCTCCTTTGGCAGAGAGAGTGAGGCACTGTGGGAATGGTGCTAGCTGGGCTGCACAAGGCAGGGCTTCCCCTCTATGGCAGCGTGCCAGGAGAAAGGCTTCTGTGTGCCACTTCTGGTATGCATCCCATAGGATCACCAGCACTGACCTAGAATGAGTAATGGTCATCACTAGATAGTATAGAAATGAAATAAATAAATAAACCACAAGATAGCCATGCAGAATTAAATGGCTCTCTGCTCCCTTGCACAGAACCCCATGTATAAAGAATTAGACAGAATTCTCGCTGTACATTACATAACAAGAGGAATTCTGCTTAGGGGTAGAATGTCTCCATCTTCAATAGTTGCATAATAGCTTTAGGTTTTCAATGTATTCAACTAAAGTGTGATCTAGGTTTGTGGTACTGGCTCCTTTTGTTTGTTAAAACAAAGCAAGGACTATCATTAAAGGTTTCTCTTACTCGAAAGCCAGTCGTATCTGATTCTAGGGTTCAGTGCTCATTTCTGTTTCAAAACCAAAGAGCCAGTGCTGTCTGCTTCTGCAGACGTTTGCATGGTCATGTGGCAGGCATGACTAGACACCGGAGTGCAAGGAACGCTGTTTACATTCCCACTGAAGTGGTCCCTATTTATCTACTTGCAATTTCTTGCTTTCAAACTGCTAGGTTGGTAGGAGCTGGGACAAAGACGGGAGCTCATTCTGTCCTGCAGTACTCAGGAATCAAACTGCTGACCTTCCATCTCCCAGTCAGTGTCTTAGTCACTTGAGCCACTGCAGTCCCTAGGGGTTATCATAGAGCTATAGAATACTGTATTTGAGCCCACCAGTTCTATTTCATATGGTTTTTGCTCTATCAGATTATGGTATATGAGGACAGGGAAGACTACACCTTCTGGTTTAACAGACAGTATGATTTTTATAATGAATGGTTTGTAGCTTTAATATAATTTAGGGATGCAGTCTTTTAAGTAACAGACTAAGGCTAAGTATTGATATGCTGCATTAATGTTGACCTAGGAGGGGCAGTTAGGCTGGCAATTGCAAGATATGTGGCTTTTTCAGCAATGTCACTCAGTTTTATTAAACTTGTCCCCGGGGAAAGATGTTTAATTTTCTCCTTTCTTTCTTTTAAAAAGAAAACTTTTAATGAATTAAGAAGCACAGTTACTGTTCCATTGCATTGCTCCTGTGTGGTTGTATTTTTTACTTTACACTAGGGAAGCTGTCTAAATTGAAAGGAAGTCCCTGCTCTTTTTCCATGATTTTTGGTTATTCCTTCTCTTGCCCACTGTTTTGACATTTTAATGTTGATGTTTACAATGCAGTGCTTCTGGATAGGAAGGATTAGCCAGCTGCCATTGCCAGGGGACTCTCAAACTTACTAACAGTGCTTTCCACTCTTCAAGAAGGTTCCTTCTATGTCCCCTTCTATGTCACTTAATAGTCCTCAAAGTAGGAAAAGCAAAGAATGATCAAGTAAAAGTGGGGCTACTTAGTTACAGGGCAAATTTTCTATGAATGCATTTTCTATAAATGCATTTACGACAGCTGCAGATGCATTTTACAACAATGTTTATGCATTTACAACAGCTGTGGGCACATTTTCAGCTGTTGTAAAAGCTTTCACTTCCAGTGGTGGTGGCAGCGCAGACTGTAGGTTGCAAACCCCTTAGAAACACAAGAGCTGTGTTAAATCAACCCAAGGGCATTTTTGGTCCAAGGACCTGTTTCTCACAGCAACCCATCATCTTGCCTATGCAAAAGCAACTTCCAGGACATGAAGACAGTAATCTGCTTCTAGAATTTCTTACATAGTGACCAGCTCCCTGAATCACATGACTGACCCGTGGCCCAAAAAGTTTGGGCACCCCTGGTTTTACCCTTTCAACTCTACATTTCAGTGATTTAATGATCAGAATCTTTTGTAACCCATTTGGTTTCCAAGGAAGGCTTTCAAGAGTTCATCAGAAGATGGATCACTACAGAAATATCACTAAAAGAAGGTTGCCCTAGCTTAAATATATTGGGGAAAGTATGTTCTCCACCCTATAGTCAGTGGTGGGATGTCAAAAATTTTACTACCCCACCATGACATAATCACAGTGTGGGTGGAGCTAACATCATGATGTCATGACACTGTGGGTGTGGCCAAAGTAAAAAATTAAAACAAATAAATAAAATAAAGTAAAAATAAGCACCCACCCACCCACCCCAAACACAAATCAACCAGAGCTTTTAAACCAGAGCTTAAAGCTTATTCTGGCTAATCTTTCTCACACTAGGTCAGATGGAAGGAACTACAGAATGAACTCACCACAAGATGGCTTCATTTGGGCACTTTTCAACTTTTCAACAGTTAAAGAAGTTAGGTACTAAGTCTTTGCCTAACCAGTTCTCTAGGATAATATGTCTTAATGTAAATGTAAAACAGCTGTACCTCCTTAAGGGTTCTCCAATTGGAACAGCACAGGTGTAGCTTATTGATGAGGGAACTCCAAGGCTTTGCTTAAAATCCCCAAGCCAGGCCACCAGGCCTGTTTAAGAATTGTGGTAGTACGTCAATATAGGTAAAGGTATTAAATACACATTAAAATACACACAGACACACCACATCCAAAAGTGAGTCACTTACCCTGGAGAGCAGGCTATAGGGAGCTTCAGGCTAGCAGCTTCTCTTCCTCCTCCCCACTTGGGAGGACAGCAAGGAGGCCGTGCATCTGTGCCAAGCACTGTAGGCATGCATGCACACCAAGTGCTTGGCGCACATGCGCAGTGGGAGAACCACTGAAAAGGTAAGCCCCGAAGGTGGCTCCCCCCAAAAGCTGCTACCGGTTCTCCGGGACACTGTTAAAAGTTACTACTGGTTCTGGCAACCTGGTGCGGACCTGTTACATCCCATCACTGCCTATAATTTACTTTTCTTTTTTAAAAAAAACCTTCCACTGCCTGCAGCTTTCAGATGTGTTGGACTACAATTCCCATTAGCCCCAGCCACCAATATCTTCAGATAGTTAGGCTAATAGGATGCAAATAGACCAATAATCTGAAGGACACCCAATTGATGAATCCTGTTTACCTTTCAAACAATATTGTTTCCTTCACAGAAGGAAGATGCATAAATAGAACTAACTAGAAAGAAAAACCTATTTATGGAGAGGTTATTTATGCATACCTTATGTGTGGCATCATTGAATGATATACCACCTTTGAAAAAGGAAATAGATTTATTGTAATGACATCCTGGGCCACTTGTGTGGTATAAATATACATACTGCTAAATATACAGCACACATGTGCATATATATGCAGTAAGTCTTAGTTCTGTGAGAATGAAAGGGAAAGCAATGCCTTCTGGCTTAACAGAGAAAATGTAATTTCTATAATGAATGGTTTGTATCCTTAATACCTTGAACCAAAGCAGTTGTGCAGAAGTTTTGTTAAGAACTGGCCATATCGTTAATGAGAGAATGCAGACTTCAGACAAAGGAATGTTATATAGCCAACGTTGAACAGAAGTCAACAGAAGGCACTCAATTGTTGCTTTTTCTTTTTTTAAAAAAAAAGTGTCACACCATTTTCAATGCTCATCAGTAGCCAAAAAGAGAAAAACACAAAAACAGCCATTAGTTTTTATTGATGATAACGAGATATGCTTCCGTTAGTAATCCTAAGCTCGCCCTGCAATACTAATGTTTATTATTACTCTTTGTAGCTTTAGGCTGCTGAAAGCCTCGTATGTCTTCGCCCTTGTATCATCATTTTAAAAAGATTAATCTTTAAACAATGATCTCAGGGTACCATTAATCTTGGTCTTGGACTTGTTTGTTGTTCTTGCACAGTTATCAGTACAGTCTTTTTTAAAAAGTCAGTTCCAAACAAGATGGAAACCAAGGGTCACTTCCCGTGCTGACTGACACTAATCTGATGTATTCGGTGCTATACTGTGGCTGGATCCACAGTAGCAACTCTGATACATACGTAGGTCCAGCCCATCCACCTTAGTTGGCAGGTGCTAGGTGGCAAGTGCTGGGTGACTCCATCAGGCAATTCTCTACTGTGTCCATTTTTGGAGGATACAATTATGTGTTAGATAGTTTAAAATAGGAAAAATTACCTCTACAGACTGCAGGTCTCACATCTGACAGCCAGAATGACCTCTAGGGCTACAGTCCAGAAAAGCAAGTTTCCCAACTCTTTCCTGATCTCTTAGACTAATCAGTTGCCTTCAGTTGTGGTGGAAAAATGCAGTCCTGTTGCCAGGATTGAAGAAAAATTTGGCTGAGAATCAGCTTCTATATGTAGAATGGAAGAGAAAGCAACATCTCATCTTTCATATCAAACAGGAAAATTACTTGAATTGGCCCCATGCATTTTTGGCCTTTGCTAGATACCTGCATCTGGAGACAGCCCAACTACATGCTAGTGGTAGACAGTCATTAGAACAGACAATCCCTTAAGTACTGAAGCTTCTGGTTATAACATTAGAACTTTTTAAGACTTCCCCTTGATTGCAGGTTAGCTTGATTTGTGAGTGGCCAGTGAAAAGTAAGCACAGGCTTCATTCGCAGGGATGGTTATTCAGTTGTAAAAGCCAGCCTGAATCTTATTTCTGGAATACTAACAAATTTCAGTTTCTAATGACAAGCTAGCAGTAACATACTGTTAGGCATTTTGGGATCAACCATGAGGAGCATTTGATCCTCTGGATGTATCAAACAGTGTTCGAGTAATATCAGATTTTCCTATCATCCAGATGACAAAAAGCTTAAAATGCCACCAACAGTGACAAAGCATGACAAAAAATTCCCTAGCTTTCCAGGTTTTTCCTCAAAACCACATACTATAAGTGAGCTGTTGTTGTTGTTTTCTACTTTGTATTAGAGTAGAGGACAGGTAATAAGAGCTTCTTGGGTCAGAAACTTTCAACATTAGCGCTAATCAACTAGTAAACAAAAAGAAACCCAGCAGAGAAGATGATTCTTATTTGTTTGTTTGTTTGTTTGTTTTATTGAATTTCTATACCACCCATCTGGGTGTTACCCCATTCTGGGCACTGAACAAACAGAAAATAAATAACAATACCCACAACAAATCAAAACCCACCACCAACAAATACCGTATATACTCAACTACAAGTCATCCTGAATATAAGTCGAGGTACCTAATTTGGACCTCTAAAACTAGGAAAATAGATTGACCAGAGTATAAGTTGGGGTGGAAAATGCAGCAGCAGCAGCAGCTAGTGAGTTTCAGTAATTAAAATACATGAAAATACGGTAAAATTAATTAATTCAGACATTTGTGTGGGTATGTTTTTGAGTTTTTAAGGTAGTTGTAGTGCTTTTTTTTAAAAAATGTATGTTTGAATTTGCACCACTGCGGTTTTGGGACCGTCGGGGCTGTTGACCCAAGTGCGAGTTCCTTTTTTTGGACCTCATTTAGGGAGCTAAAAAACTAGACTTATACTCGAGTATATACAGTACATCATAGACTAAAATAAAATAAAATGATTGGTGTCAGAGGACGAAGAAACTAAACCTAACTGGCTAATCTATCGACAAGGGAACAATGCCCTGAAAGGTCTCCTTGAAGAAAAGTGTTTTAATTGTTTATTTTAAAGGTAGCCAGTGATTCTGTAAAAGATTTAAAGGATATCTGTGTCATTTTTTAAACAGATGCTGTGAAGGATGGCAGATTTCAGAAGTATATTGTGGTTGAGGCTGGACACTTTCAAGGGTAGTGCTAATCTACTTTTAAAAAATCAAATTCAAATTCAGCAGAGAACATTTTTAAATCCCTTAGACAACATAAATGACACAGCAGCATTTCATGTTCAATTCTCAATCTCACCTGATTGTATTTTTATCTTGTAAGCCGCCCATAGTCGGGTGTAAGCCCGATTGGGGCGGGATAGTAAGTGTGAACAATAAATAAATAAAATAAAAATAAACTTCATTTCATTGGTCGCATTTTGCAGCAACAGAGAAATTTAGAACACAACCATATTAGACCAAATCTTTAATCTAAATAAACATTACCAGGTGAAGGCCTATTTTCAGAGCAATCACATATATTTCTTGTGTCATGTCCCAAATTCAGACTAACCTAGATCCAAGATCCCTTAAGAATTAGAGCACCACTTCTTATCAATGTTTATGTATTTGCTTAAATATACTGTAAATTGATGGTAATGGGTGTCATATTTAAACCAGATGTTATGTTCCTTTAAATATTGTAACCATTGACTATACTGTATTTTGTAATAGATTTTAAGAGAAAATAGGAAAATGTGACTTGAAATCATTAGTCCTTCAGTTTCGCTCACTTTATTGACATACAGTATTGTGAATGTCTCACTTAGATTATCTCTGCCTTCTTATTCACCCTGTCCTGTAACTGTTTGGATAACAGCAATTTTGCATGCACTAACACTGGTATCAGTGGGAGGGGGCTTTATGGCATAATGTGATTGATAAAGTTCTTTTCCTACCTGTAGCATTTGAGACAAGCCTCTCTTCCTGTTTGTTTTCTTTCTTCCATTGTTCTGTTGATTGTCATTCTTTTTCCTCCAGACCTCCTATGAAGCAACAACATAGAGACCCATTTTCCCCTATTTTTCTTTCTAACTGTAACTAAAATGGTAACTGTACATAAATGTACTTTTTTTCTACTTTAAATGTTTCTAGCATATTTTTATCTTACTGTGTGGAAGAAACCACATTTTCTCTTTTCCTGTTGTGTGTGTTTTTTAGCTCATACAGTACTATGCTAATTAAATGGAACAAGGAAAATTCTTCAATAGGTTATGGGTCCAGGATAAATAGCTTGACTCAGAGAGATATCAACCACTATTTTGGAGGTTTGATTATTAGGTACAACAATGTTTCTCTCTCCTCCAAGTTAAATCACACAATAGCTGAAGGGAGGTGTGGTTTGTTCATTTTTTGCAAATTTTATTCAAAAAAAGTGGAATGGAATTGTGGAGAGGAAACTGAGATTTCTTTTGAAGATTACAAAATGCACACTTGCATATGCAGAAATGCCCAACCAATCTGAGGGTAATGCAATCATGGCTGCAACCTATCGCCAAACAAATTACTAACCAAAGGCACCACAAAAACGCCTTTTGAATTATGGCATGGTAGAGTGTAAAGTGTGAAAAGCATAAGAGTCTATTAAATCCTGACGCATGTCTACATACTAAAACAGAAAAAGAATAAACTGGACTCTAAAACAGAACAGACTATTTTACTTGGCTAACCCCCTGGCAGCAAAGTAATGAATTTATTACAGATGAAGTCAGTAAAATACACTGTTCATTTTGATGAACAAAGGAGAGCTGACAAAAGAGATGCTGTCTTAGAAATCTCTGATGGACAACCAGTGATGGGATGTCACCGGTTCCAGACGGTTCCCTGGAACCGGTAAGAACAATTTCGGAGGGTTCTCCGAGAGGGTAATCTATTTTTAAGGCGTCCGGTTCCGGACGCCTGAAAAAAAAAAAAATTTTTTTTTAAATTGGAGTCAAAATGGCTCCAATTCAGTGCGCATGCGCAGAAGTCAATCTGACGCATGCGTGCTGCAATTTTAAATTGCGCATGCGTCAGATTCTGTTTCTGCGCATGCGCACTTGTTTTTGCCGGAGCCGGACCATTTTGAAGTGGCTCTGGCAGTGGCGGAGGGCTTAGGAGGAGGAGCCGTGCCTAGCCGGGCGGCCCAGCGCTCCCGGCCGCAACGCTCCACGGGCGCCCCAAGCCTCGCCGCCCGGCGGTGTGCCTAGCCGGGCGGCCCACGCTCCCGGCCGCAACTCTCCATGGGCAGTTCGGGGCCGCCCGGCTAGGCGCGCCGCGGGGCGCCGAGGGTCGGGGCCGCCCATGGAGCGTTGCGGCCGGGAGCGTGGGCCGCCCGGCTAGGCGCGCCGCGGAGCGCCGAGGGTCGGGGCCGCCCATGGAGCGTTGCGGCCGGGAGCGTGGGCCGCCCGGCTAGGCGCGCCGCGGAGCGCCGAGGGTCGGGGCCGCCCATGGAGCGTTGCGGCCGGGAGCGTGGGCCGCCCGGCTAGGCGCGCCGCGGAGTGCCGAGGGTCGGGGCCGCCCATGGAGCGTTGCGGCCGGGAGCGTGGGCCGCCCGGCTAGGTGCGCCGCGGAGCGCCGAGGGTCGGGGCCGCCCATGGAGCGTTGCGGCCGGGAGCGTGGGCTGCCCGGCTAGGCGCGGCGCCGGGCACCAAGGCTGGGGGCCAGCCCCAACGGTCCCCATTGTAAGTGGGGTTTGTGTTTGGGGTGGGTGGGTGTTTGGGTGTATTTTTATTTAATTATTATTTTATTTATTTATTTTATTAACGGTTTTGTGGGGGGGGGTTTGAGGGGTGTGTGTGTGTGTGTTTTATTTTTATTTTATTTATTTTATTTTTGGCCCCGCCTACAACGTCATGATGTCATGACGTTGGCTCCACCCATGACGTCATGACGTTAGCTCCGCCCCCACTGTGATGACGTCAGGGTGGGGTACAAAAATTTTTATCATCCCATCACTGTGGACAACCCCACTATGTTGAATCAGTCTAGTAACTGCAAGGATGGACAATTCTCAAAAGTGAAAATATTTGGATTGTTTGTTGATAGACACTAAAATGAGCTAGGAATGGTTAGTTCCATTCAATTTAAGATTGACATGAGAAATGAGAGTAGCAAAAGGAAAGAAAGGCTGATTTATAGAAATCTGGTCATCATTTTTCTACTTTTATGAGAGCCCCACCCACAAGACCAGCAAGATTCCACAAGATTCTGGAAAGAGACTAAACGACTATGAAAATAAGTATTTTTAAGAGGATAGCAATTATCTTCTATCCATGAATAGACTCTGGCTTGAAAATGTTTTATTCCACTTTCCCCCACTTTCTAGCTAACAGAGAATACCTATATTATCAATGTTTATAAGGGTGATAAACATTGTACAGTCAAACTTCGCATAAAGAGCGCCTCGCTTAAAGAGTAACTCGCTTAAAGAGCAGAATTTTCCTGAATGTTTGCTTCGCATAACAAATAAAACCAACCAAAAACTCGCTTAACAAATAAATTGGGGTTCACAATCCCCCCCCACACACACACACACACAATTGGTAATTTACAATGGTGTTTTGCTTAAAGAGCAAACTCTCTTAAAGAGCAATCCTGTGGAACGCATTATGCTCTTTAAGCAAGGTACAACTGTATTACATATCTTTGCACGGTAATTTACTAAAAAAATCTTAATTTAAAAAGACTGTATTTCTATGTGGAACAGACTGGATTCTTAATGTAATAGACCCCTGGTTTTATTAGCCAGAAACATCTTAATTCTTTTTGCAAAAAGGTAGGTCTGTATCGGCTCCTCAGGCCTGGAACAAGAAACTGAAGGATACCATTGCAACAAGATTTCAAGCCAATCAGTGGTTGGATACTAGAAGCTGAAACTGGCATTTAATTTCTATTCTTGTTAGTAGTGGCTACTCAAGGGGAACAGGAGTACAGAGAGATTGTGCAGCATTTTAAGAAAAATGTAGCAATAAAAGTGATGAGCCTGAGCTAATCTCTCCATGTTTTCTGTGCACGAAGAGGATTAACCAAAATTCCCCCATAGTAACCGCTCTCTTCTTTTCTCTGAAATCAATGCCAAAACCACATTAGAGGTACCGTATATACTGGAGAATAAGTCGGGTTTTTAGTCCCCAAAATGAGGTCCAAAAATGAGACTCGACTTATTTATTTAAGCAAACTTTTATGCCCCCCTCCTCAAAAAGACCCAGGGCAGCTAACACAACTCTCAACACCTAAAACACAATAAAAACATAAAATAAAATAAAGATTAAAAGATTAAAAAAAGATTTTAAAAAACCTTATACTCGGGTCAACATTAAAACTCAAAAACATACCCACACAAATGTCTAAATTAATTAACTTTACCGTATTTCCATGTATTTTAATTATTAAAGCTCACTAGCAGCTTTTGCATTTTCCACCCCCAATTTATACTCGGGTCAATCAATTTTCCTAGTTTTAGAGGTCCAAATTAGATACCTCGGCTTCTATTTGGGATGACTTATACTCAAGTATATATGGTACTCCATTTATTTCTCCACTCATATATCTATCTTTATCTGTGTGTATGTTTTGAAAAGATGTGAAAGCAGTACAACAGCTCAGGTGAGTCGTGAATCAGCAAAGATGGTTAGTTCAGGAAAAAGGAAAGGAATATTTCTAAACTCCAGGTACATTTCAAAGCAAGAGAAACAATAATTATTCTTGAAACAGAACAAAACAAAAAATGTTGTGGCACCTTAAAGCAGGGGTTTCCAACCTACGGCCTGCAGGTTGGACCTGGCCTGTGGCAGCATTTCATGTGACCTGCATCACTGCCACCGCCACTACATCAAAAGTGGAAGTGAACGTATTTACGACAGCCATGGGTGCATTTTACGGCAGTGTTTATGCTGGGGGAAACCACCAATCCGTCCTGCTCAGCTGTCCGGGGTGCATGGTCTGGCCCACAGTGTAAAAATGTTGGGAACCTCTGCCATAAAGACTAAATGCTGTAATTTGATGTGCACTTTCATGGATCAATTCCACTTCATCAGACAGAAGAGTGAGACTTCATGACAGAAATTGTATAAACTGATGGCATGACGTCTCGCTCTTATGCCTGATGAAGTGGACTTGATCCATGAAAGTGCACATCAAAATACAGCAGTTGTATTTGTTTTTGTTTGTCTTGTTTAGTCACTTTGTTCTTGCATCACATTCTTAAATTGAAACAATCCATTCTTAGAGAGTGATGTTTAGAGACACTTTTGAATTTAGAGGTTATTGCTGAAAAGTTTACATAATTCTTAATGCAAGCTGCCTCTCAACTCTTTTCAACTTGACTTCCATCTTGTTTTTTCAAAGCCAGATAGATCAGCTGGGCAGATCTTTCTAAAACATTTTCTTGTTTCCATCATCAATGCACTATTCTATTTCTGTCCCTGCACTAATGTGTCATATTATACTAAAATTATTTCTCTAAAATAATTTTGAATAGTGCTCATGCATTCTGCATGACACACGTCAAGTATGGTTTGCTCAGCTATTCATATGGGAATCATAGCTAAGAAACAAAACACAGTACAATGAAGTCTTCATTATAAATTGAGCAGGAAATGGGTGGAGTTTAAATGGATGAATTATGCTTACTTTTCTTTCAAATCTGACAACTATAACTGTAAATTTAAAAAAGATCCCAATCTGAGTGGATTGCTCTCTGCTCTGTGGTTTGCTTACCCTATTGTATATTTTAGTCAATTGGAATACAGTCAAACCTCGCATAAAGAACGACCCGCTTAAAGAGTAACTCGCTTAAAGAGCAGAATTTTCTCTGAATGTTCGCTTCGCTTAACAAATAAAACCAATCAAAAACTCGCTTAACAAATAAATCGGGGTTCACAATCCCCCCCCCCCCCACAATTGGTCAATTACAATGGTGTTTCGTTTAAAGAGCAAACTTGCTTAAAGAGCAATCCTGTGGAACACATTATGCTCTTTAAGCGAGGTACAACTGTAGTTGCATAATGAGTTAGATCCAAGGCCATTGAAGCAGATTTTCAGAAGGACAGCACAGATCAGATATCATGAAATGAAACTGCAGATATTATGTAAAGTATGCTGAGATTTAATAGCAGTGGAATATTTTCAGACTCTTCAATCACATAATTTTTGCCATTTATTCATTACCTTATATAGTGTACATACTGCTCTCCTCCAATCAGCTCAAGATAGCAAATAACGCTAGCCTTCTTACTTCTTCTTCACAACAGGTAAGTCAGCGTGAGAGGAGTTGACTGGCCTGAGGTTACCAGCTGCACTACAGAGCTCAGTTGGAACTAGAATCTGCATCTTTAAAATATTGGGCCAAAATTCTGCACCATACTGGTTTGCTGAATTTTGCAGGACCATTTGCATCCCACTAGATGAACCACATATAAGTCTAAATAAATAAATAAACTACTAAGATGTGTTCAAAGTTAAATCACTTTGAACTGGAATAATAAAGATGTAATTTTCCAAGTACAGGTAGATAACACATTAAGTTCTGAGCCATCTGCATGTTTCCCTTGGCAAACTATAGGACCATGATGGCGAACTTTGGCACTCCAGCTGTTCTTGGACTTCAATTCCTAGAAACCCAAGCACCCTGTGAATCCACACAAATGGGTTTACTGTGATTCATCCGGCCCATGCTGCCCTCATCTCTCCCAGAAGGAGAAGTAAAATGTGCCCGTATGGACGGGTTTTATTTCCACTTCCGGAAAGAGTGTCATTGAATCTGAGTTAGGCAAGGAAGAATTTTGTTTAAATTCATTTTTATAAGATTCTTCCAAAATTTGCAAATTTCTTCAGAATGGAAAGATCTTAAACGCTTAAAATTTTCAAATCTGGGAGAAACCAAAATTGACAGAGTCATCCATCTACCTCCTCATCTTTCTATCAGGCCTGGGCTGGGGAACCAAATTACCAGGATAGGTGGCCGCACACTGCTGAAAACTCATAATTTAAAGGGCCATGGCACTTCTGCAGTTTCCTCTTCGGTTCCTCTCGCCAGGCTTCCTTCAGACCTGTGGGAGAAAGTACGAAGCCCCTCCCTGGATGGAGGAGGCAGCGGCATGGAGATAATAATCTCTGCCGAAGCACTCTGACTTTCTCCCACAGGGCCAAGGGAAGCCCAGAGAGAATAGCTGAAGCAGAAACTGCCAAGGTGCCGTGGCCCTTTAAATTATGATGAATTTACCAGATTACTCGCAGATTACATACAGAAAGAATATGTAAATGAACAGGCAGCAAGCTCCTACAGTAGTATACATTAGTTTGCTTTTTTTTTTCAGTGAAAGCTACTGCTTTTTAAAAGCTATAGAGGAAATGCAACAACTAGATTTACATTTTAAGAGAACAAGTTATCAGGTAGCAACTGCAACACAAAAATAGGCATCTGCCTTCCCTGTGGATGTTTGACTACTTCTGTGAATACAGAATAGAACTTGCTTCAAATTTCTGTTTTTATTTTTAGGTTTTGTTAGAACACTTCTAAACTATGCAAGCAATGACTTTGAGAAGAAATAATTCTGAGATTAAATTTTATTGAAATTTCTCTGGCACTGATTTGTGTACAGGCTCCCATTCCAAGTTCCCACGAAGCTGTAAAACGTTTAAAATACTGTCTGTGCAAATGCAAAATTTATGAATTCACACATCTCCAGTTGATTTATGTGAAATAATAATGCACTATTTAATGCTTAAACATGGCTAGGAGCAATGCAAGGCTATCGAGATGTACAATGGAATAATAGATTTATAAGACGGATAACCCTCCTGCCTAGAGAAGCTTGTTTAAAGGTGTTGTACAGATATATTAAACTATATGTAATTTTATACTAACTTAATGCTGTAGGCCCATACTGGAAGCAGTAAAAGATTACTGCCGAAGCATTTGCAATAATAAAATGAGCTGGTGATCCAACATAATGGTATCTGTGGAGTGAAAAGAAGAATAAGAAGGGGGGTTGAGAGTTCTTTATAGCTGCAAACTTTTCACTACTGTCTAAAATCCTAATGGGTGCCCACACAATCATATGACAACTCTAAATTCTGATTGAACTGATCAAATTTAGTTTCTGCCTTATTTCTTTCAAGGCCACATGCTATCTTTTTCTCTCTTTTCCCCTCAGGTTTCTCATCAAAATGTATGGAACAACATGTGGGAACTGATGGTTTTCAAGAGAAGCCAAATTATAAAATGCTAGGTTTTATGGTGAACAGCAGAGGGAGAGTCAAATGTCCGGATGAAATGTCGGCTGGCTAGCGCCATTCAGATCATGGCAAAATCGATGTAGCTATCAAACTTGGACATTGACGAAATCAGGGATTCTCAAACCTCCGGCCTGTGGGCCGGATGCAGCCCATGGCACCATTTCATGTGGCCCCCACTACCTCCACTACACCAAGAAGTGCCAGGTGGTGGAGGAAGGGCAAAATGGCCATCCAGCCCCAGAAGCTATCTGAGGGAATGTGACCCGGCCCCCAGCTTTAAAAGGTTGGGAACTCGTGGACTAAAGCAACTGAAAAGAAAATTAAAGCTTTTGTAATGTTGGATCTACAGATGGCTGTTAAGGATATAATAGGTTTACCATGTGAACCCATGATAATGTAGACGTGTTGTGCTGGATGGATAAAGAACAAGAACTGTTTAAGACCATTAAACAAAGAAAGCTCCAATACCTTGGGCATATCATGAGGAACGACATAAAGTATAGAATACTCCAACTCGCTAAGCAAGGGAAGATTCTTGAGAAGAGAAGCCCCTGGATGTAGACAACCATGTGGCTGAAGAACCTGAGAGACGGGTCTGGAAAGTTCTTCAAAAAACTGTTCCAAGGAATTAAGAACAGGAAGACTATCGCCATGATGACAGCCAATATTCGGAATGGATACAGCACTTGAAGAAGACAAATTTCTATGTAGGTTGGAAACATCTGTCTCTCTTTTAGGTCAAAGGGTCCAGAAAAGGGTCCTGAATATGTTTGTCTACCGACGTTATTTGCAGATGTGGCCAGTTTCGTATCTCTGCTAAACAGAGAAGCCATGATTCAAACTGGCCAGGAATGCATGTACAGAAACTATGGCATAGGGTTCCTGGTGATGGCTTCCATGGTGATGTCTCATGTTTTCCCATTGCTAAATATGATGTACATATGTGTGCACAAACTCACACCAGCAATACAAAAATAAATCTGTTAAAGGAAACAGAATGTCCGCTGCTCAACCCTCCTTTTACCTTTGTTGTGGGATAGGGCTACACTGACCTCCTGCAATATGCTGTTTAAATGGCTCTTGACTGTAGCCCTAGGTCAGTGATGGTGAACCTTGGCACTCCAGGTGTTCTGGAACTTCAACTCCCAGAAGCCCTGATCAGCAGGAGTGCTGACTTGGGCTTCTGGTAATTGAAGTCCAAGAACACCTGGAGAGCCAAAGTTTGCTATCCCCGCCCCTAGATGGGTACTGCAACACTGAACTTGCACATGGGCAACTGTTGTCTCTTTATTGCCAACTGGGGGGGAAAAGTTGCTTTAGTCTTATTCTGATTCCCACAGTAATCAGAAAGGGGCATCTTTTACTTAACTCCACAAAAAGTGTTTTTATTCCCACACGCACACCAAAACTGCTGAACTTTCCAAGAAAATGCTCCATTAGGCTGTGACTAAGAGTGTATCATTTCAGAGCCCAGAAGGGAATTCTGCAAAGTTACAAGCAATTGAACATTTAAACATTTCCACTACAATTAATTGTGTTCCTGGAAAATGTACATTTCAGATAATTAAATATGCTCAGTATGGCATTTCAAAATTATCATAACATTAACTGCTACTTCTGTTGTTGTTTTTTCTGCAGACTTTAAAGTGAATATACATTTTTAAAGGCTACTGCATCTAAACAATTTTTCCGTATGCTATAAAAAACTTAATACTTAAGCTTTGGTAGGATAAATCACAAGATGATGACTTGCAGTAAGATGACTTGATTGCACAATTACTGATTTTTAGCTTTGACAAAGCAAACTAGTAGCTAACTGCAATTGTTTTAAATAGATCACCAAAAAATGTAGAACACCTCTGGATTCTGAAATTAATATTAGAAGGAGAATGGCCTGATCTTCTTTTCATCTCTTGCCTTAACCTACAGGATCCCAACCTTTTCAAGCCAGGGGCCAGGTCACACTCTCTCAGTCAGCTTCGAGGACCAGATGGCTATTTTGCTCTGCCTGCACGCTGGGGGTTGCCATTTTATCCCATCAGTTTCAAAGGGGTGGCCATTTTGTTTATCAAATGTCCTTGAAGGTGTGTGTGTGGGGGGGGGATGAAAAGGTGCCAGGGGCCGGATCCAGCCCATGAGCCTTAGGTTGGGAACCCTTGCTTTAACCTTTGGTAGTTGGCAGATTCTGTACTTACTGTTCTTTTCAAGTTGCTTGTTGTTATAACCCAACTTTTATACAATATGTATTTCATTGTTAATTTTTAAGTATAACATTCAGCTCACTAAAAACACCAGTTTTATCCATAATAACTTCTTTGTCCCAGTACAATATTGTGCTTCCATATTCTAAATTTGAAAATGGCTAAAATTTATAAAATGTAGGAAGATATGCAAGTAACCCATCATATGTAGCCAGCTGCTGAAAAATTATCCTTGCAGCTTGGTTATCCAGCTGTGACAAGATGAATTATTTATTTGGATTCATGACATCCTACATGTATCACATACACCTTTCTTCCAGATTATTTTCTGACAGTATCTAAAACAACTAACTTGGTCTTGGATCACACACATGAATACCTCAGTTTCAGCCTGGAGACTGGCCTAATTCAAGCCATAAGTGTCAAAGTCCGAAGCATGGGCAGCTAGCAAAATAACACAAGCACCAGGAGCCAGGGCAACCAGATAACAGGCCAGACATAACCATATCTCAGTCCAAAGTCCAACTCCAAAATCAATTCCAAGGATGACAAGATTACAGGGTTAGTCCAGATGACAAGGTGTTGACTGCGCTAGCCAAATGGCCAAGAGAGCAGAGGAGGCAGAGCAGTGGCATAATGTGGGTTTCAGCTACCCGGGGCTCAGGCCAAACTCAACCCCCCCCCCCATCTAGGCTCGCCCTCCCCCATCTAATTTATGCCAATGGCATTTTCCTGCAGCACTACTTTGCCTTCCTCTCCCTACCTCACGGGTCGAAGAGTTTCACCAGCAGCCATCCATGCCCACCCCTTCTGCGGGAGGGTGGAGGGGGGGAACACGGGTTTCACGCCTGCCCGGATTGGCTGACATGCCTCCCACTGGAACATTTTGCCACACCCTGGAAAGTGCTGCCAGAGGCACACACACACACACACACACACACACACACACACACACACACGTAAACTCTAGCTCACACACACACACACACATACACACACACACACACACACACACACACACACACACACACACACACACACACACACACACGTAAACTCTAGCTCATGGCTTCTTTTATTAAGCCAATCTATTTCCTTCTCAATTTTCCTCTTTTCCTGCTACTTTCAACTGTTCCCAGTGTTGCCTGTCTTTACCAGTGAATCTTTTCTTTCCCTGATACTGTATGCCCAAAACATGATATCCTCATCTTAGACATCTTTGCTATAAACATATCTAATATTTTTTTAAATATGTTATGCTGTTAGGCATCATAACACCTTACATTGTTCAGGTTAGCTATGTACTGAAGGAAAATCCAAGCGTACAGCATCCATGGTTCAGGTGTTAAGATAGTGCCAGAACTGGAGTAAGATTAGGCAGATTTTCCTCCCACACACAACTGTATAGCAGGGCTTGCCAGGCTACTCTTAATCATAGATTTTAAAATTGGAGGAGAAGATGCTGTCTTGTAGATTCTAGGCTGTCCCTCTGCATGGGGCAGAAGTGGCTGGTTGAAAAACAGAGCCAAGGATAAAGATGTCCCTGGCAATATGATTGAGAGGTAACATCATAGTTCTTTGTGGGTCTTCATTTTTCTCATTGCTGTTCTCAGCTACTTCTAGGAGCATCCAGACATCACATGAGTTAAGGGAAAGTGAAAGAAAGAACTTTTTTTGCATAGTTAATACTAGGATATGCATTGAATGAGGCATTCCTGACTTTTTCCCCAGCTGCTACTTGTATCCGAGCATACATTTTTACTGGAAGTCATTTTCTCAGTTGATGGATGTGTCTCTGGTGACCCAATAAACTGATCCTGGCATGAAACATGCAACCACACACATTACACTGAATAAATAGTGGAGGGCATAGTTGAGTTTGATGAAGCTTCTGTGCTTGTCACGTAGCCTCTTCATGTCTGTGACATTCTCCTTCAAAGTGATCTGTAGCAGCAGAGATGGTTTGGCACCAAAGTGAGCAATCTACGGCCCGCCGCCTCCCAGGTTTGTGGTTCCAGGCTTCCTCATCAAATTCTTTATATGGAACTAAGCTCTGGTACAAGGCCTCTGGAGCTCCTTTGAAGCATTTTAAGGACCAGCTGAAACCAAGCATGAAGGTGTCAGGTATAAACCCAAAAACCTAACTTTCTACAGGAGAGTATAATATATGAATAGCCTTAAAGGTAGTAGCATTAGAAAGTCATAGTTAAAAAGACCCAAATTATCAGCCTGATTGCTGCTGATGCATTCTATACTGCTTTCATTATTGTTGTTGAGGTTTAAATTCAGTATACAGTATTTGATTTAAATCTCATATAAAAAAAGCCAGGCGCTCTGCATTCCTTTGCTTGCGTGTCCATAAAGGAGTTTTGTCCTGCATTGCTTCTAGTAAAAGGCCTGTTAACAATAGTCAAAACGCTACAGATGTAACGGAGCTGCCGCCCTCTTCAGGCCATAGTTGGCAAAGAGTTTATGGTTGGAAGAAAAATGAGTGTAAGCTGTCAACCAAACAAAAACATCCCATAAAAGCAGCATAAGTTTGTCCCTATTGTAAAAGGTAGCCCTATATTTGCTAGCTTGCTTGAAGCACATTCAAAATCCAAGTGTAAAGGTAAAGGTTTCCCTTGCTCGAAAGCCAGTCGTATCCAACTCTATGGTTCAGTGCTCATCTGTTTCAAAGCCGAGGAGGCAGTGCTGTCTGCTTCTGCAGACGTTTCCGTGGTCATGTGGCAGGCATGACAAGACACCTGAGCGCACGGAACACTGTTACCTTCCCCCCAAAGTGGTCCTCATTTATCTACTTGCAATTTCTTGCTTTCCAACTGCTAGGTTGGCAGGAGCTGGGACAAAGACTGGAGCTCATTCCATCCTGCAGTACTCGGGAATTGAACTGCTGACCTTCCTTCTCCCAGTCAGCATCTTAGCCACTGCAGTAATAAATCAGTAATCCAATTTTTACAGCAAGACACCATCCATCCTTTGCCCATGTTTATTATCACAAAAGACTCCAAATCTAGTTCCTAAGAGGCTGGGAAAGAAAGTAGAATAAACTAACAGAGCAGATAATTTACAGTTGTCCAAAAGATGTTCTTGCTAGCTGATAATCCTTTCCTAAGAGCCAGGCACCACACTGTGAATGTAGGAACCTAAAATGCAATAGCCCAGGGTTCCTAAAACTTGGTTCTCCATATGTGATGTGACTTCAATTCCCAGAAACCCTGATCAGCAGGACTGCTGACATGGGCTTCTGGTAATTGAACTCCAAGAACACCTGGAGTGCCAAGTTTGAGGAACCCAGCAACAGCCCATCTTGGAGGGTTTGTTTATATTACACTCTGGGTACAGATCATTCCAGTGGTGGAATGTCAAAATTTTTACTACCCCACCATGACATCATCATAGTGTGGGCAGAGCTAACTTCATGATGTCACAACGTGTTAGTATGTCAATATAGGTAAAGGTAGTAAAATACACATTAAAATACACATAGACACACCACATCCAAAGGTGAGTCACTTACCTTAAGGAGCAGGCTATAGGGAGCTTCAGGTGAGCAGCTTCTCTTCCTCCACCCTGCTTGGGAGAACAACAAGGAGGCCATGCATAGGCACCAAG
The DNA here is from genome assembly GCA_030440675.1 of Furcifer pardalis. NCBI lineage: Eukaryota > Metazoa > Chordata > Lepidosauria > Squamata > Chamaeleonidae > Furcifer > Furcifer pardalis. The sequence continues at coordinate 121,186,328 of CP126891.1, forward strand.
CACTGTAGGCATGCATGCATACCAAATGCTTGGCACGCATTCGCAGTGAAGGAACCAGTGAAAAGGTAAGCCTCAAAGGTGGTTCCCCCCAAAAGCTGCTACCGGTTCTCCAAGACACTGGGAAAAGTTACTACCGGTTCTGGCGAACTGGTGCAAACCTGTTACATCCCATCACTGGATCATTCCTTCTTGTTCCTTCCTCTACTGCAGGGATGTGGAATGTGTAGTCTTCTAGATGCTGACTGCAATTCCCATCAGCCTTAGCCAGAATCAGCCAGTGGCAAAGGATGGTGGCAACTATGATTACACCATCTGTGAAAGTCCAGTTCCTCATTCATTTTCTACCAACTTTAAAGTAAATGTGTAGAAATTTATCAATGTAGTATTTAGCTGCATGCAATTTATGCACAACCATGCTTATACAGCAGGGGTGGCCAACCTAGAGCCCACGGCACCATTTCATGTGGCCTGCCACTGCCCTCACTGCTACTGGAAGCGGACATGTTTACAACAGCCACAAAATGTGCCTGTGCATGAGTAACCATGCTTGTGTATGCATAACTGCACCCTCAGCTGTTGTAAATGTATTTATGACAGCTGTGGTTTACAGTAGGAAGAACCACATGACCGGCCCACTCAACAGTCCAGGGTATTTGGTTTACCCCGTGGTGTGAAAAGGTTGGGAACCCCTGTTATACAGTACCATATAAGGTTTAGTAAATGGCCAAGATAACATTATCAAAATAGCCTACTTCTGACCAAACACAGTCTAATTCAGTGGTGTCCAAACTTTTTTTCTTGTGGGACAGTCCCGCCCCCAACACACAGCTGCGGGGGCCGGAGGCAGGCTGCTGCCACTGCTGACAGTTTTGACATCAGCAGTGGTGGTGATGGAGGCAGTGACTGTGCTTTTTCCAGGCTGCTCCGAGCAGCCTCTCACTCGATCCTTTCCCCTCAGCAGCCTGTGCTGAAGCCAATCGCTGCCTTGAGGGAATTTTCAGAGCCTCCTGCAAGTCAAAATTCGCAGCACTAAGAGAGCCTCCTGGAGCGCTCAGGATGACATCATCCCGAGCACGCCAAGGGGCTCTCTTAGCGCTGTGAATTTTGACTTGCAGGAGGCTCCAAAAATTTCCCCCAAGCAGCGACTGGCTTCAGCACAGGCAGCTGAGGGGAAAGGATCGAGTGAGAGGCTGCTCGGAGCAGCCTGGAAAAAGCACAGTCACTGCCTCCGTCGCCACCACTGCTGATGTCAGGTGAGGGGTGAGGGGGTGGGGGCGGTCCATGGTGAAGCCAGGGTGCTCACCGTGGGCCGCATTAATTATATGCAGGGGGCCAATTAGGTCCAGAGTTTGGGCACCCCTGGCCTAATTAGTTTAACTTTTTTAATTGTTTTGTATTTTACCTACATTTAACATACATCCATAATTTTAAATGGTGCAATGCTCTGATAAGCATTAAAAAAAGATAATCTTATGACAAAAAAAACCTTGTCATTCTCAACAGGTCACATAAGCATTTTTAGAAGTTTCTAAAAATGTAAAACTGGCCATGAAATCTTCTTATTGCATTTGGAATGTGTCCAATAAGTAGGCTGCCTTGAGCCGCTTTATTGTTCAAATAAAATGAGTGAACTTAAATGGAGCAAAGGGAACCGCCAACTAAAAACACGCACGAACACAGTGGTTTCCTTGTGCTGATTGGGAAGATGGAATGGATTGATGTGTTTAGAACTTCAAAGAGAAGAACTACTTACTATTTATTACACTATCATACATAGACACAAGTACATATCACTAGCCTAGGAGGTGAGGTAGGGATTTCTAAGAACAGAAATCACCAGAGCCCAATGGAGACAAGGTATGTTCAGTGGTCATTGGACTCTTCCGGGGGGGGGGGGATTCAGTGGAGCATCCCAGCTAAGAGAGAGGCCTCCATCCTGCAACATTTTCTTGCAAGCATCATTTATCCAAAATATTTTAGGACACAAATTGAATTAAGACATGACACAAATGCTTTTTCTCTATTTACAGGAAACACTAAAGCAGACCATTGGCTTCCTTTATAAACAAGACAAGTAGGTAACAATTTTCTATGAGACTTTATGGTGCACATTATAAAGAAAATGAACAGTTTTGACTTTCCAGTTTTCTGGATCAGGAAAAACTGAGGAAAGCCATATCCTCCCTTCCCTCTGCAGTCGTTTCCAAATGATATATTGTGTTCCTTAAGAGATTACACTTCACCATCTCTTTAACCTTATCAGCAAGATGGTGGAAGAAAAACTGTGTGTAGGGCAATTTTCTCCACATAGTGCCTACTATATCTATACCTCAGAATTATCCACATCAGAGGCATTTACTGAAAACTGTGATATGTTGTTATGGAAACTTAAAATGTACTGCATCAAATGATTTTTGACTGGATAGAACTGCGGTAGCTGCACTTTGCAACCAACTGTGATGCAAGATACTGAAATAATAGTGGTAAAATCCATTTCAGATGGCATATTTAAGATACCAGACAGTACAGGAACTAGTGATGACATAAAGTTAGTATCTGTCTCATATATAACTACCCAGTCACACACACCCAGTGGTGGGATGTCAAAAATTTTACTACCCCACTGTGATGTCATCACGGTGTGGGTGGAGCTAGCATGACATTGTGGGCAGAGCCAATATCATGACATCATGATGTTGTGGGTGGGGACAAAGAAAAAAATAAATAATAATAATATAATAAAATAAAAATAAGCACACGCACGCACGCGCACACACACCTCAACCCACCCACCCACCCACAACACAAACCCGTAAATAAAATAAATAAATAAATAAAATAAAAAATACATTAAAATACACCTACCCACCCACTTTGCTTAAAAACCCCAAGCCAGGCTGCTAGGCCTGCCAGTCGCCAGGCCTTTTTAGGAACTGTGGTAGTACGTCAATATAGGTAAAGGTATTAAATACACATTAAAATACAAACAGACACACCACATCCAAAGGTGAGTCACTTACCCTGGGGAGCAGGCTATAGGAAGCTTCAGGCTAGCAGCTTCTCTTCCTCCTCCCCGCTTGGCAGGACAGCAAGGAGGCCGTGCAAAAGTAATCCCCGAAGGTCGTTCTCCCCCAAAAGCTGCTACCGGTTCTCCATGACACTGGGAAAAGTTACTACTGGTTCTGGCAAACTGGTGAGAACCTGTTACATCCCATCACTGCACACACCTCTCACTATGGTATCACTGGAGTTTATCAGTTCCATCAGATTTGTATTGATAAAGCTTATAATCCTACACCTAAGTCACTTGTACATGTCTTTGCCCTAACTTGGCCACTGGACTACTTTCAAGATCTGCAGCAGCTGTTCTAGTTCTTGCAGAATTGGGTCCACAGTCTGAAAGGAGCTTCTCTAGATATTGCAGGATCAGGGCCCCAGGATGGAACCAGCTGTTCTGTTGGTTGCAGGATTGGACTCTCACCAGGATGCAGCTAGTTAGGCCTTTCACAAACTGCCTAACTAAGGCTAGTAGACCTGTTGTTGCCTTGGTTGTGATGCTTTGTTTTTGTTTGCTTATTCTGAAGACTTCCTGCTCTGTTCCTTTGGATTGTGGTGCCTTCCCTGGATCCTTGAATCCCATTCTTATCTGCTTCTGACTTGCTTGGGCTATCCTTTTGTCATCTGGATTACCCTTATATTCCTGTCTACCTTGGGCTTGATTTTGGACTCTGGACCATGATGTTTACTGATTGTTCTGTTACTTGGTTGTCCTGGTCTGTGAACCTTTGCTTCCCTTAAGGTGAGATGGAGTTTCACTGGAGAGGATACCCTAAAGCTGGCATCTTAGAGTTTTTAGCTTCACCTCCGACAGACCAGACCTGAGCTTAGCAGATAGAAAGGTAGTGGAAAGAAAATAAACAACTCCATTTACTTCATCTGCTTTAAAAATGTATTTCAGAAAAAGATTGCAGATCTTCAGTTACTATTATTAGGATGTGTATGCTGCCCACTCAGCAATGTGACTCTGGGCAGCTTACACCACCACATCTAATACACATTGTACATATCATATCAGAAAATATACATCTGTGTGCCCCAGCAGTACAGCAGCCTCTGTGTGCCCCAGCAGTACAGTCTTAAAGGTATATCATGTAAAATTTGCCTTGCAACCAGTTTGGGAATGTGGCAAAGACTTATATCCCCTAACAGTTTTATCACATTTCTGTATTCTTAGCCTAAACATATTGTGCCAGGGAAAGGAATAAAACAGCAGCCAGATGGAAGGACTAGGCAAAATTCAGAAAAGAATGTGCTGGAACAGGTACTTGCTAACAAAAATTGACACCAAAACTAGCCGGATGCGATAGGCACATCATAACAATATTGTTCTTCCATTAACCTTTTTAATAACCCCAAAACTAGCTGGAATGGAATAGAATGGTCAGGAATGGTAATTTCAGGATATGAGAAAGCAATCAAATTCACAACACGTATGTGACTAAATTAGACAGATGCAGCAAACCACAACAGCAATCCAATATCTGCTCGAGCCAGAAAAACAGGTCAGAAGGGCAACTTCTGAAAAGGATACCCCAAAAGGGATGAGGGAACTGTTTTTGGACTCTACATCCTATCATTCTACATTCTGGGAATTCACCTTGACAGCTAATAAACACCTGACAGACATGTAAATATGGCTCAACTTGGAGAAGGCCTAAAACTCTGTCTTGCTTAGTGTTGTGAAAGAAAGAAAAAAGATTAGCAGAACTAGCATGGATCAGAATAGCACAAAGCAGAAATGTCAGCAAGTTACTAAAGAAGTCTCCTCTTGCCTCCTTTTGTGCAGGTGCATTTCCTCTTTTTGTACTGCATCAATGTCCAGTGTCCTCCAAAAGTCATCTTGACTCTCCATAAGAATAAGAAAGCTGTTCTTTCTAAACTTCCATTTGCCATTGCAGCCTGCAACTATACTCAAAGTCTTAATTGCAGAGAAAGGAGAGTAATGGGAACTCAAATCCTGTAGAGCCGTGGTAGGGTTAGAGCTAGGAAATTTGGCATCTCCCAGATTTTTGAGATTAGTTTCCCATAATCCCTAAGCATTGGACATGTTCACAGGGGCTGATAGAACTCATAGTTCAAAAGAACTGGTGACCACCAGGTCACTTAAGCCTGATTGAAGGTATTTCTAGTGCAGTGATGGTAAACCTTGGCACTCCAGGTGTTCTTGAACTTCATTTTCCAGAAGCCCTGATCAGCAGGAGTGCTGACTTGAGCTTCTAGTAATTGAAGTCCAAGAACACCTGGAGTGCAGAGGTTCACCATCATGGGCCTAGTGTCTCACAGGTGACCTTCCCTTCATCACAATCTTGTCTACCACTGTGGAGATATACAACACTGTACTTCCCTACAGGAATCAAGCAGAACAGCTCCATGAAATGAGAGGCAGCCTGTGGTTCAAATAAGATGGTACCTTTCTTCAACATAATCAGATGGTGTTTGTGTAGTTATGTATCTTTCCTTGCTTGGACCATAAGCTACCCATCTTGCAACCCATGTTTTGCATTGCTGGAAGAATTTTCAAAAATTGTTCTGTTTTTTAATATCTTATTTTATATACACACATTGAAAGCAAGGTACTGTATATGTATTGCTCCCTTGTCAAAAAATGAGAAGCACCAGTGTGCCATGAAATCTGGATGTCAAATCATCCTAAATCACAGCACATAGTTCTGAGTAGAGATATGAACTTTGCAGCCTGCTACTGCCAGCCAGAAACCAAGCAGAAATCCCTCTTTCTTCCTCACAGGCAGATTGCTTTGTTCAGGTTTTTCTCCTGCAAAATCCCACTGGAGTTTTCAGCTGTTTAATTTTTTTTTCTTGGAAGAAAAAAATCAATCTGCTTAGAATTATTACAATTTCTGTGCAAAATAACATCATTCCTAGACAACAATTTCTTGCAAAACAAAAGGGGTGGAGGGAGAGGGGAAACCAGCAAAAAGCAAGATCTGGAGCTTCATTTTCATGGAAAATCTCGAAATCCTGCAGTGGCAAGGAGAAGCTTTGTCAAGAACAAGACATTTTTCAAATACACTCAACATCCCCACTATGCCTGTGAACTGTAATGAATATCTATCATCACTTACAGAAGCAGCTGCAAGCCCTAAGGACAGCTCTAGCTTTTGTAGCAAAGCAGGGCAGGTCTCCGATTCAGGCAAAAGAATGATATTGTAAAAGGGGAGGGTGGCATTCCCTTCCTCCGGAGGTGTGCTGGTCTTTTAAAAAAGCATCAATCTGATCACTAGGCTATTTGACTGAGCCTCTTTCCTGAGGAGGAAAGCATGGAAAGGGGAAATGGATGGTATGAGTGGAAGATTTCAGAAGTGCATAGTAGCAGAGCACAAAGCTAAGCCTAGTGTGTTTGTAATATTTAACGTGAGGAGCAATGAAAGGACACACAGTCACATGGAGCAAAAAAATGCAGAACATTCAAACTCTCACTTTTACACTGCAGACAAATTGTATTGGCCAATAGGCCAAGGGGCCCTCTACCGCTAACAGTCTGTTTTAATGAAAGGTAACTATGGTGCTGTTAAGGATTTATGCCTTGCTGTATCCAAAGCTACCTCAAGGAGGCTGGACAACTGACAACATTGCATTTGGTGTCCAGTGAAGCACTCTCAGGCTCTGGGATATCGTGTTCCCTTCTCATACCTACCAAATGCCAAGAGCTTTCAAAACACATTACCATGCAAATATCCTGGGTTCCTTTACTACACATTTATATTGCAGGGTAATCAATAAATTATTATTTCAATATTTATTGGGATCCCAGAATAAGAAAGAAGACAGATTACACAAATCCATCTTGGTTGATTAATGGCTGCTCAAGCAACAGGCATACGCTGATGGAGTGGGTCAGTAAGCAGACTATATTACTGAATATTTCAGCTGGGTTGTAAATATAGTATCTGTTTCTCTTAGGGACTGTCACACTGAGTGCAGTATAAAAGGCTATAAATTTCAACAGATTAATTAACTCTTTGGTTACTGGAGCTGTGTGTCACCTACCCTGGCACCTAATAAAAAATCCTTTAATGCCACGACATAAAGAAGGGCCTCTTTGGAAATGAGTTATTAACAGCATTTTGTGAATAGATGGAGAAATGGTAGCCCAGCCATTTAAGTGTCATAAAGTGCAGCAAAGGCTGCTAGAGGCCTCAGAGGGACGGCAGGCAATACCATAACAATCAAATCTGAGATGGAAGAGGGATTGAGCTGTCCACTCAGAATTTTTATATTGTCAAAGAGCAGCGAGGAAATAATGTGATCAAGAAGTGAATTAACCTTGTGTGTGGAAGGAAAGGGGATGATCTGATGGAAAAGGCAGTAAAGTAAAAATCACTCCATAACGTCGACATTGCTAGCTGGTCAGGAGGGGCTTCTAATGTCTGCAGGCTTTTTGAGAACAGATCCAATCCTCTAAGTACCAGAAAGCCATTACCAACATTAGAGGGGAATAATTGGAATCCATTTATTCATGCTTTTTAAGTTCTTCGGGGGTCCCACTGTTGTACACCCATAGCACATTAATTCCAACCAACAGTTTGTCTTCAAAAACCCCATGGAAAGAGAACGGGGTAGGCATTCTAGGGGGAACAATTAATACTCCACAATGAATGCAAGAGTTATGTACATAATAAAAATGTGAATTCATTAGTCCTGTATTTAATCCAGTTTTCTGGGGAAGGTTGCTCACCACATCCAACCCCAATGCTCTGGTGGCAATTAATCCTGAAGGACCATTACCATGATTTACTTGATAAATCATATATGAAGCCTATATGGGAGGTGAGATGTTCAAATTCAACCCCATAAAGTTGTTTCAGTCCCTCTGCTTCTGCTAAACAAATGTAATGAACCCAGCATGATTAAACAAATGGAGTATGTATTGATGTCAGCTTGTTCTGCAAAATGTGCCAGAAAGGGTACAACTCAACAGCCAATTAACACAGTGGAAGCTTATCTCTGTTTATTTGGAGGTATCTGAGGGTTTTAGGAATGTTTGTGTTTTGTTGTGGTGCTTTTGTAATTTGTGAGCCACCCTGGGTCACCTCAGTGAGGAGGGCGTTGGAGAAATATGAATAATAAATTAATAAATAAATAAACCCAAAATCTATTTCATGAAGCTGACTCCCATGTATCCATACAATGGATCACAGCCTTAATCCTAAATAGTACATCACAGGTTTTACCATATCTTTAATACAGTTGACAGCTTGTACAACTTTCCGTAGGATGTATGTGATATTATTTCCATCATCATGCCATCTATTTCCAGGGCCAGCAATGAATGCTGACACCTATGTAGACCAGTGTTTCCCAAACTATGTTCAGCAAAACACTGGTGGACTTCAATTCCCAGAAGCCTCAGTCAATACACTGGCTGAGCAGTGCTTTGGAGAATTGACTTAGGCTTCTGGGAGTTGAAGTCCAAAAACCAATTTTTGGGAAATGCTGACGTAGACAAAATAGAAGGATATCAGAAGATTCAGCAAAGTACTCAAGGTTGCAGAAGTTAAAAAATTGAATCAGAAGAAATCCTAAAAGTCCCCAAGTACTTGGGGAAAGGGGTCAGAGCTCACAGAAGTTACTTCTTTTGACTATATCTCAAGACAGAGAAGACTAGGTACACATCACACTATGCAGTTTAATTCCTGGTCCCAACTACATGCACAGGTGCTCCTTAGGACAGTACTCATAGCTAGCTCACCCACCCCCTTAAGGAAAGTCCAAACAAGCAGATAACTGGATAAACAACAGATCTTTTGCAAAACTAACATACAGTACTTTAATTGCCCATGACAGATCACCCTCAAAAACACTCCATTACAATAGTGACAGTTTGCAACAATATATGGTCCCCAGAAAAATCCATTTCTTTCAGAGGACTACAGCTAAGCTTAAAGGAAGCAAGGTAAGTCTGAGATCTGCATAGACCCTAGAAATATGGAAATATCTGGCTCCACTACTAAACCGTCCTTACAATAGTACAATAAACATAACAGAAAGGAAGGTATTGAAAATTGTTATTTTTGTGAGTATTTTATATTTTAATAGTAAAAAATGATTTTAAAAGGAGGAAATAAGAGATACCCATAACTAGTATGAGGCAGTGCAAAAACCAGCTTATCAACTACAGCAAAACCTCACATAAAGAACACCTCGCTTAAAGAGTAACTTGCTTAAAGAGCAGAATTTTCTCTGAATGTTCACTTCGCTTAACAACTAAAACCAACCAAAAACTCGCTTAACAACTAAATCGGGGTTCACAATCTCCACCACCACCACCACCAGAAGTCACAATTGGTCATTTACAATGGTGTTTAGCTTAAACAGCAAACTCGCTTAAAGAGCAATCCTGTAGAACACATTATGCTCTTTACGTGAGGTACCACTGTATATGTATGTGACCATACTTAGAAGCCCCACTAAATTCAGTGAGTTGGATCCAGAGGATGGTAGCATTCTTTTGGGCCTATTCAGGTGTTTTAAACAATGTCCATTTTATTCATAAGGCGAGGAAATGTGCCAGAGCTGAAAGGTCTGGGCATTCCGTTTCATTGTATCCTGTTTTTAAAAGTCTCACACTGTACCATAGGCATTCCAAGGGTTCTTACTGAGAAAGAAGTTCTTTTGTTGTTCAGTCGCAGTCGATTCCGACCCTCTGCGACCCTATGGACTACTGTCCACCAGGCACTTGTCCTTCACCATCCTCCTCAACTCGCTCAGTTCTGTACCCATTGTCTCTACAATACCATCTAGCCATCTCATTTTTGGCCGCCCCCTTTTTCTTTTGCCCTCCACCTTTCCCAGCATCAAGGCTTTCTCAAATGAATCTTCTCTTCTCATTTGATGTCCAAAGTCCTTTAGCTTCATCTTTATTATTTGACCTTCAAGGGAGCAGTCAGGGTTGATTTCTTCTAAGATTGACCCATTTGTTCTACCAAGATCAATATAGTGTACTTTAGCTAGAGGACTGAGATCTCATTATATGAATATTTTTCTACCCTTCCAAATTTAAAAGCAATAAAGCATAACATTATAATAGAGTTGCACATATGTAGAAGGCAGGTTTGATGGTTCAGACAGTCCACACAAGAGATATAAAGGTGGATGCAAATTGCTTCAGTTAACCTAGATCCAATGAGATTAGCCAATGAGACTATAGATAGGTAAAGGTCTCCCTTGGTCAAAAGCCAGTCACATCTTACTCTAGGGTTCAGTGCTCATCTCTATTTATAGCCAAAGAGCCAGCGCTCTCTGCATTTGCAGACATTTCCATGGACATATGGCAGGCATGACTAGACACGGGAATGCATGGGATGCTGTTTCCCTTCCTACAGAAGTAGTACCTATTTATCTACTTGCAATTTCTTGCTTTCGAACTGCTAGGCAGGAGCTGGGACAGAGATGGGCGCTCGCTACATCATACAGTGTTCGAGTCTTCGGCCTTCCAGTCTTCAAGTTCAGCATCTTAACCACTAAGCCAACACAATCCCAGAGCTCTAGATCAGGGGTGCCCAAACTATGGCCCCGGGGCCAGATGGGTGCGTTTTACTTCCACTTCCAGGAGCGATGAGGGCTTCATGGGCCAGATGAGTTGGCATCAGGGGCCCTCATGCCATAGTGGCCAGCTCCCTGAACCATGTGACCAGCCCGTGGCCTGAAAAGTTTGGGCACCCCTGTTCTAGATCTTCCCAAATTTGCATCCCCTGGCTAAGCAGTGATAGCTGATGCCAAGCCATCTGTAGGGTCAGCCTCCTGTATCCATGGAAACTCCCCATGTGACTTAGCACTCTCATTTTCCAGGGTGTTGATCAGTGTGGAGAGGATCAGCCAAGAGTCAACCTATGTGTCACAGAATGAAAACAAGGACCATGAAGGGGTGTGACTATGATGTTTTCCTCTTCCCAGACAGACTCTCTTCTATACCTTAACACTCATAAATAAAGCCTTAGTCCCCCTATGCCATGCAACTGGATTTTGGATATTATGTCACAGTGTTTAAAGCAAATTTTCTCCGCCATGAAAAAATTCAACAAGCCTATAAAAACTTGTTTTTTATTCCCATATTTATTCCAGTCAAATGCAAATACTTAATTTTGTTATTAAGTAGAAATTAAGTTTGCTTATTTAGTTATAAACACAACATATTGCTACCGAGTGCACTTTAGATTTATCAAATTCCCAGCTGTAAAAACCATTTTGTTCCCAGCATAAAGCAAGGTGAACAAAATGGGTTGACCCTGAATATTAGCTAATTTAGCATGAAGAAACTACTCAAATGTGAAAATAATATCAATATTCCTCTAAGACAAAGTTAAGAGGAAGAATGAGGGTCTCAAAATCCAGAAAGAAACCATGACTATTTCATCCAAATGTGCATTTTTTTCAGTCAAAAATACCTTACTAATAAACATAAGATACCTTCTGCAAAAGCAGGTTAGTAGTCTTTTCCTATCACTTTAAATGCTGATAAAATATTTTATTAAAAACAAGTAAGTTCTTGCACATGTCCTTCTGCCTTCTTAGCAAATCACAAATAGCATGTTTTCTTCTCAAATGATGTTATCACCCATTTCCTAAGTTATCATTCTTTCTTAAACATGTCCTATATACCCTCCAAACAATAGGGCAAAAAAATTTATAGCATACTACACATACTGTAATAATCAAAGCAAGGTTTTTATTACAACCAAGCTACTCCATTTTGTGGTTGTTTCTTGTACTTTTACATTTCAGTTCTCTCTGATCCCACATCTGCAGACATTTCCATGGTCGTGTGGCAAACATGACTAAATCCTGGAATGCATAGAATGCTGTCACCTTTCCCACCAAAGTGGTACCTATTTATCTACTAGCCATTCCCTGCTTTGGAATTGCTAGATTGGCAGGAGCTGGGGCAGATGATGGGAATTCCATCGTGCAGCAATCCTTTCAGTTGCCAAGTTCAGCATCTTAATCACTAAGCCACTGCAGTCTTCTTCTGTAGGGTCATCTATTTAGGACATGTGCCTTTTATTTTTCAATATGGTATGGGTTTTTTTTTAAAGAAAACCAATTCAAATATAAACAATAAAAACCATACAAATACAATATGAAAGAAAAAAGAACATACAGTAATACCTCATATAACATTAGCATGGAATAACACTAAAATCGCCTAACATTAAGCAATCTGGGGGGAAGAATTGCATCGGATAACATTAAGATCCTATGGGATGCATCAGATAACAACCGCTAAAGCCTGTGTGGTTACAATGTATCTCTATGGATCCCATAGGATTTTAACATGCATTGCATAACACTAAAAATCGTATAACACCAAGACTTGTGGAACCAGGTTTTAGTGTTATCTGAGGTTTTACTGTAATCTATTCTAAAAAAAACCTTATATAAACAAAGTACACCCACCACCAGTTGAGACATTATATGCCTTCATTTAACTACGGTATTTTGTTATTTACGGTATAACAAAATATTTTTGTTATATATTTATAAATATATTATATTATTTATAACATTTTATATATTTGTCCCCTCCTTCCAATTTATTTTATTGTTTAGTGCAGAGGTGCTCAAACTTTTCATGCTGCAGGCTGGTCACATGGTTCGGGATGCCCAAAGTACGGCCAGCGGGTTGGATCCAGCCCCCGATGCTAATTCATCCAACCTTGTCGCTCCCAGAAGCGGAAGTAAAACAGCCTGTACATTTTACTTCCACTTCTGGGAGCGACAAGGGTGGCGCAGGCCGGATGAATTGTCATTGGGGGCCGGATCCGGCCCACCGGCCATACTTTGGGCACCCCTGATTCAGTGGAACTCAAGGCAACACTATATAAAACTAGTTAAGCCACGTAACCGGGAGGAAGCACATCCTAAAATCACGGAGTCGGGAACCCAGAACTTTATTATTATTATTATTTTAAATCACACCAAGATACTCCGATGAGCGCCCAGGTCTAATGAGACCCACGCTCTAATCGATGAAGCTCGACGTCGAGCGCTGAACAACGAGCCCCGCGGGAGCTGCGGCGCCTGCCCCCCCCTCCAGGCCACGTGGATTACTTTGACCCCGCCCCCTTTTTCCCCGCCCGGCTTCCTACGAGGCGGCCGTCGTCGAGTTCCAACGCAGGCAGGAGCGAGCGAGCGCCGAGTCAACCGATGCCGGCAGCGGCGGCTCGACGAACTCGGCGCTCCCCCGCCATTTTGGGGCGCGCTCGAGGGGCGGGGAAAGCGACGGTTGGAGTCCGGTAACTAACTGTGCCTCGCACTTCATGCCTCCTCAGCTCACCTCGGCCAAGGCAGCTCTCCAGACTCAGGTACCCTCCAGTTCTCGGCCCCCCTACAGCCCTGCGCTTGGGTGTGGAGAGGATGGGGTGGAAGGGTGTCGTTTCCGGGGGAGGAAAGCGCCCCCGGGGGAAGGCGGGGAAGGGGAGAGGGTGAGACCGGCTTTCCCCTCAGGCAGGTAGTAAGGGGGGGGGGCTTCTCGCCTTTCACGGCCCTACCCGGAGGCCAAGTGGCTTCCCCGGCTCGTCCCCGCCCGTTGGCAATTCGCCCTTTTCGATCATCATCATCATCATTATTTAGGACTTGTATGCCGCCCACTCAACAACCCGATTCCGGGCGGCTCACAGAACAATTCAGCATCTAACACATATATCAGGAAATACACTATACATATCACAGTACGATAAAATACAATAATAATAAATACATCACAACATCATATAAATCACAACTATCATAAAACATTAGAGGAGGGGGGGGAAGTCATTCATTTGAAAAAGTCCTATTTATCAGTCGTGTTGATGTGTGTGTGTGTGTACCTTTTTTTTTTTAGCACAAAGGCGAATGGTTTGAAATTGAAGATCCTGAAAGGAAAATCCCAATTCTTCTTTAGCTGTAGAAGGTCTCCCTTGCTCGAAAGCCAGTCGTATCGGACTCTAGGGTTCAGTGCTCATCTTTGTATACATCCAAAGAGCCAGCAGTGCTGTCTATGTCTTAAGAAGTTTCCGTGGTCATGTGGCAAGCATGACTAGACACATAGAATGCTGTTACCTTTGCCGACTAAGCAGTACCTATTTATCTACTTTCAGTTTCTTGCTTTTGAACTGCTAGGTTGGCAGGAGCTGGGACAGAGATGGGAGCTCACACCATCATGCAGCACTCAGGTTTTCAACTGCTGACCTTACAGTCATCAAATTCTGAGTCTCAACCACTAAGCCACTGCAGTCCCAGCTGTTCAGCTGCCTTATTATTATTATTATTATTATTATTATTATTATTATTATTATTATTATTATTATTATTATTATTATTATTATTATTATTATTATTATTATTATTATTATTATTATTAGGATTTATATCCCACCTATCTGGGATATTCTCCCACTCTGGCTCACAACACATTAACAGATCTTTACAATAACAATAAAAGATTAAACTGAAAGGATAAACAGACTGAATAAAATTGAATAAATTTATACAGAACAACAACAAAAAATAATGATGCCACCCCAAAGTAACAACCACATATTGGTGAGGGAATGGATTAGTTAACCTTAGGTCCCATAAATAGATTTGAAAAGGATGACTGGAAATGGGGAACATTTTGATGACAAACAGAGAGAGTCGGGGGCTGAGGGGCTTGTTATGTCCTATTGCAAAAACCCTTTAAATCTGCCAGAATTCCCATTGTTAGTGAATTTTGTGGCACTTTGCATTAGACAAACCTAGCAGAAATAGAACCAAAAGTATGGTCGCACCTCAAAGGCTAACAAGTTTGTTTCAGTGTAAACTTTCTTAGGTTGTCATCAATGTCTTCAGACGCATGGAACATTATATTTAGATCCCATTTATTTATTGCCATTGGTTTTTATACAGTCGTTGGGGAGGTCACGAGGGATGTGACAAGAAGGTGGCTGTTTCATTGGCAATGAACATTTAAACTGGCAGTGGCATTTTAAACACAAATAACAACTTATTCAAATTATCAATTACACAGACATACTGTAGTGACTATGCCTGGGCAGGTTATCCTGCTATAGTGATAGAGTAGACCATACTGCCAGTGACTCAGTGTTGAACATCAAGTGACAGTTAACTAACCTGACAATCCTTCTGACTAATAGCTTTGGGTGGTGAAGCCCACAGGGAAGGGTGATGGTTGCAAATGGATTAAATCCCACTTGATGGAGGGCAGCAACTTCATCAATACTGGCCTAGGGCTAAGGAGGACTTTGTGTGCCAAAAGGGCTCAGGACCAGAAAGTGACTTGCAGAACTGGTATGTGTGTCACACTGCAATGCAGAAAGCAAATGGAAAACCATTTCATTATATTTTAAGGACAATCTTCATGGCTGATCGCCATGATGATAGCCAATATTTGTAATCGGATACAGCACTTGAAGAAAACATTCTGTTATAATAGAAAACAAGCAGCTTGTCCACTGATAATCATAGGTGCACAACTGACTTTGAAGTACTTCTTCCATGTCTAGGCCAGATGTGAAACTGCCAAAATGAAGCCACCTTTTGATGAGTCCATTCTGCAATTCCTTTTCCCTGACCTAGTGTGAGAAAGATTAGCCGGCAACACAAGGTTACCATTACCAGCGTATCCCCAATTGTGGTTCAAAAATAACACAATCTTCGAGGAGGCTCTTTCTGTGTACCCATACCATGAAGACTGACAATATAATGCAGTGGTCCTTCATCTCCCTTCCACATCACAGCATAACCACCATAACACTGATCCTGTTCTGTAGATCTCAGCACAGCTTGTGGTGAAAAAAAATAATTGTCACAATTTAGTCTATTTATTCTCATACCTAGAATTGGCCTTTTTACCCTTTATATAGAGAAGCATTTATAGCATCTTAAAGATGTAACTGGTTTTATTGGCAGAGACTTTTGTGAACCTTGACCACTTCTTCAGTTACGTTGAGTATAGCTGCAGTGGACAGAATTCTTCTGGAATTGTGGAGCATAAACTCTCAGTCACACAAGCAGTGTTTGTAACCTTGTCAGCCTTCCATCATGCACTTGGACTAGCATATGCTGCATAATCAGTTATGCACCTGGGTGAGTGACAACACATATTACAATATGAAAAACACTTGTGTAGTTGCTGTTACATTGTATGTTGCAAAGGAAATGTGTCTGCTGAGATGGTATTGTGTGCAATTGAAAAAGCAATCTTTTATCCACAAACTGCTTATGACAGTAAGGCATGCCTTTACTGTCTCCAAGACATTGTTTTTCTAAGCTAGATCATTTTTATGAGGGCTATCAGGAATTTTGTTTTAGGCTAGAGGGTGGAGGGAAGGGGAGGGAAGGTTTGGCATAGAAAGTAAGTTCTGAAACCAGTCCTTGGATAGCTGGGGATGACTTGTGGTACCTTACGCCACATCAGAAAGTTAAAGCAGAGAGTTCAAGGAAATTAGAACTCTAATTAGAGAGTTGTTGTCTGTGGTAGAGTTAATGAGATAATTTGTCCAGTTAGATTGTATGTGTAAAGAAAATTGAGAATCTGCCATAATGATTATTTTCACCTTCAAAATCTGAACTAATATGTTTAACTCTTAACTGTTGTTTCAATCTTGTCACTTATATGCAAGAATCTACCTTTCTCTTCATAGATATTACCAGTAACACATAAATGAAAATCCTGTTTGTTTGCATCAGTCTCTTTGGAATTAACTATAGCGAACCCAGACAGCTAAAAAAGGAAAAGAGACCCACATAATGTGACACTGTGCTTTACTGTTAGGTACACAGAGTTATTTAGATTGAGAGACCTTTCCACCAAATGCCGGAACAGTGCCAAAGGAACATTGCCAAACTGTTCTTGTAGTCTAATAGCTTTACTAGAAGCACAAAGGAGTGGTGGCTAGGATTAAAGGTGTTATTGAATTATAAAAGGTACCTGACTGGTGCCTGTGACAGCCTGAATAGTGTGTGACCCAGCCAATGGAAAAGACAGTGCCTCCCTGGGCTGGAATATTGCACCCAGGGGTATTAAGATAGTACATGCCTGGTAAACATGATCCATGTCTGGCTTTGATGGGAGACATACCCAACAGCATCTGAAAGGCCATAGATCCCCCACTCCATATCAATATTTTACAGCTTGCCATTTTTTCTCTGTTGGTTGAAATTGACTCTGATGTAATTCCAAATACTTTGAGATGACATGAGTTTGTTTGTTTGTTTAAGTGATCAAGCTTTGCTTTTGTACCATTATAATACAGAAGTGCTATCTATTCTAAGTAGCAAATGAGGGGACTGGACTGGTCCTACCACCACCTGTTGTAAACACATTTATGAAGGCTGTAAATGAGTGGTGGATTCCATCGGCAGTGGCAGTGGCTAGAGCAGGGCTGGATTATTTGGCACCGAGGACCCAATTTGGCCTGCAGGCCATAGGTTGAGAATCCCTGCTCTACATGGAGACTTTCCTGTCTTTAATGAAAGAAGAAAAAGAGTGTTAGAACTGAAGGTTATAATCTTGTTGCCAATTTATGCTTGGATAAGAGAAATCACATAAAGTCTTGGGGGCAAATGAGCATTAAATCTTGCCACTCATTAATAAAGGACTAATTAGGTGCCCAATCAGGTGTTTGTCCACCAACAGAATCAGCACTTCTTGAATAAGGAGTAGTTTGTTGCAAAGACATTTACCGTTTTCCTTTTGCAAACATAAATCAGCAATAAGATTCTAACTTATAAGTGTCAAACAAAATTTAATAATATGGGGAGGAGAAAAGAGTGGTCAATTGTTTATGAAGAGAGAGAGAAGTTGACAAAATTTAAATTGCTACTAATCTGAATACCCTTTGCTATCTTTTGAATGTTTGCATTTTTGCAACAGGATTGGTGTAAATCTCAAGCAAGGAATCTTAAAACTGCTAGCAGATTTCTATGTCCTGCTGAAGCTTTATCAAATGCTACAAATGGTATACTACTTATATGACATTGGAGGACTCAAAGTTATACACCAGGTTTGTTTTTATTCTTCATTTCTGTTTGCAACTATGAATGTTTTGTTGCTTCACTTCAGTCTTACTGAAGGTGTTTGTAGATCCCAGCATGAATTAGAGTGTTTCTACATGCACACACACACACAAAAACATTGCACAATATGGCTATACAGTGGTACCTTGGATAACGTTTACCTCAGATAACACTAAAATCGGATAACGTGGAGAATTTGAGGCAAACATTTGCATTGCACAATGTTAAGATAACATTGTGCGATGAAAATGTTTGCCTCAAATTCCCCAACGTTGAATTTGCCACAAAGCTGCTTGGGTTGAGGGTTGAACCGGAGTGTGCACCTGTTCTTCCCCCCAACCCAAGCGACAATTGCAGGGGTGGAGGGCAAATCTCTCTCCCTAACAGCACTGGTTTGCCTTTGGCCAGAGAAGCCCTTTCCCAAGCGAGGGATTCGCCCTGCCCACCCTGTTGTTTCAGTAGGGGGGCAGGGCGAATCTCTCTCACTAACAGCGCTGCTTTGCCTTTTGCCTTTGCACCAGTTCTCTCCCCAATCCAGCTGGCACTTGGCTCGATCCACCTGCCTCTTTGGAAAGGGTAGCGGGGATTCCACACATGGAACCCCCGCTGCTCTTTCCAAAGAGGCAGGCGGATTGCCCCCCTGTTCCCTTTCCTCTTCCGAAAGGGAACAGGGCTTTTTTAAAACATTGTGCAATCAATGCATCGCACAACGTTAAAAACAGGATGACGTTAAGACCTGTGGAGCCAAGTCTTAACGTTATCCGAACTACTAGTGTATTGGATATTTAGAGATGTCAGTATTAATTCAGTATCTATTATCAAGAAACACTTGAATTGCAAATGGATGGTGATTTGGCAGTTTACTTACTAACTTCTTCAGCTACAAGGTTAGTATGGTTAGTTTTCTGCCACAAAGAGTGGTTGTGAAGTGTAGGCTTCACAAAAATGCTTGTTCTTGTGTCAAGCATGTTTCCAGTATCTTAGATCAGTTATATCACATGATCTCTTATGAATATACTATTAATAGCACTTTTACTACTTTCTTTGGATTTATAAGATGAAGAAACAATACAGGCTTTGTGGTTTTGTGGCACTAGAATGTACTTAGATGACAGCTGTAGCATCCTGTAGCAGAAATCTGCATGCAAGATCAATTGCACCATAAGGTTATCTGTCCTTTGTACAAAAAGTTGTGTGACTGATCATGCACCTAATTTTACAACCAGTACACAGGCAGTTGGGCAGAGGAGAACCCACTGAAGTCTTGTGCAGTTGCCTTTCAACTTTTCATTTCTCTAGGAACATTCAACTTACTACGTTAAGTCAGAATCTGTAAATAGGTAAAACATGCCTTCCAACCAGATTAGCAAAGACAACTCGTTTCTTCAGGAAGTGGCAAGTACCCCAACACTGGGGGCATGCAAGAGAGAGTTAGGCAGCCATCTTTCAGATATACAGTTGTACCTCACTTAAAGAGCATAATGCGTTCCACAGGATTGCTCTTTAAGTGAAACACCATTGTAAGTGACCAATTGTGGAGGGGATTGCAAACCCCAATTTATTTGTTAAGCGAGTTTTTGGTTGGTTTTATTTGTTAAGCAAAGCGAACATTCAGAGAAAATTCTGCTCTTTAAGCGAGTTACTCTTTAACCAAAACACTCTTTATGTGAGGTTTGACTGTACTTTGATTTGTATACCTGCATTGAGCAGAGTGAAAAATTGCCTTATAAGTCTTTGTCAACTCTATTATTCTTTGATGATAAAATGTCTGCAGCACTGTATGGTTGACTTTTCAGTTACGCATTGTTTTGGATCAATGTTCTTTCTTTATTGCAAAAGTTCTGCTAATATATTTATTCGTAACTTGTTAAGTCAATCAAGCAGGTTTAATTCTCATTTTACTGAGAATTACATCATTTTAATTCTCATTTTACAGAGTATTTACAGATGAGAATTTATATTTAGTCCCTGAATTTCCACATTGCAGTAGATTGGAAAGAGCCCCATATTCATTCTCTGTTCAGACACATAGAACAACTCTGCAAACCAGTGTATACATCCAGAATTGTTGTTGGAAACAAATGTATAATTGCTTTGCCTTGAATCTTTCATTTCCTTTCTGGAAATTTTTAAAGCTATTATGAGAAAATGCCGGACTAACCTAGGAGGGTCCTAAATCTCAGAACAGCATCTTTTGGCACATGCAAAGCCACTTCTTGAAAAGTTGCATACACTGAAATCTAGCTGCATTTGTCTCTACAATTTCAGTCAATGTCCCAATGTTAATTCTGAACTGTTGTGTAGTAGTAAGATTTTTGACTTGAGAGAACCATATTGAAGTTGTTCTCCACCATCAAACAATAAAACTCACTAAATTAACTGAGGGCTACACCCTTTATAGTCATGTATGGTATACTTTTGTGGACTGGAATGTCTGGGACCAAGACATTTTAAAATATCCATTTGCAGGCTTGGTGTGAATCAATTGAAAGTTAAATGTCCTTGGAGTTGCAATCTACAGTGGTTTTCAGTTCAGTGCTATCGTTATCTAGATTGCTGTGATTCTCTCTTGTTTCTTTCAGCTTCCAAGCTAGGAAGAGACTTTATTGCCACCAAATGAAGCACAGTGAGAATCATGGACCTGAAATTCACTTCCTCCCGGAAGTATGTTTCTATCAGCATTCCTTCAAAATCCCAAGCTATGTCGCCACACATCAAATCAGTCGATGATGTCGTAGTCCTTGGCATTAATCTCAGCAAATTCAACAAGGCTACCCAGTTTTTCATTTGTGTTTCTGGAGTCTTTCTGTTTTATCTTATTTATGGATACCTGCAAGTAAGTGCTTTATTAGATTGCTTGTATATATTTGCAATGCGCTCTCGTGGAAGAAGTTGTTACAGCTGGAAAAATAACTATGAAGGAGAAGTGTCCTATGTTAACCTTTACAAGGCAGTTTACATGTGTGATAGTATTTGGGTGTGGGTATGGATGTGGATTGTTTGATGTGGTTGGTAAGTGCTACAATCTAAAGATGAGCTTGTTATCTCCACAAAGACTAGATATACATGAATAGATGGCTATTGCCATACTTCTTTTAAATTATGCAAATAATATGGCAGTTGGATTCATTCATCTGGGGATTGCACTGTTCCTATATTTGACAAGAAACAAGCAAAAATTCAAAACAAAGAATGGAATTTCTGAAAGTCATCTAATATCTACATAGAAAATATTTATTATAGAATGTGTGTTTTTCCAACAGGAACTAATTTTCTCAATAGAGGGGTTTAAGCCCTTTGGATGGTACCTTACATTAGTGCAATTTGGATTTTATTCCATTTTTGGTCTCATAGAATTACAGCTTATTCAGGACAAAAGAAGACGGTATGATATGCTTTACTATTTCAAAATATCATGTGTGTTAAATTTAACTTGCATTGAATGCATGTTTGCACAATAATGTTGGGCATAATCTGGTAACATACATAATCTGGTAACGTACAGTCAGATTAAATATTTTTTCCAAAAGTCTTGTTTGATTATCAAAGTCCCAAGAGACTTGAAGGGTTGTCAACAGTTAACAGGTTGTCCAAAAGTAAGTGGGTAGGGAGTAGAAACCTCTCTCTTGCTACTTAATATGGGAAATATTTACATGTAAATTATGCTTTTAAGTCCTAACATCAGTTGACTGAATACAAAAATCCATCAAACTTTTTATAGCAACGGGTGCATGTCTAAAAGGAGAATTATATTGTACTGGCCTACATAGAATGATTCCATTAGAACCACAAGAAAGATGGCAGCTGTTTCAGAATTTGTGAAACATTCTTTTAGGATTAGCTTGCTCAGGGGTTAATGCTTACAAAGGTTTGGGATCCAGTTGGCTCTTTGGGGAGCTTACATGCAGGAAGAGATCTTTTGGACCTCCCACCCAGTCACCTAGTCTTCAGTTACTGTAATCTGGAAGACCTTTAAGAGCAGGTTCCTAGTTTGACATAGGCCAAAAGTCTGACAAATCACATGTATAAGTGCAGTCACACAAGTGGTATTTGCGGTGCTAGCTATCCACTGCATGCCTGGCCTTGTGATAGATTGCACAGCCAGTGAATAATTAGGCATGTTATATACAACTAGCAGAATGACTCTTCTTGCAGGATTGTCTATTCAGAAATAAAAATGTAGTAAAGTAAAACCTCATATAACACTAAAACCTGGTTCCACAAGTCTTGGTGTTATCTGATCCTCTATGGGATCCATAGAGATACATTGTAACCACACAGGCTTTAGCGGTTGTTATCTGAAGCATCCCATAGGATCTTAATGTTATCTGATGCAATTCTTCCCCCCAGATTCCTTAATGTTATGCGATTTTAGTGTTATTCGATACTAATGTTATATGAGGTATTACTTGTATTAATAGCCCAGGTCATGTAATACTGTTTAATGAATGCAGTAATTAGGATTCACAAAGTAGAGGTTTTACATTCAGCCTTATGTGAGATATTTTGAAAGTCATTAGTCTTCTAGACAGTAAAACCTCAGATAATGCTAAAACCTGGTTCCACAAGTCTTAGTGTTATCCAGTTTTTAATGTTATTCAATGCATGCATCAGATAACATTAAAATCCTATGGGATGCATCAGATAACATTAAAACTCCATAGAGATACATCGTAACCGGCAGAGGCTTTAGCTAACGTTATCCGATACATCCTATAGGATTTTAAAGTTATGCGATGCAATCCCCCCCCACACACACACATATTGCTTAATGTTATGTGATGTTAGCGTTATCTGATGCAAACGTTATCCAAGGTTTAACCGTATTGTTATTTGAAATATCCCGTTAACTGATGTTGGGAATTATTTTCTATGTTTGACAGAGGGATCAACATCGAGCATCCATGTCCATTATCTTCAGTTCATAAAGTCCAAAAGAGGACTTCCTTTTTATTTATTAAAATTTTTGTTTGTCTGGAAAAATAGGCAGCAAATATCCTGCTTAAAGTGATTAAAAGAAAAACATAACTTTTAATGACACAATAGTAGTAAAAAGGTTTATTTGACTGACCATTTTTAATTAAAAAAAATAAATTTCTGCACTTTTATAGATTTAATTAATTCTAAGAAAAGTCACCAGTTTATTAATATTCTTTGCTTGCCATAATACATAACACTCTTTAGAGTTGCCACTTGTTCCCAGTACAGAGCTCCATTTATATTTTTCAGGATCCCAGGCAAAACCTACATGATAATAGCTTTTCTGACAGTAGGAACAATGGGTTTATCAAATACCTCCTTAGGATATCTGAATTATCCTACACAAGTAATCTTCAAATGCTGTAAGCTGATTCCAGTTATGATAGGAGGAGTTTTTATACAAGGTATGCCATATTCTTGCTACTGAGTGCTATTTATTTGGGGAAAATAACTTTATAAAGATCCAGGAACAGGTTTATTTTATTTTATTTTTTAGAGTTCTATGGCTCCGTCTAAGAGTATTGGTCATACCAAAATCCAGAGTTTGCTCTGAATTTGAGTTAGTGCTATTGTAAATCAAAATTAAATCACAAACAAGTCCTAGTAGCCATTTATAGACATCTGTTCTCCAAGGAACATTTGTATATTTTGCAAAATCTTCTAAGAATTTCAGAACCTTCGATGTTGCAGAGACATGCTTATTACATGATTAGGTATGTATCTGAAATTTTCCCTGATGTACAGTCATATTGACCACACCCCGTCCATACTGCACAAACTTTAGACAGGTGGTAGTTGAGATTCAGATATCTTCTGAAATCTATTCAGTGTATTTCTGTTACTCCCACTGTTCACAAACATCAGCTCATCTGACAACAAAACTAGGTTCGTTATGTTCTTTCTATGTTGGCTTACACTGGCCAGGAGAAGCAAGAAGGCAGTCTTCTGTAATCACAGAACACATAAGAGTGCTGTATATCCTTAATCATTAAGGAGATTTTATATTCCACTGCCTGAAATCCTGTTACTTAGCAAAGTAAGTAGCACTGGAGTAGGTCCATTGAATCAGTGGAGATTGGATGAGTCAGTTTCTCTAAGCCTCATTGATTCAAACAAGCCTGTTCTACTTAAGACATAACTAGAGTTTGGCCATTTGAATCAGTGGAATTTATGAAGGAGATCTCACCAAATCCCCACTGAGTCATTGGGTCTTCTCTAGTGTGAGTTACTACACTAGCAACAGAATTTCAACCAATGTTAATTATCTTTATTGGTACAGGTTACAGTAGTAAAACGGAGCAAGTAAAATACTAGCACTAAAAATATGGTTATCCTTAAATCAATAACGTGTCACATTTATTATATGTGTATGATCCTTTCCCTCCATTTGAGTGACTGACAAATAACCCAAGGGGAAAACCTTGCCACTGTTACTTAACTTTAGTCTAGACAACAAAGACATCTAAATAGAACCGTTCCCATTTTTCTGCTTCCAGCACATCTCT
Source organism: Furcifer pardalis (assembly GCA_030440675.1). Lineage (NCBI taxonomy): Eukaryota > Metazoa > Chordata > Lepidosauria > Squamata > Chamaeleonidae > Furcifer > Furcifer pardalis. Next base: position 121,210,894 of record CP126891.1, read on the forward strand.
CTGTTCTTCTAAAATATGGCTACACTTATGTAGTGAAGCTTAACCAACAAAATAACAGCAGCCTACTTGAACTGCAGTATTAAAGTGTTCTCGATGAATTCTGTGTTCCATTTAAAATAAAGAAATCCTAAATTCCAGACTACTTCTTCCATGTCTAGGCCAGACGTGTAACTGCCAAAATTACGGCACCTTTTGGTGAGTTCATTCTGTGGTTCCTTTTAACTGACCTAGTGTGAGAAAGATTATCCAGCAACACAAGGTTGCCTTACCAGGGTATGCCCGATTGTGGTTCAGAAATACCACGTTCTTCAAGGAAGCTCTTTCTGTTTACCCCAATCTAGCAGTTTAAAAGCAAGCAATTGCAAGTAGATAAATAGGGAACACTTTGATGGGAAGGTAAACAGTGTTCCATGTGCTCCAGTGTCTAGTCATGATCATGGAAACGTCTGCAGAAGCAGACGGCACTGACTCTTCAGCTATGAAACAGAAATGAGCACTAAACCCTAGAGTCGGATATGACTGGCTTTCAAGCAAAGGTGACCTTTACCTTTAACAGAGCTATAGAGTTTTACCACTTACAAAACATGTAGCCTATGTGTCACAAGAATTTAGATAGTAAGCACTATCTCTTTTGATACTGTATGTCAGATCGTTGGTGGAAAAGGCTTATCACATGTTACCTTAATGGTATGGTTACCACTTTTGCACCTCACATCTGTCTAGGGAAGTTATACAGTGTGGAGACAATGTGAAGAGAAAGAATAATAGCTTTACTTCCCAAGCCAGTACTTTAGGCTCCTGTAACTCAAGCTGTAGGCAAAGGAGGAACATTACCTGCCTCTTCCACTTTTTCTGTTCTGTATCTGGATAAAGACCATGTAGAAATAAAGCAATATCAATAATGTAATATATACACATAATATATAACGGAAGATCTCCCCTTGTATGAATCTGCTTATGTCTTAAGATTGTCTGAAGCTGTTTTCTTATGATAACTTAAGGAACAATAGAGCTTTGTTGAGATAATCCTTTGCGAAAAACATTTCTCATTAGTGGCAGTTATGCAACAGTATTGTTATCAAGGGAAAACTTCCCTTTTTCCGAGGGGGAGGTCTGCTTTTTAATTGCTGCATTATTATTTATTTACATATATGCTTTAATTATGTATTATGACCATATGAACATTTAGTTGTTTTATTGTTTACTATACTATTATCTTTTGATAAAGAGCAGTTTATAAACATCTAAATAAGATATGGATGTATCCAAGAATCGGGAGAGATTGTGAATGAGATACTATTACATATCTGAAGTGTTTGAAGACTAAATGAAGAATTGCTTTTTCTATCATTGCATGATGTCAACTCTGGTTCCTCCATTCTCCTGTCATAGGCAAGCGCTATAATATTGCAGATGTTTCTGCCGCAGTATGCATGAGCTTGGGCTTAATATGGTTTACTCTAGCTGATAGCACAGTTGCACCAAATTTCAACATTACAGGTAAAATTTATGTTCTATAACTTAATAAAAACCATACTTTGTTAGAAATATTAACAAAGAGGGAAGAATCTTGGTAAAAGTAGCCATCTGCCCGATGGGAAACATTTCTTCTTGTGACATTGCCATTCCATTAGTGCATCCCACTTGTGAGCAAGTATGCATTTGTTTATGTTATCAGTATAAGAGTGTGATGATTAAAGTAAAAGTTGGTGGCCATGTATGTAGTGCTGGTGATACAAATAGAAGGGATATTCTTTGTCTCCTAACCTTGCATGTAAAAGGAAGCTTTTAAAAGGTTGGGGAAGTGAATGGAACAAGATAATTGCTATACAGTATATGAGTATATTGAAAGAAAAGTGCTTATTTTTAATTTTTTTGCAGTACTAGACAGAATTGGGGACCTTTTCCCAAGGAAAACTCCCCTGGATTGGCTAGTCCTCATAAAACTTTGGGTTCTCATCAGCAAAAATTAGTGTCATTTATAAAAAAATTAAATTCAGAAGAATTTGTGTAGCATTTCTGCAGAATAACTTTCTAACATATTTGTTAGAAACTTTGAAGAGTATGGGCTGTCCCTAAATGAAATGATGTAGTTGAACAAAAAGTGCAAAAAGTAGCATAGCTAAAGGCTAATAAACGTAGTAAACTAGGTCCTAGTGGAAGATTTCTTAGAATTTGTTTTCTGAGATGAAATATTAGTTTGTTGAACCCCTCAAGTTTCAAATAGTGTAGATCTGCGTGAGAATTACTCCTAGAACAAAACAATTATCTGAGCAGGATTTCATGGGTTGCATTTTGAAAGATACTATTTACCGGTTTACATATTGTAGAGCAGTGGTGCCCAAACTAAGGGGCGGGGGCGGCCCCCAACGCCAATTCATCCAGCGCACGAAGCCCTCATCGCTCCTGGAAGCGGAAGTAAAACGCACCCATACACATTTTACTTCCGCTTCCAGGTGCGACAAGGGCTTTGTGGGCCGGATGAATTATCATTTGGGGCTGCCCCCGGGCCATAGTGACCGGCTCCCTGAACCACATGATCAGCCCACGGCCCAAAAAGTTTGGGCAACCCTTCTGTAGAGAGAACAGCCAGACAGTAGCTCTCAGCAGGTTACACATAGAGATAGTATAAAATCTGCTGCATCTTTTGTTTTAATGAGAATGACATTGAGTTAATACTCCAGTACTTCTACATTATTCATGTAGTTTTCTAGACTATTCATGTCCTTGTTAGTATCTGTTTCCATTATTACTGAACTGAAAGGGATGTGGCTTAGAAGTATTACGCTGAAGAAAGGTCTGCTGGGACACATAGGTCTCTGCGTTCTGCTGGTGGCTTTAAATATGTTGTATAATTCTACATTGGATTCCAGATTAATTTACTTTTAATTTTAAAGAGGGATTTTCTGAAAACGAATACTACATTTGCATTCAGTATTTGTTGTTGCTTTTTAAAGCAAGAAAATAAGTGCTAAACTGTTTGCTCAATAGCTGTGCAACTCCTTTGCCCTTGACATGATGCACACTTAATGAAGCAAGATACCCTACACTTTGAGGGCAATAAAAGTAAAGCCGTCCTCATTTGTTTGTCATGAATCTATGTAAAGTTTTTTTTTCTTCAGAGAATGAATAGTATTGCTATTTCATATGTGTTTCTTTAGTGTACTATAAGACATTATTCTTGGGAGTTTGGATGGGAAATGTCATTAGAATTTTTTAAATTATACAACCAGCCATTGAATTTATTATGTAGCAAAGAGCCTGCATATTATTGTTACTGTCAAATATTTGGTTATTAAAAGAATGTTTTAAAATTCCACTTAAGTTTGAGGAATGAATCATTTAAAATGTTAGTTAATTCCCAACAATTCAGATGCAACACATTGAATAAATGGAAGTTGTTAACTAACAGATACGTAGGTACCATTGATCAGCAGGTCTGCTCCAGCTGGAATTAACAATTGGGTTTAGCTTATGGTCTATTATATTTCTGAATATCTGCTGTTTTTATTGGTCCAAATGTTGAAACACACACATTTATTTTTCTTTTCCCTTTTTTCCTGATTATTTAAAGGTGTGGTCCTTATATCCCTTGCTCTCTGTGCAGATGCAGTAATAGGAAATGTCCAGGAAAAAGCTATGAAGTTACATAATGGTTCAAATTCTGAAATGGTAAATCTTCCCCTTCTGTGATGTTATCCTTTTGATGAAGAGTGACTGGTTGTAGTTCTCTTGTTTTCATCTTGTTTTAAATCAGGGAACTGTGCTTATAACTGACCCAAAAAGAATGATAAAGAGAAATTAAACATTGTTTTCATTAAAAATGCACTACCTCAAGCAGCGCAGTTCCAAAAGGGAGCAGTGAAAGATGTATTTTATAGCCAGTCATTATACAGTAAAACCCCGATTTACATAAAAAGTCCATTCCGTAGCAGTTGATGTATCTCGATTTTTTACATAAATTGAGGCATGCATTGAAGGAAAAAACCAAAATTTAAATGGAATGATCTCCCTACCTTTTGCATGTTTCTGCTTCCTTCTGCCCATTGGGGGAGCGGGAACTGCCACCAGCAGCAGCGCTATCACCACTGCTGCAGTCACTTGCACGGGGGACGTATCTGCTGGGTTCTGCTCCGTCCTAGGCTCCAGGGCGCGTTCTGATTGGTGAACGCACTTTGGACAGGATCCGCTCCATCCAGCTCTTTGTTTGAGCCTTCTCCAGAGTGCTTTCTGGCTGGGGACCAGTCCCGGTAGAAGCAGCGGAGACTCTGGAAAACATGGCCACAATTGGCGATGGTGCTGCCACCATGGTAAGTGATCTCTTGCAACTTCCAGCAGTGGGGTTGGGTGGCACAGGGTGGAATTTTAGAGCTCAAAGTGGTGGTGGCACCATTTTGACCTCTAAACACACCAGAAACCCCTTACATAAGTCAGGTTTTTTGCATAAATTGGGATGTAATTTACAAAAAAAAACTTACATAAGTCAAATCTTATGTAACTTGATGCATATACAAGTTGGGGTTTCACTGTATTGTTAATTCAGCCTTGAAACTTCCTTTGCAACATTGTCAATTGTGGTGCATTTAACTTTGTGATTTAACATGTAAATAAGGGTATGGACTAAAATGCTTTTGCTTGTGCAGATTGACAGTCAGGATGTAAAATTCAAGCAACCCCTTTGGTCTGTTCATATTTATGTGGTGGAAATTAACTGGCATGGTTTTATGAAATGATCATTCAACAGAAGATCACTTTTTTGTGAATTGTTGATTTAAGTCAAGCCAGGTAACCTTGAGAAATGTAACTTTCAGGTTCTATATCAGCAAAGAAATGTAGTAGCAGAATCACAAAGTACACAAAAATTGTTTTGGGTATTTAAATAATTTGTTTTTGTAATTATTCCAGGTTTTATATTCCTATTCAATAGGTTTTCTGTACATTTTATTGGGACTGACGTCCACTAACGGCTTAACTCCTGCAGTAACATTTTGTTCAAAGGTAATGCACTTATCTGTGTGTCACTAAAGAGGGTCATCTCTGTGCTTTATGATTGCTTTTGGCTAAAGTTCAATAATAGCTTTTACATGCCAGAATGACATACAGTATTCAAAATAATAAAAGTAAATTTTGCAGTTCATTGATTAAGGAATCCTGTAAGCCAGTAATTCCCAACCTTTGGTGTTTGGACTTCAATTCCCAGAAGCCTAAGCCAAAGCACTGATTAGTACTCATTTAGGCTTCTGGGAATTGAAGTCCAAAAACCAAGGGTTGAGAAACACTTCTGTAAGCGACATATTTGGTAGAAATCTTACTAAACTCATTGGGTGTATAGGATTATGCTATAATATTTATCTAGCTTAAAACTGAGATAGATAGAGCAAAAGATCCAGCCTTATTAAGATCTACCTTTTATTCTTTTTTGTCGAAAAGATGTTCACAATTTAATGTTTGTATTAAATAAATATTTGAATGTTGCAAGCATTTTTTTCTTCAGCAATTGATTAAAGACATTTAAGTTTGCAGCATCTTATATTTGGATTTCTTTTTCCTAATAATTTGTTGTTACTATTCTTATTGTTCCTGCAGCATCCGGTTCAAACATATGGATATGCATTCTTGTTCTCCTTGACTGGCTATTTTGGAATATCTTTTGTCTTGGCTTTGATTAAAATCTTCGGGGCTCTTATAGCTGTAACAGGTATTAAATAGTTCATATTTTATTAGGAGAATTTAATAACATCTAACTGTTAGGGACAGTCTGTAAGTTTGTTCTTCTCTGGCTCCTGTTCTTTTGTTCTGGACCCACTTTTCTTGTTTCCCGGGCAGAGGGATGTAAGCATGTAGATTTTTTTTGACCAAGTTTTCTCTTCTGTCACCAGCCTCAGGAAGAAAATGATTTTCCTATGACCTTTGGTCCAGCCCAAGAGGCCACACAGTTAAATTGCTTGATTGAACTTCTGTATCTTGGTTAAACTCTCTATCTGGGAGTCTACTTCATTGAAATTAATGGGACTTAAATCTGAGTTGAGAGATGGAATTTATATGTAAATGTATAAATCAAATTTAATCTCAGCCATATGTTGAAAAACTGGGGGGAAAGATGCAGTCCTTAACTTGTTAGACATGTAACTTTTGCTGGACTGTAACTCCCACTAGTGTTAGCTGTCGTAGGAAATGCTGGGAATTGTTGTCCAGAAGTACCTAAGCCAGGGGTTCCCAACTTTGTCAAGCCGTGTGCTGAATCACACTCTCAGTCAGCTTCAAGGGTCGGATGGCCATTTTACCCTGCCTTCACAATGGGGGTGGCTATTTTGTCCTAACAGCTTCAAAGGGCTGGCCGTTTTGTTTCTCACATGCCCTTGGAGGAAGGGCTACGTAAAATGGCACCATGGCCTGGATTTGGCCCACAGGCCTTATGTTGGAAACCCCTGGCCTAAGCAATCGTACTCTGTACTCTTGCTCTAGAAGGATCCAAGATACATTTAGTCAAAAAGTATTTGTGGACTTGTCTTTGTATATTGAAAATGTACACATATTTCAGTCTCAAGCCATTTTTCTCTGGAGAGATTAGATTATGTCATCTCTATTAAGTTTACCTATTACTCGTAAAGGGTGGAAAGAAATCTGTTGATCCGTAGCAGTCCATACAGCCACTAACATTGCACGGAATGGGAAATGGTTTGAGCTTGTCATGTTAAGAAGCCATAGGTGCTGTCATTAGCCTTGTAGAGGGATATGTGAGTAAGGATAAAAAGGAAATCCATGAGCCAGAGGCTATGCCTCATGCCAGCATCTACCCTGCTCCAGTCTAAGGTTTAAACTTGAGCAAGAGCCATGCTGCGTGGTGGTTGGTTTTTGGTCTAGTAGAACAGGGGTGCCAAACTATGGCCTGTGGGCCAGATCTGGCCCCCAATGCCAATTCATCTGGCCCTCATCGCTCATAGAAGCAGAGAAAATGGCAGGCTAAAATCTATCTCATCCTGTTGCAAAACAGATTGCAAGGTGTATCTTGCTTCCAGTGGAGGAACAACGTGACTGGCCCATCCCCTGAAAAATTTGGGCACCCATGGAGTAGAGGATACCCTGTCCACTGCAATAGCAGGAGGCATTACAGCACCTGAGGTGACTCTATGGAAATTAGACTGCCCACTTGTCAGCCTGATTTGCCACGGAGTCTATGTGTAATTAAAGTATTTCTTGTGCTTTGAAGAAAGAAGATTAAGTTGAAGTCTAGGTTTTAGTTTTAATTCTGGTAACAAACACCTGGACGACCTTGGATGAATCGCTTTGCCTCCTTGTGCCTTCATTTTTCAAATGGGAATAAAAAAATTTAACGCTTTCATAAAGAAGTGCTTTGGCTGTCCATTGGGGAGGAAAAGTTCTGTCTTCCCACTGCCTGTTATTTCATTGCAGAGGATTGTGGCAGAATGAGACAGATATACGGTATGGCGAAAGGCTGATAAGAGGTCCTATAAAAGGCTTCATAACTACAAAATCTTCTGCTAAAGCAGGAGAGTGACAGGCAGTCTGAACAACATAATTTGCTGACACTGTTGTGCCTGAAGGGAAATTCCACCATGCATAGTCACTCGCCCTGCGAAATCTGCCTCATTGTGCAAATGCTTAAAGGTGCTAGGGATGAGGAGGTTATTGTGAGCTGGAGCAGGCGTGTTTAGCCAGCATCCTGGTTTATTTTTTAGTAGTTATTTGACATTGATCAGTTCATCTGGCTTCCAATTATTAATTAAACTGCTTGTTGTTAGAAAATGATGCCATTCTGAGATACCGAATGTGATGTAAGAACTACATCCCTGACTCTGGTGCTTATATATATTGTTTGTTTACTTGTTTATACTGTATTACAATAAAATATTAGACCCCAAAGAAAGAGAGAATAACCCAAAGCCTCGTAGATGAATAAGGACTCTTACTGATCACCCTCAACAGATTCACTGTTCTACTGACTAAAAAATTTGCTCTGATATTTGTAGTAAGGTTTCCCTTGCTCGAAAGCCAGTCATAGCCGACTCTAGGGTTCAGTGCTCATCTCTGTTTCAAAGCCGAAGAGCCAGCGCTGTCTGCTTCTGCAGACGTTTCTGTGGTCATGTGGCAGGCATGACTAGACGCTGGAGCGCTGTTACCTTCCCACCAAAGTGGTCCCTATTTATCCACTTTCAATTTCTTGCTTTCGTACTGCTAGGTTGGCAGGAGCTGGGACAGAGACTGGAGCTCATTCTGTCCTACAGTACACAAGAATCAAACTGCTGACCTTCCGCCTCCCAATCGGCGTCTTAGCCTCTTGAGCCACTACAGTCCCAGTGATATTTGTAGTACTAGGAAATTATCTTCTGCAGTGATTCTGACAACTTCAGCTCCTTGCCTAGTTTGTATTCAACCATACTTAGATATTTCACAGTGTTGCAGGTATAGTGCATCAGGCTCCCAATCAGAGAAAGATAAGTGATACATCTGACATGAAAGCAACTTAGCACGTTAGCTCTTGTGTTAATTAAAATCCTTTCATTTTGTTGAGTCTTTAGTGCAACTAAGGGTGTGATCATAGAGGGACCTCTTATGGAGCAGTTCTTGTGCAATCTTTCCCAGCAGTCACACAATTTACAGGGAATTGTATTGCAGCCCAACCCTGATCTGACCAAAGTGGACCTTTTTGATTCGGTGCTAGGGCTAATGGCTTTTAGCACATGGTTGAAGCAGTTCTTCAACAGACAGGTCACTTGAATGGAGATCACACTTCAAAGCAACATTTCCCCTAGCATAGACAGAAGCACATCTTTCCAGTCATTTGATAAATAGGAGCAATTTGAGAGACTTAAGTTTCCTGTTTGTGTTTCTTTGCACAGTGCTTCTATGTTAGTGCATTAAAGGTTATACCTTAGTTGGACTAGACTGAACTTTTAATGCTTACGTGTGTGTTTTTCTTCAGTAACAACAGGAAGAAAAGCAATGACGATTATACTCTCATTTCTGTTTTTCTCAAAGCCATTCACATTCCAGTAAGTATGACATGTATTTTCTATATAATGACTGTTAGTATATCCAATCAAAAATATCTTTTAATTTCATTTTTCCTTACCACAAATAATTCAAATAATTTATTAAAATAATTTTGAATAGCTTACTCAAATGTATTCACAAAACCATGAAATTGGTAATTTATGGCCTGCTTTGAAGGTAAAAGTTGAGAACCAATGTGACGTTTTGGATATAGTATTGGGTTATGAGTTAGGAATCCTGGCTTCAACACTGGAAACACTGTGACAGACCACTCCTTGATAATCTCACATGGAAAACTCTGAGGGTCATTATAACTTGGAAGTGACTTGTTAGAACTGTATATAACAAAAGATAACAAAACCCTGCCTTTTTTAAAACTGGTTGATAGTAAGTTATTGGTATTTTGCTTTTCAATGAGCTTCCCAAAGAGGAATGTTTTCAAAATGTTTGTGTTGTCTATCCATTCTATGACCAAAGCACTCCTAACCAGGATATTATCTAGTCCTGCCAATTTTACATCTTATGTGGTTCCTCTAGTTCTGCCTGTATTAAAGCAGCAGAAACTTCAATTGATTTACTTTGAATATCCCTTTGATATATTTTTTTTTGGTCTTCCCTGCTAGGAACAGTTGGTGTGCTATTTAGTTTGGGGCAATATTTGCATACCATATCCTTTTGTTGGTCAGTCTTTTCAGTGGTCTCCAAGATCTCTGGCTGCATTTCAAACCTCGCATAAAGAGCGTCTCGCTTAAAGAGTAACTCGCTTAAAGAGCAGAATTTTCTCTGAATGTTCGCTTCGCTTAACAAATAAAACCAACCAAAAACTCACTTAACAAATAAATCGGGGTTCGCAATCCCGCCCACAATTGGTCACTTACAATGGTGTTTCGCTTAAAGAGCAAACTCGCTTAAAGAGCAATCCTGTGGCACGCATTATGCTCTTTAAGCGAGGTACCACTGTCTAGTCTATCCAGCAAGTTCTTTTTATTTCTGCAAGTGTTAAGATCATATTTTCCCTGCTTTTATTATATGTTCATTAAAAGAATTTTCTTCCAAGTATGAAATGAATCTTAAGTGTTAGGCATGTGCTTCTGGAGTGAGACCTGGGATGTAATTGTTCCAGCAGTCTATAGGAATGGAGGCACAAGAACATTCCAAAACGGAAGTTACAAATTAATCTTGTTCATTGGTTGAGGAGCAATCTAAAGCACGTTTGCATCTAGCATTGTTATAAATGTTTCCCAGTTGGTTTCTTTAAAATTACACCTACAGAAGGTGAGTCCTCATGTGAGAGAATCAGTGATTCCCCATGTGGGGCCCATGCTCCACAGGGGGACTTCAGTTCCCAGAAGCCTAAGTAAGTATATTGGCTGATCAGTGCTTTGGGGAATTGACTTAGGCTTCTGAGAATTGAAGTCCAAAAGCAAAGGTTGGGAAACAGTAGTATATAGATTAAGGTTGGAGGGCGGAGTAGATCTGACATTGAATTGGTCTGTGCTTGTTGTTTGGGATTAGATCATGCTCTTAATTTGATGTTGAGCTCTAGGCTTGCTGGCAAAAATGTCCACTCCCTATATGGCCTCTGTGCCCTCTGCTGCTGTTAAATCAAGCAGATCGTTTAGGATCATGTATAAGACATTGAATGGGATTCTCCCCATTTTATAATGGCTTCACCACTTTCATTCTCATATTCATAGCCCCACATGTTACTATGATTGTTGAAATATCCTACTAGAAAGTGAGATGTTTTCCATATTAAATGGTTTCTTGAAGAAGAATATTAAGTGGTTTTTAAATCATTGTAACTATACACACAGCCAGTTTAACTGTCACGATTTCTTTGTTGTCCTCCTCAGTATAGTCCAGTGATGTTGAACCTTTTAGAGATCAAGTGTCTAAACTGCAATCCAAAACCCACTTATTTATCGCAAAGTGCCAACTGCAATGGGAGGGAGGAAATGATCCCGTTGGCCTTCTGGGCAGAGGGGCGGTGCTGGAGGGAGCGAGGAAATGCTCCCATTTGGCTGCTGTGCAGAGGGGCTGGGCAGTTTGCTGGGGGAGGGAGGAAGCGTTCCCATTGGGCAGAGGAACGGGAAAAACTATGTGGTGGGGCAACCGCATGGGTGCTCACAGAGAGGGCTCTGAGTGCCACCTCTGGCATGCGTGCCATAGGTTCGCCACCACTGGTATAGTCTATTAAGAGAACTATAATACCTGATCTTACAAAAATGGCATATCTATATTGTTTGTGAGTCCTCCCAACAACTAAGACGCATCCCAGGAACTTTTGGTCAAGGCTGATCAGTTCTTCTGAGTGTTGTCTGGACACAAAGAATGTTACATTTCAATTCATGGTAAAGCAAAGCTCAGAGTTTCTCTTTAGATTAATTGATGTCCTCTAAATGAATAGAAATTGTTATTTATGGTCCTAAAAAGGACCATTGGGTAATTTTGCTCATCTGCATGTTTACAGTTCAATATTTCTGGGTCAGAAAGGAGGAAGAAGTTTAATAATAATCATGTGTCATCAGGTTGGCTCCTGATATCAAGTTTTGCCATTGTTTCCTACATGCAACATACTCAGAAGTGGTTTATCAATCTCTTCTTCTGATGGCAGTCTGGAACTGTACAGCTTTGACCAAAGCTATGTTCATTGTCTCCTCTGGGTGATAAAGGGGGAGATAGAACTACCAACATCTGGCTGTCAGTCATCTAGCCAGATGTTGGAAGTTGCCTAGTGGTTGCCTAGTATGATAGAAAGATAAAGCACTTGGTTTTAAACAATATAAACCCATATTTTAAGTAGAAATTCTTCATTTTTGATTCAGTTCTGAACCTCCAGTTTTCTTTTACACAAGATGCTTAACATGAAGTTCGTGCTGTTGCTGATGGAATGTTTCTCTTTCCTCTTTAGGTATGTGTGGTCAGGCTTATTAGTTGTCCTTGGTATATTTCTCAATGTTTACAGCAAAAATATGGATAAAATCAAATTATCTTCACTGCACAGGCTCTGGAATAAATCTTCTGAAGAAAGGAAGACAAGGACGTTGTCCCAAACTGTGTAGACAATGGCTTGTGCCTTGTGTTATACAAGACTGTTCCTCTTTTTGTTATTTCATTGCAATATTCTCCAGCTGACTCGTTTTCCAAAGGGAATTAAACTGCAACCAAAGGAGTGGAGGGGAATTATCTGATTGTGGATGGCTTGTGAGAACATATCTGTGATAGCCTTTTCTTTGGGGAGCTTGGATCTCCTCCTAAGAGGTGCTGAATGTGAATAATGCCATTTGATGGTGGACTCTGAAGGATATTCATTCTTGAGAGAGCTGTAGAAATCTGATCTGCAAGTGAGCCATCTGGGAGAGGGTTTGTTTGTGATTTAATTTGGGTGTTTTAATTGAATGAAAAAAGGCTGCTGTTGAAATCAGTAGGTCTTTGTGTTTTTATTGTTGGAATCAGTTGATTTAACTGTAATGTACTGGAACTTAATAGAAACTGATCAGAACCTGATTGAGAAAATAGCTTCAGACTGCAAGATTGAGATCATTATGCCATAACTCTTTTCTTAAAATAAAAATAAGAAAACATATATCAAGTTTTTAAACGCTTTGCTCACATATTACTACTGAAGATTTCTTTTTGCTAAAATGGAATACAATTCTCTTGAAGGCAAGGGCTTTGATATCAGTTGGAAAGAAGGGATCTTCTGTCTATGCATTTTCTTTCTACAGCTTACCGAATTTGAAAGAATTCACATTATATTAATGAATTACCCTTCACAAGTTGTTAACAGGTATCCAGAAGGGCTTAATGTGCTAGCTAATTCATTTTACACACACACACTCTCCTTGCTACCTCTTTATATTCAAAAAGAATGAAAAGATGAGCTTATAAGGAGTGGACATTATAGTCTTGCACTGTTTTAACATATTGTTCTTAGTCTCTCTCTGTACTGTGCACTTTAAACCAAATATTATCGTGTTGTGCCATGAAAAGCTTGATTCTAAAATCTGAGTACATCATGCCTACATGTGTATATTTGACTGTTTGCATATGTCACTCAGTTGCTGCTAGTCAAGGTGAAATCTAAGCAGTTATGCAGTAAACGCCAGTGTGTGAATGTTGCTTGGTTAACACCCTGTTCTGAGGGAACATTGTAGCTTGCTTACATACAGTTCAAGCCTGGCCCATAGCCTCATGTGGAAGGGATTACATTTTTTTAAAAAGTGACATGGAAATTCGGAAGATGGTGAACATTGGTACCTAACCCGGGGGGGGGGGGTGTCTGTTGCAGGTGCAAAATATAAGTGGTTCTGCCATAATTTATGTTGCCATGATTTGTTACATATAGGTATTATATTGTATTCATGGTTGCAAAATTAGTAAGGTGGTGATAATTTTTCTTACGTGGCATTTTGAGCTATAATTGAACTTATAAGTGTACCGTACCATTCAGGATCAGTTCAGCAATGTTGTGGATAAAATCACTGTTAAGAATGAAAGCCAGGCATGCCTACAGTTTCTTCCTTCTTGTATTTTTGTATTAAGTAAATTACATTTGCGCTTTTTTGAAATAGTGCCTTTTTTTTTAACCTAATGCCATTTTTGAAATTTGTACACTGGTTTGTGTACCTGTCTTCCTCTTAATTACAAAACGTCCCTCACGAATGTGCACCTTTTGAAAGTTAGATGTGTTTTGTTCTCCGAAGACATGAAGTGGAGATTTCTGTAGGGAAACGGGAAACCCCTGGATTTTCTTTTCCAACTCTTAACTCCAGTTCACCACAACATAATTGCATTTTTCATTACCAACAGGCAACATAACAGCAAGTGCATATTTCTTTGGTTGACATAAACAGCATTAAAAAAGGCAGGGGATAGCTTTAACAATTCTTAAAGCAGCATAGTCATGTTATAATCCTAAAAAAGGAACTTTTCCAAGCTCTGGATACAACATACAGTAATACCTCGGATAATGCTAAGACTTGGTTCCACAAGTCTTGGTGTTATCCAATTTTTAGTGTTATCCGATGCATGTTAAAATCCTGTGGGATGGATCGGATAACGTTAAAGCTCCATAGAGATACATTGTAACCGCACAGGCTTTAGCGGTTGTTATCCGATCCATCCCATAGGACCTTAACGTTATTTGATCCAATTCTCCTCCCCAGATTACTTAACGTTATGCGATTTTAGCGTTATCCGAGGTAAACTTTATCTGAGGTATTACTGTAGTTGCAAATTCTACATATTCCAAGAGTAGTATGCATGCTGCAGACAGAAATACACCCATAGTCTATTTTAAAAAGAAGGCTCCAAATCAAATTTCCTTTTGTCAATTTCTCTACTTGGAAAAGTTATAAAGGTTATTCACCTGACAGACAGTGATTTCCATGAGACTAAATATATTTATTTGGAGACTTTTAAGCACCCCTCAAGAAGATAAAATGGCAAATAAAATCCTTATTTTAAAAGTACAGTACTATTTTGATCCTTTTTTAATTTTAATCTATTATTTAAACTGGTCTTCTCTTTCTCATATGTGTGCACACAACAGACAGCCTTTCTCTAATGTGCCCCTTTCATCAGATTTTGGTGACCTCAGTCTTGTGCAATAAATAATGGGAGACGTCTAAAGCTCATCACAACAGCAAATAGGGTGGAATATAACACATCATCCTCTCAAAATTGCCACAGCAGGAAGGGCTGGCAGCCCATCCATTATCTCCATTATTCTAGGGACAGCTTCCCCCACATTTGTCCTTGGATGTGGTAAAACAGATTTAGCTGAGGGACAGATGGGAAAGCTTCAGTCTTCACAAAGGCCTAATATTATTTGTTCATTTTAAGTTATCCAACCTGCGTATGTGATAGAAAATACAGCTTGGGAATGGAAATGTTACATCTGCATTGACAGGCTTTCTAAAAGTAAGCCAATTAGGGAACAACAGCTAAGACTGAAAACCAAGGTTAAAAATACAGATGCAACATGGTATTCTTTTTTATAACTTAGTATTTTGAGTTTCTTTACTGTTTCACAGGGCAAATGTTAATATATTAATCCCTCAGGGGGAGACAGGTACAAGAACACGAGAGACCCTGATGTGAAGTTTCTTTTGAAAAACCATTATTTTCTTGTACATCCTCTGAATAAATCTGTTCCTTATGTGATCCCTGTTTTGTGGGGGTGCTTGGAATATCTTTCAAAAGGTTACTGATATGTTCATACATGCAACAGAGTCCTTTAGGCTGCATTTTTTTCCTATTGATTTAAAGTAGTTAAATATCTGAGATGATGATGGATATGCCTTGATTCTAATGGACAGACATATAAAAGCACACACATGGCTAAAAGCCACCAGTGGAGTGTTTCCCTGGTATCAGAAGCAACAAATATGGTGCCTTCCAGATGGATGGCCAGACTACAATGACCATCGTCCCTAACCATTGGCCATTCTGCCTTTGGCTGATGGGAATGTATCCATAACACATGAGGCTTTATCCTTAATTTAGATCCTTAACCACCTAGCCAGATTAATAAAAGATCCTGAATGCTCTGAGTTGCTAACTTCTTTTAAACATGCTTTAAACATGATAAAACACCCTTGCTTTGATAAGTTCTAGTTAAAGTTGCAGTAATAGCTGGATGCTATCAAGTTAATTCTGACTTATGATGACCCTTTCTCAGTGGTTTAGGTATCTGGCTGCAGATCCAGAGGTTGAAAGTTATATTCCCCACTCAGCCTGTTGGAAGAAACATTACCTTGTGTGACCTTGGATGTTGCTGAATTGTCCTGGTACCACTAGAAGAGGGAACCACCTCTGTATGTTCTCTACCTAGAAAACCTTGGAAAGGGTCACCATAATTCAGAATTGACTTGACAGCATACAATTAATATATTAGTTTAAAGTTATGATTGGTGAGTGTCAGGCTGTCCTCACAGTGGAAGTGCAGTTGTTTGTAAATGTGCTCTTGTTTTTATCTGTAACATCCCGGGGTATCTGCTAGGACTGCATGTTTTTTTCCAGATGCTTCCATTGACTAAGGCAACTGAAGAAACAGGGAGCCTAGATTCAAGAAGCAAGTTATATGCAAAGCTGCCTTTCCCTGGGTAGTAGAAAAAGTAATTGATCCATTCGTAGGAACAGTGGTCAGTATCCTGTTATTTATTTATTTATTTAATTAGATTTATTATCCCGTCCCAATCAGGCGAACCTGACTCTAGGCGGCTTACAGAAAAGGGGAAAGACTATACACAATAAATCCAAAACAATTAAACAATCCCCCTACAAATTCAGAAATTAAAACCCCAAGGTTCCTTAAAACCCCAAGGTTCCTTATTTCAAGTAAGAGGAGGTCCACCCAATCCAATGGTGAATAATAAGTCAACACTTAACACCATTCTCTTTGACTCAATGGATCTAATTTGGATGGGGTGGGAAAGCCAGGGTTATTGAGGGTAGGACATTTTGGGAATTTCTCATAGAATCTCCATATTCAGAAACAAATTGACAGTAACAACAGGACACTGCCTACAGTTTAGGGTTGGGTATTCTCTTTATTAAATCATTATAAACAAGGTGAGCTTTTGAGCTTTCAGGACTCTTGGTGAGGCTTGGAAGGGGTGTAAAATCTAAATTTAATAGTTCAAAACTTTGATGCACACAACTGATGCCAGTCTGCCAGGAAGAAAGGGAGAAAATACAAATTCCACTTGAGAGACACATGTCAGATTTATCAAGCTGCAGTCTCGTTACAAATAAAAGCCTTGTTTGAATCCTCCAAATTTTATACCATTGTCACCTGATAATGTTTCAATGATTCAATAAAAATATTTTTCAACCCAGAACTTTACCTCTGTGGCTAGTGGCTATTGTTTTGCTTACAAGCAATGGGCGTTAGATCTTTCTTTTGCATTCCCCTGAAAATGGGGAAAGAATGGAATAACCTAACTTGAAATTCAGCACGCTGCACTAAATTATAAACAAACCAAGAAAGAATATTCCAAATATGTAAAGTAGTCTCAAGCCTAGCAAGTGTTTCTGAACGAAACATAGATGCAGGACAACAAAACACACAGAAATGTACAATTGGACAACCCAAACAAATGGTACATCTAAAATTATTTAACCATTTCAAAAGAAACAGACCTCTACAACAAAAGTTGGATTCCTCTCCTAAAGGCTTCAGATGGGGTTGTGTTGCAGTCCAATAGGATGCCACACCCAGTCTCCACAACAACAAAAACCCCACACCTATTGAAACATGACTTTCTTGTTTTTTAGGGCTGCTGTGGTCCTGGAGACAGAAAAGTAGCCCTCAGATTCTTCAAAGTTAACTCCACCACCAGCAGCCTATATGTTCTCCAGAAGACTCACTGAAATGAAGGGGAATTGTGCCTAAACTCAACCTTCAAAGTGGACAGTGCCCTTAGTTCTACAGACACGTAGTAAGTCACATCTTCCCACCCCAATCCCATGTTTGCACCGTACAGATTTGTTATCTTTCTTTTCAGGTCAGTTGCCTTGTCATCTAGTACACGCCACAAGCAGGGAGACTGGGAAAAGGTAGGGGTGATTCTCCAATCTCAAACCCAGCAGAGAATGAATTCCAGGCACTTCATTCGTGTCAGAACTCAACAACTTTAACAGCACAAATATTCTGCAGTCAGTCATGAAAAGAAATTTTTAATAATAAATATCTAACAATTAATGGGCTGGTGGCTGCAGTTGTCTTGAGGGCATAATATCTAATTTCCTTGCAATGTCTCATATCCTTACTTTTCACGCTGCAACAGTCTATCATTAAAACCGAATGCAGGTTTTCTATCACTTTTATTTATTTTTCAAATCAACTTATAAATCAGTGCCAGGCCTTGTTACAGATGAGTTCCAATAAATTATCGGCTGTGGACAAATTCTGAATGTTAAACACCCTTTTCTCTCATTCTCTCTCCCCGCCTATTCCCCCCTCCGTTTCCCCCCCTTTTTCTTCCCACCCTCTGTCTCCTCCTCTTATTGTAGTTCCTTGTAACCCTCTGGGCTTCGAATCAAAGCACAAGCTGGATTCCCCTCTTAGAGCAGCCAAGAAATTTGCTACTTAATTACATGCCATTTAAATAATGTAGAAGAACATTTGTATTTCTGCTAAAATAAATACATACAGTTAACAATTTGAAATTCCAGGAACAAGATTTACCTTTTCCTGAACTTGGCTGCAGGTAGCCCTTTTTAAAAAATGTTTTATTGTTGTCATGAACTCTTAGCTTCCTGCTGACAGCAGAGGATGGGAGGAAGAAATATTGCATATTTACATCAACATCTTATCCTAGGGCGAAAGTGAGGTATGCGTGTGAACTTTCCCTTCCCTTGCCATACACTTCACACGTTCTCAGTTTATTCTTGCTATGCCTACCGGTAACTTACCAAAGCCTCATGTTGATGTCTTCTCACTTCTGTACTATGAGCCACTTGTACATCCCACCATACGTTTCAGAGAATCAAAAATCAAAGAGCATTACGACAGATTACAGTCAGGACAATTCATTGATTAGATAAGCGTCTGATCCACAACTGAAGGAATTTAGAAGAACTGTGTGGAATTATGCCACAGTCCACATAATCTAGCAGTCATGAGAAGCATGGGACAGGGAAGGCACATGGAGAAAAGAATATGGGGGTGTCCCCTTGGGGTTATAAGGTCTCCCTTCCTTGAAAGCCATTTGTGTCTGACTCTAGAGTGCTCATCTCCGTTGAATGCCAAAGAGCCAGTGCTGTCTGTGTCTGCAGAGATTTCCATGGTCATGCAGCAGACGTAACTAGATACTAGAGTGCATGGAATGCTGTTACCTTTCCCACCCAAGCGGTACCTATTCATCTACTTGCAATTTCTTGCATTCAAGAGGGAAGTTAACACTCCCAGGGAACTGAAGGAAGTTGTCTCAGTGTTGTTAGCTTTTTTAAATTGTAGATAGGCTTTTCAGGATAAATAAAAATTCTTTTTTTCTTTTTTTGTTGTCTTTAATAAAGTTTTTTTTAAAGGTGATAACTGAAGGTTCACACATCCATCTAATTCCTGAAAGAAGAAGAGTGAATGTAATGTCTGCATCTAATGGAGGAAGTCGCTGTGGGGATCTCTCTCTCTCTCTCTCTCTCTCTCTCTCACACACACACACACACACACACACACACACACACACACACACACACACACACACACACACACAAAACACTGGATTAAGGCATTGGAGGAGACGACCCAGAATAGACCACCTCGCATCCTTTTATTCCTGAATTCCTTTATTCCTGAATTCCTAAGCCTACGCGTGCCTACGTGCAGTCATGTGGCTTGTACATGCTATATATAAAATTCTATGATTGGTGCATAAACCCGGATGCAGCAGAGTTACACAAGTGGAAGCACATGTAATGCACACTTTGAGCTTGTGAATAACTGAACAGGCCAAATAGATAAAGACAGTACATCTTGAACTTGTGGAGCTGAACAGGCCAAATAGGAACAATTCAGGGACTTTCTAGCTTCTGCCAACCAGTATTAACTGAGTCTTTTGCCTCAGCCACCACCCTTTGGAAGTTTGCCATTTATACCATCCCTACATGTCCCCCTTTATTATTTAGACGCGCATTATTGCAGCGCTTTGTACAAATAAGGAAGTTGTTCTATTGGTGGCATTCTATAAGCAGGCCTGCACGCTGGAATATACCTTGCCAAAAGAGATGAGAGGCATTGCATACAGCAGCAAGCAAGAATCCTAATGGCAATCCAGACAACAATATATTGAATAACCGCTTACAGCCATCCCATATTGGGAAGCCATCTGGGGCATCCAGAGCATTAACACAGAGCATTAATACAATGCTACTACATGAGCTCGGTATCTGAGAGATAAGCATACAATGGAGCTTAGTATGAAACCAGGCTAAACATTCTCGGAGGGTTTCAGGGCCGACACTCTTGACTGATGAGCGAAGTCGCATCAGGAAGGTTTTCCCTCAACTGAAATGTTTCCTCATCTAACCAGCCATCCATATCAAAATCCGACAAGTCGCAGGTAGCTCTAGAACAGGAATTCTCAACCTGCGCCCACGGCACCATTTCACATAATCATGAGCTCTTGTAACATGAGGCAAAAACATTGAATTCACAGTAAAGGTACTTACTCAGGATTTTATATACAGTGGTACCTCGCTTAAAGAACATAATGTGTTCCACAGGATTGCTCTTTAAGCGAGTTTGTTCTTTAAGTGAAACACCATTGTAAGTGACCAATTGTGACTTCTGGCGGGGGAGATTGCGAACCCCGGTTTATTTGTTAGGCGAGTTTTTGGTTGGTTTTAGTTGTTAAGTGAGTACCATTCAGAGAAAATTCTGTTCTTTAAGCGAAGCACTCTTTATGTGAGGTTTGACTGTATATAAAATAACAAACTAATCATCAACTGAATGTATAATGTCCTCTATGTGTTCCTCACCACCCATGGGACATTAGACATTCAGTTTATGATTAGCTTGTTATTATTAACAATATATAATTGTCCCCACTTTCAAAAAAGTTATGTACAGTATTTCTGTCCTGATTCTGTTCCTTTCGCTTTAATTAAGACATGTTTAATAAATTCTCCCTGAATCTCTTTTTATTAGTTTTTACTAATAAATTATTAATAAATTTTATTTGAAATTATTGATTTTTTTTTAATTAACGCAATCTTTGAGGAGGCTCTTTCTGAAGCCTCTGAAGCATCATTTAGCCCTGTGATGCCTGCCTGCCTGCCCCTCTCTCTGTGTGTCTCTGTCTGTCTCTCTCTCTCTCACTCACACACATCTTTAGACTCAATTTGCCCTCTGCATTTTCTTTCTATCCATAGGGATTCCTGATATATACACACTGGCTGCTGCTTCTTCCATGTCTAGGCCAGATGAGAAACTGCCAAAATGAAGGCACCTTTTGATGAGTTCATTCTGCAGTTCCTTTCACCTGACCTAGTGTGTGGAAGATTAGCTGGCCACACAAGGTTGCCATTACCAGGGCATGCCCAATTGTGATTTAAAAATACCACAATCTTTGAGGAGGCTCTTTCTGTGTATCCCACACACTGGCTGAAATCCTGTGGCTTTAACTAGTGTCTCATAAGACTGTCACCGCACCTGGCAATTTATCAGAACTTTAAAACTTCCTATTTCCCTCCCTTCTCCAACAAAACCTCTGACTCTCCTTCAGCTCCCTTTGGTCATGAGGAAGCCTTTGGGGTTATAGGACAGAAAATTTAATTTTCAGGAAAATTGTCCCTGCCACAATTTTAAAAGCAAGGCTCCCGCCTTCGTTCCATTTCCCCAAAGGCTCCCCTATGATGAAAGAGTTCCCAAGGGAGCCCCAGAAGCTTTGGGGGGAGGGAGGGAGTATCAGAACATTTTAATTTCTGAAATTTTAATTTCTGAAAAGATGCCATAGCTGAGACATCATCAGCCTTTCTTGACATGTGCTGAACTTCAGCTAGAGTTGGGGATACAGTTCTTTTAAAAGACCTTTCCAGCCTATGCGTGAGAGAGTACAGCTCCTTGAAAATGCACTTACTAGGGTGTGAAAAGGTGTCTTGCCTGGGGAGAGCCATGATCCAGATCCCTAGATTCTGGTTCAAAGAAGCAAGAATCCTTCCAGACCCATTATTTTTTGCAAATAATGTCCTTTATGCGATGTATAATTAATTTGCAAGTGTGTTAGGCAGAAGGAGTTAAGGAAGTGTAAGGTATTAATCATTTACTATTGTTAGCTCATAAAAATTCTCCCTTTTTCCACTTCGGCTGGTCTCAATGTTTAGCGTCAAGCATCATTCCAGGTTTCTAAAAATGGGTTTGTATTTCCGTACCAAGGAGCAGGTCACATTCTTATTAGAGCAGAACTCTTTAGCATGTTAATGACAAAATTCACACCAGTGGCCCCTTTTGTTCTCAGAAGTAATATATGATTTGGGTAGCACTTAATGAGCAGGAAAGTGGCAATGCCAAAGTCATAGATCGAAATGTAAGATTAATATTGGCACAAGGGATAACATCAAAGAGAAAATTCACATGAATCCACCCAGTCATTGTCCATGCCAATTAAGGAAGGTTAACAACTTGCACCATGGTTTTCAGACTGGGCCTCTCTGGCCCTCACTCTCTCAAGCATAGCATAATTTAGGCCATGAGTAAAAGGGTCACAATAGGAATGAACTCATATTAAATGGCTTTATTTGTGAAAGGAAAACTGCTTGGCAAGGCTTGGGGTGGGGTAGTCAAGATCTAACCCAGGGGTTCCCAATCTTTTTACACTCTAGGTCTGACCATGCCCCCCACTGGACAGCTGAGCGGGCAGGATCATGCCCCCTGGAAGCAGAAGCAGGTGCATTTATGGCTGTCGTAAATGTGACCAGTTCCGGGTTTACGACAGTTGTAGGTTCATTTACTCATGTGCAGACACATTTTACAGCTGAAGTAAATGCAGCCTCTTCCACTTCCAGATGTGGTGGCGGCACAGGCCACATGAAATGGTGCCGTGGGCTGGGTCCAACCCATGGGCCATAGGTTGGGGAACCCCTGATCTAACCTATAGCCCGCCATTATCAGTGCTAATACTTTAGTCTTATAAATATACATACAGCAGTGTCAGCCCATGTCCTTTTGCTGTCTGAAGCAGAGTGCAAAGGTTAATCTGTGATGGTGAACCTTGGCACCCCAGGTGTTCTTGGAATTCAATTCCCAGAAGCCCAAGTCAGCATTCCTGCTGATCAGGGCTTCTGGGAATCGAAGTTCAAGAACACCTGGAGTGTAAAGGTTCACCATCACTGGGCTAAGTGCGTCTCTTACCAAAGTCATTTGCACAGGACTTAAGACTCACCATTTAGCGTGTTTGTGCACACACACATGCACACGCACACTCACATCCCCAGAAATAAAGTAAACCTTTAACATCCCCCTAAGTATCATTGCCTTGCCATTGCAAGGGTGCTTGTGTGGTTTGATGAGGCTATGGGCTACGCCATATAGGGCCACCCTAGACAGACAAGTCACAGTGATCCACTGGAGAAAGAAACAGTGGCCCACTCCAGTATTTTAGCCATGAAAACCCAATGGACAATATCAAAGGCTAAAAGATACGGTGCCGGAAGATGAGCCCCTTAGATGGGAAGGTGTCAAACATGTTACTGGGGAAGAGCAGAGAACAAGTACAGGTAGCCCCAGAAAGAGTGGAGTGGCTGGCCTAAAGCTGAAAGGATGCTCAGCTCGGGATGTGTCTGATGGTGAAAGGGAAGACCAATGCTGTAAAGAACAATATTGCATAGGAACCTGGAATGTAAAACCTATGAATCAAAGTAAGCTGGATGTAGTCAAACACGCGACTGCAAGACTGAACATCGACATCCAGGGAGTCAGGGAATGGGAATATTTAATTCAGGTGACCTACTGTTGTGGGCAAGAATCCTCAGAAGAAATAGGGTGGCCCTTATAGTTAATAAAAGAGTGAGGAAGGCAGTAACGGGATCCAAACTTAAAAATGACAGAATGATCTCAGTCCAACCCCAAGGCAAGCCATTCAACATCACAGTAGTCCAGGTCTATGCCCTAGCCACAGATTCAATGAGCATACTCTGGTTGTGACTTAGTGCTGGATTTTAGCCACACAATTTTTAAAAATGAGATGCCAGATCTGCTGCCTGAGGTAACCACCTCACTTTGTCTAATGTTAGGAACCATACTGAACCCCCTCCTGAGGGCCTCCTCCATCTGACACTGGAAAGATATTAAACTATACCAGCTTGCCTGTCATCTAAGATCATTGGGGGATGGGGCTCTTTCTTAACTTTTATATGTTGATGGAGTGATCATTCTCCATTGTGGTATCCCAGCAATGAAATATCCTTTCTGTGTGAACTGGAAAAACAACCAATACTTCAACTGGTTTTTTAAAGAAACAGCTCAGGATTTTTTTTTTCTTGCAAAGGCAATTTAATTGATTATCTGTCTGATTTATTGAGTCTGCTGCCTTTTCATTATTTTGTTCTGATTATGGGGCTTTTATCACTCTAATTACATTTTGCATACCATTTTGGTATCCATAGGGAATAAGGGGAACTTAAGAATGACTTTTAAAAGGGACTGTGGTGGCTTAGTGGTAAAGATGCTCTGTTTGATGACTGGTCAGCAGTTCGAGACCCGATTGCTGCAGGACACAATGAGCTTCCATCTCTGTCCTATCTCCTGCCAACCTAGCAGTTCAAAAGCAAGAAATTACAAGTCGATAAGTAGGTACCGCTTCAGTTGGAAAGTAAACAGTGTTCCATGCACTCCAGTATCTAGTCATACCTGCCACATGTCTACGGAAACGTCTGCAGATGCACACAGCACTGACTCTTTGTCTGTAAACAGAGATAAGCATTGAACCCTAGAATTGGGTACGGCTGGCTTTTAAAGAAAATGTGACCATTATCTATCACTTTAATTACATTTTGCATACCATTTTGGTATCCATAAGGAATAAGAGCAACTTAAGAATGTTTTGCATACTTGGTAAATAAACAACTTGTTTGTTCTTTCTTAGTTTACTTTGCAAGCAATACATAGTACTGCTTATAGTACTATTGCAGCATTGTGCAATTTAAAATTATTGATTTATAGTTGAATCCCAGGTTACAAACACCTCGAGTAATGTAATTATTGTGGTTCAAAAGGAAATCCATTGAAAACGTCTTAGATAACTTTTTTGCCATATGAACAGTTTTTTTGGCATGGTGGGTGCAATTGTGCCATTTTTCCAACTGCTTTGGTAGCCTCCACCACTTCCCATGGCAGCCGGAGGGAATGGAGAGCATTTCCACTCCATTTCTGGAATTTTCAGTGCATTTTGACAGCTAAAACACTGAGTTTTTTGCACTTCTGGGTGGCGGGGGAGCTTACAGCTGATTGTCAGGGATGGGTCTGGCACATTGCCATAGCTGGCCACTAGAGGCCCCTGTCAGAAGTGCTGACAATGGATTCAAAACCAATTAATCCCTTCTGAAGATCAGAAAAAAAGTGAAAGAAATATTATCTGTTCAAATCTCTTTATAAAGTGGTAAAAATGCGGTGAAAAATTCCAAAGTGCACTTCATAAAGAGTTTGGAACAGAAAAAATGTTTGTTTGTTTTTTACTTTTTTTTGACCTCCCGAATGGATTATTTGGTTTCAATGCATTCCTATGGGAAACCATGCTTCAAGATGCGAAATTTTCATGATACAAAAAACCCACGGAATGAGTTCCACTGTATATGGAATTATAGGTAAAATTCAAAACAAGTTAGAATGTTAAAATGATCAGATTAATTTTGACGAGAAGCAGGCTACTTCAGTAGTGTTGTTGGTTATTTACTAGATTTTCTTTTGTACACATAATAGGGCATAAATTGAATGCACCTAAATGCTGCATTGGTGGTGTCTCTCTCTGTTTGTAACATGTTTGTAAGCTACCTTCTGAGACCATCTCACGAAAAGTATTACCACATGATTCCCATTGAAGAAAGTGCAAACAAAGATATCGCCAGATTGACTGCAGGCAAAAAGAACTCACCAATGGTATGCCAAAGTAGTCCACCAGGTGTTTGGGGGATACAACTCCCACTAGGTGTGTAGTGGCCCTTCTGATATTTTTTATTTATACTGCCAATTATAAGGCACAGATCAAAAACACCTGGAGAGGATGCAGTTAGCCATCCCCAATTACACAGACACACCATGAATGGAACACATATACACATAATGATTCAGATTCACGTTTGAAGACATGACTCTGCTGATGCTGTAGGCTAGCTATAACCTCATGAAAGAAAACGCTGTAATTCCTGTTTTATGGACTCACTCAATCCTGCTGCCCCAGAATATATTCACTTAAAATATGCATGTTTTGAACCAGATTTTTTGCCTGAATAAACGAGTACAGTTTTTTTAAAAAAAACCTCTGCACAGTTATCTTCTGTTTGCTACCGAAAAAGCAATTTAATGCACCAGCAGCAGTTGCCTATTACTCAAAGAAAGCAAAACAGGAGTCAAGGCGGGTGGATTTAAAGGCAGAAGATAGTACTATTATGTATCACTTGCAAAGTAAACAAACAATCTCCATATAGCTGTTTTCTAATTACAAGGCCCTTTCATAAACTGTAAATGCTAACATGGGAGAGGTAAATCATAGCAATTTAATTAATAAAACAATTTAGACAATTAAACCCATATGTGCACATCCTGGGGCACAACATCAATAATAAAAGCTTGCAGGCATATTTTGGAGATTTTATGCAATCGTTTGTAGATCTTGTAGTCAATAATTGGTACAAACAAGTTAACTCTCCTGTTTAAGATAAAGCTGATATTATTGAGGGCATCATCACACTCACAGACTTCTTTGCTTTCAGTCATTCATTGATCTTATTGTTAAATTTGCTTACTTGCACAAGAGCATATATTCTGTAACACACTGCCGCTCTCTTTGGTTGATACTAGAGCCGTAGAAGTTAGAGGACATTTCTGTGTTTGAAATAAGTATTGGAAAATCTGTTGGTGTTGCTTTCTCTGGTGTTCACATTTTTAAAGGCCTTCACAAATATACGATTTGTGAATTCTAGTAAATTCTTCACACACACACTAAAGGAACTGAAATGACATTTTCAGCTGACTGTTCTGGTCAAATGTGACAGCCTATTTCTAGCAAGGAAAGGACCATCTTGTACCAGTCTGTCATATATGTGTTAAAAGATGAGGAAGCTCTCAGCTATCCAGATTCTTTACTAACACAATTGAATATACTGTACAAGGATTCCAACCCAGACATTTAAGAATTAAGCACTCTGTCTGTCAATTTCAGTTTCTCCTTTTGTTCAAGCTTCAGAAAATTCAGATTGATTATATAGTACATTTAAATTGACATTTGAGAAAGTATCAATTTAATCTTGTATTGTGGTTATACACATTATATATTTTTTATTTGTTCTACACTGTTTAAATTGAAAATTCAATAAAAACTATTAAATAAATAAATAAATAAGAAAAAATAGAATGCATACGCCCACTATCCTTAACTGAAAATCATTCCCTACTTAAAGGCCTATCCAAACCAAGTGGGGTAGAAAGATAAAGAAAATTTGGAAGGGATGCCCCGCAGTTGAAAAATTAGTACATGACATTTCACTCAGAAGGCATTAGCAGTAGTTGGTAGCATGGGGTGGGGGTGGGGAGATACTTCTCCACACCACCGCAAAGGAGGGCAATCCCCTTGATTCTTGGGCTGCTGATAGAACATCTGTTCACAAGGCCTACCCCACTATGGTCAGATATACTGCACTTCTATTTAAAGTATAGTAAGAGCTTAGTGCAGGGGTTCTCAATCTAAGGCCCATGGGCCGGATCTGGCCTGTGGCACCATTTCATGTGGCCCCCACCTCCCCAAGAGCATTCAAGAAACAAAATGGTAACCCCTTTGATGCTGTTGGGACAAAATGGCCACCTGATCATGCAGGCAGGGCAAAATGGCCAAAGCTGACTGAGAGAACATGACCCAACTCCCAGCTTGAAAACATTGGGAACCTCTGGCTTAGTGGGTTGAATCAGCTGGGGCCAGGGAATGGAATGTCACATTTCCAATGAGTCTTCATGTTATCCTGCTATGGTAATAGAGTAGACCCTACTGCGAGGGACTCAATGCTGAGCATCAGGTGGCAGTAAACTAGCCTGACAAACCCTGAGAACTAACAGCCATAAGTGCCAAAGTCCACAGGGAAGGGTGATGGTCCCCAAGTGGATTAAATCCCACTTGAATCCATCTTGATGAAGGGCAGCAGCTCCATCAATCCTGGCCTGGGGCTGATGATGATTTTGTGTGCCAAAAGGCCTCAGGTCCAGAAAGTGACTCATGGAACTGAATCAGTGGTTATGGGGTCATGCTGCAATGCAGAAGACACATGAAAGGCCAAGGCATTATATTTGCAGGACAGTCTTCTTGGCTGATTGCCATGATGATCACCAATATTCAGAATCAGATAAGGCACAAGAAGAAGAAGCATGTGGTCAATGTGGTTTAATTAATGCCTTATCACTTGTATATGCGCAGGCAAATTACATGGCCCCAGAGTGCCTCCTGAAGGAGCTGCTGGTAAACCTCTTTTGAATACTTTACACTCAGCTAGAAGACCATAGGAAGGTTGCCTAACTCAGAAACAACTTGATAGCAGATAATTATTTTTAATAAGCTATTTTTAAATTTGACTCTAGGCATATGGATTCATATATGAAAATTACATGCAGTTATGTATTCTTTTCACCTCTTTTTGAGGGATGCATAAGTGTTGACTCTACTGTGTTCATTAATAAAACAGTTAAGGATAGTGATGCCCTTTATGCCAGAGGTTGGAACATTTCCTAGAATACCACAGCCAAAATTCTGGGATTTGTCTGACAAAATAAGTAACTCTTCCCATCTGTCTGGCTCTTCCAGGTGACCTTCCATATCTATCTGGGGAGTCTACAGTATCCTGTGGTATGAATATAATTAATATATATTTAAAATATTGCCATTTCCGAACAATTTTTAAATCTGTCACGCACCTCCAGACTTTCGTTCATCCCAACTTAAAGGAAGTTGCCCCCAAACTTTTCACCCACTCAACACACACTTGACAGAGGCTTGGGAAAATTTTGACTCCAAAGCTGAGGACTGACTAGATTTTGTAAAGTCCCCGTTTCACTTTGTATGTTAACAGAGAGAATGATTGTATCGCTTCAGATGTCGCCTGGATGGAATCTTTGAAAACATGAATGAAAAGACCCCCTTCTCTTAGCTTTGGTTTAGGCTTCTGACATCCAGATTTCTATATTCTTTGTTGACCCAGAAGAACATTGTAGAATTGACAAGAGAGCCTGTGTGGCATGGAATAAACGGGCCACAAGGGAGCTTACTTTCATTCCCTGAATTCCACTACCGATGGAGATAGAAGGCACTTTAGAAGAATTACAGCAATCCGTAAAAGGAAATATTTTCTCAGGATTCATTCACAGTGGAGGGAAACATTACCACAATTGTTTTCACTGAAAATAAAATTTCAACACATAAATCTTTGTTATGGCAAATGTTTGACACTGTTCTGTGCTCAGTTTGAAAGCTGTTGCCACCGAGTCTGAATATGGAGGACGATAATTACGTTGCTGTTTTCCTTTTTTTCCCATATACAAACTGCTCAAAACATTTTAGCAGACAAATAGGGCATTAACAAATAAATGTGTAGGCAGAGGCCCTTTTATAATTGAATCTTCCTCCCCCCACTCCAAAAGTTGAAGAGGCTTTTTAGAAATATATATTGCTGGTTCTCCCGTTAGGTAGAATGGGGTGACTACTTAAAGTGCCAGATGTTTGGAATCAGAAGGCACAACCTCCCACCCTTTCCCTATAAGCTCTCTAATGGTTCAATTTTATTCTCCCCCCCCCCCCCATTAAAGGAAAGATGTGTATAAACCATGTAGATCCCATATATTAGGTATGATAGAGAGTCTGGCCAGGTTATTCTGCTATGGTAATAGAGTAGACCCTACTACCAGTGACTCAACGCCAAGTGTCAGGCAGCAGTTAACTAACCTGACCACCCTGAGGACTAATGGCCTTGAGTGCCAAGTCCACAGGGAAGGGTGATGGTCCCCAAGTGGGTTAAATGCCACTTGAATCCATCTTGATGGAGGGCAGAAGCTTCATCAATACTGGCCTGGGGCTGGTGAGGTCTTTGTGTGCCAAAAGGGCTCAGGAACAGAAAGTGACTTGCAGAACTGGATCAATGGTATGGGTGTCATTCTGTGATGCAGAAGGCATATGAAAGGCCACTGCATTATATGCTCAGGGCAGTCTTCATGGCTGATCGCCATAATGATCTCCAATATTCAACTGAGACGGAAGGCTAGTTCAGAGAGCTCATACACAACTTGTCCAAAATACAAAAATAACTCTACCAGCATTTGTAGCTTTGGGGAAACTGCACAGTCCCAGGGCACCCCCCGAAAATGGGAATGGTTAACCACTTCTAAAAACTAAAAATGGT
Source organism: Furcifer pardalis (assembly GCA_030440675.1). Taxonomy (NCBI): domain Eukaryota; kingdom Metazoa; phylum Chordata; class Lepidosauria; order Squamata; family Chamaeleonidae; genus Furcifer; species Furcifer pardalis. Next base: position 121,241,008 of record CP126891.1, read on the forward strand.
CACCATAAGTTTGAAATGACATGATGGTACTTTATTGTTTTTGTGGTCTTTGACCAGCCTTTACAATAGAAAAAAGTTTCACAGTTTGTTAACAATAATAAAGAGTGATAAAACAGTACAGCATATCCTCTAGTCAAAAATTTTACGTAACTGAGTAGCTTGATAAAAAATATTTGGCTACCTAGTATGTGAGTGTAAGATCCTCATCCGTTAGAAGAAAATCAACATAAAATCTTTCATTATGGTCCACAAATTTAGAAATAACTGGGGCAATTAAAGCATCTCTTGAGTCTTCATAAAGAGGGCATTGTAATAGGATGTAATATACAATTAACATTATCAGTTATCATTACCCCTACTGTATACTAGGACCCTGTATTGAAAAGTTATATTTTCAACACTTTACTTATTAATAGAGGACCTATTAATCATCTCTATTAACTAGGTTACTGTGGATAAATTTAAATTTTAACAAGGTATGTTTTATTTTATTTATTTCTGATTATGTTTATGTTTCTGTCCAAGTGCCATCAAACTATTGCAAAAAATATTGAGCAATAATATTATCAAGAATGACTCTAAAAATAATTACAGTAAGTTTTACTACCAGTGATGGGCATCATGAGGTGCCTGTTATCCCAAACAGTCTTTACATGCTTCAAAAACTCCCCCATAATGTTATTATTGCCTATTTTAAAGGTGCCAAAAGCCAAATGCACAGTCTACCACCAAGAATAAGCAGTGTAGCTTTCTTGGCCGCTTTCTCACCTTCCCATTGGCTACTTAATGTTTATTTTAATTTATTTTACCTTTTTAGTGGTTAAGCATTGTTCAGAAATTTGAAAAATAGCAATTCTGAGACTTAATTATCTTAATTGCACGGGGAAGTCTTCAATTAGAGTAATTACTTCCTGGGGTAAGACTTCCTTCTGTGTTAACTGGCAACACTTATTTCCCATTACATGTCTCAAAAGTCAGAGTCCCTTTTAACATCAGAGAATCACAGAGGGACCATTTTCTGATGCCTAAATAGTACCTATCAACACATTTAGCAGGAAATAGCAAGCCGTTGTCAATCCATACAGGAAGAAGCCAGGAAATAAATATTCCAAGTGAAGATTTCTTCATTAAACTGGAACAATAAAGGTACAGAAATGTAATTTCAAACAAAGAGTAATAAATAATATGGATTACAGTATTAGGTAAATTACAATAGATTAAAAAAAGGGTTAAATAGCCAGGAACATAGATTGGAAGCTGTGTGCAGTACCTAACTATCAACATAGAAAGAGCCTCCTCAAAGATTGTGGTATTTTTGAATCGCAATTGAGTGTACACCAGGCAATGGCAACTTTGTGTTGGCTAATCTTTCTCACACTAGGTCAAATGAAACTTCTGTAGCTTCATTTTGACAGTTTCGTGTCTGGCCTAGACACGGAAGAAGAAGAACACATTTAGGAGAAAATAACAACATTGTCGATCCGAAGGAAGCCAGGAAATAAATATTCCAAGTGAAGATTGGTTCATTTAACTGAAACAATTAAGGTACAGAACTGCAATTTCAAGCAAAGAGTAATAAACAATATTAATTATTAGGTAAGTTGCAATTGGGGGATTGCGATGGCTTAGTGGTTAAGATGCTGAAATTGAGGACCAGAAGTTCAGCAGTTCAAGAGCTGAGTGCTGCATACTGGTGATACCTATGGGAACAGATGATCTCCCCCAGAGGCTTCATGTAGATATTAAATAGGAGAGGTGAAGAGGAACAAGCTCCTCACACTGTTTTGAAACTGGGAATTGCACCCAAACCCATTCCCCAAATTCCTCACCACTCATTTAAACCAACCTAAAAACAGTTTTCAAAGCAAGAAAAATCATCAGGACTGCACACAATCCTGTGGATTCAGTCTGTGTTTGGGGAAAAGGTACTCTGATTAGAACCCAATTGACCACTTATCTTTTTTGGGCTACTACTATCTGATTTGGCACTATGTCTGAGCTACTATTCATGTATTATCATATTGCAATGCACTGCTATAAACACTCAATGTCTTACTGAAAAAGCATTGTCACTGCCAATCTAAAAGCAAAAAGATAGAGAAGTAGCCAGTGATGGGATGTAACAGGTTAGCACCAGTTCGCCAGAACCGGTAGTAACTTTTCCCAGTGTCCTGGAGAACCGGTAGCAGCTTTGGGGGTGAACCACCTTCGGGGCTTACCTTTTCACTGATTCCCCCACCGAGCATGCGCGCCAAGCACTTGGTGTGCATGAATGCCTACAGTGCTTGGCGCTTATGCACGGCCTCCTTGCTGTTCTCCCAAGCAGGGAGGAGGAAGAGAAGCTGCTAGCCTGAAGCTCCCTATAACCTGCTCCCCAGGGTAAGTGACTCACCTTTGGATGTGGTGTGTCTGTGTGTATTTTAATGTGTATTTAATACCTTTAGCTATATTGACGGATTACCACAGTTCCTAAAAAGGCCTAGCGGCCTGGCTTGGGGTTTTTAAACAAAGTCTTGGAGTTACCTCATCAATGAGCTACACCTGTGCTGTACCAATTGCTGTTCCAATTGGAGAACCCTTAAGGAGGTACAGCTGTTTTACATTTACATTAAGGCATATTATCCTAGAGAACTGATACAATGACTATATCCATCTTGCAACATGGTGCTGCCCAGGCACTTATACTAGCAGGTAAGTGACAGGTTTGTGTTTGGGGTGGGTGGGTGGATGGGTGGATGTTTTGGTGTATTTTAATGTAATGTTTATTTATTTATTTATTTATTTATTTATTTATTTATTTATTTATTTATTTATGGGTTTGTGTTGTGGGTGGGTGGGTGCTTATTTTTATGTTATGTTATTTTTATTATTTTTAATGTTTTTTTCCTGACATTAGCTCTGCCCACACTGTGATGACGTCATGGTGGGGTAGTAAAAAATTTGACATCCCACCACTGGAGGTAGCCATGTTTCTTCCTTACAAAAGGAATTCCACAACTGTGGCACTCCTGGTGGCACAGTAGTTAAACTGCTTTACTGCTACCAAAAGGTTTTGAGTTTGATCCTGACCAGGAATCCAGGTTGACTCAGCCTTCCATCCTTCCTAGGTCAGTAAAATGAGTACCCAGCATGTGTGGGGCAAAATGCTAATTAACTTGTGAAGCTCCCAGAGAGTACACTGAGTACTATGGGGTGGTATAGAAGTGTGATTGCTTTTGCTTGTCTTTGCCTTCTAAAGTCCTCTGGCTGCTAGTCCACACCAAATTTCCAAGCAGAAAACAGATCTATACAACAGATCTATACAACATCGAGTATGACTACGTAGCAGGAAAAAGATGTTTTGATCCACCATGACCTACAGTTTTTGCAGTCAGGTCTCTGCCGGTTTCCATGGGGGAAATTACTTTAGCATCTGGGCAATAAATAATTATCATTTTGCAGGAGTCAGCAGGGGCAGAGAAAGCTGCCTTTGCATAGTCCTTCAACTGTGGCAGCTGTCTTTGATCTGACAAAGTGCCCAATGGCAATTTCCACTAGGACATGCCCTCCCTGTTTTTCCAAGGAGACAGTGGTAATTTGTTGCAGTGCTGACTATGGAGAGAAAAAAATTGGAGACAACAAGTGCTTGGTTGAGGGGAGATCTAACACCATCATGAGCAGAAGAGTAGCATGCCTTGGCGGGGCCCCGTATAAAAATTTGTTTGGGGGCCCTTAGGAAGGGTAAAGATTTGTTTTGCTTACGCACGTTGGGGGCCCCCGTGGCCCGGGGGCCCCGTATAATTGATACGGCAGATACGGCGGTAGCTACGCCTCTGATCACGAGCCCTTCTTTTCACCAGATCTGGCGATCACAAAGGACAAGAAGCAGAGAATAGTAGTACTGTATCAGCAAATGAGAACAAAATTAAACCACCTCTCCTGACTGAATAACAAAAAGACGATTCACTGCTAAGCATGTAGTCACCAGTTTTTAATTCGATTTCATCTGTGCCTAATCCGATGCAAATTGCAAAGTTCTGCAAATGGCCAATGTGGTCGTTCCCTCAAGCAGGTTAATTTCTTCTGCAGTACAATTAAGAAGAACCTCTTTCAGTTATTCCACTCAACAAGATCTACCATGTAACAAGCTGGGACTGGATGTTTTTGTTTTTATTATTATTTACTTTACCACCCTTTCAGAAAACATTGTTCTAATTGCAATTTAATACAGTATTAAAGAGAGTTGTGGTCAACCCTGAGAAGGAGGGCTAAACCAAAGCATTTTACCTTCTGAGGGGCAGAAGAAGATGGTGTCCACTTCTGATATTTTTTAAAGAAGACACCTAGACTGGCAATAATCAGGACTAGTACTGCTTATCATAGCTGAGACAACAGTCTTGTTTAAGGGAGCTAAGCAATAAGTGCACCAACACACCCTATGGAACAGATGAAAAAGGCCAGGGACTCAGGAGTAACACAACCAGGGCAACTGCTATCATCACCTAAGACAGTTACCCAACCATGCCTAATGGTAAAGCCAAGCCAACTGAGCTGCAGAGCAGACATATATTTGCTTCCTCCACACTTCCTATTTTCTAGTGCACTCTTGGGGTACTCTTGAAAAATAGAAGGGATGCAGCAACCCTTAGTGGTAGTATGAAACCTCCATGATTCATCAAGGGACACAAACACACAAGAACAGCTGACACACATTGGGTTAAATAAGCCTCCATGTAGAAAATCTTAACATGTGAAGCTAGCCATTATGTCTGTAAGGGCTGTCTTGTGCTACAAACATTCCAAGTCCCAAAGGATACATTATATAAATTATATGCAGGACTGCCATCCTCAGCACAGAGCATTTTCTTCCTAATTAAAACAAGGCTATTTGTCTGTTGGTAATGCAGACAAACATGTAATAGATTACAATAGACGATGCATTGTACCATGATAGATTACGATCTTGATTTGCTTTTAATTAATTTATTTATTTATTTACATTTCTATACCGCCCTTTTCACCGGGGTGACCCAGGGCGGTAATACTATTTAATACTATTTTAATACTATTAATACTATTTTAATACTATTTAACCTCTGAATAATTGTTGTAACTGATATTCTACTGTAGCACTGAACATGCCCTGGTCTTCCTGTTTTTGCCAAAATTATAAAACAATTATGTAATGTCATTGTATGTGCTAGCTAGGGCTAATGTGGGTTGAGCAAGTTTAGGAGGTTTGAGGGAAACATTTATGCCCCCAGCACCATTCCTGGGCCACCTGGAGTTCCAGAATGACCAATTTTAGCCTTTAGAAAAACTATATAGTTTTTTGTTTTTTTGTGGGTGGAGATCTTTAGGGGACATCCCTGCCCCAAAAAGTGAACGCTTGTTTAGAGGCCTCCAATACTACAAAAAGGAAATTGCACTCTGTGGTGTAGAAAAGTTAGGATTTCCCTGTATTTTTCAAATGGGTGGCTCTTGGGAACCTTTGGGAGCCCACATGCTAAACATTACTCACATTTAGATTCAATGGAAGTTACAGTCCAAGAACATCTGGAAGGCTACACATTGGTTATCTCTGCTCTACAGCTAAAAAAAATTTTTTTAGACTGTACCTCCCAGAATCCTGCAACCATCATGACACTGTTAAGGTCTGTCTGGGGGATGCATGGTGTCTATGTATTATACAGACAGCACATCAGACTGAGCAAATTGTTAAATAATTGTTGGAAAGTATTTTATTTTATTTTCCTTTTGGGGTACACAGAAAGAGCCTCCTCAAAGATTGTGGTATTTTTTTGCTCCACAATCAGGCGTATCCCAGGCAACCTTGTTGTGCCAGCTAATCTTTCTCACACTACATCAGACCAAGGGAACTACAGAATGAATTCATAAAAGGTGGGTTCGTTTTGGCTTAAAGTCCTACTTAGACATGAAAGAAGATTTTCCTATTAACATTTACTCTGTTAATTGTTAATTGTTCTCCCTTGCCAGCCGGGCGGGGAGAACGAGGAACACCTGGGGACTCCAGGCAGGCAGCTACAAAAGAACTTTCCTGCCGCCGCCGCCGCGAGACCAACGCCGGACGCTCCGAATGTTCTCCCTTGCTGGCCGGGCGGGGAGAACGAGGAACACCTTGGGGCTCCAGGCGGGCGGCTATAAAAAGAACTTTTCTGCCGCCGCCGCCGATTAAGGATGCCAGTCCCGCTACTACCGCTACAGCTGAACCACGGCCAGCCACTCCTCCAGATAAATGCATATTTACAAATTGAAATATTTATAAGGGATGAGGACTTTCCCTATTGCTTTGTACTGTATATCCATGATTGTTTTTTGCATTTTTTTTGACTGTAATGTATTTATTCTTTTATTATTTTTTATGAAGGTTTTGTTGACCACATTGATTGTATTATACTTGTTATATTGTATGTATATTATGTTTTCTCTTGCAACATTGTTATCCGCTCTGGGTTGCTTCAGCAAGAAGAGCAGCAGTGATGGGATGTCCCCGGTTCCAGACGGATCTCTGGAACCGGTAAGACTAATCCCGGAGAGTTTTCCGGGAGGGGAGTCCACTTTTGAGGCGTCCGGTTCCGGACGCCTCACCAAAAGAATTTTTTTTTTTAAATCTGAGCTAAAATGGCTCCAATTGACTGCGCATGCGCAGAAACTCAATTTGACGCATTGCGCATGCGTCAAATTGAGTTTCTGGACATGCGCACTAAATTGGAGCCAAATGGCTCCAATTTTAAAAAAAAAATCTTCTGAAGCTGGATGGGAGGTTCCCCGTCCATTCATTTATCTCCCCCCTCCCAGCCTCCAGCTCCACCCTAAGAGAAGGGCACCTCCCCTAGCCGGCTACCTGGCTCCCACAGGCACGTTGGTGCCTGGCCGCGCTGTCCGCCCACGCCGCGCCGCGCCGCGCCGCGCCGTCCGCCCGCGCCGCGCCGTCCTAGGGTCTTGGGCCCAACAAACCCCCATGCCCTGGGTAAACCCGGCGGGGCTCGCCACCGCCGCATCCTCTTCTGTCGGGCGCCTGGAGCTTCCTCGGGCCGTTGCCTTTTCGGCCCGGCTCTGGCTGCAGCCACGGAAGGTAAGTGAGGCTTTTATATTTTGGGTGGGTGGGTGGGTGATTTAATTGTGTTTTGGGTGGGTGGTTGTACTTTTATTTAATTTTTATTTTATTTATTTCTTTATTTTATTTCTTTAAGTTAATTACGGGTCTGTGTGCCGTGTTTATTATTTTTTTTTATTTTTATTTTTGCCTTGCCCACAACGTCATGATGTCATGACGTTGGCTCCGCCCATGACGTCATGACGTCATGACATTGGCCACGCCCATGACGTCCGTGACGTCATGGCGTGGTAGTAGAATTTTTGACATCCCATCACTGAAGAGCAGCATATAAATTTGAATTTAATAATAATAATAATAATAATAATAATAATAATAATAATAATAATAATAATAAGAAGAAGAAGAAGAAGAAGAAGAAGAAGAAGAAGAAGAAGAAGAAGAAGAAGAAGAAGCCCTTTTCTGTTTTCTTTCTGGCTATGGCTGCTGTTTTATCATTTAGCACAATGTAGCACCTTAGTTATTTCATTTTTAAAACACGCCAGCATAAAATTCCAATATTTTGATTGTTGCCACAATTGGCTGGGACTGCAGTGGCTGTTATCAAGTAGACAGCCAATAAATAGCGACAGGTGTTTGATTCTCTTCTTTCCCCCCAGTCCAATTCCAAACTGCTAAGCGTAGTTGTGATTTGGTGTGTACCCTTTATCATAACATGGAGTGGTGTGGTGTCAACATAAGCAATGCTGCAGTGGCTATGGGCAAAATGTCATATCATGTAATGTTGTTATGAGACATTGTTAAGATGCAAGCCCTGATTTTCTTCATCAGAGCTTCTAACTCTTATTATAGTACGTCGCAGTGCTTGATAAATTACCTGGAGAGGTTTTGGGTGTTGTTATTCCTGTGAATCTTAACATATTAGCTACTCTCCTCTCTTTAGTTAAAGATTAATGGACACCCATGCTAGATTGTTCTATTATCATCTAGGTCTGCCATTGAACATTAATAACAAACTGCTCACAACTATGCAGTGTAAATCTTTTACATAGGCAAGGGAAATTCACAGCCTGTATACCAAATCTGGCTGGTGCATTTTCCCAATCTCACCCCGTGGAGAATGCCCCTCTCTTGAAAATCCCATCCATCCCCAGATATTGCAGGCCATGGATTAAACAGGATTCCTCTGTAGAATCCTTGGCTTCCCAACTGAGAAGGAGAGAAATTGATTGAGATCGTTGTTACTGATCAGTTGCTGGCATTCTTGAGGATAGCAATAGCATTTCAGTTGGGGTTTAGGCCATGGCACAGGACCAAAATAGCACTGTTTGCTCTGCACCATAACTTCTTAAGGGAGACTGACTTGGGAGTGTAAACCTGTTAATACTTCAAGATCTCTCATTTTTTTAAATACCATCAACTTGAAGGTATGGAAATCAGTTGTCTAGTAATTTGCTGGCTTCAGTCCTTCCTCGATGGTTGTGTCCAGATGGTTCAGTTTGTGGATGTAGTTTCAACCCCTCAGGTCCTGCAGAGTTCTAGCATCTCCCCAATGCTTTTTAACATCAACATCAGGGGTTCCCAACCAGTGGTGCCATTTCATGTGGTGCCCCCCACCCCTCCAAAGACATTTGAGAAACAAAATGGCCATACCTTTGAAGCTGTTGGGACAAAATGACCACTCTCATTGTGCAGGCAGGGCAAAATGCCCATCCAGCCCTCGAAGCTGACTGAGAGAGCATGACCTGGGCCCTGGCTTGAAAAGGTTGGGGACCCCTTATCTACCGTACATGAAGCTGCTGGGTGAGGCCATCCAGAGTTATGCGGCTCCTTGTCATCAATATGCTGACAAAATGCAGTTTTATCTCTCCTTCATCTCATCTGTAGTAGATCCAGTGATGGGCTCAAAAAAAAAATTACTACCACACTGTGGGTGTGGTATGGTGGGTGTGGCCAGGGGGAAAGCCCTGTGTTGCATTGGAATTAGAACTACTTTATTTCAAAACTTGGATGGGCAGGGCCAGCCAGAATTTCTTCCATCGGTTCTGGTGAACTGGTGTGAACCTGCTGATGCCTACCATTGAGTAGATCCTTTCTGGGCCCTACAGCATTGCCTTGACTCAACAATGGACTGGATGAAAGCAAATAAGTTGATGTTGAATCCTGACAACACAGATAACTTGCTGTTGGGAGGTTCACTAGGTCTAGATAAAGTTTATCATCACCTAAAGAAACATGATCACAACTTAGGTATGGTGTAGGACCTGGTTCTCTTGATAGATAAGTGAATATCTGCTTATCTGAGAGAAAATAAAACAAAACAGCAAAAAAAAAGAAAGAAACTACAAAAATATTGTGGCACCTTAAAGACTAACTCCTATATTTAACTGTGAGCTTTCATGGACCAAGTCCACTTCATCAGACATAGGAGTGAGGCCTTATGACATCAATTTATACACATAAAATCTGCTGTGGCTAAATCTGCTCCCCCCCCCCCCATCTTCAGCAGATTGCCCAGTTGGTCCCCATCTGGATAGGAAGTTTTTAACCACACCACTTCATGCATCGATATCATCAAAAACTGATTACTGCAACACTCTTTACATAGGGCTGCTCTTGAAGGTGGTACAGAAGCTCTAGCATGTCCAAATTATGGCAGCCAGGATGGTTTCTGGGGAATGTAAATTCGATCATATCTCCCCAATCTAATCCCTCCTCATTGGCTCCCTCTAAGCTTCTGTGTCATGTTCAAGGTGTTAGTGTTGACCTTTAACAATTGGGGACCCCATACCAATCAGAGTGTCTCCCCCCCCCTCAAATGCTGCCTATGTCACCCACTTCTCTCAGATCTTGCTGCTTCAGGTGGCCATTGGAGAGAGGTTTGAAGAGTCCAATGTAAAGGGCACAATGTCTTAGTGCTTAAGATGCTGAATTTGAAGGTCGACAGTACTTCAAGACCCGAATGCTGCATGCTGGAATGGTCTCCTGTTGTCTGTCTGAACTTTTGCCAACCTAGCAGGTTTAAAGCAAGACATTGTAAGTAGATATATAAGTGCTACTTTGGCGGGAAAGTTAACAGTGTTCCATGTGCTTTGGCATCTAGTCATGCCTGCCTCATGAACACGGAAATGCCTGCAGACACAGAGAGTGCTGGCTCATTGGCTGTAAACAGAAATAACACCACCCGCTAGAATCAGATATGACTGGCTTTCAAGCAAAGGAAACCTTTACCTTTACCTTGAAGACTGTCAGCTAGGAACTGGGCCTTTTTAGTGATTGACCCATCCCTGTGGAACTCACTTCCACTGGAGGTTAGCCAAAGCTCCCTCCCTCCCAATTTTTAGAAACTGGTTACAATAGAGCTTTCTAAAGAAGCCTTTAAACCCTTCTGTAGAACTCTTGTCAACCCATACATTTTTTTATTTCTAATTTAATTGTTACCATCTGGTTTTCTTTTGCTCTTATGTTTTATGGGTATATATTTTTTTGGTAATTTGTTGGCTAAGGGTGGGTATAGGGGGGCTATTGTTGTTGTACACTACCCAAGGTAGGGACTTTCACACTAAATGGGCAGAAAGAAATATGCAGTGAGTGTATCAGTTCTAATAGCTGCAATACACTATTATTCAGAATGACAGGTCTTGTGTTTTCAATGAAAATATAACACATTAAGGCATTTCACAGTGTCTTTCTTCCCATCCTTAATTAGTGCCACTAACATCTTGCAATCAGCATCATAGGCCATCTGCAAAAATGGACTTTGATCTCGCTAACTAGTGTATAGCCTTCGATACTTACTTGGCACTAAACTACTGAAATAATACCCTACAGCTCAAAACCAATTCATATAAGGTTATTAAACTGAGATTGCCATGCTCAATCAACTTCATAAATACATATTGTGGAATTTTTATCCTCCCCGTCGCTTCCTTTGAGGATAAGATTTTTATTGAGTCTGATTTGTAGCAGAAAAACACCCGGCATGATTTAGATCAGGACAGGGAAGCAAAGACAAAGAGGAACTACTTTCGCCAGTGGAAGTTACAGAGCTGCTGCCTTTGACACTAATAAGAAAAAGGGAGAGATCTCTAAATCTGAATGGCTATAAACAGCCATATTAAGGTCGCCCTTGCTCAAAAGCCAGTTGTATCCGACTCTAGGGTTCAGTGCTCATCTTTCCTTATAGCCAAAGAGTCAGCGCTGTCTGGGTCTGCAGACGTTTCCATGGACATGTGGCAAACAGGTCTCAACACTGCAGTGCATGGAACGTTGTTTACCTTCCCACCCAAGTGGTCCCTGTTTATCTGCTTGCAATTTCTTGCCTTAGAACAGCTAGGTTGGCAGGAGCTGGGACAGAGACAGGAGCTCACTCCGTTGTTTAGTACCTGGGAATCGAACTCCAGTCAGTGAGTTCAGCGTCTTAATCACTTGAGCCAGCACAGTCCCAAACAGGCATATACCAAGGGAAAAGGCTTTATGCTGACCATTCAGACATGTTAGTCTGAGCACAACTACACAGCAAGGGAACTAACTAGCAATGACATCACACCTGGGAATCTGAGTCCATTTGCTTTCAATGGCCAAACAATACAGAAAGGGGAAAGCCTTGTTAACCGCTCTGTTGAAGCACTGCAAATGGTGCAGTGCAAAGGGACTGCCTTAATAAGGTTTCCTCCTGTTGTTTCCTCCTCTGATTACATGTTCGTTGTTGTTAGGTGTCAAACTGGTTTTTTTTAGTCTTCCCAGCTTTATAAGCTGTTTTTAAGCTGCAAAATAAAGGATTTGCATGTCCTAAGTTGGGGGGGGGGGAAGTCTTACCAAAACTTTCAAGAGAGGCTTCATGTCATCCATGCTATTGAAATAACACTTATGTGTGGGCTGACAGATTTGATGTAAATTAATTCTTTGTTTTTTTAAAAAAAGTAGAACAGCAAAGGGGGAAACTATGGATTTGGGGAGAATGGGAGACTCCAGGCTGATTCATATTTCCCTTTGCATCCTGTGATGAACAAAGAAGTACAAACCATCCCAAATTCATATAATTTTCCACAGTTTTCCAGCGTAGTCACAATCTAAGCCAGGAATTCTTTTTAAGCCAGGGACCGGGTCATGCTCCCTCAGACAGCTTCAGGGGCCAGATGGCCATTTTGCCTTTCCTCCACCACATGGCACTTCCAGGTGAAATGGCACCGCTGGCTGCATCCGGCCCGTTGAGAATCCCTGATCTACGTAGTTCGATGCAAGACATCGTGGGTGCAGCACAACATGATACTTTCTCCCCCATCCCATATTCATGAGGTAAATTGACTACCAGTTGATTACTGGTTTTAGAATAGCATTATTAACTTATTTAATAATATAATTATGAACTTAGTTATTTAAACCGGGCTGACTGTGCAACCCCAATCAACTAATTAATACTGGAATCAACAACAGGATAAGTGAAATTAATAATTATACTGGAAATTATCTATAAAATTGCAGCCAAAATGGCAGCTTTGGTCGACAAGTTGCCAAAATGATGGGTGCACCCCACCCACTTCCAACACTGCCCTCTGCTCCTGTTTAAACTTCAAAGGATGAAAAAAGGGGCCCTGCTACACCAAGGCAACAGGATTCTGGCCAAAATTCCAAAAGTAACTTGGTTAGGAGGACTGCCCAATGAAACCCTTGGCTGAGCAAACCTATATGTGGTGGTTGCCTTCTACCTCCGCACCAGCTATTCAATAGAGCGAGACCTCCTATTTTTAATCTTCTTTGCTTCCTCTTTTACCCCATTGGGTATTGAGGGACCCCTAGTTAGGTAAAGGTAAAGGTTGCGTGGCAGGCGTGACTAGACACCAGAGTGTACAGAATGCTGTTTACCTTCCCACCAAAGTGGTACCTATTTATCTACTTGCAATAGCTGGCCAAAATCTTTTTAGGGATTTTCTAGTATCCAAAGGTAAATGGAGTAACTTTTTGAAATAAATTGGCTCCAATTAAGGAATCTCTACAGACATTATCAGTTGCATGACAAGCAAGTCCACAACAAATAATATTTACGGCAATTTCTTAACTTACAGCATCTCATCTCCCAAAGTTCTGCTGTTTCGATTACATCTGTGAGTGTAATAGGATTTTTGGCATGTGTTGTATTATGTGCTACTATTAATAGCATCACAAAAATGTTGTTTTGTAGCTTAATTAGAACTTTTATGGAGAAAATAAAAAAATATCTTTGTGCAACAGTAATATAATAAGGTTTGCTGCCAACTCATTTGTGACATATGACTACATCTACACATATGCTAACCTTCAGGAAGCTATGTTGTTCATGCACAACAGTACCTGAATAATTCACCAAATTATGCTCTTATTGATGTTAACAGAACATGTAGCTATTGCATTTTGGAATCTGGCATTCTTAATGACATTTTGTAATCAAATGACTCAATTGAAAAATAGAAATAAATAGACCACAAACAGTATTTGAGTAAATAGAATTTATGCTGGTTTCAGCATAAGACTAAGCTTGTTTTAATTTACAGTACAAAGGAAAATAAATGCTATGGCCTGAAATAATGTACTTGATTTCAAACCCACTCTCTTTTGACTAATCAGTACACAACAGGGCTGTTTTCCACTCTAGTGTTTGAATCTGGAATAAAAACTCATATATTTCCTTTTTATGCAGAAGCCAAGCAGCCTTTTTAGCTCACTCCATCCCAGTAGTTTCAGAGTTGTTTTTCCATTTTACTTTTACTTTTAATGACTTGGTTTGCAATAATCTCTTAGACTCTCAACAGAGTTCAAATACTGTACTCATCTATGAAAGATTGGCCAACTGCAACTGAAGTGCCTACTATCTGATACACTCAATACATTTTGAAGTCTGAGAGGGAGCACTGAATTGAAGAATACCATTCTTCTATTACTCACCCATGGGACTGTGGTGGCTTAGTGGTTAAAGCACTGAACTTGACAACCGGAAGGTCAGCAGATCAGCAGTTTGAGACCCAAATGCAACATGACAGAGTGAGCTTCCGTCTCTGCCCCAGCTCCTGCCAACCTAGCAATTCGAAACCAAGAAATTGCAAGTAGATAAATAGGGACCACTTCGGTGGGAAGGTAAACAGCATTCCGAGCACTCTGGTGTCTAGGCATGCCTGTCAAATGTCCACAGAAATGTCTGCAGATGCCAGTCACCAAAGGGAAGATGCATGGTGCCCCAAATCAGCCAAGTTACTTTGACAAGTGACGTAGAAGGCCCAGGGATAGTTCTTCCTATCCCTGGAAGCAAAATAAATTAAATAACTAGTAATTTGCTGACTTTTCATGACACTCAGACTCTGTTGTTTGTGGTAGTCTTCTCAACACTGCCTAACAATAGAGCCAGTGGATTTGGCTCTGAGGTTACCGATTGGTCTATGAGGTTATCGTTATTGCTTGATTGTAGGCCTTCCAGCCAACTGAGTAGCTTCTCATTCTGTTTTTGAAAAGTATACACACCATAGGCTTGTCTGTCTGTCTGTCTCTCGGTCTCTCTCTCTCTGTGTCTATGTGTGAAAGAGAGATTATAATCATTCTCTTAGCACAGAGTGTGGTTTTTTTCTCTCTTTACAATTTCTTCCCGCATTTACTCAACATCTGCTGCCATTTCAAGGTTGTTGTGGTCTCTTCACAGGTGTTTCCTAATCAGCACCTAGAAGAAACCCAAGATGTTGCTGAGACTGTGGCTTTAATTAGAGGTTGGGCTGTTCCAGTGGCAGAATATGCAATTGTGACTGACAATTACTTTATGCGCTACATTAGCATATTGCTAGTAGGGAAAGGCAGGGGAGGACCCTGGTAGGAGATGACAAATTATCTAAATTAACTCCAAATTTAAAGGCCCCTTTTCTTATTATAAACTGTTCTGGTTAATCAAATGTTAAATTCACCTTGTCAGTGTACAAGGACTAGTTTGAAGCCAGAAGTGATAGGAACTGCATCTTCTTGAAAATACTGAATACAGAATATTTTATAGAGAAACAGAAAATTTATACAGAGAGCTTTCCTTGCATGAGAGAATCCATTAAAAAAAGGGGTTGCTCTTCCAGGGTATCAGTGGGTTAGATTTGTGCCTAAGGTTTCAGAAAACCTAGCCCAGCTCACATGTAATCCAGGCTCTTACCTGGAAGTGCCAAAGGTTTCAACAAGGCAATGTGAAGTTTTGACAATTGTGTCCCCAAACTTGCTGTGGTGTTTAAAGGACATGCCATACTTTGAGCTGCAAAATGAATGAATTTCTGGTTGTTAAATCTTCAGCTGCCAGTCTACTTCTGTGCAGTTCGTTTTATTCAAGAATGTGAATGATTTTGTAACTGTTATGTCACCTCCTTTTTGGACGCACAATTTAACTTGGTGAAAGCGCTTGAGTGCATCAGTGAAGCTGAGAGCAATGCCTTCAGGAGGCCAGACTCCATATGAGCCTGGCCTTCAAGCAAGGTCATGCAAGGTAGAATGGTCACAGCTGAAACACCAGACTAATAGCTGCCCACCTACTTCAAGGATAATGGCTACATCAGCAGAAGAAAATGGATAGTTCCAGTGATGATGGGGGAAGCAATAACAGCAATAGCTGATGATATTGTTGGAGGAAACAACTATGATAACGCTCCAACTGATCTTTGTTAGTACTTTGCAAAAAGGTAGCAATGGAAAAACACTGTTGCATCTTTCTTCCTTTGAAAACTCTATGACGGTGGTGGTGAACCTTGGCATTCCAACTGTTCTTCGACTTCAATTGCCAGAAGCCCAGGTCAGTATTCCTGCTGATCAGTGCAAATATGTCTGTCCAAAATGGAACAAGATGAGACTCTCAGGTTGGAAAGCACTCACTCTGGAGGACAGCAAAGGACAAGTGTGAATAGTGCTGTCACTAATGATGCAAATAGATTAAAACCAAAAAGACATTTAGTGGCTGTTGTGCACAGAAATGAAAGGAAAGTCTGATGTTGCACAACACATATAAAAGTCAGGACATAGAACATGTGAGAAATATGGATCAGGATAAATTGGCAACCATAAATGAAGAAATCAAACATATTGTTGTCAATGATCTAAAGTGGACTCAGTTGTGGTATTTTTCAGTCAGACAACCACAAAGTGTTCTACTCTGGAAATGACAAACTCAGAAGAAATGGAGTCACTCAAATACTGAGACAAGATTTAGCACAGGAAAATAGGGGTTATCATGCAAGGTCTGATTGAATAATATTAATCCTACTCTATGGGAAACCTTTCAATATAACCTTCGTTCAAGTCTATGCTCCATCTACAGATGCTGAAGAGGAGGAAATGGAAAGCTTTTCTGCAAGCATCCAAGAAAAAATTAATCATACACCAAAACAAAATATGCATATAAATCATAGTTGACTGGAACACAAAAGTAAGAAACAAAGCAGAACAAATATTGTTGTAAAATTTGGTCAAGTGGATGGAAAGGAAGCATAACTCAGAGTTCTGCAAAGCCAACAATAAATGTTTATGTATATACATGCTTCAACCAACCAAACAGATGGTAATCGAGGTGGACATTATCAGATGGCCAATTTAGAAATTAAATAGACTACATAATTGGAAGCAGGAGATGGAGAAGCTTCCTTCTGCCTGCCAAAACAAGTCCTAGAGCAGATTGTGATACTGATCATGAACTGATAGTATTCAACATTAAAGCTGAAAAAAGACAGTAAAAGAACTGTAGTCCCAAAATATAATTTAAAGAACAGATTTTCATTACTAAATTTAATTGACCTTAAAACTGAGGACTGAAACCAGAAATAGTATTAGGGAATAATGCAAAAACACAATTCCTGTAGTAAGAAGAAAAGAAAAACCTAGATAGATGATAGCAGAAACACTTAAAATTGTAAAGGACAGGCAAGAAGCAAAAGTAAATGGTGCCAGAAATAGGGTAAGAACCCTAAATGCAGCTTTACAGAGACTGTCAAATAGAGACAAAGAATTATTACAATAGCCAGTGCAAACAAATACACCATAAATCGGAGGTGATTTGATGGCATGTGATATTAAGAACAATGAATAATAATAATCTCATGTCAGAACAACGAATGATTCAATAACATTAAACTGGGGAAAGGTTGATTTTACTGGAGTTAATGAAGGTAGTTTTTTTTTTCTTTTCCACCTTTATTTAAAATATGTTATTTGTGTAAAAAATGATACAGTTTCTGATACTTGTGTTTCAAATAAAAATTTCTGTCAAAAATATCCCAACAACTTTTGAACATGAGGTGCTCGGGAACAAAATTTCAGGAGAGCGAGAGAGAGAATCTCTGGCAGCCATTGCACAAAAGAACAAAAGCAGAACAAACCCCCAATTTCCCCATAAATTTCCCCATTTCTTCCAAATGATTTCTACATTATAAAGATTTTATTCTGGTTTAATCTATCAGCATAAAGTGTAATCATCTTTGGAAACAGAAAGAGTTTGACAATTCTGTGTTGATGCTTATATTTTCATCTTTGTCCTGAAGCAAAAATAAACTTCCCTTTTTAAGTTTTTGATAATAAAAATTTTATCTGTAGGCTCATAAATGATCCTTTATTTTCAATACTAATAGCAAATAAATGTCTTTTGAATACTTCTGATCTTCATGTTATATATTATGGATAACTTTTCAATTTCATAGAAGAAACTATTTTTTCAGTCAGTAAACTGTTTTTCAGTCAGTAAAAACATAGAACACTAAGATTTTTAGACTAGATAGCTCAGTGAGTCATCTGACTATGGAACCAGAGGTTGGGAGTTTGATTCCCCACTATGCCTCCTGGGAGAATTGCTAGGCTATGACCAAGCTGCATAGTTCTACTCCTGAGAACTCGCTACCTAGAAGACCTTAAAAAGGGTCATCATAAGTCAGAATAGACTTGATGCCATATAATTTTTATTAGATACAATGATGCACGCATGTGTGGGTGAATCCGAAAAAAATTATGGGTGATACATTAGCCATCTCACAAAACTCTACCAAATCAATATTTGCAACCTATATCTTGCACAGACTTTATCATTTGGGGGAGTGCGGGAGGAAAGGTTACTCTGGTGATAATATATATTCTTTCATTTGTTTTAAGGCAGTGGTTCCCAATGCGGGGCACATGACCCACAGGGGGACTTCGACTCCCAGAAGCCTAAGTCAGTACATTGGCTGATCAGTGCTTTGGGGGGTTGACTTAGGCTTCTGGAAATTGAAGTCCAAAAACCAAAGGTTTAGAAACACTGGTTTAAGGCATCCTTGCTACATTTGAGGTCTTTCCTCTTAGTTCCTTGAGTTTCTGCTGGACTGATGTTCAATCTGACATGCAGTACCCGGGTCTCGAACTGCTGACTTACCAGCATTCCAGCTAACAAGGCGAGCTTCTTAACCACTGAGCCACCACAGCCCCTCAATTAAGAGCAGCAAGGGAGAGCCAAGAGGCAGGGGCTAAATGAGACTTACAGAACATATGCTAGGAGCAGGGCTTTCTCAGTTGTGACACAGAAATGGAAATAGTCCTTCTTTGCTTACCACTGAAACATTAACACCTCTTTCTATGCACTCCCAAAGTGCTAAATTCCTGAGCTATCCTCTGTGTATTTCAAATTCATATGACATTGAGGAAGGGCAAATTCATCAGAGTAACTATGAAAATGCATAGCATAGATCAGTGGACTGTTCTCGTGCAATGTGACAATATGATATGATTTATCATGTACTGACCCAAAAATTCAAACACAAGACCAGTGACACTATGTGAAAATACTCACTAAGGAAACTTTGCTTAGAAACTGAACTAAGCATAATCAGGGGAAAGGATTAGTCTTGGGCATAATACAGGAATTGCCATCATATTACATAATCTCTGGGACTGGAGTTGACACCCTGATGCATGGTGTATGATTGCTGATTCATAGACAACACATTTACAAGTAGATGTTAATAAGCTAGTTAATAACAAAAATAGCTAAAGGTGCAGTCAGACAAGAAAAGATCGTACCTGATTGTATTAGAAAGGGCCTTTGTGCTCATAGAGGAATCACTCCAGCCAAGCCCCAAGAAAAGTAGCCCTACTATTTGGACAAAAAGGTCCAACCTCAGCACTAATCAGGATCAGGTTGGTTCACAATTTCATGTACATTGTGCAATCACCAGAAATTGACTTACAATGGACCATGTCACAAGTATTCCAACATGCTATTTTCCCTACCTGATTGTACCTTAAGTATATACATATAGTCTTTACAGTATGGTATGCTTTATTTATCAGACATCAGACATCCTTTGAAAAAAATTTCTTCTTTACAAAGTTTAATTGTTCAAGCTTGTTCTTCAACAACTCCAATTCCCTTTCTTGAACTTTTGGTTTTATTTTCTCTTAGCATGTAAAGCATTTACAGCATGTTAATCACCGCTAAAGAACAAATAACAAGAGTCTATATACAAAGAAGGGAAGGCATAAGAAATGTAAAGAATGTCCTACATACATGTTCCATACTGCGATCCCTTTTATACTTTGATGATGCAAAAGTATGTGTATTTTTTCCCCAGCAAGAAAAATTGGATTAGTCACAATCTTGTCAACTAATGAACACACTCTGTGATCTTTACAGCTTCATTTACTGGGTTAATAGTGCTTTGCCTGAGTTCCTTTGAGATGGGAGGGAAAGGGGGGGATGAGAGGGAGGGACCTGTAAGAAGAAATGTTCTGGGTGCAGTCCACAGCCACTGACACGAATAATATCATATTCATCACAGACAGACCTCGTATCTCATTACTGTTGAAGAGTTTGCCCCCGAGGCAGCTGAAGGCAGTCAGACCAAGGCCCATCATGTGGAACTGTTCAGGTATATTGTGAAATGATTTAATGCGATAATAATGTCCACTTTGTGAGATAGATTATGTTTTTTATAGTGGCTGATGGTTAATGAATGATACATTAGCAAACATCACTAAAACATTATTGGGAAAATGCAGATGAAGAGATAGCTGTAATTCCCTGGTTCCCTTCCCCCAGTCCCTCAGTCCCATTTTACTATTCTTTCCTCAACAGATAAAGATGAAAAGAAGCTTAGGAAAGGCAAACTTTCTCTTTACCCCATGCCCCGATGGCACCAGCTCACACACGCTTTGCTCTTTCTTATGCTTGCTCACATGTGTTCTTTCCCTCTCTCAGCAGAAGGATACTAAAAATGTTACTAACATAAACTGAAATATCATTTCTTAAATCAAATGAGAATCAATGAAAGTGTAAACCTGAACAAATACATTATATGATGACCTAGTTTATTAGATGAAGCCATTTACACTGATTTGATTTATCTCGCAATACACTGCTCAACTGTGAAACGAGATAAGAAGAATCCATTCACCTTATTTACGAGCATTACGGTGGTGACTGTTAACCCAGCTGTGGTTAAGGGTCTCCGTAACAGCCTCTTTAAACGTTAGTGGGGAGTGGGTTATTTTCATGAGCTGCTGCTGAAAAAGACCTTAAATTGCCTCACCATGTGTGTCTGTACCATGGATGGCAACCCCTCTCCTCAAGGGGTCAGTTATCTGATTGGGGCATGATTATTATCATTTTCATGAGTTTATGCATCCCAAGGTGGTCAAGTGTGCTACCTTATAGAGCAGGAGTGGTCAACCTACGGCCAGTGGGCCAAATCCAGCCCATGGTGCAAATTAATACGGCCCATGGTAAGGACCCCACCACCACCACCACCATGACTAGAAGCACTGAAAACATGCTGGAGGCACTGTAGATGTTAATGACCTAAACAAAGAAGTGCCCATAGAAGTACATCCTGGTCCACCATCTTCATTTTTTGCTGCAGACAGCACGGACAAAGCCTATAACTCTGTGATGGTTAACCTTTTAGAGACTGAGTGCCCAAACTGCAACCCACAACCCACTTATTTATTGCAAAGTCCCAACACAATGGGTGAACTTTGTGCTGGGTGAAGGGAGGAAGCGCTTCCATTGGGCTCCTGGGTAGAGGGGCAGGGCAACTCTTTGTTGGGGGAACAGCCTCGTGCCCATAGAGAGGGCTCTTGGTTATTTTCCCACTCTGGACAGTGTAGTAGTAGTAGCAGCAATAGTAGTGCCGTATTTGCTGGTGTATAAGATGACTTTTTCACCCTGAAAAACATGCCTCCAAGAGGGGGGGTCGTCTTATACACACAATTAAAATACAGTAATATTAATTATTTTATTGATTTTTTTAGACTTCAGTTGGGATAGACATAGCTGCCCATAGTGCACTTCAGTTGGGATAGACATAGCTGCCCATAGTGCACTTCAGTTGGGATAGACATAGCTGCCCATAGTGCACTTCAGTTGGGATAGACATAGCTGCCCATAGTGCACTTCAGTTGGGATAGACATAGCTGCCCATAGTGCACTTCAGTTGGGATAGACATAGCTGCCCATAATGCACTTCAGTTGGGATAGACATAGCTGCCCATAATGCACTTCAGTTGGGATAGACATAGCTGCCCATAGTGCACTTCAGTTGGGATAGACATAGCTGCCCATAGTGGCCTCCCGATGCTCACCCACCTCATTCTACAAACCATCCAGATGAAGAAAGAAGCTCTACATTACAATTGTGTCTCCCTTTCAAACTGGTGGGGAAAAAGAAAGGGTTTCACTTACTGGTACCTTCTGCTCTGCCCAAGATGGAGGAAAAAGCCATGCTTCTTCCTTGCAGGGGAAGCAAGAGGCTAGGCTAGAACAACACTTCCTGCCTCAGTGCAATTGACCTGCCCATCCACTTTACCTGCAGCGCCACCCCTGGTGGGTGGTGCAAGTACAGTTCTAAAAAAATCAATAAAATAATTAATATTACTGTATTTTAATTACTGAAACTCACTAGCAGTTGCTACATTTCCCACTCTTGGCTTAGACTCAGGTCAATCTATTTTCCTGGATTTCAAGGTCAAAATTAGGTACCTTGGGTTATATTTGGGTCAGCTTATATTCATGTATATATGGTAGATAAATAAGTACCACTTTGCACTTGCACTGTTTTATATTTACTGTACATGTTTTATAACATACAGCCTTGTGACAGTTTTTCTGCATGTCATAAGCATTTGAATATAAATTAACATGTTGAAATCAAATCTGATGTTCTTTTACATTTTATTTGGTGTGTGGAAGGTGTGCGGAAGAGGGGGTAGTCTTATACGGCGAGTATATAACAAACTCTATATTTTGAGTGGAAATGTTGGGGGGTCGTCTTATACACCCAGTCCTCTTGTACACCGGCATATACGGTAGTTCCTTCTCATGCTGTGTGTCGCCTTTCTCCACCACTATAGCATATCAGTGCAACATTTAAAAAAAAAGAAAGAAATATAATGAAAAATCAAAGCCATCAACCCATAAAAATAATAAATCAATCAATATTGAACATTCAACATATCACTTCCATTACAGTATTATTAAATAAAAGTAAATTGAACGTTACTTTATACATCATCAAGTGATGGAGCAATGTGACATGTGTTTGATTGATACACATTCATGTATATCATTGTCATCTACAGTTTTAAGTGGTGGAGTGTATAGTGGTAGCATAGTTCTAACCATAGTAATAATAATGAGTAGAACTGCCTAGCCAGCATCATTTACAGAGAAACCTATTTCCATATTCACCTTCTTAATTGTAATTGTTGTAAACCTGCAAAATATCTCCCAAGATTCTGGGTAAAGTGGTTTACTATGATGCTCTAAGTACCATGTTCTTCTGACTTCATCAGGCTTGTTTTGCCTAGAAAATGAATTATGTAAACCTTCACCATCTGAAACTGTTTCAAGTCAATTAATTGTTGTAATTACTTAAGATTTCTTTTTAATGAATATGACTCTCTAGAGATTAGATGATATCCTGTCATTGGCAAGCCTGATAAATGAAATGTGATTTGTGACTCTCTGCAAATACTGAGCAACCTTGCAAAGTCTTTCTTTCCTATGGAAGAAATGTCCTTGACAGGGAAAGGAGCATTTGTTGTACGGTGGTTTCCCAGCAATGCCTGAACTTGACGTGCCATTCATACTACAAAGGATAGCAGTTTAGTTGTAAGATAACCACCTCAAAATCATGCATGTGTTGCCTCCTACTCAAGGTGATTTGTGTGAGCATCATCTTCCATGCATTAAGGGTCACCTCTCAGCAAATGCACCATGTGTTATTGGCATGCCAAGAACTGCATTTATGCACACACATAACTGGTCAGCTGTGTAAAACACACAAAATTGTCACCAGCCAATTTAGAGGAAGGTATATTCCATACTTTCCTCTCATAGTTCACAATCTTGCATTTTTATCTTCTTACTCTTCTTGTAGTCACTGGAATAAACTTCCAAGACCACCACTGTCATCACTGAATTTCAAGATAAATTCCTGTTGGCCAACAATGGGGAAAGTGTAGCCCTCTCAATTCTGCAGCTAAAAGAAGAAAAATAAGGAAGAGGAAACAACTAAAGTACAAGAATAAACCCATTTTCTTACAGAAAAAATAACCACCCAAATCCTGTTGCACAGATATGCAAATGGTAGAACATTTGGAAGTGAATTGCCATAAATTAGGAAGCATCAGTAGACTTTTATTTTCCATAATGAGCTGCATAACTTGTCATGCAACAGATAATACCAAAGGAATTTTTTAAATCTTATGACAATTTATTTCAAAAAGTTACTGTGCAACAGTATTTTAGCTGCTGGAAATAATGCTAAGGCAGCTCCAAAGTCTGTGGGATTCTGAAGTGCTTTTGTTGTGCCTACCATGGAGATAGTGATTATGTAACTGAATCACAGTGATTATTGTTTTGCTTTCCTCTCCTTTAATGCGACAGATAAGCACTGGGAAAATTCAAGCCAAATACAATAGTTCTTGCCATTGCTATCATTAAAAGACCTGTCTCCAAATAATGTTTGACGTGCACTGTGAACATTAATACAATAGAAGTTAGAACAAGTGGGGAAATCCCCTATTTAATTAATGGCCAAAATCAATATACTGTAGAAGGTAATTGGCACAATTTGTAGTGGCTTCTAATTGGTTTTGTATCTGCTCCCAATCCAAGCAGAGATTTGTTAGCTGCATTTTAAGCCGCAATTGTATATATAGTTCTGGCTCTTAACTTAGAGAACATCAGGTATTCCTATATGAATCTTTTCTGTCAGCCCCTCTCCAAGACCTCAGTATTGCTGTCCTTCAGGAGACTACCTTTAACTGAACATCTCTGGGGACTGGATCTGCAACTCTCAGTGTGCAATATGTTCTTCATCTCGGCCATGACTGTTCTCACTTTTATGATCTAGTACAGGGGTACCCAAACTAGGGTCTATGAGCTGGATATGGTCTCCGACACCAATTCATCCAGTCCACAAAGCCCTCGTTGCTCCTGAAAGTGGAAGTAAAATGTGCCCATATGGACACATTTTACTTTCGCTTCCTGGAGCAACTAGGGCTTTGTGGGCCAGATGAATTGGCACCGGATCCAGCCCAGGCCATGTGACCAGCCCACAGCCCACAAAGTTTGGGCACCCTTGATCTAGTACACCTCTGAGCAACCAAATATATGGGATAGAACAAATTCATTTGCCACTACAGTGTTGCTTTATGGACATCTTTAGTGTCCAGGTAACCAGACATTTGAATTTTTGCTCACATTTTATGAGACCGCGTCACCCCTAGAACATCTGTCCGGCCCACTAGGGCGGATTGGAGAGGCTCCCTTGTTATTCCTTCGGCGAGAAAGGCGCATCTCGCCTGTACCAGGAGGAGAGCCTTCTCCATGTTCGCCCCGGCCCTCTGGAACCTCCTGCCCACCGAATTGCGCCTTCAGACGGAGCTCCTGCCCTTCCGAAAGGGCTTGAAAACCTGGCTGGCAGGACAGGTTTGGGGACCCGGGAACATGGGTTCCCATACCAAGTGGCTTATATAAGGACTGTCCCCTGGGTTGGTATATGGGAATTATTGGTATATATCCCTGCGTTGTTTTAACTCTGACTGTTTTAACTTTGATGTTTTAGTTTTGGTTTTATTCTTGTTTTATTCTGGCTGTAAGCCGCCCAGAGTCGGGTTCTCCCGATTGGGGCGGGGTATTAAATTTAATTAAATAAATAATAAATAAATAAAAAATATAAGTTATAATAGGGGGATCATACAGAATGTTCAATGTGAGAATCTGATGAGTGATATTTATTGAATGCAAATGAAAACAGAAAGTGGCAAGAAAGCTGATTCATTTCTTTTAATACCCTTCCATGCCTCAGAATAGCCAGGTTTGAAACTGTAATACAGTACAAGCACACCAGAAAGAGGAGACTTCCCATCACAGTAATAAGAATATTAGAAAACATAAATTATATCCAAATGTGCTGTGACAATCTTCCACCTGTGAAAAGGAGGCCTAAAAAGAATGTGTACTGACAAATGTGTCACATGTCAAGAAGATGAAGTAGATAACAAGAACTGACATGTCAAGAAAGAGCCTTTGTCAGATTACAAAAAGTTTCAGAGCTGGGAGACACCTTGCTGACGGCAGTTAGGTTAGGGAAGATAAATATGCCATCCTCACTTTTAAAAGTCAAAACTATGAAACTACCACCACATCTTCCATGAAGAATACACTGAAATCATTGTATTGTTACTAGTTAATGCTTCACAATATCTACACTTAAAAACTCCATCAGATAAATTTAGGAGAGTCTCATGTTATTCATGGCCAAGGCCTATGCATCATTTTGGATGGCCAAATACAAATGTGTAAAATGGCCTTCCTTTCTAGATTCATACCATGCCATGTACCCAGCAGTCCCAACTGCGATAGTGCCAACTCCCAAGACAGTAAGGCATCTGAAGAAATTACCTAAATCCAAAACATTCATGCATAACAAAAACATTTTATTTTTAAAGAAGACAAAAAAAAATTTTGTTGTTATTTTTGCTGCAAAAGACTGTCATTAACTTCTTGGAAAGAGGAAAAGTGACTGAATTCCTATTGCTTACCATAATAAGTCACACTAAAGTGCACCCATTGATTCAGCGTGGTGTGTCAATTCCTCCAAAAGTTCCATTGATTCATATGGGCCTATTTAAAATACACCTCACTCCTTAAAGTGAGCCACAACTGGAACAGTCCCATTTGAGTCAATGGAGTTTATGGAGGAGCTGACTCACCAAATCTCCCCACCACCACCACCCCAAATTCAGTAGGCCAACTCCAGCATGCTGGATTACAGGTAAATGCAAGCTGATTTTATTCAATTTAATTTGATCCCTGGGCAAACTGTAACTGCTATGTCGAGGATAGCCTGGCAGGCACATATGGCTGCTTTGCAGCGGCTGAATTAACTCTCTGTCTCCTCACATTTTCATTCCCAAATTATCTTCTTTTAACAGGATACCAAAATTGACCCTTTAATATTTCAAACAAGAACGTCCATGCCAAAATGAGATTTTACATGTAGTGGGTTCTGGAGTGCAGACTTTTGAAAGAAAGTTCTTTTAAATGACATTTCAGAAAAAAAAAGTAGATCTATATACAGTTCATTGCAGACATAAAACAAAAAGCAGTAACAGTTTATTATAATTATAATAAAGACAACTCATGCTGTCAGACAGTGCTCACAGGCATATATTTGATACTATACAGTAAACATTAAAGGCATGTATATCAATAATTAAGAGCGCTGGGTACTTCTCTTTTTTAATTGTCATTATCTTTTTATGCATTCTGAGTACAATAACTATAACTACTTCGCAGTGCAATGCTATGCATGCTTACTTGGAGCAAATCTCATATCGTTTCATATGGGTATGAGACTATAGCCTCAACTGAAGTGAGCTGATAATAATCAAGTTTTAAAGGACATGAACAACTTGCTCCTATAATATTTCCTTTGGAGAACTATTTCTTTTTGTACCATCTGAAGAGGGGGAAACTAATATACTGTACTCTATTTGCCAGCATATAAGATGCATCAGAGTATAAAACGCATCCCATTATTACCAAAATGGCCCACTATAGGCTATAGTCTCATATAGTACAAGACACACTCCATTTTCGAGTGTATTTTAAGGAGGGAAAGTGGGTCTTATTCACCAGCAAATACAGTACAGTATGTGAAACTTTTTGCTACCTCAAGACAAAATCACCATCCTATACATATAAAACCTTCTTCACAGTCTTCTCCCTTCTTGGAAAATGTCTTCTTAGGCATAAAGCCTATGCACATTTACTTGATAATGTCCCAACAAATTACTAGGACATCCTAGCGAGAGAATGTTGTTAGAATCAGACTGTCTCACGAATGCATGTAACTCAGTTGTCTATGACACAGATTGCAATTAAAAAATCTAGCACACTAATCTTAGCTATCAGATCTAAGAAAGACAGTGTTAAAATTGCAACACTGGCTGAAATCTTGCTGTGCTGTTATGCAAACAGTGTAGCTTTTCAATGCAAATTGCCATAGGTTACAAAATCTCTTTAGGCATTACCTGTTGTACACCAAGTGATGTGAGTTCTTATTTAACAATGTCCAAAGAGCTTTCTTAACTTACAGCAGTTCTCTTCTGAACGTTATATCGTTTGTGAACAAAAATTCAATTACTATATTAATAGGTGAAGATGCTGTTAATCAAATATATGTAAAGTTATATATTTATTAGTACACCACTTATCAAAATGTACACCTGTCAATAGTGAAAGTGGTGTCAGAGTCCAGATCATTTTGCAGTTCCAAAGCAAGAAATTGCAAGAAGCTAAATAGGGACCACTTTGGCGGGAAGGTAAACAGCGTTCCATGCCTGCCACATGTCCACGGAAATGTCTGCAGACAGACAGTGTTGGCTCTTTGGCTATAAACACGGATAAGCACTGAAACCTATGACTGGCTTTCGATCAAGGGTGACCTTTACCTTAGCTCAGAAAACCGTACATTTTATGAACCTTTTATGAAAATCTTAATTTTATGAACACAATGTCTTTATTTTTCCCCATTTGAAACATCACCCTTAACTAATGAATGAAATAAAAGAAATAAATGAACTAATGAGCATAATTCAACACATCAAATTCACGCACTAAATCCCTGATGGTAGTGTCCTCAGACACTACATGCAACTTTCCCCCCCTGATGTAGCCACTTCTCAGCTGTTCTGTGGTTTAAGAGACTACCCCTTTTGTTGTTGTTGTTGTTGTTCAGTTGCATAGTCGAGTCCGACCCTTTGTGACCCCATGGACCATCACATGCCAGGCACCCCTATCCTCCACCATCCTCCTCAACCTGCCCAGCTCTGTGCCCATTGCATCAACAATACCATCTAGCCATCTGCACCTTATACTACTGGAATCCTCGACTCCTTCAGTATTGTCAGGCTAACTGGTCTAGAAAGTCATCGTCCAGTTTGATAGACTATACTTTTTTAAAAGCCTTTGCATGTATTTTGAGCATGGTTTCCTAGTCCATTTTCTTTTATTATTATTATTATTGCGACTGATCATAATCACAGTGGTTAAACTGAAAATTAACCAAATTTGAGCTTTTGCTAGATGATAAATGCTTATTCTTATACTGTACATACTAGCAACTTTTTTATTACAGTACAGTAAAACCTTGGATAATGCTAAAACTTGGTTCCACAAGTCTTGGTGTTATCTGATTTTTAGTGTTATCCGATGCATGTTAAAATCCTATGGGATGGATCGGATAACGTTAAAGCTCCATAGAGATACATTGTAACCGCACAGGCTTTAGCGGTTGTTATCCGATCCATCCCATAGGACCTTAACGTTATTCGATCCAATTCTCCACCCCAGATTACTTAACATTATGCAATTTTAGCGTTATCCGAGGTAAATGTTATCCGAGGTATTACTGTATTGCAGATTCTCACGTTTCATTAGCCATGGTACCTCTGAACTGATCACCACAGATCTGAATCCCAGTTCAACACAGATGGTCTCTCAACCCATTTTCAGATTGGCCATGGTGGTATGTTGGATACTAGCCTGTGCCAGTGGCATGTACTAGTCATGTAATAATGCTACAAGACTGAAAATGGGCCCACTGTCTAATGGATGCCAGGGCTGCTATACTCAGAACCAGCTATAAAATTGCTTTGGAAACACTGTAGGTGACATAGTACAGAAAGGGAAAAAATTATTAATTTTTTAAAAAATGGATGTAAAGTGGTTGCTGTCCAACACAAATCCGGCCGTGTTGTGATTCGCAAGCTTCTGCTTGTAATATATTAAACATCTATATGAAGTTTAATACCAATTTTTTTTGGTGCTGTTATTGTTTGTCAACCACCAGACAGAACACAGGACGGAAGTGATGAGCTACATTCAGCTTGGTAGATGAGAAGGGCCTCACCCTGTATTCATTTTGTAGAATTCAATATGCAACTGAAAACAGAGGAAAAGTTAGGCATATCTACAACTTTTGCCTGCCTCTTTTATAGAGTGCTTGCTCCTCTGAGTTACTTCATATCACCATAACCTCCCTCTGTTCCGTGTGAAGCCATAAGCATATGGAAGCCAGTCATGCAGGTGTCTTTCACAGCTATACCTGCTGCACCGTGAACCTTCTTATGCCTCAGGCTCTGAGGAGAAGTTCTCTTTCCTTGCAGCAAGATTATGTTTTAAAAAGCTGACTTTTAAACCTCTTTACTGAATTTTTTAATGGATTAAATTCATCATGTCACCAGCTGCTGTGCAGCTAATAGAGCCATAAAACACTGTATTAAAGGATTACCCATGCAAAATTTCCTCTTGCGCTAATGTGAATTTTAATACTTTTAACATTTAGTTGAGATGGGAATGTCCAAGAACAGCTTGTTCAATAGGTTGTTCTATAAAATTAAGTTCCTCAGCTCATCACAAATGCCAGGACTCCATTAAGTTAAAATTTTACGGAGAGGCTACAATGATTCACTGTATACCATTTGCAAGAAGGGTGGCAACATCTGCTTCTCTATTACTGTTATTTTCTTTTTATTTTTTTTATAAAAGGGGAAATAAAAGAAACAAAAGCACGTAAGTATCTTAACTTTAGCAGATCAGAGCATGAACAATGAATGGTGAGATACCCACAAATTACATAGTCTGATTACACCACTAGATCCATTTGTAATATTAACAGCAACAATAACGTGGAATGTTATTCCCTGGACACTAGTTGCAAATCAAGGCTTATTCTTCTCTTCCTTTTGTACTGTAAAGTAAAATCAAGAACAGCTCCACTGAAACAAACAAGAAGTGTGAAAATACAACAAAGGATGAAAATACAGATTTTTGCTCCTCAAAGAAAAATAGTACAATATTGAACCAGAAATGCGTATTGGGAAATAACCCTGCCTACCCCATTTCTTCAACAATTCAACCAAAAAACCTTGAGATTTTAAAATGTTAAAATGTAGGAGAAAAGACAACTTACGATTCAGTCTCTAAGTATTTAACTCTCCAATGTTCATGCTTATGATGTTGAGCTAGAGGCACCACTTCTAGAGTTATTTTTAATAGTTACATATTAGGTATGGGCATTCTGAACATCTACATTAGAAGTTCTCAACCTTTTAAAGCCAGGGGCCGGGTCACGCTCCCTCAGACAGCTTCAGGGGCCAGATGGCCATTTTGCCCTTCCTCCACCACATGGCACTTCCTGGTCCAGTGGAGGCGGGGGGGGGCACATGAAATGGTGCCATGGATCGCAGGTTGAGAATCCCTGCTCTCCCTGATGGGAACAGTTAATGACAATGGAGATGGTTTTGTTTTACAAGTTAAATGTGGGAGAAAGTGAAACTGTGAGTTTGATCCATCGCTAGCACCAACATTGCACTGCTAGCGGCTAACTATGAATCTATAGAAACAACAAGCCAAAATGGTTTGTCTTGGTACTATTTAGCTGCTTAAAGTATAATATTCCATTCATTCTAGATAACCTGTCAAGTAGGCATATATTTAACTCTCAAATTGCCTACTTTCTTGGTTCATTACTGAACCACTTACTTTGACCCAGTGGCGTAGCGTGGGTTTCAGCTGTCCGAGGTGTAGGCCAAATTTGCTGCTCCCTGGGCAGGGCCCAGGACACCAGCAGTGGTGGAGGGTCCCATCCCCCATCCCCACAACGGCCTTTTCACCCAGGCTGCTAGGAAGTCTGGGGTTGGTGGCGAAAAGTCCTATTTATTGTGAAATTTTGCCACCCCCAAAAAAGTGCCACCCGGGACGGGCCATCCCCCATGCCCCCCATGTTACAGCACTGCTTTGACCCATATTTATTAGCTTCTGACTCTTAGAAAGCATCATACTTGTGTCCCCTTAGTCGGTTTATTGACAGCAATGGCATCTTATCCGTTTGCTTACCGACTACTCTTTTCAAATGTATAATATCCAACACCCAACGATTTTGGGTTGGTACTAGTATTTATTTTTCATGCCAGCCAATACAAGGAGCCAGTGTGGGTAGTTCTAGTCTGGAAGTAATTCTAGTTTTGAAATGTCAAAAACTACAGAATGAATCCTACAACCAATAATAATTGTGTGTCACCAAGTCAATTCTGACTAATGATAACCATTTACCGATTTTTCTAGTTAGAGAATACACAGAACTGGTTTATTCTTTCCTTCTTCTGAAGGCACTCTGGGACTGTGCAGTTTGTCCATGGTTACATAGGCTGGCTCTTCTCTCTGAAAGCATAGTGGGGAATAGAACTCCCAACCTCTGCCTCCACAGCCAGATACCTAAACCACTCAGCTGTCCAACCAACTTCACTATCAGTAAGGTGCACACAAATAGAATGAGTGGGAAAAAAGTAGAAGGCACATTCTGAAAGATTTATATAACATTTATTCTTTCTTGTGTATAACTCAGTGACATAAATGGTGACTTCGCCATCAAAATGCAGCATACATGGGTGTCTGGATAAACACAGCCATACTGCAAATCTACACACAGCTACAGAATGTCTGTGGCCATTGAGAAGCATGGATTCAGGTTTGTAGTGAACCAATTGTGTAGCTAGATAGTCTGTCATTCCCCATTTCTTTATACAGTACAGTACTTCTTAAAATCATGAGCATTTGGTTCTGAACGTAACAGAACTAGAGGTCCCATAAGAATTTGTATGTTCAAGACCAGTATTATCTCACTTATTATTGTATTTTCAGGACCAGTATTGTCTAACCTACTATTTTGATAAAGTCATGTACAGTACTTATATGTCCTATATCAGTGATGGCAAACCTTGGAACTCCAGGTTTTCTTAACAACAACAACAACTTTCCTATATAAACCAGAACACCGAGTTATTGAAACACCTTAAGCTATTCACATAAACAAGGACATACTGTACTGCAGTAATATACAAAAAGAGAACATTTCACAGCAGGTGTCGGGTCTTTTACTAATTTCTAATCATATACATTGCCCATTCTTCTCCTCAAAGTAATAGCATTGCTCAGAGAGGACAATTCTAGGCAAGCATACAGAGGACCCCACCTTGTTTAATTATTTTACTACCACCCAACCCCCTACACCTCCAAAAAACAGAGGGGAGGGGGACAGGTTGTTTTTACTTACACTAAGATTTTATGATTGGGAAGGTGTGATCAGAAGACTAAATTTCCCCCCACAACCCCATATTTTGTGCTCTGTGTGCATTAGGGTTCTGAGAGCCTGTCATTTCTTATCAGAATGAGAAAGGCTAAAGAGATAATATTTCAATAACATACTGGCCTGATCATAAAATAACTCAATGGAATTGTGTAACTGCCGGAGGCAACTCAGCAGGATAGTCAGCAGTCAGATGATTTCTGTTCTGCTTTTTTTTATATATAGTTACATTTTCTGTTATATCAGACATACCCTCAAGTCTTAGTTATGCTTTTATTCAAAGAGGAGAAGCACAAGTATTAAGTGCTACAAAACTTACTATGATATATTACTGTAAAGAAATAAAAATCGGTGCATTGATAGCATATTGATAAAGACAGGCCTACCACATTAATTGACCTTTTTTTCCTCCATCTCTTCCGCCAGGCCTAGGCATGCTTGTTGCTAAGTAACAGGGTCACTGCTTTCAGGCCTTACACACACACACACACACACACACACACACACACACACATACACAAGAAGAGCAGAAGATGTAGTCTTAGGAAAGAAGATGAATGTTTGACAGGGGAGGGGAGTGCTTCTTCCAACTTCCCTCCTTTTCTTATCACATTGCAAATTTCTGTGCACTATTAAAAAAAAGGCACAAGGAAAAGTTTGGGAGCGGTAAAAGGATACCAGGAAAGCAATAATGTAGTCATGAAAGCATGCTGTGCAGTGAACCCCAACAAGGAAGTGTTTATGGGAAATTAATACACATCATTTAATCCTCTGTGAAAGCATGTTTAGGCATTGGATGTGGGGGGGGGGGAGAAGGTAAGGACTTCGTTTT
Source organism: Furcifer pardalis (assembly GCA_030440675.1). Classification (NCBI taxonomy): domain Eukaryota; kingdom Metazoa; phylum Chordata; class Lepidosauria; order Squamata; family Chamaeleonidae; genus Furcifer; species Furcifer pardalis. The sequence continues at coordinate 121,274,558 of CP126891.1, forward strand.
CCATGCAAGCTTTTTTGCATTCTACCATAAACAGTACTGCTTGCTGCTGTATTAATGGCAGAGCTTGAGGCTATAAAATGGCTCCAAAAGGTCAAAGCAGAGAGAGGTTTGTTCCTTTTTACCTTCAGTGTGGAGTATGGGAAAAGTCAACACTTTGTTTAAACCTTAGTAATGTCTACACAACAGCAATGCCTGTCAGTGTTGGAGTAACATTTGTATGATCTGTAAATTCATTATGTTTAGAAATGTCTGCAGAAGCAGACAGCGCTGGCTCTTTGGCTATGAAACTGAGATGAGCACTGAACCCTAGAGTCGGATATGACTGGCTTTCGAGTAAGGGAAACCTTTACCTAGTAGAGTTTGAGTGCAAGGGGGTAATGATAGAAGCTGGGAAATTTTTAATTTCCAAGTTAATTTTAGACAGGTATTTTATCATCTTGGGTAAATATCTAGATTATTGAATAGTACATTAATCCCTTTCAGATAAATACTACCATTTCATAGTAGGAAATAGGGGTGAATCACATTTTATTTCTTCATCTGTTTGTGTTTATATAAAGTCTTCTGCTTTTTTTATGGTGATGTTGATGAGAGTAACATTGGTAGTTGTCATTTTGGTAACTGTTTCATAATTATTTGTGCGTTTTCATCCACAATGTCAGAAAGAACTGTGCACAATAATGCCATTGTATCTATCAGCACTGCAGAATGACATGGTCTCTCAGTGTTGTGGTGGATCATAAAAATATTTATTGCAGTTTGTTTATATATCTTGCCCTATATGATTGGACTGATGGTGGATATATTGACCTTATTATGCAAACATTATCAGACAGAATCAGCGAAGCAACAAAGTAGGAGGGAGGGAGATGTAAATTACTTCTGAGAAAGAAACTTTACTTTTCCACATGTCCAGACAAATGAGCCAACAAAGTTGTGAAGATGCAAACTGTGTTATGAAAAGTGGTAACATTTCTTTAACTAGCTAAAACACATGCATTGTCATGACTGAAATCATTGCACACAATGTGCCTAAACAGCAAAACAAATATAAATACAGGTATGCCATTTCTGTTTTTAAAAGTATCAATAAACTTATAATGATATACAAAAATAGGATTGAGATATTACTTAGAGACATTTGCTGGTTTTACTAGTCAGACATATTTATTTTAGGGCTGAGGAGAAGCAGTGGTTTGATAAAAATGTGCAGAATTGATTCAAAGTTGAGTGTTAACAAATGCCATGATTTTGTTACCTATAGTTTGCAGTCTGCAAGTGTAGTTTATTGACCTTATAAAATCCTACTTTTTTGTTGTTGTTCAGTCGCACAGTTGATTCCGACCCTTTGCGACCCCATGGACCACTGTCCGCCAGGAAGTTCTGTCCTCCTCCATCCTCCTCAACTCGCTCAGCTCTGTGCCCATTGCGTCCACAATACCATCTAGCCATCTCATTTTTGGCTGCCCCCTTCTTTTGCCCTCCACCCTTCCCAGCATCAAGGCTTTCTCAAGTGAATCTTCTCTTCTCATTTGATGTCCAAATTACTTTAGGTTCATCTTTACTATTTGACCTTCTAAGGAGCAGTCAGGGTTGATTTCTTCTAAGATTGACCTATTTGTTCTCCTCGCTGTCCAGGGGACTCTCAAAACTCTCCTCCAACACCACATCTCAAAGGCATTTATTCTTCTGCGCTCAGCCTTCCTAATGGTCCAGCTGTCACAACCATACATTGCCACAGGGAATACCATTGCTTTGACCATACGAATTTTTGTTTGCAATTTGATGTCTCTACTTTTCACTATGCTTGCCTCCCAAGAATCAGTCACCTTTTTATTTCATGGCTGCAATCACCATCTGCAGTGAGCTTTGATCCTACTTACCCTCTCCCAAATGGAATGCAAAGTGTTGCTCTGCTTTCTTAATTGCCAAGTGATCTTTCTCAGCCATGTATTTAACGCATTTAGAATGATATGTACTGATATTGCTAGTACGTAAGATCACATACTAATAAGCTTCATTTGTTCCTTAATCATACAAACAATGAGAAGATGAAAAGACTTCTTATTTGTTGTCTTAATTTAATAATATGCAGCTGTGTATATAAGAGCCTCTATGGCACAGTGGTTAAGCTTCAGTACTCTCGCTCTGAATTCAATCCCAACAGTTTCAAGTTAAGTCAGCCTTCCATCCCTATTAAAATGTGTACCTAGCATGTTGGGGGCAAAGTACTACCTTGTGAACTGTCCAGAGACCAGGGGTGTGCAGGGTACCATGGGAAGGCGCTGGACAGGGAGTGGTGGAGGCACCTATGGGGGGGCTTGGGGGGCCCAGGGCGCCAGAGACGAGGCCGGGGTGGGACAAAGCCCGATTGTCCAATATACCAGCACGTGCCTACCAGAGACTGCTCTAAGCACTATGGTGGTGGTATATAAATGTAATTGCTATTGTTCTGTAGGATCTCAAGATGGAAAATACCAATTTGGAACTCCAGACAATGCCAACATATTCTATATGAATTTTTACCACTTGTTTGTTCAGCACTTGTGCAAACAGATTCAGCTGAGAATCTTTTTATCTTCAGTAATATATAAATTCATGGAGCTTGAATTTTTTTAAAAAAAATAATATCAAAGTGTTTGGATAACTTTAATAGGAGCAGTGGCGTTGCATATGGGGGGGTTTGGGCGGCGGCCCCTGGTGGCACTTTTGGGGCTATGTGTGTTCTTGGACTACAGTTCCCAGAAGTTCTAGTGGGAGAGGGAGCCAGCATCCACCAGAGGGCAGCAAATTTGGCTTCAGCCCCGGGCAACAGAAATCCACGCGACATTACTGAATAGGAGTACCTGTACTATTAAACCCTCTTAGACATTAAACATCAAATTATACACATGCCTGTTTGAACTGGTCTCTAGTCAGTAGCACTCTGTTCTCCTATGCCTTTAGATTTATACTTGTCAGCTGTGAACAAAAGTAAACAACAAAAAGTCTAGTTATTGCCTTGAAAAACCAAGAAATATTTGGGATAATATTTCATCCCTTTTATAGCCTCACTCTATATACAGTTGTACCTGGCTTAAAGAGCATAATGTGTTCCACAGGATTGCTCTTTAAGCAAGTTTGCTCTTTAAGCGAAACACCATTGTATGTGACCAATTGTGACTTGGGGGGGGATTGCGAACCCCGATTTGTTTGTTAAGCGAGTTTTTGGTTGGTTTTATTTGTTAAGCGAAGCGAACATTCAGAGAAAATTCTGCTCTTTAAGCGAGTTACTCTTTAAGCGAGGCGCTCTTTATGCGAGGTTTGACTGTATGTGTGAAGAGTTGTTTCAGTAGGACATATATTTATACAAATGTGGGGAGACAGGAAATGTGAAATGTAGTGGAAATGTAAAGCTCCAGAATGGTGATGGCTTTATTAGTACTTTCTTGAGGGTGACAGGCACAAATTTGAATGGCTGAAAGTAGCTGAAAGGTCATTGATAGGTGATAAGTGCATTTAAGCACAGATGAACAGATTTATCATGAAGAAAAGTATTTCACTAATCCAAGTACTGTATAGGTAAAGGCATAGTTGGAACAGGAAAAAAATTAAAAGAACTGGTAGAAACAGAACAGCAGAAATTTATTAATTTATTTATTAGTTTAAACTTATATTGCCGCCCACTCACCGTAGCGACTCAGGGCAGCTTACAAACAATACATTACACTACATTACACTACAATATGTTGATGGGGGCTCAGGGAGGGGCGGCGAAGTCCTCAACCTGCCCTGGCTTCTTCTTCCCTGATCATTGGTGTGGGCTCATGAGGAAGGTAGAAATATTATGACTATAGTCATAATGCAATGGTGACAACACAGACGAGCATGCATAGCCGGTTGATTAGTAAGATATATACTGAGATGTATATAGTAAGATAAAAAGGCTCTATCCTGTTCAAACTATGGGAAATAGAGGTTAGACCTGATATATTCTTATTCAATTGCTTTCCTTGGACGCTGTCCTTGTAACTCTAATGTCTTTTATGTCACCTTTGTGCTCAAGTAGGCTATAAAACTTGTGTTACATGTTTTTGGGATTTTTTAGGATTCACAGAACTCTTTCTTTCAGCACAATGGGATTATTATTATTATTATTATTATTATTATTATTATTATTATTATTATTATTATTATTATTATTATTAAATAATAATAATAATAATAATAATAATAATAATAATAATAATAATAATAATAATAATAATAATAATAATAATAATAATAATAATAATAATAATAATAATTCAATTTATATGCCGCCCTACTCAGTAAAAACCGACTCGGGGCGGCTAATATGTTTTATCTCATTGGAAATTGGTGCACACAGATGGAATCTATATAGGTTGCTGCTGATTCTTCCTTCAAACTGGCTTTTAATTCAAATGAAACAAATGTAATTACATTTCTTTCAAAAATGAAAAATTGGAATCTATCACCACACCACACCCCTGAGCTCAGGCATCAGACATCTGCCTGAAATCAATGTTAATGAGTTGTAGCAGGTGAATTAACACCTCTGAATCTGTCCATTTGGAATCCTGAGCGCAGTGAAGTGTATAAGCATTTGCTTTACCCTTCAACATTAAACATCTTTGACATTCACACAAAAGACAGCAAAAGAGCAATTAGCAGACCTGTTTTCTAGATAACAGGAAGAAGAATTAGTAGAAACCAACTGCAAATTTTGTGTGCATTTGCCATATCCTGTGCATATATTTGTGTTTTGTTGCAACATTGTGCTTAACCATTATAATAATTGTGTACCATGAAGTCAATTTTCAGAGTTTTCTAGTTAGAGAGTACACAGAAGTGGTTTACCCAGTAGTGTAGCAGGGGAGCCAGGGTGTCAGCCCTCCCTGGGTGGCACTTTTTGGCAGTATGGGCGTTCTTGGACTAGAATTCCCAGAAGCCCTAGCACCAGCATCCTAGGCCCCCACCAGGGAGTGACAAATTTGGCTTATCCGTAAGGTGGCTGAACCCCACGCGATGCTACTGGGTTTACCAGTCCTTTCTTTCGGAAGTGCTTTGGAACTGTGCAGCTTGCTTATTAGCTGCAAAGGTTGGGTCCTTTTTCAGGAAAATTGCACTCCCATTCTCTGGCTCCACAACTAGATAACTAAACGACTGAGCTATCCGGACAGCTAGAATGCTTAGTGGACTAAAACTACTGCTTAGAAACTCTGGCTCTTCTTTCTTTGAATCACAACATGCCTTATTTGGAATAGGCTGAATTCTTCATCAAATTTATTTATTTATTTATTTGTTCCAACTTGTTATCCCGCCCCAATCGGGAAAAACCCAACTCTGGGCGGCTTACACAACAACATTTAAGAATACATAGTTGAAGACCACCGATCAAAATAATGTTGTATCATCTAAATTACTTTTCTTACCTTCCAAAGGAGTGGCCATGTTAGTCCATTGTAGCAAAAACAACTGGAATATAAAGTTTAATAAATATATTATTATGGCATGAGGATTTGTGTATCACTAGAGTGCACACTTCATCAGATGCACAGAATGATACTTTAGTTGGCAGATTTGTATTCATGTGTTGGGAGGAAGAATATAAACAGTCAAGTCACAAGGAGCTGAAATGCAAAAGGTACAGAGAGTGATAATTGCCTTAACTGTTTCAATTCACAAAATTGTTATTGGGTGATAATACCAAAATCTTTGCAGTAGTGAACTAATTAACACATACTGTATAGTGCATTTTTAAAAAAAATTGCATCCTTGTTCAAATTATAGGGAATAGGACTGAATTTCTTGTTGAAATGTGGTTCAGAGATTTCCTGATGAAATATCTAAATGCCCTTTATCCTGTTTAGAATTTCCCTTTGAAGTGACTGATGTAATTGACTTATCACTGGGGTTGTCTAAAAATCACTTCAGTGACTCGGGTGAGGCAGTGAATAAAATTCCCAGTTCTATGAACCACCACCATCCCCATAAGTCAAAGCAAATACTGTAATGTCTACAGCCGTGTTACTTAGACACCTAAAGCAGAAAATCCCACATGCAGCTAGTTCCCATCTCTTGAATGAAGAATACATTAATAAAGCTACCTTTTAGTGATACCTAAAATCTGCTGGATTTTAGGTATCATTAAAAGGTAGCTCCCTCACTCTGCCTAATGGTAGGGTCAGGCCCATCCACTGCCATGGCACAATCCATCACCAGTACCCAGTTTTGTTCTTGTTGCTGTAAGGCAAAATGGTGACAGTGAGATTAATAGTACTTCCAGAAATTCAAAAAAGGTATGCATTGGGCAGTCACCTTGCCATGCTCATTAATTTTACAAGGGATTTTGTTATCAGTGGCTTCTACTCTGTGTTTCTCCTCCATATTTTAGTTTAGTTTAGTTTGTTACTTGAACAATACATCTAGGAGCCCTGTATCTGGAAGCACTATTAAACATTCGTCTTCTTCTTGCATTTCTAATAATGATGGAATGACATGTTACCACAGTACATTTATGTCCCAAATCTGTCTGCTGAAGCAAATAATGTGTGAGGCCAGGTTTGGGTTCTGCATTAGTCAAATACAACCAGCATGTAAGAAGAGAAGCAGGAAAGAGGAGGATACTCAGTGGCGTCGCATATGGGGGGATAAGGGGGGTGGGCGGCACTTTATGGGCTGTGTGTGTTCTTGAACTACAATTCCCAGAAGCCCTAGTGGGAGCGGGCACCAGCATCCACCAGGGGGTGGCAAATTTGGCTTCAGCCCTGGATGGCTGAAATCCACGCAATGTTACTGAGGATACTTAATGTTTCCAAATGATTAAAAATGCTTTCCACCAATTCTACTATTAACATTTGTTTTCAAAGCCCCATCTATGAGGGAAGCAAATATTCAAAATGGAGAAAGGGTATTTTTAATAGCTAGTTTATGACTAGAGCATAGGGATACTCCTCATGTTTTGCAGTGAGATACTCCCACAAACTCTCAGTCCATCAGTTGCAGTGATTTATTTATGAGTAAAATTCAGCAGGTAGGGAGTTGATGTGCAAGTAAGATTCAAGCAAGAGTGAGAATGGAAAACTGAATGAGACGTGTTATTGTCATCATCGTTATTATTATAACTTACAAAACAGAGGTGGTTAAGTGTTGCAAGCAACTCTCAGAATCCCACAGGCAGGACACTGGCAGCTATAGTTAAAAAAAAAACCAATTCCATCCTGTTGCCAGGTTGTCCCTTCACATTGTGAGATTGATTTTAAGTTTTTTTCCTCATTATGGTCTTTTCCTCATCATTTCCTCATGATGTGTAGCCTTGTTCTTAGCAAGAACTATTGAAAATTAACTGCAGCTTGACTATTCAACGGTCACCCTTTGCTGTTTCTCTTTTGCTTTTGGAAAATTAGCCACAGACAGTTTGCAATGTTTTGCCATCTTTTTTTGCCTGCTCCAAGTCCCAATCAAATTCTGGTAACATGGGGAAGATTCTGACAGTGAGAGAGGCACTGAAGCTACTAAAACATACTTTGTGTGTTTATTTATTTTTTAGCAATCCATGCAGTTATTAGAAGAGATGCAAACCATGTTTTTAAAATCCTTTTGAGTTGACACTATCAACCCCTATCCAAAAGAATCAGTAGAAGGGAGATTTTCACAGTTCTCATGCAATCAGTTTTCACACATTCCAACTGTGTTAATAAAAAAAATGAAAAGTGCCTCTAGTCCTGCTTCTTATGCTAAGTTACTAGTTTGATACTTGTGCTGAACAAGATCAACATACCCATCTTTATGTAGACTACTTTGAGCCAGATATATAAGAATATGTGTGACCATCCATCACAGAATGTTACTTCCAAATTAAATAACCATGAAATCCCAAGATCCCTTGTTTAAAAGGAACAGCTCCTCCCCCATTAAGTTGGTAACATATTCAGTGTTAATACTATAGAAAATAGATAAAAAGGTGTCAGGTGGACAATTATTGTAGGTCATTTTCTGTGGTCTCCAGTTTATCCATCTCTTTCTATAAATCTAATGTTACCCAGTTAAATGAGATTGCTAGACAAATCAATGCATGCAAGGTTTCCAGTCTGCCTGATATAGGGTTAAACTGTGTATTATGCACAACACAAAAAGATGGAATTTTTAAGTGATTTTCATATTATTTATTGTTTGCATACGAGCTTGCCATGTTTTGTGATTTTCATTGGAAGGTAAGCTTGGGCTTCCAGTGACATGCTATATGTTTGTAGTTTAATATGTCACCTGATTGAAGGAGCTAGGTTTCATGTTGAAAGTATTTGGGATGTCATAATTCAAGGTGTTTTTGGTCTCTAAATAAAATTTCTATTTTGTATGTAGAAGAAAACAAAAATTACACTTGAAGTTCTTTAATATGAGGTTCAGAAAGGGACTGGGGCTAAGTTATAATTCTAATTATTATCTCAGGTGTGCCTGCATGGAGAACATCCTCTCTACCTTTCCTATGTAAAATTAGCCCCAAGCCCTGTCTTGGCCAACATTCTTTCCACCCATTGGCCAGTCATCTGCATCTGGGACATCCACTCTCAAGACATAAGTAAAATTTCATTTGCTCATCAATCATGTTCTACACTGACTGATAGACAGAGGCATACAGCAGCCAGAATCTTAGTACTTATTTGCACCAGCATAACTCAAAGGGGCATGAATCTCAGAAGTGACCTGCTGCTAGTTAAGACATTGATGCTTACATGTCAAGTCACAAGACAGATGCTGACCTTCTTACTAGCAGTTCTCAGCCCTGAGATTTAAGCCATTTTTACTGATGCTGACATACATAAATCATAGAATTTTCGCCTGCCTGTGATACTGGACGACTAGCCATTGATAACCTTATCCTCCATGAATTTATCCGGTCACCTTTTAAAGCTATGCACATTGGGAGCCATTTCTACAACTTGTAGGAGTGAATTCCACAGCTTAACCACCTCTTGTATCAAGAAGTATCTCATTCTTTCCTGGATCACCCATCACACCACTTCAATGGACCATCCTGAGTTCCAGTATTACCAAAGAGGGAAGAAAAGCCCCTGTTGCCTTTCTCTGCATCCTGAATAATTTTACATGCCTCTATGAGCAATGAGAAACCTGGGCAGCATAATAAAAAGTAGAGACATCACCCTGCCAACAAAAGTCCACATAGTCAAAGCAATGCTCTTCCCAGTGGTAATGTATGGTTGTGAGAGCTGGGCCATAAGGAAGGCTGAGCACAGAAGAATAAACGCCTTTGAAATGTGGTGCTGGAGGAAACTTTTGAGAGTACCCTGGACAGCAAGGAGATCAAATCAGTCAATCCTGGAGGAAATCAACCCTGACTGCACATTGGAAGGACACATACTGAAGATGAAGCTCAAGTACTTTGGCCACCAAATTAGAAAAGTTAGAAAAGTTTTCAAAAGAGGACTCACTTGACAAGGCCTTGATGCTGAGAAAGATAGAAGGCAGCAGGAGAAGGGGGCACCAGAGGATGAGGTGGCATTGTTGACACAATGGGTGTAAAGCTGAGTGGGCTGTGGAGGATAGAGGAGCCTGGCATGCAGTGGTTCATGGGGTGCAACTGAACAACAACAATAATGTTTACTCTTATTCTGCTCCCCCCCCCCTTATTCCTACCTTGAGACTATACCTAGATTTAAATCAAAGACCTATGTCTTGTAAATTGTAAATTTTTCATCCTTCTAGAGCTGGAATAGCTACATAGATGTTCAGCTATCCATATGATCGCATAACAAATCAGAGAGTAAGTGTAACCATTGACTTTGTCCTTCTTGCCTGAATAAGGCATGAAGGCAATTAATTGTAAAGGCAACTGATGGCATTTTGAGCAAATAAAGAAATACAGTATGTTTACAAGATATTCAATACATTATTGGGGAAAGGAAGGCTTTTTCAGTGTTGTGGAGAACATTGCTGAATATATTCATTAAAAGGAGTAAGTACTTTTAGTTCAGCCCCAGCTTAAATCAACAAAGTCTCTAAGCCTTTCTCATATTGACCCAAGAAAAGAGACTCTCTTGAAGCCTTGGTCTGGGCACCCACACTCTTTCTCCATGTAGAATGAACTTTTTACCTTTCCTTACTGTGGTTTGCATGATCTCGTTAACAGTGTATTGTTTATCTTAGACTTCAAATACTAGCAATTTCTTACAGTAGCCGCAAGCTGGCTGCAAAGTAACAGGTTTTGTGCTATGGGAACATGTCATAAAATATCTACTGTGTGGTAAGCTGTAAAGGTATGAAACTAAGCAGAAGGATTTAACACAGATGCTCCAACATTTCAGAGAGGTGTCTAAGGAGAGGTCAATACCCATCGACTGATACATTGAGTTGTACTGTAATTACTCAGGAATGCTTACCTTGAGTTGCTTGAAGAGGCCTACCGTATATTAAATCCTGTGGCAGGCATAAAGGACACCTGGTTCCTCATCAAAATGCTTTCCACAACAGAACTTAAAAATCTCTCTTCTCCCACAGTGATAATGGGAGAGCATAGATATTATTGCATGAATTAGATTTCACCCAGTGCAATTTTAAAATGTGAAATGTAACAATGAGTAACAATTCAGTCTAAATGTATACTGGATTGCACTGTGCATCACTGTACTGTTTTCTCTACAGGTTGCACCTTATGCATCAATTTCTATACTGTTTCCAGTGTTATTTTGTAGTAGGTTATTTAATTTTAAAATTCACAAGTAGGTCCCACACTATCCAGTGTGTGTTTACTCTGAGATACATGGGTGGAGGATTTCAATTTAGGTGTGTTGTAATCACAGCCTCTTACAGAAAAATAAAATATTTGGAGAAAAGAAAGAGTATATATGTGACAAGTTAAAAAAAAAAGTCCTATCCTACTTAGCAGTAAGAACACAGTACCGTTTACTTCTACGTAGATCTGTTAAGCAATTGCAATACTATCAACTTTTTTCTATGATGGCGCTTCATTGATCATTTAAAATAATGCCATGGTTGCATGTGTAAGGTGTAGAACTTTAAATGAATAAGTAGAAACCCTGTACTCTTCATTATGGGATAAACAGAAAGCGCCTCCTCGAATATTGTGGTATTTTTGAACCACAATCACGCATATCCCTGCCAAGGGCAACTTTATGCCAGCTAATCATTCTTACACTAGGTCAGGTGAAAGAAAATGCAGAAATGAATTCACCTAGAGGTGGTTTCGTTTTGGCAGTTGTGTGTCTGACTTTGGCACACAAGGTCATCTTTATTATTTAATTAACTTTCTTTTAAACCAATGGATAGTAAGGATAGCTTGGAAAGGGGTGGTATTCTCTTTGGCATCAAGATGATGATCCTCTTGTATTCCATTCTAAATACCATATAGGGATTCTTCCTTTATTCCAGAAAACTGAAGATTTACTATCTTGAACTGGGGAATCAACAGGTTAAATGGAGAAAGTAAGAAGACAAAATTATAAGAAAGAAAGGGAGGGAAAGCAAGCAAGGATTAAATGAAAAATATGATTTTAAAAAATACATGTTACCTGCTTCATGTTTTCCCAAAAGCTTGTAAAAGGAATGGGGTGAAAAGTGAACATTGCAGTCATAGTAGGGTTTTCCAATTCTTTTTGGTTAAAACTTTATTGTGGTCACCAAATGTAAATGTCAACTTGCCATCAAAATTATTTGAAGTTTTCTCCTCCAAGTTAAACTTAATTGAATTAGATTTTGGATACAGTAACCATTAACTAAACTGTTGGCCCTTTTCTACTAACCTTCTCATCTCTGGTCTTTCATACAAGAATGGCAACACTGCGGTCCAAGACAGATGTGCCAGGGGGAGACCGAGAAGGCAGCAAGGAACAACCAGATGTGGTCATGGTCCAGGGCTGCAGAAAGGTTTCCTGTCTTTGATACTGTATATTTGCATAAAATCCTCTTTCTCTCCCCTTATTCTCTTCTAAGAATAAAATACAGAAAAAAGCAAGGTGAAGAGAGTTTATACAGAGGGATCCTGTGAAATGAAGTCCTCTAGGATATTCCCAACTTCAAACAAAAAATTGGAATATTACAGATATTAATATATCTATATTAATATTAGGAATTGACATATCTACAGCAATAGAATATTTGGGGGCTGGCAACCTTATGTTGTGATGTAAATGTTATGGTACAGCCAAAACTCAGTACAGCATCTTCAATAAACCAGCCAAGTCGTTGGAGACAATTGTGCATTTGTGGTTTCTAGTACCAAGAACCAGGTCAGTGCTCTTAGAAAGTAAGACTGGCTGCAGGGGAAATACTTTTCAGATAAACACACTGACTCTGAGTCTTTGGTGCTTTTTGAAGCACGATGGATAGTCCCTCCAGAAAGCTCTGAGTCCCCACACCACAATGGTCTGTACTCATTGTAAAAATAACTCTGGTAATGATTCTCTTGGGTGTTTTAATTGATATATTTTCCCCCTAGAATATCTTGGCACAGTATCTCAACACTCTCAAATCAACATGAACCTCTAGGGGAAATTCACAGTAAATTAAGTACAATTAGCAGGGCAAACATCAACATTGCTTGCTCGCTTATCTAGTAATTGTTCAGTCAGCAGTTATTATATGGACCATTTCTCAAACCAGTGGTCTTTGAAAATGATCATTGTAATCTTAAGTCAGGCTGAGGAAGAAATACAAAAAGTTTTCAGCTTTGTTTTTAAAAGCTAAAAGCACATCTTAACAGCATTTCCCTTGAAACTAGTCTGAAACTTAATACTGTATTAATACTGTGTTATATCAGCACAATGTCTCACCTTACAGTTGAGATTGGGAACATGGAGCCCCACAAACATTGTTCACCTATAATTAATTTCATTTGTTACTACTGGCTTGGCTAGTTAGGGCTGACCACACCTGGAGGGTTACAGATTTCCAATTTTTGCCATATAAATTAACACACATTGACCTAAAGAGGCCCAGAACGATGTGGCAGCGATACAATGACAATTTGCAAGCCATCGTATTATGTCAGCAGAGATAGAGCACTGAGAGGTTTTTAAGGGCTTTTCACAAAACTATTAGGAAGCAATCCCATGCGGTACTAACCTGGGAGTTAGCAACACTGAACACAGAGGAACTTACCCCTGAGTTAAACATGCATAAGGTTGCACAGCACATTGGCTATATTCATCTAACTCTGCTATATGAAGTGTTATAATGGAATTGCGACTTAATAAAAACTGAAAGAGATGGATGGGTGGAAGATTCATTGTTGTGTTCTGTAAAATGTCTTGGGAAATTGAGTGTCAACACAGGAAGGTTATAGTTTTACAATGGGGCAAAGTCCAAATAAGGACACATGACTGTGATACAAAGTCAAACAAAAACAAAATTTAAAACCACAATCTATATAAGACAGTTTCACCTGAGTTAAAGAAGCAATATATTGTGTGAACAGACATTCCTATGGATTTACCCTCCAGGAGTGGAAGAAAAAGACATGACAACAGTCCTCTTGAGGTGTTATGCACCTTGCATAATGTGGGGAGAACTCTGCTATCTCTGCCAGTTCTGCCACTTCACTATGTTTGTTCTTGTTGTCTTCCATGTTATAAGAAGGTTAGCCTCCTGTCTCCTCTCCTTAAACAGACCTCTGGCCTTCTTAGGTTTAGAGCAGCGTTTTCCAAACTATGTTCTGCGGAACACCAGTGGACTTCAATTCTCAGAAGCCTAAATCAATACAATAGCTGATCAGTGCTTGGGGAAATTGACTTTGGCTTTTGGGAATTGAAGTCCAAAACCCAAAGATTGGGAAACAATGTTTTAGAGAATGTATCTGCACTATGTAGATATCATGGTCTGACACATTTTAACTGTCTTGGATCCATTCAATGGGATCCTAGAATTTATACTTTGCTGTGGTATGCAGAAGTCTCTGTTCATGTATTTTAGTGTGACTGGAATGGAAATCTTATGTCCAGAACTGTAAGTAGTTCACCAGACTACAAATCCCAGGATCCCACAGATGACTTCATAGCAGTAGATAAAATCTAGACACCCTGGTTGGTGCCCTGCAATCAACCTACAGACTAACCATTTTAATATCTCAGATGCGTGGATGGAACTCTGGCAACATCTGTCTCCGATTCCCCATCAACACATAATCAAGAATCACTGTGGATGGCCAGCTGGATTTTCCCTCCCAAGATGGGAGTAGACGATGCTGAATTGAAGTTCATCATATGATAAATAAATAAATAAGTAAATGGCAGTAGATTGGTCTTGAATCACTGTAATGTACAGGTACATTCCATATTGCCTATGGAGCACCCATGTCCAAAGCCAAACTTGCCAAGAATCTCAGCATCTGGAAGGTGATAAAAGCCACAGCGGTGATGACAAAACCAAAAAGCAAATCCCAGTTCTCCCCTCACACCATCACCATTTGTTTCTGAAGGAAGAAGACCCAAATACGACAATCATCAGCATTACATGAGATAAATGTAATTTTCTTCCATGAAAGTCAAGTTGCTTATTGTTACTTTTTAGGTTCCAGGTGGCAGGGGATGCAAGTGAGTGGTGTGTCTACAGATACACTCACAGTTTATGGTACATTTGAGCATTTTTGTTTGTACTCCTTCCACACATCTGCTTCCCTTTATGAGAAGGTTGGTATGGGATTAACACAAGATATTTTGTATAGGGGCAAGGACCTCACCCTATGTACCGGATCTTGTTTACAGGACAAAGACCTCATCTTTCGAGGGGGAAATGCTGTCATATTGCAGAAGTAGCCTTCAGATTGGGGAAAACTATGGTTGTTGAATTTTAGCATGCCATGAAGACAGGGCCCCTGTCAAAAAAGATGTACAGAACTAAGAAGAATCTGTATCCAGAGCAGACTTTACATGCAAGATTATCTAGCTGTTATTTCCAGCTCTTTTTTATCACATTAGATTTATGGCATTTCTAAAGGACGATGTGTTAATTAACTAACCTCATTGAACATTTCCTTTTAAGCATAAAAAGCTTTTTTTTTTACTTAATCATGTGCAATGTCAAGCAGCTAAAAAAGAATATGTCGAGAGGCTTGCCCTTGATTAAAACATAAAAATGTGGCCATAAATATTTTTTTATTGGCTGTAATACCTTTGCTTTATTAGGACAATAACAGACTGCTGGTTAACTGATCATGAAATATTAATTAAAAAGAGAAAATATATGGGAGGGAGTTAGTTCTGTTGTGTCTGATTTTCTTTCCTTTATCATTAAAGAAAAGAGCATTTATATTTTGCTTCTAAAGAGCAAGAAGTGTGATTTCCATTGTGCTTCCCCGCCCACAACTTCAAATTAATGTAAGTACAGTAGTTCACAGTGTAAATCTAAATATATCTACTGGAAAGTAAGTGCCATTGAATTAATGGGAATTCACCTCAGGAAGCCAGACATACAGCTATAGCCTTGAAGTCAAATTTCAAGACTATTTGTGATGTGGTTATCTGGGCTCAACGACATTAAGAACAGAAAGCAAAATCCAATTGTTTTTCCCAAATAATATTGTGAGACACCTTGGGTCCTCTCCTCAGAAGAAAGGTGGCTTACAAATGATACAAAATAAATAAAACAGAATAGGACTTCTGAATAAATTGAGCTGTTATTGACTTAATGGATGTACAGTATTTTCATTAGGAGTAATTATTGCATTTAGCTCGATATAATGAAGTCTTTGGTTTGACCTGGAAGGGATTGCCATATTTTATTATTCCGGTGTAATCTTTTTACCATTTTTCACAAATTATATTTTCCTTACATGCTTTCCAGATGGCTCCTTACACATTTTTAAAGAAAATCACAAGATTGGGGGTGGGATTTCCTCCTGGAGCTTGAAGAAGGTCTTCATCATAAGCAAAGCTTCTTGGAGAAAAGAGCAGCTTAATGGTGGAATTAATTACCTAGAAAGGTGATTCTTATTTGTTAGACAGCCATCCATGGGAGATATTCAAATTCTGGGTATCCTACATTAAGCAATGAACTAGAGTTTCTTTCGTGGCCCCTTCTAATTCTACAATGCTACTGTTCTTTCTAATTGGCTGCTCTTCTCTGCCTTTGTTCAAATTGTTGCTTTCTTTATGTAAGCTAGGGCTGCAGCTACAAAACAAAGACAAGATTCATTCATTCATAATTTGATTTATAACACACCATAATTAGCATAGAACACTACTCCAGGCAGTCCGCAATAAAACAAAACATCCAACACTATGCATAAATAATAGAAAGAAAAGCAATACACAATATAACAACAGACTTTTACGCTATGACTTTGTACCTCTCTGTGTACATCCTAGTGAAATCAGTGGGCTTTCTTACCAGCGTGAGGGCCATAATGATGTCCTACATCAGGAAGTGAGAAAGGGAGAAGGTTATATACTATCCTTTAGAAAAGATTCAATAGCCTCTGTATTAAGCTACTGAAGATGCAAACGTGAATCTGAGAATATAAAATGAGAGACAGGAACTGGTACACTTTAGCTTCCCCCAAAGTATTTTGTTGCCTGAGGCACAGAACACAACAGTTGATGCATTTTTCCATTCTAAGTGCAAAAGGCAAATCAAAGAGGAACAAAAAAATTTCCCAGTATTGGAGACAAGTCACTGCACCAGAAGGCAGCAGCCTAACCTAAGGTACAGGTGTAGCCCATATGGAATGGACAGCCTTGACTGCTACCGCCCACTATCTGCTATTTGAGTCAGCCATGTCATTTTGCCTAAAGGTAGTCAGCAATGCTTCAGTAGTATAGGGAATATTCATTAAGACAAACCAAACACTAGCCCATAAACAGTCTTGTTTCCTTAATCCACAGGGCACTGTGGTAGCTTAGTGGTTAAGACGCTGAACTTGACAACTGGAAGGTTGGTAGGTCAGCAGTTCGAGACTCGAGTGCTGCATGATGGGGTGAGCTTCCATCTCCGTCCCAGTTCCTGCCAACCTAACAGTTAGAAAGCAAGAAATTGCAAGTAGATAAATAGGTACTACTTAAGTGGGAAGGTAAACAGTGTTTCGTGCACTCCAGTGTTTCGTCATACCTGCCACATGTCCACAGAAACATCTGCGTTGGCTCTTTGATAAACAGAGATGAGCACTGAACCCTAGAGTCGGATATGATTGGCTTTCAAGCAAGGGCAACCTTTACATTTCTTAACGCATTGTGAAGCCATCTACATAGAGACCTAATAAATGTTTATGGCTCTAAATACCTCAATTGATGGGGGCTTGTGGGGTATTTTTTAATCAAATGAAAATTGAAAATAATAACAAAACACTGAATATACATTGAAGAAGAAGGGTACCTGAAATAATTTCCACACTAGTTTGGAAACACTTTTAATTTCCATTAGATTCTATTCCATTGCACTCCACCACATCCTAAAAGCTCTATTAATTATTATTTCTACATACAGTACAGTACTTGTAATTGTGGATATAGAGCACAATAGAATGCTGCTTTACCAGGGATGTTTTCTTTAGAGTTACATTTCTGAACTCCATTTGTGTCACAGAAACAGCTCTTTTACTCCTATTTTTGATTTAACAAAAAAAAAATTATCATATTACTATAAAAAGCCATCACTCCCAATCTTCTTTATGTAGTACACTGTTAAGTACACTACCGTTCTGAGTCCCAGGTGGAATACAATACTGTAATTCAATTGAGAGATCCAGCTAATGTCCCACACTGTACGAATATAGCTTAAGGGTTTGGGTATATGGTAGTGAATCTCTCAGCCACAAGACTGAATTACGATCTCACTCTTTGGACCTACTTTCTTTGCAGCAGTTTATAAGGTTTAGGACTCCTTACATGCTGCTTGTAATGCTATCTGTAAAACAATTATTAATATAGTAAAGAAAGGGTAACATATCTTTCAGTTACCATTTGTCCAGGAAAATAATACTCTTGATGGGAAACCAGGACTTCTGTGGGAATACAGTAGTTAAAAAACACACACACAAAAAAAAACTATAATACAGTTTTGATAATGAAAGCCACAAAGTCACTGGCACATGTTATCAATACCCACTATCATTATCAAGGTTTTATAAGAGAGTTAATCTCCAGTGGTTAGTGAATTTGGGTCCATTGGGAGCTGCATTTGAAATCACACCATTGAGAACCAAGTGTACTGTAAATGGGCGTTAACTGAGAATAATGTAGAAACAAGAAACAGGACCAGTACCATAACATAAGCACTTGATTATTATTTTTTTACTGTAGCCCCAAAATCCAAAAACATAGCTCTCCAACCTCAAATCATAACTACTCAACCCCAAGTATCAGGCAGCGGTTAACTAACCTGAAACCCTGAGAACTAATGACATGGGTGCTAAATAAATTTTGTGTCAGAGATTACTTTGAGTTGAAAGGATTTTTGCTGGAGAAACTCCACTCAGAGAATGCCCGAATGAGGCTCCCCAAGATCCATCATGCATCACTCAGACATCAAACCCCAACCTTCCAATCTCCAAGCTCAGCATCTTAACTACTAAAGCACTACAGTAAGACACTTGGGTGCTGAAGTCCACAGAGAAGGGTCCCCAAGTGGATTACATCTCACTTGAATCCATCTTGATGGAGGGCAGCAGCTTCATCAATACTGGACTGGGGCTGATGAGGACTTTGCGTGGCCAAAGGGCTCAGGAGCATAAAGTGACTAGCGGAACTCATTTAGTGTGGTAAGTCTTGGTGCTAACATTTAAACAGTTTGGAACCTTGGTACCTCTCGGACCATCTCTCCCAAAGAACATCTGCCCTTCCTAGCTGGTCCTCAGAAGCTCTGGTGATGCAGATTGTCACTCCAAAAGAGGTGAAATGAGTATCAACTTGGAAGCATGTTTTCTTGGTGGTGGCCCTGCTGTTATGAAACAAGTTACATTCTGAGATCCATCAGGCCTCTTCCCTCCAGGCTTTTAAGAGTGGATTTAAAAAACAGAACATTTTAAGGATGTCTTTGAAAACAGACTCTCCACAATTTGGGCTGTCTAATGGGGCTTTACTTAGTTCTTAACAATTGCTGTTTAACTTGATGATATGTGTGTCTATTATGTTGATTTGTTGATTTTTATACTGAGTGGGATTTGATTTTGTGAGTTGAGTTACTTTGGGATTGTTATTGTATTTCACTGCCCTGAGCAGTGCTAGTCACTAAATCAGGCAGTATCAAAGTGCTATAAAAAAAAATAGCACTAGGGTAAAGGTAAAGGTTGCTTCTGCTCAAAAGCCAATCATATCTGACTCTAGAGTTCAGTGCTCATCTCTGTTTATAGCCAAAGAGCCAACGCTGTCTGTGTCTGCAGACGTTTCTGTGGACATGCGGCAGGCATGACTAAACACCGGACTGTACAGAATGTTGTTTACCTTCTCACCGAAGTGGTCCCTATTTATCTACTTGCAATTTCTTGCTTTTGAACTGCTAGTTTGGCAGGAGCTTGACAGAGATGGGAGCTCATTTCATCGTGCAGCACTCAGGTCTTGAACTGTTGACTTACCAACCTTCCATATTGAGCCTAGTGGGTGAGAGATTTGGTGAGTCAACTCCTCCATAAATTCCACTGATTCAAAAAAACTACTTTAATTGTGATTTTCTATATTAAAGTATGTCACAGCTACAGTAGGCTTATTTGAAATAATGGCACTTGCAATGAAGTTGACACATCAACTCCAGTGATGGGATGTTACCGGTTTGGACCGGTTCGCCGAAACCGGTAGCACCCCAGCAGGAGGAGTCGCCGGGGTGGTAAACCCCCAGGCGACTGGTTCGGTCGCCTCTCCAGCCCCCCTCCAGAAATGCATTTCTGGGCAGCCAAAATGGCTGCCTGAAACTGTGCATGCATCAAACCTCCGTTGCGCAGTTCTATTTTTTAGTGTGCATGCATCAAACAGAGGCTTGACACATGTGCACTAAAAAAAGAACTGTGCGTGCGTCAAACGGAGATTTGACGCATGAGCAGACTTTTTTAAAAAAAAAACCATGACATCATGACGTCGGCTACGCCCACAACGTAATGATGTCATGGTGAGGTAGCAAAGATTTTGACAACCCACCACTGATCAAATCCCTATTTAATAGGCCTACTTTACTGCAACTTACTACACTAAGTGATAGGATTTCAGACAATATTTCAAAAGCTTGCACCTCCCCCCCCCGTGCACTTTTTCTGCTACCTGTTTTAATGGCCTATAAAGGTAGCATCTCACATGGATGTGTTTTGTGCCAATGTGATTGTAATGAATTTATTCTGTTTGTCTTATGAAAGCCAGTATTCTTTTGATTATTTATACTGGCATAAGTGCTGTGCTATTAATTACAATGTCAAATTACTACTAGTTAATAAGCAAAAATCCAGTTGTGTAACATTATGCTAACATAACCCTTGGTAGGGGAGTGGAGGGGCTGTAGCAGTAAACAAAATTGCCACCAGACTGCCAATGTCAGAATAGAGACTGCCAGAAACAATCCAGTGGATATTTTTACTATTAAAGGTTCTCCTCCATTCATCAGGATTTCAAAGGCTTCCCCAGTGCCAAATGTCCCATAAATGTAAATTAATTTTTTCCACTATCCAATCCAGGTTATGCCAGCATAAAATTGTGCATCTGGATTTTGCCCAATTAACTGCAACTTGCATTTGTACGTCACACATGTGACTAACATACAACAAAAAACATTGTTATCTAGTGGCAATTCACCAGTATAATCAATAGGATGCAATCCATTTACTCACCTTTTTGTCTTAATTCCCCCCCTCCCCAAATCAATGCAGTTTATTGAAACCTCTTGTTATAGTTGTAAAAACTGAAATATCTAGATATGATAGACTTTTTGGTTGTCCTAAGTTCAGGTTGCCATTTGTGTGAGATATATTTTAAACAATCAAATATTTCTACACTATAGGACTGAGTTCTTGTAACCTATCACCTCCTCCTCCTCCTCACCCCCAAAACTCATCTATATGCTAATTTATCAGTGGCTAATATGGTCCTGAAATTCAGTGATACTAATGGAAGGAGAATGTGAAAAGAAAATGATGCTTCCTCTCTTTACAAAGCCAGTCTCTCTCTCTCTCTCTCTCTCTCTCATTCACTCCTGGTCTCAACAAAATACTGAATTACTAGTAGTAGCTAAGGCTACTACTTCCACACCAACACAGACTTTATGGCCTTTTACAGTCCTATTGAAGTGCCAAAGCATGGGTTAGTTTGAAGCTCCTTCACACACAAAATAACCACAGTGGTTACTTCTCATCCTTTCTCATCTTTCATTTTGATACTGCTAAAGCAAAACATAGGACCATCCCTCTAAATCAGGAGTTCTCAACCTTTTAAAGCCGGGGGCCAGGTCACACTCCCTCAGACAGCTTTGGGGGCTGGACAGCCATTTTGCCCTTCCTCCACCACATGGCACTTCTAGGTGTGGCCCGCAGGCCACAGGTTGAGAATATGGCCCACAGGCCGCAGGTTGAGAATCCCTGCTCCCAACCTTTTTTTGGCCCACCTAAGCATCTCTAAAATCCTGATCCCCCTGTGACATATAATTCTTATTATTCAAAAAGTGAACTCCCAGTCACATGGAGGAAGCCTAAAAGGCCATTCTCTGTTAATAACTCATTTTCAAATTTCCCCCCTTAAAAATCAAATCGCCCTCCTGTGGGGTGTATGCCCCACATTGGGAACCACAGCCCTAGATGCACTTGCATCCTTTCCAAACCTCTTTTGCAGTAGGAGAAATATAGAGAAGAAATTGTTCCATCCAGCCCAACAGCACTTAAAATTTTCTCCCATCTCTTCTTTATAAGTTTGTGTGAGTGGTTTTAATGATTAGTTGGTTATTTAACTCTTTAAACACCTCTGAATTAGCAAGTCAAATCTTGGTTGAGGTATCAATCTTGTACTTCTTTCCTTCTTTCAAAAAGAGGACAAACTCTATTATTATGATAAACAAAGACCAATTTGACACAAAATCTTAACATAATTTCCCTTAAACAAACATAAACTGCCAGTAGGTTTCTGGCCATTGAGCTACTTTAAAATAAGTAAATCAAATAGAAAACTTAATACTGTATACGTATTTGAAAAACAGCTGCAAATTGTTCTGGAGATTAGACAAGACCATGTCTTGATGATGGCACAGGTCATAGTCAATATAAGCCCTCTACAACTAATCAACTCTTGGAAAACCTCCCTTCTGCCATCAAGCTAGGTTCAAAAACTATGTTTGTACAGAAGACGGCAAAGGGGACATTGTCACTATTGCTCTTAAAATACTGTGTCTATCTTTACACTAAGTTATCAAATGCAGCAGATGCAACCCAATGGGTGTCCTAAACTTGCCATGAAGGAAATTCAAGAAAGAGCTAACAGGGGAAGAGAGTTATAGCTTTTTCAGAGTACTTTGTCTTCTTTTAAGAGCTCAGTCAATATGAATGAATTTCCTGCAGTTTTCACGGCATCCATTTTCTAGGACAAAAAAAGAAAGAATATTAACATAAAGAGTCCTATGGCCATAATCAAACAGTAATTGGCCTTGGAGATCGCTTATGACAATCAGTGAAGTAATAAGGTTTCTGAATAATTATGAATAATTAGGCACATTTATGAATAATTACACTCTTAATAACTATCTAACACATCTAATTTTAAAACTGTAATTCATATCATTATTGATTGGCTAATCATACACCCAAGCCAGTTCTCTCCCTTTCTTATACTCATTATTTGATTCAGCCATTAGGCTCTAATTGTGTACTTATTGTTCAGACATAGGTTAATAAATGTCTGATCTGATGAGAGGGAGGGACAGAATGTATGACTTTCAATTTATAGATCAAACCCTGGAATGCCAAAATAAAACCACTTTCTTCACTTGCCCAAACCCAAGTCCTCATTGGTGCATGTCTGTGGCAGCAATCAGCAGACCAGTAAATGAGCCGGATTCTGTATCTCTCCACATTTATACAAGAAAATACAGTACTGAGATCTGGAGGTAAAGTACAGATAAAGGGAGATGTCTACTAATCAGAAGGAAAAAAGATAAACAGAGCTGGCATAATGATTTGGGTAGATGAAGAGCAAGTTACCCTAAATCAAAAACAAGATACTGTACCCTGCTTTTTCGTTCTACGCCCAGTCTGCATCCATGTCCAGAACAAGAAAATAAGGTAAGTCGAGGCTATGCTCAGTTGATATATTCATGAACAAATTCAAACATTACAAAACAACACTAACCCTGTTGCTTCTTCCTTGTAAACCACTGGCAGGGAAATTCTTTCACCCAAAATCAATTTCTTCACCATCTTTCTAAAGATAGCCACACTTATTTGCCCAATGTTTCTTACACAATTGGGGATGGATGTGCAATAGCAGTACTTTGGCTAAACCAGGGGAGCCCAAACTATGGCATGTGGGCCAGATCCGCCCCCCAGTGCCAATTCATCTGGCCCATGAAGCTCTCATTGCTCCATATGGGCACATTTTACTTCTGCTTCCAGGAGCAACGAGGGCTTCGCAGGCTGGATGAATTGGTGTTGGGGCCAGATTCAGCCCATGGGTCATAGTGACTGGGCCCCTGAACCACATGACTGGGCCCCAGCCCAAAAAGTTTGGACACCCCAGCCTAAACAAATTGTGTTATATATATGCTTGTGGTTAGGGTGAGAGCCCTGACATTGTTGGATCATGTACTGTATTTTTATATTGTACTACTGAGACTATGTCAGGTATACGTAACTGAAACTTGTATTTTGTAACCTTATTTTGCAGTGTGGTTTTGTTTTGTTGCACTGCTGTACTGTATTGTTATATTTATTGTATTATACGGTATGACCTTTGATTATGTTATATTACTTTTGATTGTCTTATATGTATGGCTTCTGTAAACCACCCTGAGTCGGTTGTACCGAGTAGGGCGGCATATAAATTGAATAAATGAAATGAATAAATGAACCACCAATTCCTACATTTCAAACTGAAGTCAACTACAGTACTATATTGCCCTCCCATGGGTTTAGAGTCCACAGAGTGTCCCTCCAGTTTGCTCTAGTGGGACGGGGAGATGTCATTTGGGGTGACGTGGTCTCTTAAGAATCCTGGCCCACTACCATGTAGGACTTTAAAGGTAATTACCAGCACCTTGAATTGCACCCGGAGGCACACTGGGAACCAATGCAGCTCCCGTAGCAGGGGTGAGGCACGGGCAAAACGCCCACACCCCATCACTACAAGGACAGCCGCATTCTGAACCAGCTGCAGCCTCCGAATGGTCATCAAGGGCAGCCTCATGTAGAGCGCATTACAGTAATCCAGTCTGGAGGTGACCAGAGCATGTGTGACCATAAGCAAGGAGTCCCGGTTCAGGAGCGGGTGCAATTGGCGAATGACATGAAGTTGTGCAAAAGCCCTCCTAGCTACAATTGGTATCCCAGTCATATATCCAAAAGGGTCACAAACTTCCCCTTTCCCTGCATTCTTTCCTTTATGAATTCATCTCCCATGTGAGATAGGAACTAGGTAGAATCACATGCAGTATTCTCATCTTTCGGTAAAATGAGTACCCAGCATGTTGGAGGCAAAATGCTAATTAACTTGTGAACTGCCTAAAGCAGTGATGGCGAACCTTGGCACTCCAGATGTTCTTGAACTTCAATTCCCAGAAACCCTGATTAGCAAGAGGGCTGACTTGGACTACTGGTAATTGAAGTCCAAGAACACCAGGGGTGCCAAGGTTCACCATCACTGGCCTAGAGAGTGCACTAAGTGCTATAAGGTGGTATATAAGTGTGATTGCTTTGCTTTACTATACTCTTGGTATTCAGTCTTCATAGCTTTTTTTAAAAAGTTGCAAGCATGATGCTACTTTTAATGAAGGAAAGCCTCAGAAGCCATTGTTTCCTAGAGCCTGTAAATCCTGTGAACTGCACCTTGTATATGATTGTTTTGCACAGCAATCTGCATACAGTAATACCTCAGATAACATTAGTATCGAATAACACTAAAATCGCATAACATTAAGCAATCTGGGGGGAAGAATTGAATCCGATAACATTAAGATCCTATGGGATGCATCGGATAACAACCGCTAAAGCCTGTGTGGTTACAATGTATCTCTATGGATCCCATAGGATTTTAACATGCATCGGATAACACTAAAAATCGGATAACACCAAGACTTGTGGAACCAGGTTTTAGTGTTATCCGAGGTTTTACTGTATATGCAGTTTCCAACCTCCCTGTTAAAGTATTTTGTTATTCTATTACAGAGGGGCAGACTGGGAATCAAGTGTCCCTTGTCTAGTTATGAGCATGTCCAATGCCGTGCAGGCCACATGGTAGCTAACCCAAAGACTTTGCATTAAATCATGAAAAAAATAGGTAATGTCATTGCAATTTGGGATTGTATATCATTGCTTCATTGGTTTGAGGCCAACAATGATGATTTTAGTTAATTATTTTGTGTTCTATCTTTATATCCTTGTCATACTGTCATCTTCTAAATTGATTTCTATTATTTTTCTATTTACATTTCACATTTTAGTCAATCGTTACATCTATCTCCTATATATATACACACACACAGCTTTTCTATATTGTTGCTGACTCTGCATGTTTTTATCACTTGTCATTGAATCAATCTTCCAAGTCCATTTTCTAACTTTTTTTCTGGTTACCAACAGTTCTCCGTAGCAAGCTAAATAGAACTAGCATTCAAACCAATTTCCAGGAAGGAGGGAGATTGAAAGTTCAACATAAATGAAAATATTTGTGTTCTCTCTCTTCCTCTCCCAAGTGTGCTTATTTTTCCTTGAAATTATCTGTTACAATCAGAATTCTTTTTCTGTTCTTAGAAGAAGAAAAATGGGAAAAAAACATTCATATTCAAGATGCAAAGAATGTGACATTATAAAAACTTCAAATGTGAGCAGCACCAGAACTAACAGATTTGTCCACTTAGCTTTAGCCACAGTACTTAAAGTACAAACAAACAAAAATATAGCTTTGAATCTCTCTGTGCTCAACCATGATGTTGCTGAGTTACAACTGCGACCACTTTTTTCTCAGAGAATTCTTTAGCACTTACAGTTGTACCTCGCTTAAAGAGCATAATGCGTCCCACAGGATTGCTCTTTAAGCGAGTTTGCTCTCTAAGCAAAACACCATTGTAAGTGACCAATTGTGTGTGGGGGGATTGCGAACCCCAATTTATTTGTTAAGCAAGTTTTAGGTTGGTTTTATTTGTTAAGCAAAGCAAACATTCAGAGAAAATTCTGCTCTTTAAACAAGACGCTCTTTATGCGAGGTTTGTTTTTTTAAAAAAAATACACTTGTGAATTTCTTCCTATTCAGAATGGAAATAACTGAGGTTCAAAGAGTTTGGATGTGAAAAAAAGCAAAATTAACTCTTTTCCCCAACACTTCTTACAATTTTTTACTCTTAGCAGAAGGTTCTTTTGAACATCAAACTAGAGTACAAGAAAAAAACAGCTGAGGAAATATCATGGTTCTTCTTCTTATGGTGCCATATCCATTATGGATATTGGCTATCATCACAGCGATAGTCTTCCTGTTATTAACTCCTCAAAACAGTTCTTCCAAGGACATTCCACTCCAGTCTCTCAGATTATTTATCCAGGAAGAATCTCTATGTTCAGGGCCTCTCTTCCCAGGGGTCTTCCCTTGCCAATAGAGTTGGAGTAGTCTATATTTCATGTCATTCCTCATTATATGGCCATGATACTGGAACTTTCTTTGTTTAATGGTCTTAAACAGTTCTTGTTCTCTACCCATCCAAAACACTTCTACATTAGTCACATGGTCAACCCATCTACATCATTAAATTTTTATGGCTAAAAAAAAATCAAAATACAGTAGTCTTAAACATAGCTAGGCACGTAAAAGGCACTGATTGTGGGGTTTTAGAGTAAAAAAAGGAAGAATCCAGAGTCCTCAAATCTGCTCATATCTACAGGCAAATCTGATGTGTCTCAAAATCTGAAATTATCAGTCCCTGGTCTATAATGCATATTACAAAAGGAATGGTAGGCAATAACATTAATAAAAAGTTGATAATTAATAGGCTTCAGTTGGTAGAGCATAGCAGCCTGTGGACACAGGATTATGCAACTCTTATTGTCTCTTTAAAGGAAAGAGTGAGAGGCATTTTGAAATGCACAGTTGAGCCCTCTGTGCTGTGGAAATGGAAGCCTTGTTTTCTTTCAGGGCTAACAGCAGAGTTTGTGTTGATGCACAGAAGTAAAACAAGAGTATTCAGACAAGTGGAACACGATCTGATAAGCCTGGAAATGACTTTGCCCATTCATCTAGCTTGAATGACATATCTGCCAGTGCCCTTTCACCACTTCTGATTTGAGCACAAGCTTCCTAGGGGACAGGTCTTTCCTATGTGCTCCGTCCTGGTTCGCTACCCACAAAAGTTGGCCATGAGAGGAAAAAGGTTGAAGAAGAATGAAATGTACTGGGTGTTTTTCTTAAAACAGCAGCATTCATTCAAGGAGGGTTGGGTTTGGGGAAAGCTACCCTCTTTGTTTTATTCTGTTATGTTTGTTTTTTTAAAAAACCCACTCTGTTTTATATTATTTCTTACAAAACATTTTTATCTAACCAAAATACGGTACTCTAAAATAGGTAAAATGATTGCTTTGTGTGTGTGTGTGTGTGTGTGTGTGTGTTTGTTCTTCTGTTCTGGCTTTGTCTCTTCCTTCTCTGTCCAAAGAATTAGTAATTTCAAATACAGTTGTACCTCGCTTAAAGAGCATAATGCGTTCCACAGGATTGCTCTTTAAGCGAATTTGCTCTTTAAGCGAAACACCATTGTAAGTGACCAATTGTTGGGGGGATTGCGAACCCCGATTTATTTGTTAAGCGAGTTTTTGGTTGGTTTTATTTGTTAAGCGAAGCAAACATTCAGAGAAAATTCTGCTCTTCAAGCGAGTTACTCTTTAAGCGAGGCACTCTTTATACTCTAATCAGGCTAATCCTAGGCAATCTTTTTCCTAGACTTCTGAGTATACGTGAATATTTTTAATTGTATCTCAGGTCTTGTTCAGTACCCATTTTGGATTTTCTTAAAAAAGAAGAGAATCTTATTATCGCAATGTAATTTCAGCAAGATTTGTGGCTGCAAATCCATTTACCCAGAGCCACAAACTGCTAACATTTATGCTCTGCAAAATTTTAAATTTTTTGTAATGTAAAGATTTATGTTCCGACCATGCATTTTAAGTCTAGAATTATTATGATTTATGAAGCAGACCTAGTAGTTATATGAAACCCATTAAAATTATCTATTCAGCTTAACTGCACTGTCTTCTTCATGGGAGGTAATTTTACAGAATGCCAATGATCTTTTGGCTCTTGAACATTTCTGCCTATATTGTTCCCATTTCTGCCTATAATTTGCAGAGAAGGAAGGTCACAGAGCTCCATCTAGCAAAAACAGATAAAACTAATCCACCCATATTCCAGTTGTTTTCTTTGCATAAAAATACTTCATAGTGAAATTCTGTAGTTTAAAAGCTGCCAATGTAACGCCCGCAAATCTATCCAGCACTCTACAGTGACATTTTCCCCTGCTCATTCTTCTCCCTCTAAAAAAAGGATTGTCTCCCCAAAAATGGGTGAGTGCCACATCATTGCCTCTGACAATTGTGTTGCATTTTCTACTTGAATGTTTCAGTGATATGGACCAAATATTAGAATATGCAATAGCACATACATAGGCTGTGGAATCCAGAACTTAGAAATTACTTTTACAGGTAATTTGTGGTATTGTATTTCCAGTGAAAACAATTCTGCATTATAGTTACATTTTTAAAAGGGCTTCTTTCTCAGTTCCTGGAATAAGCATAGTTATGTTTTAATTATTATTTTAAAAGATCTAGATCAGGAGTTCTCAGCTGGATCACGCTCCCTCAGACAGCTTCAGGGGCCTGATGGCCATTTTGCCCTTCCTCCACCACATGGCACTTCCTGGTGTGGTGGAGACAGTGGGGGCCACATGAATTGGTGCTATGGGCTGCATCCGGCCCACGGGCCACAGGTAGAGAATCCCTGATCTAGATGCTACAAGCTATGAGTCTGTGGTACAAAATACAACATGAAGCAGCAATGTAAATTGTGTGAGATTCCTCCGCTATCATATGATGCAAATTTGGTATGGACAGTTGAAGCGATCAGAGAAAAGCATTTTAGACATCAGTTGTCTATCCTTGCTATGTAATAAATGGTACATTCTAAGGCTCCTCATAGTTTTTTCATACAACGTCATGGAAAAAAGGAAACACATTCAGGCTCAGTACAGTCTCTAGATCAAAGGAAGTGCCATAGGTTTCATAGGCCTTATATTCACCTTCCCCTCAATATAGCTAGGAGCCCTCGAAGAATCTACTATTGCCTCGTCACAGATATATTATAGCCTTAGTAGCTGCATATTTTGCCTGATCTACAAACAACTGATGATTTCACATACACTTGTCTTTATTCATGTAGTAACATCAGGCTAGTTTCTTGCCCAGCTATGACACTTCCATGTGAAGAATAATTATTAGTAATAATTGCATGCTGCCAAGTCTGACATATGGTGATGCTTCTTGTGACTTTCTAGTTATAAAGCACTCAAAAGCAACTTGCCAGACCCTCCTTTGGAAATGGGAGCCAGTCTGGGACTGTGTTCCTTTCCAGGAGGCACACAGGATGGCTCTCCTCCCAGGAGGCACAGTGGATTAAACTCCTGACCCTGGCTCCTTGGTGCTCCATCTTAATGTCCGATCAAACCCTGGACTGCCAAAATGAAGCCATCGTAATGAACACAGTACACAAGCACCTGTGAACAGTAAGTATAAGATGAGACAACTACATTAAATAGCAGCAGATATATAGTCAAGGATATACTTTGGTCAGAAGCCATAACATACCACTGAAATTATATTTGGCACCAATCTTAATACAATATTTTGTCACTCCCACTCTTTAAGAGATGAACAGCTTTTAGGTAAATAAATCAGCCAGAGAGGTTTTGAAATGGAAAAAAGAGAATTTTATCTAAATTTTTCAATCATAGCATAACATAACACAATAACACATGATCATGGTATATCATCATAATGGACGCATGCATGGTCTCGGATCCATATTTAGATCCAAGGACCCCCATTAATTATTCAGCCAGCCTTTTATACTCTTCACGAAGCTTTGCACACATGTTCTTCAGTCCAGATGGGCCCCCATTGGCAGTAGGTGTTTCACATTTATCTTGATGTTACATATTCAACTAGTTACTAGCCTATTCTATGAAGTAGATTTACCCTGTCCTCTTTGCTTGTCACATACATTCTAATATGTTCAGTGCTAAACATGTCTGCTTACTTCAGATGAGACCCCTTTGGGTATGTTCCTCAGCAAGCTAGCTGTAAACAACTTTTAACTAGAGAAGTTTTCATAATTCCAAGTTGGCTCTGCTCATGTTACAACCTTATTCTAATTACATACATTATATATATATTGCTTTGTAAAGGAATATGCCAACAAACTAAAAATATGTTAATTAAGTCTAGAGTGTCAATATTGTAAGTTAGTTAAGGGGTAAAAGTCTACTTATTGCTTTGGAGCATGGAAGGGACACTTCTTATTTATGGAGTTTTTATGTACACATGGTGTTCATATAGTCTAATCAGCTTGTGAGCATACATACAAAAGCCCATGGATTGTCACACATTGCAGCTTATACATTGATTTTGAGTTGACATCTACACAAAAATACCTACACATAAGTTTGAAGTAACTCATCAGTGTAGTGAACCAAGGATATTTCCAGGCAACAGTTATTACCTTTCCAAAATGTTGAATATCGGGAGTGCTCATTCAGATTAACAGGAATTGAAGTCTGACAAGATCTGGAAGGCGACAAGTTTTTGGCCTCTGTTCTCTGCTGTCAGGAATTTTGAAAATCTTGGTTGAAAATATACAAATTATACTTGCGATGTTTTCTGTATATATTTTAGTAATGGCTTCTACATGCCTCACCTTTTATTAAAACCTGCATGGATCTTTAAGAACACAAGAGTGGGGGGAAGCACACTTAATTCAGTGAGTATACTTAATCCTTCCCTATTAAGACATCATCTGCAGCTGGAGGTACAATCCTTTCACTATAATCTCTAGCGCTGCAGAAGAAAGAGAGCTTTCAGGTGAAAGGTTACCTACATTTATAATGTCAGGCAGTGAGGCTGGCAAAGTAAAAGGTAAATGGTAATTTTATCATTAGCGTGCCTGACCCTTTGCCCCAACCATATCTCAAGGGAGATGTTAAGAACAGCTCACCTGTCAAGATTCAAACACTTAAAGGTCAATACGCACACACAAAATCTCCAAGACCTTACAACTGAATTGCTAGGACTTTTTATTATTGCCACTTAAATAAATGATTCAAGCAGCAAGACAAGGGAAAAATCAGCACAAATCTTCAGATTAGCAGAAAGTTTAATGTGTAGGTTTGTGCTGGAAATGGTTTGGAAGAAAAAAAAATAATGTTAATGAGAAGCAGCCAAGAGGGTTGTTGTTCATTAAAAACTAAGAAGTTTTATTTGACGTAAGAGTTTGTGAGCTGTAGCACCATTCCATCTGACAAAGTGGGCTGCAGTTTATGAAACTTTATGCTTGGGAGAGAGATTTTAAGGTGCCACAGGGCAGAGGTCAGCAAACTTGTCTCTACAGGTGTTCTTGGACTTCATTTCCTAGAAGCTCAAGTCAGTACACCTGCTGATCAGGGCTTCTGGGAATTGAAGTCCAAGAACATCTGGAGAGCCATGTTTCCTGACCCCTGCCATAAGGTGTGCTCTGCTTCCTGCAAGAAACTCACAGGACTATTCCCTGGAAGTTTTTGTAATCAGAAATCATTTCCTTTTTGGAAAGATGAAACCAATTAACGTTCACTCAACAATTGGCTCAGAGTCACCGGATAAACCCACTTGGGGAGTGGGGTCTTCTTCAGTGGCTAATTTACCACTTAAGTAGGAGTTAAACCATACATTGAAGAAATATTGCCTATCTGATTTGAAAAGATGGGGGCAAGGGTGAAGAATCTGGGGCTTTGCCTTAGAGGGCATCAAAACTGAGAGGGCAATGGAATCTAGAAGTGAATTACAGTAATACCCCGGATAACATTATGACTTGGTTCCACAAGTCATGACGTTATCCGATTTTTAGCGTTGTCCGATGCACACATCGAACAACGCTAAAAAAAAAAGAGAGCCCTGACTTCAGGGACAAACCGCTTTAAAGGCAGGAAGGGAAAGAAAGAGACCCAATTGGGTCTCTTTTCCTCTCTGCCTTTAAAGCCACCCCCCACCCGCAGCGGTCTCTGCGACTGCAGTAGGGTCGGGAAAGGCACGCCTTTCCCCCGACCCTACTGCAGTTGCAGAGACTGCTTGTGTCTCTTTCCCTCCCTGTATTTAAACTACAGGGAGGGGGAAAGAGAGAGACGTGATTGGGTCTCTAGAGAACCAATCATGTCTCTCTCTTTCCCCCTCCCTGTAGTTTAAATACAGGGAGGGAAAGAGACACAAGCAGTTTCTCTCTCCCTGTAGTTTAAATACAGGGAGGAAAAGAGTAAGACGTGATTTAAACTACAGGGAGGGGGAAAGAGAGAGACGTGATTGGTTCTCTAGAGACCCAATCACGTTTCTCTCTTTCCCCCTCCCTGTAGTTTAAATACAGGGAGAGAAAGAGACACAAGCAGTCTCTGCAACTGCAGTAGGGTCGGGGGAAAGGCGCGTGCTTTTCCCCGACCCAACTGCAGTCGCAGAGACCGCTGCGGGTGGGGGGTGGATTGGGTAGTTCTATCCAAACCACCCCACACCCGCAGACCATTGCCTCGGATAACGCTAAGAATCATTATCTAGAATTGTTATCTGATTCTAGCATTATCCGATGCAATCGTTATCAGGGGTATTACTGTAATGCCAAGTAAATGGCAACGTTTAGGAAAGTAAACGGCAAAGAACTCTCACCCTCTCCATGTTCCTTTTTTTAAAAGCATAAACATCATCTTTATTTTGAGAGGACACTGTTTTTTCCTTTTTTCATGAGCAGTTGCCCAAGCACATATTTCACAGACAAAATGGATGAAACAATGGTCAAAATCCTGTTACTTAGCAATAGCTACAACTAGAGGGGGCCTACCAATCAATGGGATTTTGATGAGTCAGTTCCTCCATAAGTTTCATTGATTCAAGTGGACCTCTCTAGCCCATTTGACTGCACAGGGAAATAGATCCCATTTTGGACTGCAGCCTGATCTACCACCATAGGAAAGACGGCATTAGATCAGGCCACTGAAAAAGAAGCAGAGGAGAGGTTGTAGTATACCAAATCCTAACAAGAATATGGCAACAAAAATGAGAAATAAAACAATGTCCTACAGACTGACAAGGCTCAATCTACATTTCAGTCCTCAAAAAAGGAGATGCCAAAGAGTGCAGTAACTTTAGGGCCATCACTCTAAACCAGTGTTTCCCAACCTTTGGTTTTTGGACTTAAATTCCCAGAAGCCTAAGTCACTGATCAGCCAATGGACTGACTTAGGCTTCTGGGAATTGAATTCCCCCTGTTGGGCATGTTCTTCATCTAAACTGATGCTGAGGATGTTGCAACAAAGGCTTTTACCTTAAATGGAGCAAGAAATGCTTGATGTTGGATTCCAAAAAGGCAGAGGCACTTGATAAAGCAGCAAGAACTTAAAAGACTTTTACTCAAAATTAAAGAAGAAAATGCCAAAGCAAGATTGCAGCTGAACATGGAGATGAAAAAATCATGACTGCAGAAGAACTACACCACTTTAATGTTGACACTGAAGACATTTGAATTGTATACAATCTTACATACCTTGTTTCAAACATCAATCTAAATGGAGACTGCAGCCAAGAACCCAAAAGAAGAAAGATTCAGAAGAGAAGCAGTTCTTCTGTCGTGTCCGGATCAAATCCTGGACTGCCAAAGTGAAGACATTTTCTTCGCTTTGTCGTTGTCCAAACCCAAGTCCTCATCGATGCGTGTCTCTGGCAGCAATCTGCAAACCCGTAAATGAGCCAGACTCTGTGTCTCTCCACATTCACACAGTATGTTGTTGTCCGCCATTCAATTCCCACTTGAGCATTTTGGTCTTACATTTAGGGACTCCACTCCTCAGCCTATTCAGGGTCCTCCAAGTGACATAGGGGAGATCGAGATCTTCAGTTATATTCTCCTTTAATGATGTTCCATGCCCAGTGAGCTCCTTTCTCCATCTTCTGATTTAGTTTAGCTCTTGGGTATCCTCTAATTTGGTTTTGCTCTTGGAAAGCAGTAAAGGAATTAGAACAGATCATCAAGTATGAGGATGTGTCACTGGAGACTCAGACTATGATTGTTCACACTTCTGTGTTCCAGATCGCTATACAGTATATATATGGGTGTGAAGAAAATTGATTTGTCTGAAATATGTGCTGAAGGAGAGCTCTGCTGATACCCTAGACTGCCAAAAAAAGACAAATAAGCAAGTCCATGAGCAAATAAAGTCAGAATTGTTTTTGAAAGCAAAAACAATGAAATTGAGGCTATCATTATTTGGGCATATAATGGGAAGGCAAAATTATCTGGAAAAGACAATAATGCTTGTAAAGGTGAAAGGCAGCAGGAAAAGAGGAAGACCAAATGCAAGATATGTTGACCTTCTATGAGATGAACACCATTGAGTTTACAAGAGCTGAGTAGAATGGTTAAAGATAGAATATTCTGGAGGAAATTCATGCATAGGGTCACCATAGGTTGCAGTTGATTTGATGACAAGTAACAAAAACATACACCAGGCCTTCCTGAGGTATGGGAGGGCTTATGTACCAAAATCTCAGCAGATCAGGAGAAGGAGAAAGATGACAAGTCTACCTGCAACAAAAGCAGACCCGGCCAGTCCCATGCAAGTCTACCAGGGACTCAACATACTATGGGTCCAAGCTTATTAATATACTGTATGTAGTATGCAATATATTTTCTCCCTTTTGATTTGGCATTGCTTTTTGTAGCTCTGACAGTACTGCTAATTCTCTACGGCGAAGAGGAGATGTTGATGAGGTGTTCAGTGCTGTAATTACTTCTTGTATTATTTTCATATAATGAATTACAAAGCTGATTCAGCGGTAAATGTGTTGCTTGCTCCAAGTGTCAAAATTGCTAGTTACGGCTCAGTAGATGACAGGATAAGATAGGAACATCTAAGTTTATCAGAAGAAAGTGACACAGTCTTTATAACTGTGGAAACTGTGTGAAGGATGTACTACTTTAGAGAACTGCTGGGAGGTCACATGACTGAAAGTCTTCCCAATTTAAAAGCTGCTCATAGAAACATAGGTATACAGCTGGCTTGATACATTTGTTTCCTCACCATACTAACTTTCTTGGTGGAGAGCATATTTTGTATGGAGAAGTAGTTGTTCTTGTGAGCTACCATCTGCTCTTTGAAACGTGGTAGAATACAGAAAGACGTTTTGCATTTTACTAAGAACTATAGCTCTATGGATAAGGTCTCACATTAAATACAAGGCTAGATCAACCAATGGCAACTCCCTATATGGCAAACCTTGGCATTCCAGATATTCTTGGACTTTAATTCCCAGACGCCCAAGCCCCCATGAAGCCACACGAATGGTTTTGCTGTGATTCATCCGATCCGTGCTGCAACGCCCTCATCATTCCTGGAAGCGGAAGTAAAACAGGCACGTTTTACTTCAGCTTCCAGGAGCGACGAGGGTGGGGCATGTCGGATGAATCGCAGCAAACCCATTCGTGTGGATTCACAGGGGCTTGGGCTTCTGGGAATTGAAGTCCAAGAACATCTGGAGTGCCAAGGATCACCATCATGGCCCTATATTATTACCAAAATCATGTCTGCCATTCCAGACTCTGCTACCAACAATTTATCAGAGCTCAGTTTTATCGCAAGGGCCACTGAGACCCACAAAAATACATAGAAAGCGCTGAAGAGTTTTGTGAGATGTTGCATGTTTGTGTCTGGAAAAAAAGGGAGAGGTCGGCTTCTCTTTTTCATCTAGACCTCTTTTTTGCTAATGTTTTCTGTTAACTCCATGGTAAATCTTGTTTGGTGCTCCAAGACAAGCAGCTTATCTCCCATCTGCAGTAATTTGAGGGGCTGGGATTTTTGGATGGGACTCAATGTTTCCCTTCCAAAGGATCATTTTCTAGTGATCTCCACTTTCCTCTCAGTCCTGAACAGATTTCTCTTCTTATGTAACAAAAACTAGCTCTAATGAAAACATGTGATGTTCAGTGATGGGATGTCAAAAATTTTACTACCCCACCATGACATCATCACAATGTGGGCGGAGCTAACATCATGACATCATGGGCAGAGCCAACATCATGATGTCATGACATTGTGGGCGGGGCCAAAAAATTAAAATTAAAATAAAATAAAAATAAGCATGCGCGCGCACACCCACCCCTCAACCCACCCACCCACAACACAAACCTGTAAATAAATAAATAAATAAATAAATAAAAATACATTAAAATACACCCAAACACCCACAACACAAATCAACCAGAGCTTTTATACCAGAGCTTAAAGCTTATTCTGGCTAATCTTTCTCACACTAGGTCAGATGGAAGGAACTACAGAATGAACTCACCACAAGATGGCTTCATTTTGGCACTTTTCAACAGTTAAAGAAGTTAGGTACTAAGCAGTGATGGGATGACAAATTTGTTACCACCACTCCATGACGTCACAATGTTATGGGCGTGGCCAATGTCATGACATCATGACGTCATGGGCGGAGCTGATGTCATGACATCATGACATTGTGGGCGGGGCCTTAAAATAAATAAAATAAAATAAAAACACACACACACCCTCAACCCAACCCACCCACCCACCACACAAACCCTTAAATAAATAAAGTAAATAAATAAATAAAATTAAAATTAAATAAAAATACAACCCCAAACACAAACCCCTCACTTACCCCTGGGAGGGCTTGGCAGGGGCGGACGGCCAGGGCAGGCCAGGCCTCAACTTGCCTGTGGGGGCTCAGCGGCCCCGGGGGAGGTGCCGTCCTCTGAGGACTGGTGCCGCCTGCCCACGCCGACGCCGAAGTCATCTCCGCTGCCATCTCCACTGCCGCCATTATCGCCATCGCCGACGCCATCGCCGTTGTCGCCGTCATCGTCGTTGCTGCCGCCGTCATTGCCGCCGCTATTGCCACTGCCACCATAGCTGCTGCTGTTGCAGTCACCGCAAGTGTTGCCTCCGCCGTCGTCGCCACTGCCGTCATTGCCGCCGCCGCCACTATCGCTGCCGGTGTTGCCACCACCGTCATCGCCGCCGCCGTCATCGCCACCACCACCACTATTGATGCCGTCGCCGCTGGATTTTTTTTAAAAAATTGGAGCTAAAATGGCTTCAATTTACTGCGCATGCTCAGAAACTCAATCTGACGCATTGCGCATGCGGCAGATTGAGTTTCTGTGCATGCGCAGTAAAATTGGAGATAAAATTGCTCCAATTTTATTGCGCATGCGCAGAAACTCAATCTGATGCATGCACAATGCGGCAGATTGAGTTTCTGCGCATGCGCAGTAAATCGGAGCCATTTTGGCTCTGATTTTTTTTAAAAAAATTCTTTCGGTGAGGCATCCGGAACCGGACGCCTCAAAAGTTGACTACCCTCCCGGAGAACCCTCCGGGATTGTTCCTACCGGTTCCAGGGAACCGTATGGAACCGGGGACATCCCATCACTGGTACTAAGTCTTTGCCTAACAAGTAATCTAGGATATCTTGGGGAGCAGGATATAGGGAGCTTCAGGCTAGAAGCTTCTCTTCCTCCTCCCCGCTTGGGAGGACAGCAAGGAGGCCATGCATACGCACCAAGCACTATAGGCGTACATGCACACCAAATGCTTGGCGTGCATGTGCAGTGGGGGAACCAGTGAAAAGGTAAGCCCCGAAGGTGGTTCCCCCCAAAAGTTGCAACCGGTTCTCCAGGACGCTGGGAAAAGTTACTACCGGTTCTGGAGAACTGATGAGAACCTGTTACATCCCATCGCTGGTGATATTGTTTTAAAAACCTGTTTGTTCCCAGATATATTACTGAATTGTTCAGTTTGTTACTAGATGACATTGCAAGCCGAAGTCCAAGAGTATGAAATAACCAAAACAATGGGGGGGGGGTGATGGGGTGTTTGTGTGTGCTAAAACCCACAGGTACATTTCCTTACCTTTATTCCCCCTTGCCTCTTAGCCAGCAAGTTTAGATATCACAGCTGCTCATCAAAAGCCCATGGCTGCTTGGAGGAGGAGTAAACAAACAAAAATGGAGGGGGTCATAACCAGGACAAGCACAAGAAAATAATGTTTTACAAGAAAGAAACTGTGCTGAGCAAGAGATGGTGAGCTAAAGGGGGGGGGGGAGCCTGTTCTTCTTGCTTAGCAAAATGATTTTATTTAATGATGTTTGCCCTGCTTCACACAACCTGTGAAGAGATTCAAAGCAGTAATTAGGTGGGCAGAAGCTCTCAAGAGTTTTCTGACTATTAATCCTATAATATAATATAATATAATATAATATAATATAATATAATATAATATAATATAATATAATATAATATAATATAATATAATATAATATAATATAATATAATATAATATAATATAATATAATGAGTAAAACCCCAGGTTACAACCAACTCGGTTTAACTTTGCTGCAGTTTACAGCAGCAAATCCTATGGAAATGCCATCCTGGTTTACAAATTTTTAATGTGTTTTTTTCAGTTTACAATGATCAATTCAGGACCTTTTTTATTTTTCAATGCATCCCTATGGATGTTTCAGTTTACAATTTTTTTCAGGTTACAACAGAGGCTATTGGACTGGACCTCTGTCGTAACCTGGGTTTTACTATAATATAATACACAGTAATACCCCGGATAACAATTGCACCGGATAACACTAAAACCGCATAACGACAACAAATTTGGGGGGAAGATTTGCACCGGAGAACATTCTTTCTAGCGTTATCCGATGCATTGTAATAAAAAAGTAAAGGAGGCCAAAGCTCCTCTCCCTGCCACTTCCCTCCTTCCTCCCCCCCCCACCCCCAGCAATGGGGTGCCGTACTGCCGAGAGAATCCAGCCGAGCCCTGGCCCTGCTTACCTTCAAGCCACCACAGCTGCTGCTCCCACCAGGTTCCCCAGGCAGCCCTTTGCACTGGAACTCATGGCTGGCCAAGGCAAGGGTAGCGTGCACGAGCCTCGCCCATGTGGAGTCAGCCTAGCTGCTCTTTGCTCCGACTGAGCCAGGCTTGACCAGCTGATTGCAGAGCACAGAGCTATGCCTCATGGCAGGCAGAGGCAGCTGAGCGCCGATGCAAGAGATGAGAAAATGGAGAGGAATGGTTGCCAAGGCAGCAAGAGACACATGCATAGGATAAGGCTGAAAATCGCATAACGTTAACACTTGTGGAACCAAGTCTTAACGTTATCCGATGTATTACTGTAATATAATATAATATAATATAATATAATATAATATAATATAATATAATATAATATAATATAATATAATATAATATAATATAGGGGTGCCCAAACTTTTCAGACCTCAGGCCAGTCACATGGTTGAGTGGGTCGGTCATGTGGTTCCTCCCCCAGAAAGTTAAACGCACCCGTGCATGCGCATAACATTGTCATAAATGCACCCAAGGCTGTCATAAACATGTTTACGACAACTGAGGGTCATTTACAGCAGCATTTTGAACATGCACTGTTGCCTTTTACTTCCACTTCCAGGAGCGGCGAGGGTGGCATGGTCCAGATTGAATGGTGCCACAGGCTGGATATGGCCCACAGGCCATAGTTTGGGCACCCCGATTAATGTAATGTAATGTAATGGCAAGGTTTAAAGGCACTGCTAAATTCAAAGATGCACTAGATTTCTCAGGAGAGAACTGAAGTCGCCACTGACGGTCGCTCTCAGAAAGCTTTGCTAGATTCTCTGAAGTGAAATCTTCACAGCCCAATCTATGTCAAACCCAAAGCATACCTTTGCTCTATCTTACCTCAGGCAATGTTACTATTTAGTTCACTGGAATGTAGGGCTGCAGCTGCAGCTATGGCTGTCGCTGACTGACTAAGGAAGACGTTTCTACCTCTTTAACCAAGCTAGCTAGTACACTTTCTTCCTTGGAAATGAAATCAAGTGGACTCAAGCAGTTGTAATGAAAGAGAGAAATTAAAGTCTTCCTGCTTGAGAAAACCCAGACCCAAATGCGGTGACCTTTTTTATCCAGCAGAGCTGACCAAATATAGAATTTCCAAAGTGGAAAGGAGGCTACCTGTCACCACTGTTCAACCTCTCTTCAAAAAAGGATTTTCTCTCTCTTCAGCTCTTGGTTTTATATTGAGCAAATTGGGGGAATTTGTTTTCCTTGTAACATGCTGCCTGGCTTACTTACAAAAGCCATCTAAAAACCATATACCGTATATACTCGACTATAAGTCATCCCTAATATAAGTCGAGGTACCTAATTTGTACCTCTAAAACTAGAAAAATAGATTAACCCGAGTATAAGTCAGGGATGGAAAATGCAGCAGCTACTTTTTGTTGTTCAGTCGCACAGTCGATTCCGACCCTTTGCGACCCCATGGACCACTGTCCACCAGGCACTTCTGTCCTCCACCATCCTCCTCAACTTGCTCAGCTCTGTGCCCATTGTGTCTACAATACCATCCAGCCATCTTCTCTTTGGCCGCTGCTAGTGAGTTTCAATAATTAAAATACATTAATTAATTAATTTAGACATTTGTGTGGGTATGTTTTTGAGTTTTTATGGTCGTGTTAGTGTTTTTTTTAAAAGGAAGTTTGAATTTGCACCACCTCATTTTGGGACCCTTGGGGTCATTGACCCGAGTATAAGCCGAGTCTCCTTTTTTGGTCCTTATTTTGGGGGCTAAAAAACTAGACTTATACTCGAGTATATACAGTATGTACAGTTTCTTTCATACCAAGATACCAATTAAGCAAACCATATTATCATAGTTGGCTCCGTTGCATGTTTGAAATAGGCAGGGATTACCTAGTGATTGAAATCTCTGGATTTTGACAAAACAAATCCTCCCTTTAAGCAACAAAATAGCTAATTCCTCACTACCGCCACATATGTTGAGCATTTTCAAGAATCTATGCCAAATCCCTTCCAGTTTAAAATACAGCACCACTTCTTCATACTGCTGTCTTCAGAATAATATTATTTTGCCCTATATCTGTTTCATTTCAGATTTGTATCTGAAATAGACTGAGACATCTTTATTTTTGTGGTGAGAAAGATTTTACTGTTAAAGTTTGGAACACATGTGTACTTAGGTAATTAAAAACAACAGTACTAGTCCATAGGGCAAGAGTTCTCAACCTTTTAAAGTCAGGGCCAGGTCACGCTCCATCAGACAGCTTCAGGGGCCAGTCAGCCATTTTGTCCTTCCTCTACCACATGGCATTTCCTGGTTTGGTGGAGGCGGTGGGGGGGCCACATGAAATGATGCCATGGGCCATATCCAGCTCCTGGGCCGCAGGTTGAGAATCCCTGCCATAAGGGATTATTGCACACAAGTCTTCAGCTGATTTTTACTCCACCCCTCTTCTGATTATTGTGTATGAGAAGCTTTGTGCAATGAATTTATTCAATTCACTTAATTTATTAAATTCACCTCTCCTACACAATTGTAGCTTTGAATTTTAATTCTGGTTTTACGCAATGTGTACATTCTTTTCAAAATCCATTGTTCCTACTGAAGGAGATGGTGGTACTTCAGGATTTTATTTGTGTTTTTGTCTTCAAACACAATTTGAACTTTATTTCCATGACTAATCTCAAAAGGGAAGTCAACCCAAGTCAGCTGTGACAAAAGCATCATGATTCCATTAAGCCATTCTTTCACTATCTTCACAGTAAATATGAAGATCAGACGGAGCACTGTTGTGAATCGAGGGCAGTTTCTGGATCCAACTTCCTGCTGCACACAACACTTTTAATACCCTTTCCTTCCATATCATTTTGTCATATTAATTAAATATTCTTAAAATTACACTAATACCTCGG
Source organism: Furcifer pardalis (assembly GCA_030440675.1). Lineage (NCBI taxonomy): Eukaryota > Metazoa > Chordata > Lepidosauria > Squamata > Chamaeleonidae > Furcifer > Furcifer pardalis. Next base: position 121,316,766 of record CP126891.1, read on the forward strand.
ATAACGCTAAGACTTGGTTCCACAAGTCTTGTTGTTATCCGATTTTTAGTGTTATCTGATCCATGTTAAAATTCTATGGGATGGATCGGATAACGTTAAAGATCCATAGAGATACATTGTAACCGCACAGGCTTTAGCGGTTGTTATCCGATCCATCCCATAGGACCTTAACATTATTCGATCCAATTCTCCTCCCCAGATTGTTTAACGTTATGCGATTTTAGTGTTATCCGAGGTAAACGTTATCTGAGGTATTACTATACTGATCTTTTCACTGAGTGCCCTGTGTGCTGATGACAGCAAGTCTTCTTAACCTTTTTAAGCCACGGGCTGGGTCATGCTCCCTCAAACAGTTGATGGGTTCGGATTGGTTTCCCCCCGCCCTGCAGTTTACAGCTGCTGTAAATGAGTCTACGGCTGATTCCAGTGGTGACAGTGGTGGCAGCAGCTGGAGCGAGGGCAGGGGTTGGATTATTTTGTGCTGTGGGCCATAGGTTGAGAACCCCTGGACTAGATTAACAAAAGGACAACCAAAATAGCATTCTTTCTTACTCAGTCAACCACAAAACCTTAAGGGAAGGAAGGAAGGAAGGAAGGAAGGAAGGAAGGAAGGAAGGAAGGAAGGAAGGAAGGAAGAAGTCATTTTAATGGTCACATCACCCCTGAGAAACTGTTGGAGAATTTCACTTTTACCCTGGAGAAATTCAGTGAAATTATCTTCCCAGTTTCTCTACTTACATATAGGTTGGGCTGTTTTAAGAAGCTATTTTGTGCATGCTGTTTGGAAGAGATGCCCCAGTGACTTATGCAACAACATTACCACCATCATTCTTTTTTGTTACCCAGAGTATTTTCTAGGCGCTTTGCAGTTGGTAAAATTCACAGCAATGCCTGCCTGCCTTCTTGTTTGAAATCTAATACCACCACCACCCCCTCCAGCCACCTTCTTTAAGCAGACATGAATTGAAAAAGAGAGCCAGGAAGTGCAAAGGCAGGCAAGACAGCTGCAAATTGCATCAGCTAATCATGTTCTAGAGGACAATGTATCATAATGTGAACAAGATGTAGTGTGAAGATGAGTAAACTATTGCAAGCAATAAAAACAAAAGCACAACCACAACCAGGACAGGGCAACACCAAAACTCCCTGAAGTTGAGAGTGCCAGTTATGCCTGAACTGAGAGGCAAAATTATAGATGTTGTTTGGAAGATGAAGCAAGTTTCATCTTTTTTTTTTTTTTTTGGTAGCTCCAAAAGTTGGGACCCAAAGAAATAGATTCAAATTATGAGAAAGGAGATTTTTGCCTAAACTAAAATTAGAAAGAACTTCTTATCAGTAGAACTTGTCATGTCAGTGTCTTGCCATGACACCAAAAGATCTTGATAGCATGTAATAACAACACAAAAAAACCTTTAAAAAAAATCTAACATTTTGTGATCAGATGGAAAATCCCGCTGTTGGCATTCCCCTTTCTTTAGGGTTGGTTTGTCAAGCATATAATTAAAACATTAAAACCCTCTATTTTTATAACACTACATTTTAAAATGTTTTATTCAAATAAAGAATTGTAGGGTTGAGGTGGTCATGAACCATATCTCAAGTATTTCAAGTGCTGGGCCCTGGCCTTCAAGATTTTTAGATTTATTGTGGACTACAAATCCCATAATTCTCCATTCTGAGAGTTCCAACTGACATAGAGACACCTTCTTCTTCTGCCATATCTGAATTCGAATATAGGTGATCCTCATGGTGATCGGCCATGAAGACTGTCCTGAGAATATAATGCAGGGGCCTGTCATTTGCTTTCCACATCGCAGTATGACTCCCATACCACTCATCCAGTTCTGCAAGTCACTTTCTGGTCCTGAGCCCTTTTGGATTGCAAAGTCCTCATCAGCCCCAGGCCAGTATTGATGAAGCTGCTGCCCTCCATCAAGATGGGTTTAAGTGGGATTTAATCTACTTGGGGACCATCACTCTTCAAGGGTGGTCAGGTTAGTTAACCACCGCTTGAACACTCAGTGTTGAGTTGTTGGCAGCATAATCTACTCTATTACCATAGCAGGATAACCTGGCCAGGCTGGCACAAATACACCTACAGATACCTAAACATACCTAACCTACAGAAAAGCCTCAGATAGAAGGCTTTGTGTCCTAACTCTACCTAATTTCCTGTTCAAAGAGAATTTCCCAGCCAATATTGAGGCAGCTACTTTTTTCTGAGTTTGGAGTGACATCTAGCAAGGCTACAAGGAATGCAAGGGGCTGAAATTATGGCAAAACTTTCACTACATCCTTCTAACACTCATGAGAAAGGTATTTGAGAAATGCTGTTTCTTGTTTACTGGGGCTCAGTGGCCTAAAGTTGCTGCCTCTGGACCCTAAGAATTGTACATGGCTACAGTTTGTCCTAAGGATGGTTCTCTAATGGGTAAGTAGTGGTTTTTAGAGTTTTACAGGGGAAATAGCAAGCAGAAATTGGTGCCTTTACTGACTACCACCACCATTTTCTAGTACTGTATTTCATCTCTAAAGCCAATATAGTCTTTTCCATCTTTGCAGTCATTGGACTGACTCCATTAGACATGTGCAGTCTACTTTGAGAGTGAGAACTTCAGACTGTGAGGCCAAATGCATCTCTCCTCGAGTCTCATCCAAGGGCATGAGAATTCCATGGCCCATTCTACACTAATAATAACAATTACCTCCTATTTTTGACAATTACCTGCCCGCTTTTGACTAGACAGCCAGCTCCAAACTCACTGAGCTATCCAGGAACTTCCTTCCCCACTATCTGATCATTTAGAGAGGCTTTTTATTTTCAGGAATTGTTATTATTTTACAGACTATTCAAAGCTTAACGTGCTTTTGCTATGGCTTAGTTATTGGTAAGGTAAAGAGTAAAAGTCTCCCTTGTTTGAAAGCCAGCCATCTCCAAATCTAGGGTGTGGTGCTCATATCCATTTACAGCATCTGCAGATGTTTCCAGGGTCATGTTGTAGGCATGACTAGACACCAGGGTGCACGGAATGCTGTTACCTTTCCCACTCCTGTCCTCCACCATCCCCCTCAACTTGCTCAGCTCTGTGCCCATTGTCTCTACAATACCATCTAGCCATCTCATCTTGGGCCGTCCCCTTCTTCTTTTGCCCTCGACCCTTCCAAATATCAAGGCTTTCTCAAGTGAATCCTCTCTTCTCATTTGATGTCCAAAGTACTTTAGCTTCATCTTTATTATTTGACCTTCTAAGGAGCAGTCAGGGTTGATTTATCTACTAGCAATTTCTTGCTTTCAAACTGCTAAGTTGGCAGGAGCTGGGGTAGATAACAGGTGATCACTCCATCACACAGCACTCGGATCTTGAACTGCTGACCTGCCAAACTTCCAGTCATCAAACTCAGCATCTTAACCACTAAGCCACCACAGCCCCTGCTGTGGTAAGGTCGCCTTTGCTCGAAAGCCAGTTGTCTCCAACTTCTAGGGTTCAGTGCTCATCTCTGTTTATAGACAAAGATCCAGTACTCTCTGAGTCTGCAGACATTTCCATGGACATGTGGCAGGCATACCTTAACACTTGAGTGCACAGAACACTGTTTACCTTCCCACCAAAGTGGTCCCTATTTATCTACTTGCAATTTCTTGCTTTCAAATTGCTAGGTTGGTTATTGGTATAAAGCAGTTAAACAGAAGGTTTTTGTGGATGGGGAGCACAAACATGGGATTTAATTCTTGTGCTTTCCACCTTTTCTATGGGAAGTGCGTCAAAGGGACAAATTATGTGTGCACTGTTTTCAAAGAAGGGCAGCCTTTACCATACCATCAGTAAATAAGAGATCATCCTATTATTCCCTGCCTGCTGCAGTCTGTGATTCCATGGTCATGAGCCACCAGTGATCCTTATGAGTAGGAAACAGAAACAACAGAGAACCTGGTTTTTCTGACAACCTTTTCATCCTCAACACCCTTGTGGGTGCTGACAAAGTGTGAAGAAATTAATCAGTTAGCAAACTCAGATAGCAAAGTCAGCTGGTGACTGATGACAAGAGGTCGCCTACTGCAGCAGGAATGTGGATGTCTTTGGCAAGGTCATCTGGCCCTGCCCATTTCAAAGGGTTAGCTTGCTTAGCTTTCCCAAGTTTGTCTAACTGTTGCTGCCAGGTTTTCTGAACCAGGGGCCTGAATTTATTTAAGAAATTGTCCTCTAGTAATCCAGCTCCACTAGAGGGATTTTAGGTGACTACATTTCTCATTTCTGTGATTTATATAATTATAGAAAAGAAGATTCTTCTTGGTCATTGCTTTCATTTATCTTGCGCTGTCTAGACGGGAACTGAATAGAAATCAGAGGTTTCATTTTTAGCACTGGTTCTCATTAAACTCTATCCAAATTTCCCTTAAGGTCTACCTAGACATATCAATCTCTCAGATCTATGTCTCATCCGAAAAGATTTTCTGCGCCCAATTCCTTGCTTCTTGAAAACATTTCTGCAAAGTGTCCCATCCCCAGCCATCTGAGCTATATACAGTGTTTTAATTAGGCATGTGCATTGTCTTCAGACAAGTGTGCAAAAATAGATCAAATCAAGCGTATTTGTTTAATTTTGGGATGATTCCACAGTAGAGCAAAAAGATGCTGTTCACTCACTATACAATGTAGCACCACAGCAGAACCTTTGTGTGCCATTTGTCATTCTTCAGATTTAAAAAATGCTCAATGATTTGCACTGAAGGAAGGGAAAGGTGAAAGAAGAATCATAGATTTACTGAGTTGGGAGGTTCCTATGAGATCATCAAGTTCAGGAATCCAAATCAAAGCAGATCTGACAGATGGTTGTCCAATTTTCTCTTGAATGCCTCCAGCATTGGAGCGCTCACCACCTCCCAAGGGAATTGGTTTGATTGTCTGCTCTAATTGTTAAGAAGTTTCCCCTAATAATTCAGCCTGTATCTTGTTTCCTGTAGCTTAAGCCCATTGTCACATGCCCTACACTCTGGGAGGATCAAGAACTGATCCTGCCTCTCCTCTTTATCACCTTTCAGGTATTTGAACAGTGCTATTATTCCCCCTCAGTGTCCTTTTCTGAAAGCTAAATGTGTCCAGTTCTTTCAGCATTTCCTCATAGTGCTGAATATAGGGGGAATAGTACCCCATGGGTTTTTTAGACTATACTGTACCTGCAGTGGCTCAAGTGGCTAAGACGCTGACTGGAAGGCAGCAGGTCAGCGCTTCAATTCCTGAGTACTGCAGGACAGAATGAGCTCCCGTCTTTGTCCCAGCTCCTGCCAACCTAGCAGTATGAAAGCAAGAAATTGCAAGTAGATAAATAGGGACCACTTCATTTGGAAGGTAAGCAGCGTTCAATGCACTCTGGTGTCTAGTCATGCCTGCCACATGACCATGGAAACGTCTGCAGAAGCAGACAGCACTGCCTCTTCGGCTTTGAAACAGATGACTACTGAACCCTAGAATCAGATACTACTGGCTTCTGAGCAAGGGAAACCTTTCCCCTTCCCTTTACTTCTGTTAATGCAGCCTAAAATAGCATTTACCATTTTTTGAAATCACGCCACACTGTTGAGTTATATTCAGCTTGTGGTCCACAACAATTACAAGTTCTTTCTCACATTTAGTATTAATGAGCCAGGTATCCCCCATTTTGTAACTGTGCACTTGGCTCCTCCCTCCCTTAGGTATAGAACTTCACACTTATCCCTGTTAAATTTCATTCAGTTGTTTTCAGCTCAGTGTTCAAGCCTATCAAGATCTTTTGGAATTCTGTCCCCGTCTTCTAAGGTATTAACTATTCCACCCAATTTTGTGTCATCCACCAATTTTGATAAGTATTCCTTTCACTTGGTTATCCAAACTCTCAGTGTTAAGACCTTAGAAGACAATCAACCAGGATGGTCAAAATCCTCAACAGAAATAGAAAGTGTAAATCCTCTGAAGTTATATTATTTAGGCTTAAAATCTGGTCCCAAAATACTAAGCCTGCCATCCACAGAGTTTGAAAAAGTTATTTTGGGCCACTTCTAACTTGCACTTACCCCTAGTAAATGCTTAGAGTTATTTTTTTAAAGTAATGTTTCCAAGCTCTATCCATTAATCTATTAGAAGCCGTTTAAATCTTCAAAGACCTCTTGATAGGAATCAGGATTTTTCTTGAGAATTACTGTTAAAACTGGTCTCTGGGTGGAAAAAAATGTTGCAGAAACCGTCCAGTACTGGATTGCTTTTCATACTGACATGCCCCTTCCTATTTACATCAAAGGAAGAAAAATTAAGTACATTGAAACGTTCAGTTGTTGTAACATCCTGCAAAATACAATAAAATAAGCTGGTTTATGCTTAAAGCCTTTGCTGGCCATAATCCTTTAAATCCCTCGCATGCCATCGCAAATTGAAATTCAGCTGGGGCTGTCCAGACTTGTAAAGAAGAACCATCCTTCATCAAAGAGGCATCTGTATTGATAAATTGCTCTCTTCGTAGTCATGACACTATCTCTAAAAGTGATTTGTGTACATTAGCAGAGCAGTAAAAAGATGAAACGAAAAGCCCTTAAGAGTAAACTTAGATGCAGAATGAAAATGATGACTTGTAGCAGTCAAGTAGGTCTTTATGGAATCAGATTTGGAAGGGAGCAAAAAAGAAAGGCCATTCATTATAGCATGTATAAAACACAAGAACAATACACTGGGCAAAGTAGATCCACTTCTTAAGACCCAACATGGGACTCCTTGTGTTTTTCAAGGCTGTAGTGGGGATGAAATTCTTGAGAGTAAGATGATACACAGACCAAATACATTCCTCAGGAGTCTGGTTGAATGTAATTTGATCATAAGTGTACTTATTTCCTTCCATTTGTTACAAAGGAGGTAAAATCCTGTGAATCTACAAGACCATGGAATCTGTACGTCAATGCTTCTAGTAGATACAACAGCTCATGTTGATTACCTTTGCTCCCTCCCCATTTTGAATTCAATTCTCTCAATCTCTATGAACCTTCTAGAATAAGTCATGACGGTGAATACTGTAAAAGTATTAATCTGCAATGTATGTGTACCTTCCAGAAATTGAAAATACTGGCAAACCTTCTGTTGCAATAGCAAGAAAACAAGCAGGAGTCAGTGAGGTGTCTTCCAAAAGATGATCTTAATTCCTCTCTAAAATATACTATCTGCTGACACTGTAGGTCCCAAAAGCAATAACTAAACTCCCAAAACTCTGCTCACAAACTGAGTTCCATCCTAACAGATGGAACAATGTTGACTCAGCCTCCCATCCTTCCATGGTCGAGAAAATGAGGATTAGCATGTTTGGGGCAAAATGCTAATTACCTTGTGATCCACCCAAAAAATGCTGTAAAAGCTGGAGTGGGATATAAATGTAATAATTGCTAACTTGGAACAACAGCACTTTCAAAATATGTAATCCCATCCTGTCCGTGGTCCAGAACATTATCCCCTAGTTTAGGGGTAGACAAAATGTCAACCTCTAGTGTTCTTGGACTGAAATTGCCAGTATAACTCCCTACTGGTTGAGAATATATGGAATTTGTAACACTTTGCTAACCTTTCAATCCAACCAAAGGCATGCCTTGCTCCCCTGAGCAATTTACAGGTGAATGTCAAAATAACAAGGTTTTGCACCTGAATTGTATCTGCGAGCAAAGAAGGATCATGACTTCCTTAACCAAGTGGTTCTTCTAAATCCATAGGAACAGGACTGTAGCCAGGGGGTGGATGGACAGGGAGGGCTTAGCCCACCCTGAGTTAACCATTTGCCCACTCTGGCAAAGTGTGGTTTCCCATAGGATGCATTGAAAAGAGGTTTTGTTGCCCGTCCTGAAAAACTATTCGCCCACCCACATCTAGAATCCTGCCTATGGCCCTGCATAGGAAGTGTAGTGAGAATCAGCTCCAGATAACTTTAATGGCTATACTTATGGTGCTTCAGCTGTTATCAGTCCCTCTGGAAGGGATGCCATCTAGGTAGCTCAGCATGGTGATGCCAAATGCTTCCATCTGCACTCGTCATCTCACGTGATGCAGGCCCAGTAACTTCAGTAATAATGAGACAAGCCCACATGGTTACTAGAAAAACAAAAATAAAAAAACTCATTCTTGTGACAAAAATTCTGGATGTTATTTTATTATTATTATTATTATTTTATTAACTCACATTTACTACCCCGCCCCAATCGGGCAAGCCCGACTCTGGGCGGCCTACAACATGAATTTAAAATCACAAGTAAATCTATATAGTAATAGTATTTAAAATCTCAAAACCTTAAAATTTATAAAAGATTAAAACGGTGCAGCAAATAAAACAAAAGCATGAGGGGTGGCTGTCCCTTAAATAAGCCAACCTATGTGGGATCCCGTGTTACTAGGCCCCCATACATGCTCCGCCAGCCAGGTCTTTAAGCCTTTTCGGAAAGGTAAGAGCTCTGCCTGTAGGCGCAGTTCTGTTGGGAGAAGGTTCCAGAGGGCCGGGGCAAACACAGAGAAGGCCCTCTTCCTAGTGCTAGAGAGATGAGCCTCCCTAGCCGATGGGATAACAAGAGAGCCCCTCCGATCCGCCCTGGTGGGACGGACAGACGTTCTTAGGGTGACGCGGTCTCTTAAGTATCCTGGCCCACTACCATATAGGGCTTTAAAGGTAATGACCAGCACCTTGAATTGCACCCAGAGACATACTGGTAACCAATGCAGCTCCCGGAGCAGTGGTGTGGCACGAGCATAACGCCCACACCCCATCACTACCCGGGCCGCCGCATTTTGGACCAGCTGCAGTCTCCGGATGGTCACCAAGGGCAGCCCCATGTAGAGCGCATTACAGTAATCAAGTCTGGAGGTGACCAAAGCATGTGTGACCATGAGCAAGGCGTCCCGGTCTAGGAGGGGGCGTAACTGGCATATTACACGAAGTTGTGCAAAAGCCCTCCTGGCCACGGCTGCCACCTGTTCTTCGAACAGTAGTCGTGAGTCCAGGAGGACCCCCAGATTACGCACCGGGTCTGTCTTGGGCAGAGCTGCCCCATCCAGAACCAAAGCTGGTAACTCCCGAGATAACACAGGGCCCCTCACCCATAGCCACTCAGTCTTGCTGGGATTCAGCTGTAGCCCGTTGTCCCCCATCCAGATCCTAACAGCCTCCAGGCACCTGGAAAGGACTTCCACCGCACCGCTTGGGTCCCCACGGGCCGAGATGTACAACTGGGTATCATCTGCATACTGATGATACCTCACCCCGTGGGAACGGATGATCTCTCCCAGCGGCTTCATGTAGATGTTAAATAGGAGGGGAGAGAGTACCGAGCCCTGAGGCACCCCATATTGTAGGGGCCTAGGGCTGGACTTCTCACCCTCCAACCATACAGACTGGGTCCGGCCCCTCAGAAATGAGGAAAACCAGGACAACACAGTGCCCTGGATCCCCAATCCTTGGAGCCTTCCCAGCAGGATACCATGGTCGACGGTATCGAAAGCCGCTGAAAGGTCGAGAAGAGCCAGGACAGACGGATGACCTCCATCCCGCTCTCTCCAGAGATCAGAGATTAAATGTTGCTGGCAGTAATTGAAGACAACACAAAATAAGGAAAACCCCTTTGCACATATGAGCCATCATTTACATTAAAGAGTATGCAACTTACATTATTTACACTGAATTTTCTAAGTGTACAGAGAGAGACAGAGCAACAGAAGCCAAGTCACAGACAGAGAAAGTGAGGTCAACATGACTCTTTGGTTTCTTCTCTTGAGTATGAGAAAAGTTGTTAACTGGAAAAACATAAGCATCTGTATTGCATTAGACTAGAGTTTGATCAGAAGTTCAAAGGGCTTCCACATAAGAAATCAACAGGAACCAGCAATTTTCAACTAACATTTCCATGCCCTACTTTAAACAGAACTGCCCGGCCACTATCCCATAATATGTTGAACAAGCAAGCCAAGCACACCATTTGTATAATCTCTTTGCTTTTCCCTGACTGCCAGTAATGAAATGCTGCTCCTTCTGAAATAATTTCCTGACTATTTGCTAAGATTCATCTCCGACATTTCATTAAATATGATCATTTAACTGTACAAGTACAAATGTATTTTTAATTTCGCTTACTGCAGATATTACAGATGTAGGGGAAATGAATTCATATTGCTCTAGGACAAATATATCATTCACACACGCATGCCACCAAAATATATTAAAAATTACTGAAACTTCCACCAAGATTTATACTTAACATTTTCAGTGTATTGCCAGTGAAAAATATTGTATGTCACTCTGCTACACATGATGCTGCGAAGAATGACTGGGTGATTTCATTGGGAGGTCTTTATCAACATCTCCTGTTGTCAGCCTTAAATATGATGCAGAACTGTAATTTGTGGCTTTAGGAAGTATGGTAAGGTGGGCAAGAATTGTGAGGGTCAAATATTAAATTATCAAGGAGCCCATAAACCTAAGGATTCACCATAATAGGTGGAAACAGGTACTGCTACCATGATGCATTTAAACATTGGACTATAACAAGCCACTAAATGGGTGACACATACAGAATGAATCAAAATCTACAAAGTAGATTTTGCTATAACATTTCTGTGGGTGTCAATAACACTGGTCTAGTTTCCCACAGGGATTACAATTCCATTCTGGGCAGGCATTGGAAAATACCTGCATTTGAGCAACAGACCTTATATGATAATAAGAGCTTACACCTCAGATAGTTACCCCAAGAGAGGCCAACAGACTCTGCCTGCCCAATATTCAATGATATATTTAGGAAAATATCATTTTGCATGTCTTAAAATAGATGCCCCTCTCAGAATTCCAGTTATGCATATTTCTTTAATCTGCTCCAAAAGCATCATGTAATCTTATAGCATACTTACAAATTAAGAAATGCTTGATTACTTAGACATCCTGGTTAAGTAATGAGAATGTGGTGAAATAAATGGGATGTCAGGAGATCCCTACTCAGCCATGGAAATTCCCTGCAGGAAAGAGGTGACAATGGCAAACTACTCCCTGAATATTTTACATATCCCATGAGCCTTGTTAAGGTTGCCACAAGTCAAAGTAATGGCAAAAGCTTAGTAGTAGGATTTCTGCTTTGTGGGTTTTGCTTCCTGGCATCTCCAGGTTCAGTCCTTCACATCACCAAGCAGGACATGGAAAGAGAGTCCCCACAAATGCTGTGTGGACAACATGGAACTAGATTGACTCACAGTTTAATTAACTATAAAACAACTTCCTTGGCTCCCATATGAAGGACTTGCATAAATAGCAATGGACATTACACTTATATACTGCCCCATAGCGCTTTCGTGCACTCTCTGGGCAGTTCGCAAGTTCATTGGCATTTTGCCCCAACATGCTAGGTACTCATTTTATCAACCTCAAAAGAATGGAAGGTTGTGTCAACCTTGGTTCCTGTGAAGATCAAATTCACAATGTTTTCGCTGCATTACAGCAGTTTAGCCACTGCAACACCAGGACTCTTCTGTAAACAATCCAGGAGAACATTTTCAAAGCTTGCCCAAAGCAACCCTCCTATCAAGAGCTTCTATGGGGAAGTTCCTTTAGGGTGGTTAGGTACTCTCTCTCTCTCTGTTGTCTTTCTCCTCTTTTTTCCCCTATCCCATTTTTTCTCTTTTTTTAAAATAAACTACAGTTGTACCTCATTTAAAGAGCATAATGCGTTCCACAGGATTGCTCTTTAAGCGAGTTTGCTCTTTAAGCGAAACACCATTGTAAACGTCCAATTGTGGGGGGGATTGCGAACCCTGATTTATTTGTTAAGTGAGTTTTTGGTAGGTTTTATTTGTTAAGCGAAGCGAACATTCAGAGAAAATTCTGCTCTTTAAGTGAGTTATTCTTTAAGCGAAGCGCTCTTTATGCGAGGTTTGACTGTAATTGTTTTAGTATAATTAATTTTCTTCTTTATTTTTTGCCCCCCTTTCTCTTCTTTTTTTCTTTTTGAATGTTAGCAAATATAATTTGTGTTACCCAATTTAATTTACACATAGGATGTTTTCAAGTTTGGCTAATGTGCTTCTGATATTGTATTATTGCTACACTGTACCTTTTTTCTTTTTAAGGTTTTTGTTTGTTTGTTGTTACATAAAATATTTTTAATTACTTCTTTGGAGTAGATTGTACGCAACAGAGAGCCTGGAGTGAGAAAAGGGAATTCCTTAAATACTGAAAGATGTGTGATTGTCACAAGAACAGCTGACCACATTTCCTGTCAGTTGAAAATTAGCTTTCTTTCTTTTATGTTGGCTCATCAGGAAGTAAAAGTTCACTTGATTGTTCATTCCTACCAGATGTACCTAAATAGTCTCAGCTGAACATCCTACCTGAACATTCGTCTTGGATTGGATTGGTAAACTAGCACAGCCTCTATGTTCTGAGACCCCGGGGCACCCTTCAAATGCAGAAAGAGTAAAGACTATTTGTGGGAGGGGGCTTTTCAAGCTCTACAGAAAAGGTTAGCAGTACCTTCTACTAACTTAGCTTCAGGCCCCCTCTCCTTAGTTTAGATTTAAGTATGATCACCCGCAATCTTGATCTTGTTCTGACAGCTTTGCATGTGTCCTAAAGATTCAGAAATTGCCTCTTCCAATATAACAGTATATTGCATTAATTGATAAGCCTATTTGGAACAAATACTAGCCATCTAATATTATAACATGCCATTCTAAGTACCTCCAGGATATTAGATCAAGTCATTTTATTGTATTTTCTCCCTTTAATCCCACTTTGTGCTTAAAAGCATCAGAAACACCCTGTGCTTCGAATGTATATATTATGTGTATTTATTTGATTGCATTATGCTGTAGCACACCATTTAAAAAAAGATCTTGACTGGATTTTGTACTGTTTGAATTATTTTTGCTCACTGCGGTTTCATTTTTCTTCTTCTTAAGACACTGTGCTCAAAAGTTGTTTCTTTCCTTTTGGAAGAGCTTGTGGAAGAATTGGCTTGATATGTGAGCAAGCAAATTATACTGGCTAGTAGGTGCTTTAATTTGTGTGCCCCAGGCTTAAACAATGCCACTTCCAGTTAGAGGTCCAAGTGTTATTGCTCTGCTTCTGCTATAGTTAGAGATACTGAACTATGTGAGCGTGTGTGTGTGTGTGTGTGTGTGTGTGTGTGTGTGTGTGTGTGTGTGTGTGTGTGTGTGTGTGTGTGTGTGTGTGTGTGTGTGTGTGTGTGTGTGTGTGTGTGTGTGTACCAACTGAATAACCGTGCATGCATATATGTGTATTTTGAAACCGAACACGATGTAGCAGGGATAAGTCTCCAGTTAAATGAAACAATGTATTGGTACATGTGTATGGACCAAACGAAGAATGTCACTGGTGATCCAAAGTTGGGGTATCCAGTTCCTGCTAATTCCAAGTGAACTGGAATGCACTGTGACAAAAGATTTAGAAAAGAAAAGGGAATGACACTAGTTTGGGGTGACACAGCATAACAGGCAGCCACAAATGACTATCTAAGTAAGTTAACACAAACAATCCTAGATGGTGCAAAATAAACAGATCAGAATGTCTTTTTTTAAAGTGGTATACAATGTTTTCCCAAGAGGGCTGAAAACTTACTTTTGGGTACCAGACGTTCTAGGATTTGCACCCACATGACCAGTTGCCATGTTGATTTGCAGAAGGGATTTGCATCTGGAAGTTGAGGTACAAGTAGCATGTCCAAACTCTTGCTTTTCCTCTCTATATATATATAGATGTGCACTCAACACAAAACCAACAAAGAGCCATATGACCCTTTCAAAACTAACAAATTTATTTTAGAATAATTTTTCATGGATTATAATCCACTCTATAACACAGTTTCAATTCATTGAGTAATAACAGTCCTCAAATGACTTGCTATTCTTCTTTCTTTGAGACCTTTGCAAGTATTAATCTGAAGCATAATCAAGAACTTTGCAGGAAATGTCAGTTGCCCTACACCAGTGATGACGAACCATGGCTCCCAAGTGGTTTTGGACTTCAATTACCAGAAGCCCAAGTCAGCACTCCTGCTGATCAGGACTTCTGGGAATTGAAGTTCCAGAACACCTGGAGTGCCAAGGTTCACCATCACTGCCCTACATGATAAGGTAAGCTGCTATATGTTCATCTAGTTATTATGGATGATGCTTACATGCTACATCCATAGTGAGGCCAATGTCCAAGACAACAGTCAGACATTATGTATATGTTGTGCATTCTTGGGCATACAACATGGCCTAGCATCTGGAATCTGATACAAAACTGAACTTCCTGAAAAGAGAATAGCAATTTGTCTTAATTTTCATCCATGCAATATAAGTACTAAAGATTTATGGCTCTTTCATCCAGGTTTGGATAATAAACATGCAGAAGAACAGACCACTTACAGCAACATTTTGCTTTCTTTATTCCCACCCCTCCTTTGTTATCACTTGTTTCATTCCTAACAAGATATTTTGCTCATGCTGCTTGGATCCATTTGGTAGCCTGGAGGAGAACAGAGAGACAATGAGGGCTGGTGAAGAAAGCAGATTAATGGTTAGGGAAAGTCCTTTCCCTTTCCCCCTCCCCAACATTACTCATCCTCTGCTATTGTTTTAGGCTGCCAAGTGCTCATATCTATGATGACACAGAAAGAGCCTCCTTGAAGGTAATGACAACCTTGTGTTGCCTGCTAATCTTTCTCACACTAGGTCAGGCGAAAGGAACTGCAGAATGAACTCACCAAAAGGTGCCTTCATTTTGGCAGTTTCACATCTGGCCTAGACATGGAAGAACAAGAATGACATGGAAGCTTTGGTCTGTGCTCAAGGAAAGATAAACTACATGAAGCACAAGCTTGCAGAAGTCAAACAGAGAGAATATTTCCCAATACAGTCCCCTCCCTATGAGCCCTGTGAAAATAGATCAAGGATCTGCCCTAAAGGTGGTCTTCTACATATTGCTAGACTGCAAGTCTTATCACAATCGGATATGCTAGCTTTTGCTTATAGGAGTGGCAGGCTAACACAGGAATATAAATTTTCCTTCCTTCCTTTCTTGTCATTTATGCCTGCCTTTTTCTCAGTTCAGGAACATACATGCCTAGAGGTTATGCAAAGATGATATTAAAATGTTGAAAAATAATTAACTAATGAAGTACACAGAACACATAATGCGCAATGCAGGGATGGAGGAATCACAATTTGGGATCAAAATTGCTGGAAGAAATATCAACAATTTGAGATATGCAGATGATACCACCCTAATGGCAGAAAGTGAGGAGGACCTAAAGAGGCTCTGATTAGGTTGAAAGAAGAAAGTGAAAAAGCTGGCTTGAGACTCAATATCAAAAAAACCAAGATAATGGCAACAGGCCCTATCAGTCCCTGGAAAATAGATGGGGAAGAAGTAGAAGCAGTGACAGACTTTATTTTCTTAGGATCAAAGCTCACTGCAGATGGTGATTGCAGCCATGAAATAAAAAGGCGACTGATTCTTGGGAGGCAAGCGATGAGAAACCTGGGGAACATAGTGAAAAGTAGAGACATCACATTGAAAACAAAAATTCGCATAGTCAAAGCAATGGTATTCCCTGTGGCAATGTATGGTTGTGAGAGCTGGACCATTAGGAAAGCTGAACGCAGAAGAATAGACGCCTTTGAGATGTGGTGTTGGAGGAGAGTTTTGAGAGTCCCATGGACAGCGAGGAGAACAAATAGGTCAATCTTAGAAGAAATCATCCCTGACTGCTCATTAGAAGGTCAAATAATAAAGATGAAGCTAAAGTACTTTGGACATCAAATGAGAAGAGAGGATTCACTTGAGAAAGCTTTGATGCTTGGAAGGGTCGAGGGCAAAAGAGGAAGGGGAAGGCCCAGGATGAGATGGCTAGATGGTGTTGTGGAGACGGTGGGTGCAGAGCTGAGCGAGTTGAGGGGGATGGTGGAGGACAGGAGTGCCTGGTGGACGGTGGTCCATGGGGTCGCAGAGGGTCGGAATCGACTGTGCGACTGAACAACAACAACAAACAAAATGAAGTGGGTGAGATATATACTTGAAAAGTGGCCAAGTGGCTCCATTAGAGCTAAAAAAATTTAACTTTCCTAAAACAAAGCTGAAGGACTTGTTGGTAGACTATTTTGCTGTCCATAGCCACACAACCTGGTTCTTTATGGGTGTATAGTTCTCCTTAATGTTCAAATCAGCACCTTGTGTGTGCTTTTAGATTCTTCCTTCTTAGTGGATGCTGAAGTGATATCTACAACATGTATTATTCACCCCTTGCTTCTGAAATTAGTTCATGGGCCACACACCTTTTATTCTTTTCAATTGCTCATGGAAAATATCCAGAACAGCTACTGACTAAATGATCTGGAACCAGAGTGGGGGAACCACCCTTACTTAGGAAGGTCAACTTAAGGGTTTCAATAGGCAATTTGGGCCCTAATTACTAATTTTTGCATCATGTGTCTGCTAAATTTCCCAACTCTTTTGCTATGGCTCTGTGTATTTTTGTTCTCGGCCAAACAAGACCTGACGTTCCAGCATGAAGGAATTGGGGGGGGGGGGGATCTACCAGGGTATTGGTAATCCTTTGTCTGCAGATAAGACAATTCATCATCATGCCCTGAGAGGAAACTAAATGCTTCAAGCCAAACCATAAGCTTGCTGTCATTGCCTTGGGTCATTAACCCAAACCTTAACATTGCAACATCCAGACAGAAACATTTTGCCCTGTTCTGTTTTCCCACCCCATTCTGTCAAGCTCTGCAAGGTCCTTAACTGGTGGAAGGTTTTGCAAGATTCAAACGTTCATCTGTGTTTAATATTTTAATGGTTTGATAAAGGTATAGGGCTTTTCAAAGAGTTATGAAACAGTACATGTTATTTGTTTATTTAATTTACATCCCACCTTAATTGCAATTCTGTGTCCCAATGTGGTTACCTAAATCACATTGATGTGCAAGGTCGTAAACATTACTGTAGTTCAACTTAAGTTATAGTAATACTGTCAAATTGTGATGATATTTGTAAACATTGGTTTGCAAGTTAAATACAAAAATATCCCTCATTTTTCTAAAGAATGTCCTCCTTTTTGGTGTTCCCTTTTTGGCTACAGAGTGGCAGCCACCCAATGTTGAAGGTAAGACTCAACTCCCAATCCAGTTCAGCAATGGGAATGAGTAGAGCATCCATCTTATTCTTTACCTCAGGGAACAAATTCTTTTCAGCCACTCTCATCAAAGAGCGATTTTCATTGGGATGATGCAGTGTGAAATGTGTTAAACTTTCCTAACCCACCAGGTTCTATTGTAACTATGCTTGTCTTAAAAGCAGAGCAAAGAAAAATAAAATAATCAAAATATAGGGTGGGGATCTTATAAGGATGCACTGTATATTCTTTGCCTCTTTAATGGCTTTGTATCAGACATGTACAAATAAAGCCTTGCATAACAAAAGTTTCAATTTTTAAAAGAAAATGTTTTGCACATAAATGCAAACAATTGTTTGAAACATCCACTTTTGCTTCTAAAAAATCACATTCCATTTTGTGACAGAGTGGTCAGCATTTTTTTTTAAGTCTCAGCTGTGAGGAAATCTATGAATTGCAAAAGTGAAAGTTTGAACCACTGGCCTTAATGCAATTGCTAGTTCACATTAAAGTACACCCACTGAATCAACAGATTTTCATAAACAATTGATTCATGAGGCCAATCCTTTTGGCACTAAAGAGTGCATTTTAGACCATTGTTAAAGGTCTCCATGACCTAAAAGTTCCATTCTTCTGTTGTACACTTTGTAGACAATGCACCTATTTTACCTTCTTCTTTTTTTAAAGTAAAGAAAGCAGGTTTTTGCCCTACACAAAGTCTCTAGCAAGAAAATAAGCAACTTTCTAAAAATGATTAAACTTCCACTGGCAAGTGCTCTTCAGGTCCTGCATATCATGTGGGCAGGTAAATTAAGTTGACAGACTCATTTCTAAGAAGTATTTTGGGGTGTATTCATTTTGGCAGAGTTTTCCACTTGTCATCTTTTAGAAAAATCCAATCTCAGCCCTTTGGTTTATTTGTTTACTTATATTTTATACTGTTAACTAGTAAATACCTGCAAATTCCATGCAAAAAAATCATCATGCTTTCTAATAAATATACATATTTAGAGAAAGATAGTAAAGGTTGTCCTTGCTTGAAAGCTGGTCTAGGGTTCAGTGCTCATCTTTGTTTATAGACAAAGAGTCAGCACTGTCTTTGTCTGCAGACATTTCTACGGACATGTGGCAGGCATGACTAGACACCAGAGTGCACAGAGCGCTGTTTACCTTCCCACCGAAGTGGTCCCTATTTATCTACTGTACTTGCAATTTCATGCTTTTGAACTGCTAGGTTGGCAGGAGCTGGGACAGAGACAGGAGCTCACTCCATCATGAAGCACTCAGGTCTCAAACTGCTGACCTGCCAACCTTCCAGTCATCAAGTTCAGCATCTTATGCTTTTTTAAATATCATAAGTATCCATGTCCACATCTTTATGTAAATTTGCTTCAGTAGTTCTCAACAGGAAGCCCTCTTTAGAATGGAGAAGGCGCTGTATGAGAATGCCTAATCAACAGTGATGTGCTGAAATTAAGAAGCTGTCTGCTATTTTTCTGCGTTAGTAACAAGAATATTAGAGATCTAAACTTGTCAGCTGAAAAAATTATCTTGGGTACATAAGATACCATTTCCACCATACCATGTCCCATTCATTGGGTATCTGAGGCCTATCTATTAACTTCATGTTTACAGTACAGTACTTCATTCTGCCTATCTGCATTTTGCGGCCAACAGTGTCTGGTCAAAGACGACTCCTCCACTTGCCTAATATTCTGGAACTTTTTCATAAAATGGTTTCCCAGCTTTTAGAAAGGTTTTTTTGAGGGCTACATTTTCTAACTTTCAAGTTTTCAGTGAGTCAATGGATGGGCTAACCCATGGAACTGAAATCTAACACTACTGGATTGCCTGATCACCTGATGAAATCCATTCCTTTGTGTGTCCCATCCCTCTTCCATCATACCTTGGAACAACATGCATAAGACTTAAGACAAATTTTCTCCACATTCACCCAGGTTGCTTAGTTTAAATATTTCAACTTACATGTTGGTATATTTTGTGCATTTTTGCATGTACATGTACACTTTCCATGCTATTTTGTTTCCCCTACAATGTATCAATTTGTCCCAATACACTAGGACTGCCTTTGAATATAAATAGTCTATAACCATAAAAAAAGAAACCCAGAAAAGTTCAGATGGTATGGATGGCCCTTCAAATAACTTGAACTCAGGTTGCCTAGGACAGTGACGGCCAACCTTGGCACTCAAGGTATTCTTGGACTTTAATTCCCAGAATCCCAGGTCAGTACACCTGCTGATCATGGCTTCTGGGAATTGAAGTTCAGGAACATCTCAAGTGCCAAGGTTGCCCATCACTGGTCTTGGACTTTAAAGGCAGTTACCAGCACTGATAAATGGGATACAAAGCATCTACAGAACATCAATGTGCAGCAGACTACTGTTAAGGCAAAATGTGTGTCCAAAGGAAGGAGTCCAAGTGTGAGATTTAAGAAGTTGAGAAAGTTGTTGTTGCTTTAGTAATCTGCAATCCACAATCATAATTGCAAAGAAGTACATTTTCCTGAGAAGTATTTCCAGATTTTTGCCCATGAAAAAGACAGAGATGGCAACCAATAATAATGTTTGCTAAAAAGGCAGGTCTGGGTCATTTCTGTATCTGGGCTGTACAAATCTGATCAACTGTGACAGACAGTGCAGAGTAATTGCTATAATCACTCCAGTGGGCACACTCTACCTTGGCCAAGCAAAAGAAAGATGCAGTAAATGGCATCAGAGTGGAGCCACTCCCTCAACCTGACATCTTTGACAGCGGTGATTTGATATTAATGGGAGGGCTATCCGGAGTTACTGCCATTTCAACAGAAGAGTCCGAAGTGTCCCCTCCTACATTCGCTAAAGATAAGGGCTCATTAAATTGTGCGCAGGAGGGTTTATTTGCAGGTTGACTTGCTGCAGCGAACTGTTGGTGGGGAACATGATAACAGGACGCACAAAAACATGTCAGGCAGAATTGGCCGCCCCCCATTCGGCTGATCTTGGAGAGGAGCTACAATTAGGATAGTCTGCCTTCAAAACTTTCACATCAACAAGGCGACGTGTCCGGTTTAAAATGAGACCCCGTCAAACCCACTTAAAGCAAAAGATGGCAGGAACAATGGCTGCATCCAAGCTGCATATCAATTTTGGGTTACCAAATTATTTTGCAAGTAAGCACAAGAGAAGGGGGAGGCCATTTTGCCTTAATTTGCGACTTTTCTTCCAGCATGTTAACATGCTGCCCTCAATTTTTACTGAAATCTGCCATCTCTCAGAAACAAAGATAATTTGATTGCCATTGACTTGGTAATGTTTTTACTGCTCCCAGTGTAATGTCTATATATTATCAAAAGGTCTTACTCTTCCATTGTCCTTTGGAAAATAAATCTTCCTTTAGTCCCTAAAAGATATATTCTGTCTGGGAGCATGACTGCTTTCCAATATCAGGTTGATTCTAAAACAGGAAGTAAAAGGAACTACCCTCTAGCTTCTCTGTGGAAGGTGATGGAAATATTAACTCACTGACATGAATCTGAGCATCTGCCCCAAGACATGTCCACCCAAGCAAAAAACTATAATACATTAGTATGCTGCTCATTCATTTCTTGGAGGCAGCAAAACATCTGCTTTCTGGAATATCATACTCTTGGTTTGTAAACAAACAGAAAATTGTCATGTCAGATCTTTATAAGGCAATAGTAATAACAATTGCACT
The DNA here is from genome assembly GCA_030440675.1 of Furcifer pardalis. NCBI lineage: Eukaryota > Metazoa > Chordata > Lepidosauria > Squamata > Chamaeleonidae > Furcifer > Furcifer pardalis. Next base: position 121,337,638 of record CP126891.1, read on the forward strand.
TATATATCACCCCATAGCACTTAGTGCACTCTCTGGGTGGTTCACAAAGCAATTAGCATTTTACACCCAACATGCTGGGTGTAACATTACTGACTCCAGAAGGATGGAAGGCTGAGTCAACCTTGAGCCCTGTCAAGAACAAACTCAAACTGTCAGCAGAGCTTTGATTGCATGACTGCAGTTGAACCACTCTTCTGCAAGGGCTCTTTTTATTATATAGCAGGAATTCTCAACCTGTGACCCCCCTCTGCCTCCACCACACCAGGAAGTACCAGGTGGTAGAGGAAAGGCAAAATGGCAATCCAGCCCCCAAAACTGTATGAGGGACCATGACCCGTGCCCCGGCTTTAAAAGGTTGAGAATGCCCATTATATAGTATTTAACACATTAACAGGTCACTTCAGGAAGCCTTATATTCAGTGGTGGGATGTCAAAAATTTTACTACCCCACCGTGACATCATCGGTGTGGGTGGAGCTAACATCATGATGTCATGATGTGGGTAGAGCTAAAGAAAAAAAATTAAAAAATACAAAATAATAATAAAATAAAATAAAAATAAGCACGACCGCACACAGACACACAACTCAACCCACCCACCCATATCACAAACCCATAAATAAATTAAATAAATAAATATTTTTTTAAAATACACCCACCCAGTGGGGGAATCAGTGAAAAGGTAAGCCCCGAAGGTGGTTCCCCACAAAAGCTGCTACCAGTTCTCCGGGACACTGGGAAAAGTTACTACCGGTTCTGGCGAACTGGTGAGAACCTGTTACATCCCATCACTGCGTTATATTGAAATCAATTCAAATCTTTATTAGATCCAAGAACAACATAGAACAGCAAAAGGAAACAGAAGATAAAATGAGGATACTTAAAATATATCAAAAGACAAAAGTTAAAATGAGGGTGCTTAAAAAGGAGCGTTTCTGCTCAGAGTTAAGGTGTAGCAACATTAGTACCATATATAGTCGAGTATAAGCCGACACGAATATAAGCCAAGGTACATAATTTTTACCTGAAAACCCAAGAAAATAGATTGACCCGAGTACAAGCCGAAGGTAGGAAATGCAGCAGCTGCTAGTGAGTTTCAATAATCAAATTACATGAGAATATGGTAAAATTAATTAAATTGTTGGTGCATTTCGATCCGGCACAGTCTTGGGAACTTCATGGTTGTTGACCTGAGTATAAGCCATGCCCCTTTGGGGGGGCTCATTTTTGGGACTAAAAACTCAGCTTATACTCGAGTATATATGGTACATAACATTAATAATGTTACAACTACTGTATTACTAAGCCTGTGCTGTAGTGCTAATAGTTAATTTAGCTGAAGGTCCTGCCAGGACTCTTCTTCTGATCTTACATGCTGCGGCATAGACCCTGGCAGTGTTGTGGATGAAGGCAGCCTTTTCATCAGATAGCAGCCAGTGGGTGTATGTGCTGTTTGTCCAGCCAGGATACTTGCAGAGCAGTTTAAAATTTTGGAGTCACGTGACTTCACGCCCAAACCCCCCCTCACCCCCGTGACTTTCCATGAGTTTTGGTTGACCCCCTCCCGCCCCTAAAATGGTCACATGGTATTTGAAAGACCCCTTGTTTGGGCTTTAGGTAAATGAAGTCCAAGAACTCCTGGGGCACCAAGTTTGGCCACCCCTGCCATAGACATCCTTGCCGGAACCTGACACTGGAGTGCATTCTCTAGATGAGCAATGTGTGCGATCTGATTAACTCCACCTGGCTAGATTCCTTTTTGAGCCACACCTTGATGCATTAATGTTCTGTGGGGCCCACTAATTCAGCAAAAACGAAGCCTGCATTTTTAAGACTGTCGAGTGTCAGTCAGCTGCAATACTGTATCATTGATAATCTTCTGATACCTATATATAATTCTTCTGGTACTTTGATGTGGGCATATGTGTCCAGGCATTTTTATACCACATAAAAATGCAGACTCCCATTCCACTTGCGATGAAAATCCCAGCCAATCATATTTGTAGGAATAAAATATGTGATGATTTGCAATGCCGCTTGAAATATTTAGATGTGTGCCATATTTTTTTTGAGCTGATGAGAAAGGGGGGGGGGATGTCATTTACCCCCAAATCCATTTTCTCAAATTCTGATTAATTCATGCTGGGACAAATGTCCAGCCAATCCTCCTAAGTGGAAAGAAGGAAATACCCTGACAAGCATAATCTATATTGGCTGTGGTGGTATGGTAATGGTGGTATCACACAGCTTTCAGGAAAGCTGTCAGTTTGGCTGCAACAGGGAAGTGGTTCAAGCAAATAGGAGAAGAATGACAAGTGAATATGAAAGAAAAGGACCACAAAGAATATGCAATTAAGGCAACATGGGAAATTGAGAGGCGGCTATGTGGAACCTGGGATTTCAGGAGAGGGAAACAGGAGGCAGGGACAGAGGTCCAAAAAGGCTAATAAAAGAGGGGTCCAGGAGGACTTAGAGCAGGGGGTCCCCAACCTTTGTTGCACCATGGACAGATTTCATGCTAAACCATTTTTCCACTGACCGGTAAGTGTGGGTTGTGGGATTCTCAAAGATACTCACCGACTATATATTTCAGTTTTGCTAAAATCTCTCTTTTTTAAAATTTCTTCCATATGCCAGTCACAGCTTGAATGTGGGCAGTGTGATACCTCACTGCACACAGGCAGGGGAAGGAGCCCTGCTATAGCTCAAAAACAAGGAGGAGTGCCCCAGCCACCTGCCAGCAATTCCATTCAACTCAGGCAATGAAGTATCACACTGCACACAGGCGAGGGTTGGAGCCCCACCGTAGTTAAGCAATGTGGAGTAGGGGCCCGGTCACCTGCCTCTCTGCTGTGTCTGAAGCCAGTGCTCTCACTCCGTTCGCCAGGCAGACGCAGCAGAGAACTTTGAGGGCAGAAGACTGCCATTGGAGTTACCAGCGCCACCAATCCCCATGACCTGGTTCAGGACAACTCATCTCCCGGTACCAGTCCATGCATGGCCCAGTGGTTGCGGACCCCTTACTTAAGAGGGCCTGGAACAGAGCAGGAAAATATGAGAAAAAGATAAACTTTACGAGGAATGGAGATCCAGGTGTTCAAACCCAGAATGTAACTCGGTTTGTGCAATGGAGGAAAATGAGATTTTGTTTTAGAATATTTATAGAAACTTTGCCCATCTATATCTATGGACTTTTTGTTCTGATTGTGTGGTATTTGCTAAAGCCAACCAGGACACTTAGGTTAAATATACATATGACTGAAGCAGATGTTGGGAAATTATTAATTTTTTAAATACAAATCATCACGCTACTCATTGCAAAGGTAGTACAAGAATAATTTTATTTTAGTATACTAATATACCAGCCCTTAGATGGCAGGTATTTTATTTTAAATTTTTCAGGTATTTATTCTGTCATTTATTTTATTTGGTTGTTTGTTCTATTATGTTGCTTTTATTTATTTGTCTGTTCACTGCCTAAAGTGGGAAATATCCCAGATGGGTGGTATAAAAATGTAATAATAAAAAAAAAAAAATGATTTTCCCCCAATGAACCTTTATGTTATTCATTGCTTTTCTATAATCTATGGGGAAGCAAAATACCTATTAAAAACAACACAGTTGTCCCAAAAATAATGAGAAAAAACAATAAATAAATATTACTCCTTGCACAGTAAAATGTTAACGCTCATTAAATTATTTTGTCAAAGGCTTATTGTTATGCCTTTGTTGCTTCAAAAAAATAACTCAACCAAAGTTATTGATTATAATGCAGTAATTTGGTGTTCAGGGTTTGAGAATGAGAACTATATTTTTTCCATGTGACTTTCAAGAATCTTTGTGGATAGGTAGGAGGGAATCAAAGCTCACTGCAGATGGTTATTGCAGCCATGAAATAAAAAGGTGACTGATTTTTGGGAGGCAAGCTATGAGAAACCTGGGGAACATAGTTAAAAGTAGAGACATCACATTGCAAACCAAAATTTGCGTAGTCAAAGCAATGGTATTCTGAGTGGTAATGTATGGGTGCGAGAGCTGGACCGTTAGAAAAGCTGAGCGCAGAAGAATAGATGCCTTTGAGGTGTGGTGTTGAAGGAGAGTTTTGAGAGTCCCCTGGAAAGCGATGAGAACAAATAGGTCAATCTTAGAAGAAATCAACCCTAACTGCTCCTTAGATGGTCAAATAGTAAAAATAAAGCTGAAGTACTTTGGACATCAAATGAGAAGAGAGGATTCACTTAAGAAAGCCTTGCTGCTGGGAAAGGTGGAGGGCAAAAGAAGAAGGGGGTGGGCAAAAATGAGATGGCTGGATGGTATTATAGATGCAATGGGCACAGAGCTGGTTGGGTTGAGGAGGATGGTGGAGGACAGAAGTGCCTGGCAGGCAATGGTCCATGGGGTCGCAAAGGATCGGAGTCGACTGTGCGACTGAGCAACAAAAAGGAGGGAAGAGCAGCTAATGGGAGGGACAAAGCATCGTAACAATCAGAGATTGGATGAAATCTATTAGTAAGACATAACATCCTCATCGACTCACTCAGATTTGGTGAGATAACACATATGTAAGTGCCATATGTGTAAGTCCCCTACATATATGTAAGGAGCTGTGGTGGCTTAGTGGTTAAGATGCTAAATCCAACGACTGGAAGGTCAGCAAGTCAACAGTTCAAGACCCGAGTATTGCACAACAGAGTGGGCTCCTGTCTCTGTCCCAGCTCCTGCCAACCTAGCAATTCAAAATCAAGAAATTGCAAGTAGATAAATAGGTACTACTTTGGTGGGAAGGTAAACAGTGTTCCATTCACTCCGGTATTTAGTCATGCCTGCCACATGTCCATGGAAATGTCTGTAGCCACAGACAGAGCTGGCTCTTTGGTTGTAAACAGATATGAGCACTGAACCCTAGAGTCAGATATGACTGGCTTTCAAGCAAGGGTAACCTTAACCTTTACCTAAGTCCCATTTAATCAATGAACCTTACTCTAGCTGTAACTAACTACTACTAGCTCTCGGCGATTGATTCTAGGATCTTCTAAGAGAATGCTGCTGGTAATATTCACAGGTCCAAACGGTATGTTAGAAAATGTCTTGTCCCCATGCTATTTTTTCAGTGAAGTGTACATAGGCCTACAGATTTATTTCATTTAATTTCATGCCTGTCACTGTGCCACAATATCACTATTTACAGCTGCTGCATCCAAAGTCATGGTACTCATGATGACATACTGAAGAGCATTATGTTGGAGAATGCCAAGAAAGGATTCATATAATCTGTTGGCAAAAAAGCAGTGAGGAGTGAAGGTGGGTCTGGAGTAGAGCCAGACCAAGATATTTTGCTGTCTGAGGTGAAACAAGAAACATTGGCCATCCTCCGCCCAAGTCAAAGTACACACTGCACAAAACCAGCCAAAATTCTAAAAATGCCATAGTTTCCCAGTAAAGATAATCAAATATGCCCCAGATATATGACTCACTGTGGCTATAGGTGAGATGGTGGCCAGTCCCTGTTTGGAGAGCTGAAAATAGCAGGCCATGGAAACAAGGAAACACAGTGCTCAACAATCTTGAATCTAACCCAGAAAAGGCAATTCTTTTCAACTATAGTTTCTCATCATCATTCTCAGACAAGGGTTCTCAACCTTTTTAAGCGGGGGTTGGATCACACCCCCTCAGACTGTTTGCAGGTCGAACTGTTGTCCCCCTACCACCAATGCCTTCAGTGGCAGTAGGTGGGACTCCAAGCCCCCATCACTACCCCACAATCTGCTGCCAGTGGGGAGGGGGAACCAACACTCCCCCCATGCCACTGCCACCGCCGACACTTCCCCCATGCTACCATCACCACCAACACTCCCCCCATGCCACCAGTCCGACCCACAAACATTCACACACCCCACGCTGACGCTGATGCTTCCCTGTTTACTGGCCTGCCCTGGGTTAAGGCCTGTGCCCAGCCAGAGCGGCACCTGCTTCCACCACCTCCACTACCATATAACATCTACCCTGCTATGGAGCAGCATTAGGGACAAACAAAGCCAGGTGGATGGGGAAAGCACAGCAGCAACAGTGGTGGGAGTGAGGGCGTGGGCAGGATGAAATGATGCTGCGGGTCAGATCTGGCCCACAGGCTGTAGGCTGAAAACCCCCTATTCTAAAAGGACAATGAGGCCCATGGAAAGCAGAGTTTCTTGTATTGATTTGAGTAAACCAACCATTTCTTGGGCTGCAGGCTTCTAGCTGGGTTTAAATCCATATAGGTGATGTTGGCTGTCATTTGTGATAGCTGAAGATTAAGCTCGCGGATTTGATGGTGGTTTCCCACCGTACACCCACGATGGTTGAGTCATATTTAAATCCCAGCCTGATCAGCCTACAAATCAGTTATGGTTTTAATTGCAGGGATTTACTAGCCAAGGAACATTGAGCTTGAATCTGATTATGACGGCTTCTACAAGTGTAACACTCGGCAGGAAAATCAATCCTGCTTCTGTAATGAAGAAAAACAAGTCATTTTCCCAAAGAAATATGATTATACATTCACAGTTTGGGTTGAAGAAACAGGAGGCAGGCTAATATAGAGCAGTTTTTCTCAGAGGGACTATCTGCTAGCTGAGGCTAGCATAACAAGATTCGATTCTAGTTTAATGTGGCTGCGGCTCAAATCCCATTGGAGAGTTTGTTTGACAATCTGACAAAGTTATCTCAAGAAAAATAGGTTAAAAAACATAAAGTTGACTTGGGTAACTACATTTTCTCCTCAGCACATGGTTGTTTTGGGTTTTTTTCCCCTTTATTTGCCTGGAGGCCGTCTTAGCCCTCGGCCCCAGAGGTAATATCACTTTGTGACTCTACATAAACCAAAATATTTTAGCAAGTATTTTGCTGAAAGAAAAGACCTGGACTGTGATTTTAATATGAAAAAGAAACTCACTTTTAGTTAACTTTCTGTATAAAAAAGAGGAAGGAGAGGGATATGAAACATAATTTTCTGTTGCTCTGTAGCTAATGAATTCACAGATGTTTCTCTTCAGCTTGGCTTATGTTGAACCCTTGAGATGCTTTAGTGTGCTAACTGGATCATCATAGAGTATTATACGCCATTTCTGTCTCCAGTATGTCAACGAATTACATAGAAATGAGTGTTGATATTTCTATATTATAGGAAGGGAACTTAACATGTACTCATGGGGGACATTTTACATCTCAGTTCTGCCATTTTAGCATAAACTAGAAGTATAACCAGTCACATTCTTCAAAAGTTAAAGTGTTGCAGGGCAGATGAGATCATGCGTGTCACAATCACATCTTTGGGTTAACCACACCATTAAAGATATCTCTGTTTCCTTGCTGAGTAGAGGATGGGCACCACCTCCTAGAACCCACCAAGCTGGCACAACTGTCAAAATCTGACAACTAGCACAAAGTTTCCTGCAACTGCAACTAAAACTGGACACCAACCATGGCTGGACACCAACTGTATAAGAGAGCACACCATAGACCAGTGATAGTGAACCTTGGCACTCCAGGTATTCTTGGACTTCAATTCCCAGAAGCCCAAGTCAGCACTCCTGCTGATCAGGGCTTCTGGGAATTGAAGTCCAAGAACAGCTGTAGTGCCAAGGTTCGCTATCACTGCCATATACCCTTACTACCATAAATTTCCACACCACAGACCCTTACCATTATTGAGTGAAGAGTGTCTGTTCTTCTTCTGAAAGAGCAAAGCGGGAAGACAAACCCATCATGTTTCTGATTTTTTTATAGCCAAGATTATAATTCTGACAGCAGCTTCAATGGGTTGATTATGGAGGCAGTAACAAAGTCTACAAAAGTTGTCATGGGGTACCACATTGAGTCTACCCACAGTCTACTGTGTATTCCTTGTGATCTCGTGAGAATACCAACCCATGTATAAAAGGACTGAGTGCACACAGCATACCAAATCAATTCCCAGATGTCATTATCCCATAAGAGATTTAATACTGTAGTAGAACCTTCAGCACAAGATGAAGGACATGATAGGTTGGAGGAAGTGCACAGTGCTAGGTATGTGCCAGCAAACATTGGGTGGGTAGAAGGAGCCCTGGTGGAGCAGTGATTAAACTGCTGTGCTGCAACCAAAAGGTTCTGAGTTCCATCCTGAGGCAAGGTTGACTCAGCCTTCCATTCTTCCGAGGGTCAGTAAAATGAGTACCCAGCATGTGGAGGCAAAATGCTAATTAACTTGTGAATCACCCAGAGAGTGGACTAAGCACTATGGAGCAATATACAGTATAAGTGTGATGGCTTTGCTTTGTCTCCAAGAAGGGAACAGGTCCAGGAAGGAGCCTATCAGTAGCCCATTCTCTTAACAGTGAAAGGTCAAAATGATATCCCCAGACAAGGCCCATTCCAATGTTTCCCAATATATTTTTGCACACTCCAAATGGGTTTGAAGGAACCCTGTGTCACTGTTTTCTAGCTCTAACATAAAGAGGAATTTGTAAAGCATCAAATCTCCTATATTAATGAGAATAATCAAATTCAATGCATCTGTCTGCTGTGTATGCTCTTTTTTTCCTTTTTTCTTTTTTGTGGTGGCAGTGATTAGAACAGAGGAGAGTTTTGAGCCAATCCATGCTGCAGTGGAGAAAGTGATAAAGTTATTTCATTCTTTGTTCTTGGGACTGTGTTTTCAAGCCATGATGATCCACAAGTCACAAAATCTGACTTGTGCTTTCTGTTCCTACAAACATGTTGGACCTCAAACAAGTCTGTCCCTAGTCTAGAATTCTATGTATGAGAGTGTGTGAGAAAGGTGTGCCTTAGGGGGCAAAGGGTAAGGGAATGAAGTGCCAGAAATTATATTGGATTGGAACTGTCACATTCACATGAAATCTTAGAAAGGGTCAGCATAATTCAGAATTGACTTGGTGGCATATAATTATATGGCCATTAATATCCATTAGGGATGGCCATGGTAAAATCTTTAAATATCTCACTTTTCTCAGAACCGCTGTTATGGTTTGCCATAAGACAGAACTTTCACAATGAATATAATGACAAATTAATAAATATGTGTATTATTATTATTATTATTATTATTATTATTATTATTATTATTATTATTATTATTATTATTATTATTATTATTATTATTATTATTATTATAGCAGTTTACAAAAGAGATTTCATCAGAAAATGCCTTTTCTATATAGTGCTACTTGTGAACAGATTGCCTCTCGGAGCAGCTTCTGTTCAGTTAGGATGTACGAACCTTCTTTGAGTACACTAGACCTAAGGGCATTTCTCAGGAATAAAAAGCAGGAACAAATAGCAGTGGGAGAATTTGCTAAATTTTATTTGCTTGCTTGCAAAATGAAAAATCTAATGTAAACTCTTCTAATTCAGAAAGTCCACCCTCAGTTTGTAATGCTGAACAATTAAAATGTGTTCATTAACTCAATCAGCTTTCACTTAACAGTGTTGGTTTGATTGCTGCATTGCCTATAGGTAAATCTTCATCAAAATTACAACCGTCAGTTAGTGCTCTAGTAGTTTATAAACTGAAGCAGAGATTATGTTGGTTATCGGGCTGTCTTCCACCAGCAAGGTGCTTGCTTGTCTTCCAAAAGGCAAAATCCAGAAGGAGCCTTTCATGAGAGATGGTACCACAGCGACCTCAGATGGCCAAACAAAAAACTGGATTGCAAGAAAGATGGATATTGTGACATTGTGTTGTTCTATTGAATTGTTACATTGCATTTGATTGTATGTTGTGAGCCGCTCTGAGTCGGTTTTCACCGAGAAGGGCGGCATATAAATTTAATAATAATAATGATGATGATGATGATGATGATAATGATGATGATGATGAAGGGGAAATGACAGTGTTTCATCTTCTAGAATATAAATCAGGCATTCTCAACATTTTTAGCCAGGAGCTGGGTCACACTCCCTCAGACAGCTTCAGGGGCCAGACGATAATTTTGCCCTTCCTCCACCACATGGCATTTCCGGGTGTGATGGAGGAGGGGAGCACATGAAATGGTGCCGTGGGCCACATCTAGCCCTCAGGCCGAGAATCCGTGATATAAATTGTGCCTTGTCTATACACAAAACAGAATGAAGTGTGTCTGTACCAATTCAGGCTAGAGGTATAGAAATGCATTTGTGACTGCATGTGTGGTTTGCTGGGTACTGTGTGGGACTGGGGCTTGAGAGAGCCTAGTTCTAGTCATTTAGTAAAAGTAAAGGTTGCACTTGCTTGAAAGCCAGCCATAACTGACTCTAGGGTTCAGTGCTCATCTCTGTTTATAGCCAAAGAGCCAGCGCTGTCTGCGTCTGCAGACGTTTCCGCAGACATGTGGCAGGCATACCTCAACACAGAATGCTGTTTACCTTCCCTCCAAAGTGGTACCTATTTATCTACTCTTGCTTTCGAACTGCTAGGTTGGCAGGAGCTGGGAGAGACGGGAGCTCACTCCATCATGCAGTACCCAGAAATCAAACTCCGACCTTCCAGTCAGCAAGTTCGGTGTCTTAACCACTTGAGCCACTGCAGTCCTAGTCATTACTAACTCACTAATTGCAACAGATTAGGCCTGTCTCTTTCCTAGCAGTTCAAAAGTAAGAAATTGCAAGTAGATAAATAGGTACCACTACAGCAGGAAAAGTAACAGCACTCTGTGTGCTTCAGTGCCTTCCACATGACCATGGAAATGATTGATGAGGCAAACAATACTGATTTTTTGGCTTTAAACAATGAGCACCACCCCCTAATGTTGGCTACAACTGGCTTTTAAGCAAGGGAAACCTTTACCTTTACCTTTCTCTGCCCCTCAGTCTGCCCTACCTCAGTGACAAGCGCAGAGGTGGGAAATTATCTGTGTAGTCTTCAACTAGCTGAGTAAAAGGAAGAATACAAAATAATACTCTATTACCATAGCAGGATAACCTGGCCAGACTTGAATACCTATTTATCTCCTTGTAATTTCCTGCTTTCAAACTGCTAGGTTGGCGGGAGCTGGGATAGAGATGGAAGCTCACTTTGTCATGCAGTACTCAGGTCTCAAACTGCCGACCTTCCAGTTGTGAAGTTCAGCATCTTAATAACTAAGCCATTGCAGTCCCCTCAAGTAAAAAAAGCTTATGCCAAATCCAAAGTTTTGATTTTTAAGGTGTTAAGTTCTGCTGCAAGAGATGAAAGCAGAAGTACTTCTTCAAAGTCACTTAAAATGGTTCTCCTCCCTCTTTCTACAGCCTGATGTATTACAATATGTTCTATCACTTCTTTCAGCTACATGGATGGACACAGACCAAACCAAATTTTCTCAAAAGTATATGATTGCTCCCACATAATGTAATATACTCCCCCTCCCCCCAATTCAGGCATTACAAAAAAATGGATGAACTCACTATGTGACCAGATAACCCCAACATTACATAACTCTATAGTCCTCCTCAGGGCACATATTAACACAGAGAGTGTGAACATCAGCAACAGGGCCATATCTGCATGCACTACTTTACTAGTGGAAGCTTCAGGGTACACAGAAAGAAACTCCTCGAAGCTTGTGGTATTATTTTTTTTATTCACACACTCCTTCCGGCTGAATTGGTCTTGACTCTCCATAGCAAGAATGGAACATGCATTTCCTCAAACCTGGCAAACTACAGAATCAACTCCCAAAAGGTGGCTTCACTTCGGTAGTTTCACATCTGGCCGAGACACGGAAGAAGAAGTGGAAGCTTCCATGTGTCCAGCCCCCATTGAGTGAAAGAGAAATGATTCAAAATTCATGAGTTTTCTTAGAGCGTCTGGATGTCTGTGTGGAACTGGATGGATAAAAGTATCCATTATATGGACAAGAAAGGTTTAGAGACATTGAATGAAGTGCATGGGTAAGGAGTTTGGGACCTTAGCAAGGCACACACCTGCTTATATCCCCTTCTAGGGTTCCTAACCCATCTGATCATTCTCTAGCTCAAAAGCCAGCCATGTCTGACTCTAAGGGGTGGTACTCATCTCCATTTAAAACCAAAGAGCCAGCATTATCTGTGTCTGCAGTCATTTCCGCTGAAGTGGTACCTATTTATCTACTTTCAGTTGCTTGCTTTTGAACAGCTAGGTTGGCAGGACCTGAGACAGACAATAGGCGTTCACTTTGTTGCACAGCAATTGAGTCTCGAACTGCTGACCTGCCGACTTTCCAGTCATCAAGCTCAATGTCTTAACCACTAGGCCACTGTGGCTTATCATTATATCTGATCATTAAGCCAACCCACTTAGCAACTGTGCCAGTTGGGCTCCTATGGAACCTAAAGTTATTCCTTTGGGTTGAAGCAGTGTTTCTTTTATTCATTTTAACTACCATTCTAGGGGGGGGGGGATATGGCAGTGGAAGAAAGGATTAACTCTTTGCCTGTTCAGGGTACTTTTCATTTGGATTAGGATTCCATCCACTTCCTTTTGAGTGAATGAAAAGTAGAGAGGAAACGGCATACTGTGGAAATAACATAATGGGTAGTGGTTTTGACCCAAAGACTCAGTCACAATAGTAGCAGCATTCACACACTCCTTCGGGCTGAATTGGTCTTGAATCTCCATAGCACAAATGGAACGTGCAGCTGTAATTTTCATTTCCCCATACCAGTTTTTGTAGCATCTGCCTTCACATATCCATAAATTCTCTCTCTGCCAAGTCCAGCTCTGAGGTATTTAATTTCACAGTACAATGAGCAAGGCAGATGCAAGATTTTGTGTGTTTGCGTGTAGGTTTTCATTGTATCATTTAGAAACTGAGTTTTACTATTTTTGTAGTTGCATTGTCTGGATAACTGGAGAGGAATCCAGAGGTTGATGTGTCAAAAAACATCACTTTTAGGTAACTCCCACCCAATGCTATATATGCAGAACAGACGGTTTTCATTCTAGCTGTAGCCTAGAGTCAGTTCCATTCCATGTGCTCTAATGTGTTTCATTGTAGCCATGGGTACCTCTCTCTCTCCCCCCCCCACCCCCACCTTTTATTTTATTTTTCCAGAGGACTGGATGTTTGGGTTATTGGTTAGAGAAGCCTGTCTAAATCATTGTAGTGGAAATAAAAATACTGACAATAAAAACAGTAGAAATAACAATGCTGCTCTTTCATCACTAAGTGAAAAGAACATATTTTCCGCTACCACTTTGAAGCACAGAATACCTGACACTGAATGGTGCCCTATGGTTCTCGTTTTCATCAGGATTTTCTATGCACCGCTAAACTAGCTGTGACACAGAGAAACGAAATGTGGGTTGTCAGGTAGGAAGCCATCATAAGCAGGCCAGATCCTTTGCAGATGGAGATTGGTTTCACTCCCTTGAAGTGAAACTTGGAACTTGGTATGCACCATCTTTTCTATGATTATGTCTCCAGGTGCACCAATTATACGAAGCCACCCCAAAGTCATGTCAGAGGGAAGTCCAGGTGACATCCCAATCATAGTTATCTATCACCAACAGCCCCAGTACATTTACCACAGCTATGCGATTGCTGATTTCTCATGCTTTGATCCCTTGCTGAAATAAGCAATGAAGAGATAACATATAACAACATGGTTAGACAGGTCCTATGCACAAGAACCTTCTTTCCACATATCCATTCTGCTGACATTAGAGCAAAACAGTAGTAACATAAGTCATTCTGTCCTATATGATTCCATACTTCAGAGACTGCCATAGCAACAAGGAAATCAGTGGATTAGAACAGAAGATCTCAACCTTTTAAAGCCAGGGGCCAGGTCACACTCCCTCAGACAACTTCAGGGGCCGGATGACCATTTTATCATTCCTCCACCACATGGCACTTCCTGGTGTGGTGGAGATGGTGGTGGGCCACAGGAAATGGTGCCATGGGCCTCATCCAGACCATGGGCCACAGGTTGAGAATCGCTGGTCTAGAACCAACAGATATGGCACTATAAAGGGGGCCTGAGAATATACTGGAATTATTCTGTGTGAATTTTGTCCTCCAAGGCACTTGTTCTCTATGGCATGACAAATTTATCCATAACTGAGCAGTGGGAAGGTGATAATCTGGGGGGAAATTGGTAAGGGGATACAGTGGCCTATGAACATTAACTGGGGTCTACAAATGGGTCTTAGTGTTAACCATCCCAGCTTCAAATGCAAAGGGAGATCTTTCTTGGAGAGAGAAACGTAGAATTGATCAACTATTCTGGAAAACATCAAGACAGAAACATTGAGACATCTTGAGGAAGATGGGTCTAACATTGTCTCCAGCTATAGCAGTGGTGCCCAAACTAAGGCCCAGGAGCCGGGTGCGGCCCCCGACACCAATTCATCTGGTCCGCAAAGCCCTCGTCACTCCTGGAAACGGAAATAAAATGTGCCCGTAGTGCAGGAATATCTCAAAGGACAGCACAAGATATAATAAGGTCCCTATCTATTGTGATGTAAAGGAAAAGATGCTAACAACATCTGCTAACTGTAGGAAGTATGGCTGGGATCTTTAGTGTCGCTGCAACTCTGAGGCCACTTTCTGATGAGAAAGGATAGGAGAATTTTTGTTAGAACATGTTGCGTAATTCCAGCAATCATTTTAAGAGTTGCAAGTACTGTGAGAACGCAACAGGCAATATCTTCAAAACGAGCCTGCAGATACTTTGGCTCTTAACATATTTTTTTCTAGTGCAACATAGTGACAAAATTTTCAGCCAAAAAAAGGCCTCTGGTCTTGGCAAGCAATACAAGATTGTATTCATCAAGTATTGTGTGCATTTAACAGACTACAACCCCAGTGTGTATTTATATTCACATCTTGTCTGTTTAATACAGGGCTCTCCATCTGATATGCTGGTCCAAAAAAAAAATTCCCAGAGAGACTGACTTAACAAGATCTAAAGGGAAGTACAGTATTACATGTTGTCAACTAAACATAGCTAATTTTCAGAGAAAGTGGGAGATAGTGTAAAGAAATCTGGAAAGAAGGAAAAGAAACCTATTCTGACACCTTTAACAGAAAAACAAAAGCTCAGGAACATTTGGTATTTTTTTTATGCCCGGGCAATATAAAGCAGGGATTCTCAACCTGCGGCCCGTGGGCCGAATGCTTCCTGTAGCACCATTTCAGGGGGGGCAATTCGTCCACCACACCAGGAAGTGCCATGTGGTGGAGGAAAGGTAAAATGTCCCCCAAAACTGTCTGAGGGAGCGTGACCTGGCCCTCGGCTTAAAACGGTCAAGAACTCCTGATATAAAGAATTTGCACTTATGGTAATAGAACCTTAAAACCTTAACCAGGCCATGAAGCTTCAAATTGATTCCTTTACAGTTAATAGTTAAGTTCCTACTGATACATATCAGAAGTTATTTGCACACTCCTTAAGCTATAAATATTAAACCAGAAGAGGCTGGGCTAAACCTATGGAGAGCCGAAAAAGCCCAATTTTCAAAAGCATGTTTCCCAACAAGACAAGGTTCTGACTGGACCATCAGAAAGTCACTTAATACACTATGAAGCAACATAAGATGATCCAGGAATAACCAAGTAAAATGGGACTGGTTGGACACAGGACATATTTTCTGCGTATGTGAAGAAATTAAATCAATTCCGCATTTATGTGCTTATAGTTTATGCACCCGCAAATGAACTAAGTAAAATCTAGTAAATGGCTGAGATAATGCAATTAAAGTAGCCTGCTATTTGTTAAAAGTAGCCTAATCATTTTAATTTGTTTGAATTTTATCTATATTTCATATACATCGATAATTTCAAATTGTGTACTGCTCGAATATAAAAAAAAGTTGAATCCCGCCCCCTCCATGTCAGCAAATACTTAAAGTAAATAGCTTGGTACTTTAAAAAAACAGCTTAAATATTTACAAAAAAAGAGAACTACTAATACCAGGCTATTCAATCAAAAGGACAGGTTATTATGATTCTTGCTGTTTTTAACAGTTTCTATAATTTCTACTTAACAGCAGCACTGTTGTAGTACTTGAGATAGTCTGCTTTGCACAAGAAAAGACAGAATAAGGAGGTCTCCCACGAATTAGATAATCTATTTGAAGCCAGCTGATCTATGAAAGCGATAACAGAGATTAAAATTTCTTGACATTTTTATGAACTCATCATTTCTGCCATTTAATGTATATACAGAGACAATCCTATTTCTGCTGATTGATTACTTTAATGAATAAATTCACTGTACTCTCAGTGATTTGGTGGGTCAAGCAGATTAAATTCCCTTTGCTGGCCAAAGCCCACCCCCCCACACACACACACACACATGCGCACACGCACAAAACCCTGACTTGCATTAAAAAAAAGAATAGAAAATATGTTCATTATCCATGTACACACATTATACATTTGATCTGATATCTCTTGGATCTGGCCTATGAGACCATTAAGTCCAACCCCTTCTCAAATCAGGTTGTGGTGGTGGTGGTGGTTCTGTAGGTATGAATGTACCAGATGTTCAGACCAGAATTTTGGAACCTCACTGCCCTAGACTTGATAATGTAGTTGGTACCCAGTAATGCTACTTTCTGCAACTGATCTATCATGATCTTATCAATGTCAATCATGCTCAGATTTTTTTTCAACCCTTTTGGGATTGCTCCCAGCACTCCTGTCACTACGGGTATCACTGTTGCTCTTTCTTGCCAGAGATGCTGTGCTTCAAATATCAGAGCCTGATACAGTATCTCATGATCTTTCCAAATTATTTTGTCTTTTTCATACACACATTATTAGCAATAGCTAATTTAGAAGAGATGGGTAGACTGTTGTAAAAATTACAAGTTGGTTCATCCCCCTCAATTTACCTGAGAGGGGGGACAAAAGACATACACACATGACTAGGCCGCAAATAAAGATCTTACTTTATTCCTGAAGTCAAAAAGCTTATATAGAGGAGGAAGAAAGCCTTTCCTCAGACACATAGAAAAATGGAGGCACACATTGGAGGTGGTTTTCCTAAATGATACAAAATGTTCACAGTACATCTTGACCTTACAGTCATCTAGCTAAATATTTTCTCATTTTTTATCACTTAGCTACTGACACAGAGGGGAGAGAAAACTTACTCCAAGCAAGCTGAAAGTCAAAGCTCTATTCTTATGTAGATCTATAAGAATTTTGAATACCCAATACAATTTTTACTACAGACTATGCACTTCTGCATTGGTTATGTGATGATACTGGATATTACTATTCTACACCAGTGTTTTGTATTAAGTAAGGTGCTCTGTTTGATCTGTGGGACGTGGCTACACAAATTCCCAAACCTTGCTGTATGTGTTGAGCATTCAGCAAGCAATCCGCTTTGTACTTGTTTCGTATACTAGCATTAAAATGTGATGGGCCAGCATTTAATAAACATAGTTATTGGCTATTTGGAATGCGAAACAGCTAATCGGTAGACTAAATGTTTCTTCTCTTCAAATATAACTGGTTTTCCATCTAAGCTGTGTGTGTGGATGCTGCTCCTGCTAGTTTAATTTGGTTTATCTGTCTGGTTCAGTTGTCTTTCTGAAAGCCAATAAATTCAGTATCCACTTGCAACCACTATGTGGTTGAGAGATTGTTCTTCCTGCTTTTTAATGCAGCCTAGGTGAAGTGAACTGCATTACTATATCTTTGCCATCTGCCTGACAACTTTATTAGAACACATATGTAAATGTTATTCTTCTTCTAAGAAGAAAGCAAAGGAGAACTGAGGAGGGCATGTATTTTGAAATATCCACCACTCTGCAAAGACTATCCAAAACTATGGAATTACATGATAGTCTCAGACTAAGCTACTTTGCAAGATTATTGTGATGGTATAATTTCTATAGCAGGGGTGCCCAAACTATGGCCCGGGGGCCACATCTGGCTCCTAACGCCAATTCATCCAGTCCCCACCACCATCGTCATTCCAGATATGGGCCCCAGGCCGCAATTTGGGCACCCCTGAACCATGTGACTGGCCCATGTCCTGAAAAGTTTGGGCACCCCTGTTCTATAGACACCACCTTAACTCCTCAGGCAGGACACTAATGCAGTCATAATCATAATCCTGTGCATTTATTTTATTTTACTTCTATCCTGCATTTCTCCTAGTGAATGGACCCAAAGCTGCCTACAAGCATTATAAATATATGTTTAAAAGCACAAGAAATATATTGATATTATAATACAATTAAACTCATACAGTATACTGTTTAAAACATTTCTAGTTAAACTATTTAAATCACATGATTAAAAAAATGTGCTGCATCCACTACTAGAATGCCAGTCCTCCTTGAGCAATGAGAGATCAAAGGTCAGGAGCAATGAGAGATCAAAGGGACTGCAGTGGCTCAAGTCACTCAGACGCTGACTGGGAGGCGGAAGGTCAGCAGTTCGATTCCCGAGTACTGCAGGACGGAATGAGCTCCCGTCTCTGTCCCAGCTCCTGCCAACCTAGCAGTTCGAAAGCAAGAAATTGCAAGGAGATAAATAGGGACCACTTCGGTGGGAAGGTAACAGCGTTCCATGTGCTCCGGTGTCTAGTCATGCCTGCCACATGACCATGGAAACGTCGGCAGAAGCAGACAGCGCTGGCTCTTCGGCTTAGAAACAGAGATGAGCACTGACCCCTAGAGTCGGATACGACTGGCTTTCGAGCAAGGGAAACCTTTACCTTTACCTAATGTATTTTAAAACAGGTTTCACCTGCTGGTAGAAGGAATTTAAAGAGAGAAGCAAACTAACCTCATATGGGAGGAAATTCTGTAGACTAGGAGCAGCCACCAGAAATGCCCTCTCTCAAGCAGTTTATTTCAAACCACCTGACAGGGGTCCTTTATTTTACATTGATACATGTATCAGTATACTTTTTATCAAGTGTGTACACATAATCATGTAAGTTAGTTTGTATTGTGTCCCAGGTTCCAACTAATTAGCTGGCCTGTCTCCATCAATAAGCTGATTGATTGATGGCTGGGGGGATAGCAGAGGAGTCCAGCTGATCATTGGAGACCATCTCCAGCCAATCAATGGAGTCCTTCTCTCACTTCACATAAATAAACATGCTTCTCATGTAGTCACATGTATTGACAGAATTTGGTGGAAGCACACACCAACTCAAATACTACGTGAGCTCGAACTGAGTTAAGAAATCCCATATTTTGACACCACCATCACCCCCTCCCAGTATAACCAACCTCTTAGCTGGAAAAGATAATACGGTGTGAAATGTTCCTTCAGATAGCCTTAATCCAAACCATATAGGGCTTTATAAGTTATAAGTGGCTGACAACATGCAATTATTTGTTTGGGATGTAACTCAAGTATTTGTTACCATAGCCAAGTCAGACCTTTTTTCGGAATGGGTGCCATTAGTGCACAAGATATAACTATGCCAATGAACTTCTAGCCATTACCAAAGCCCAGGTATCCATGTTCGAGGATGAATCCAAGAGTACAAACCTTAGTGTTCTGAAAATTGTAATGCTAGCTAACATGGGATAAACTCTTACTCCGTTTGTCTTACAACTGACCACGAGCTCTTCTGTCTTGCTATGATTAAAATTCACCTTGACCACTTGGAACAGCTTATTTATTTATTAGTCAAATTTATATTCCGCCCTACTTGCACAAGCGACTCAGGGCGGAGCACAACAGACATAAAATAAACTCCTAAAAACAGCTTGGTTGGATAACATGCAGGTGCAAAGATAGGAGAGAAAAAGGTTTTCTTCACTGCCACAGCCACCAGTACAGCCTTCAAAGATTTTGAAACCTTCAAAGATTTTGTTTGTTCTTTCATGCTCCACATCATAATATGTAAATTATAGAATTCATCCAAAGATTTCCTCTGGAGATGTCACCAGCTTTTTCTCCACCCCACCCCCGCCCCAGTCGAAGGCTACAGATCCTAAATTGGTGCTTGAGTATGATTATGGATCAGATAAGCATAGGTTAACGTAGACTTAGCAAACCCCATCTTGCTTCCTACACACTCACTCATGGGGCACGAAAATGCATACCAACAACACTGCAATGCTGTGTCTTAATTTTGGATACAATATTCCACCGGTTTTACTTTTCTTCATTTTCTAAATATGTATGACACTTTACTCTCCTTACTCTGCTGTAAGACCCAGTGTGTTCTACAAGGCTTGATCACTAGTAACTATTTTTCAGTAAACACTTAAATTCTGAATGTATCATCTCATCATTGTTCAAAAGGCAATATTTTCATAAGTTGCCAACCCACTATTCCATGGCAAGAAAAAAGTGCATATACTTAATTAAATCAAATACAGAAGGTTAGCTATTGTATTTCCCCCCAGTTGCTATCCCATTGTCAAAGCCATGCTGTGTGGGTGTAGAGTTTATGCCATGCAAAGGGCTTGATGATAACAGATTTTCTTTGTCATGCTGTACATAGTTTTTTCCAGTTGTCTCCAGAGTATCACATTCTTTTCCAGAAATTCATCATACGCTGTGCATATGCTGATGTCAGTAGAGATGTTTTCCTTAGCTGGGGTTCATGTCAGCTCTGAAGAAAAGCTCTGACAAGCAAACACAGGCTTAAACTCATCTGAAGAGACACAAATACAGTTATCCTTATGAAAACTGAAATATTAGATCTATATTTGCACATTGTGATAATGTCTACTGAGATTTTTTTTTAACATTTAAAAGCCTTGCTGCACAGGGAGGTTATATAACAAGCCTTTTTTGCAGTCCTCCATAGGGGACAAATGTAATTATTTTGTGGCATAATTGCTAAACCTCTTCAGCTACCATATTATAAAATCTGGGAGTGGTCATTATAAATATATTATTCAATTACTGAATTGTTTCCCCTAGTTCCTCCTCTATTGGCAGGCTCAAGTAAACTTGTTTTGACCTTTAATGACCTTTGGAGCTTGGCTTCAAAGGAGACCCACGTAATGCTACCAACATTTGTTGTTGTTCAGTCGCAGAGTCGATTCCGACCCTCTGCGACCCCATGGAACACTGTCCGCCAGGCACTCCTGTCCTCCACCATCCCCCTCAACTCGCTCAGCTCTGTGCCCATTGTCTCCACAATACCATCTAGCCATCTCATCTTGGGCCGGCCCCTTCCTCTTTTGCCCTCGACCTTTCCAAGCATCAAGGCTTTCTCAAGTGAATCCTCTCTTCTCATCTGATGTCCAAAGTACTTTAGCTTCATCTTTATTATTTGACCTTCTAATGAGCAGTCAGGGTTGATTTCTTCTAAGATTGACCTATTTGTTCTCCTCGCTGTCCAGAGGACTCTCAAAACTCTCCTCCAACACATCTCAAAGGCGTCTATTCTTCTGCACTCAGCTTTCCTAATGGTCCAGCTCTCACAACCATACATTACCACAGGGAATACCACTGCTTTGACTATGCAAATTTTTGTTTGCAGTGTGATGTCTCTACTTTTCACTATGCTCCCCAGGTTTCTCATTGCTTGCCTCCCAAGAATCAGTCGCCTTTTTATTTCATGGCTGCACTCTCCATCTGCAGTGAGCTTTGATCCTAAGAAAGTAAAATCTGTCACTGCTTCTATTTCTTCCCCATCTATTTTCCAGGGACTGATAGGGCCTGTTGCCATTATCTTGGTTTTCTTGATATTGAGTCTCAAGCCAGCTTTTTCACTTTCTTCTTTCAACCTAAACAGGAGCTTCTTTAGGTCCTCCTCACTTTCTGCCATTAGAGTAGTATCATCTGCATATCGTAAATTGTTGATGTTTCTTCCAGCAATTTTGATCCCAAACTGTGATTCCTCCATCCCTGCATTGCGCATTATGTGTTCTGTGTATAAGTTGAATAAGCAGGGTGACAAAATGCATCCTTGTCTTACTTCTTTTCCTATTCCAAACCACTCCGTCATTCCATTTTCTGTCCTAACCGTTGCTTCTTGATTCATGTACAGATTTCTCATGAGGCCTATAAGGTGTTCCGGTATTCCCATCTCTTTAATTACTTGCCACATTTTGTTGTGGTCGACACAGTCAAAAGCCTTAGTGTAATCAATGAAACAGAAGTAGACTTGTTTCTGATATTCCTTTGTTTTTTCCATGATCCATCTTATGTTGGCGATGTGGTCTCTAGTACCCCTGCCTCTTCTGAAACCCGCCTGCACTTCTGGTAATTCGCTCTCCACATGCTGTTGCAGTCTATCCTGTATTATCTTGAGCATCACCTTGCTAGTGTGAGGGATGAGCGCAATTGTTCGATAATTTGAACATTCTTTGGCATTACCCTTTTTGGGTAGTGGGACACATACAGATCTTTTCCAATCCTGTGGCCATTGTTGTGTTTTCCAAATCTGCTGGCATATAGAATGCAATAATTTGATTCCATCATCTTGTAGGGCTTTGAAAAGTTCAACTTGGATACCATCAACTCCACTGGCTTTGTTGTTTGCAGTGTTTTTTAGGGCCTTTCTGACTTCACTCTCTAGAATCTCTGGCTCATGTTCCATGTTCTCATCATTGTGATTATCAGGGGTATTGAGGTCCTTTTTGTAGAGTTCCTCTGTGTACTCTTTCCATCTTTTCTTAATCTCTTCTGCATCTGCTAACTCCTTGCCATCTTTGTCCTTTATCATGGTCATTTTTGCTTTAAATGTTCCCTTGAGTTCCCCAATTTTTTTGAAAAGATCTCTAGTCCTACCCCTGATATTGTTTTCCTCTATTTCTTTGCACTGTTCGTTCAGGTAGGTTTCCTTATCTCTCCTAGCTTTTCTTTGAAATTCTGTATTCAAGTGACTGTATTTTTTCCTTTCTCCTTGGCATTTTGCATTCCTTCTGTCCTCTGCTATTTTGAGAGCCTCATCAGACAACCACTTAGCTTTCTTACGCTTCTTTTATTTTGGTATGGTTTTTCTTGCTGCCTCCTGTATGATGTCCTGCATCTCTGTCCATAATTCTTCTGGCACTCTGTCTATCTGGTCCAAGCCATTAAATCTGTTCCACACCTCCACTGTGTATTCCCAAGGAATGTTGTCTAGGTCATATCTGTCTGGCCTAATGGTTTTTCCTATTTTCTTTAGTCTAAGCCTGACTTTTGCAATCAGTAGGTTGTGATCTGAGCCACAATCTGCTCCTGGTCTTGTTTTTGCTGACTGTATGGAGGTTCTCCATCTTTGACTGCAGAGTATATAATCAATCTGGTTTCGATGTTGGCCATCTGGTGATGTCCATGTGTAAAGTCTCCTTTTGTGTTGCTGGAAGAGAGTGTTTGCTATGACCAGTGCGTTATCTTGGCAGAACTCTATCAGTCTTTGGCCTGCTTCATTCTGTGTTCCAAGACCAAACTTGCCTGTTATGCCATTTACTTTTTGATTTCCTACTTTGGCATTCCAGTCTCCTATGATAATGTGTACATCATTTCTTGGTGTCTGTTCTATAAGGTGTTCTAAGTCTTCATAGAACTGGTCAATTGTGGCTTCATCTGCACTAGTGGTTGGGCCGTATATTTGGATTACAGTGATATTGAATGGTTTGCCCTGTATTCTGACTGACATCATTCTATCATTTTTGAGATTATATCCCATTACTGCTTTTCTCACCCTTTTATTGACAATTATGGCTACTCCGTTTTTTCTTAGGTTTTCTTGTCCACAGTAGTAGATATGATGGTTTCCAGAGCTGAATTCGCCCATTCCTGTCCATTTTAATTCGCTGATTCCCAAGACGTCAATGCTTATTCTTTCCATTTCCTTTTTTACCACTTCCAGTTTTCCCTGGTTCATAGATCTCACATTCCATGTCCCTATACAGTATTGTTCCTTGCAACACTGTATTTCTCCTCCCCCTTTCCTGTCCCTCCCCTTCTTTTGATCTGTTGATCTTTTGATCTGTTGTGCTAAGCATCCTGTTTCAACATACTGAACTGATAAAGTCAGAAGCCTTTCTTTAGTGTTCTTGCCAAATGAGAGAAGAGAAAGCTCAGTTTGATAAATAGCCCTTGTTGTAAAAAGTAGTCCCTGGAGAACTGCTTGTTTCCTCAGCAATAGTCCAGACCTTTTTTTATCCAATATTCCCAGGCCTTTTAACTTTAGATGATGCTCTGGTTTTACCATAATTTTTCAGTTCTATGAAATTTTGACCAGAATCTGCATAACTCTTAACTTGCTGCCATTAATTGTGGTTAATTCACAAAATGTCAAGGCATATCTCAGTTCCATTCCTAGTCTTGAGCACTGATCATACTAGTAGCTGGGAATCTGAGAGTCTACAGCACAGGTTACACTTTCAGAAGAGATTAAATATTTCCATCCTTGCTAAAGTGGAAAACTAGTAGAGTTTAGCGGTGAATTGCAGGAGCTGTGCACAAGAAACCTGCATGAGATGTTCAGATCAGATGCTGGGCAAAGACTTAGGCATGTCAGAAGATGACCTGAGATGTAGAGCCCTTCCGAAATCTCCTTTGAAAATGTTCGTGAATTATTATTACATTAAAGCCTGTAGTTCTCATTTGATCCAGACAAAAGTACAGTTGTGTGGTATATTGGAGCATAGGCCACAGTGTTCTATGTTCAGGAATCCTAACGAGCTCTCCCATTTTAAGGGCAGTATCAAGGTCATTTCTCTTCCAGAGGGAAACTAAGAATATCACAAAGAAATTGTGTTACAAAAATTTCACAACAAGCTGCCATCATCTCTCACAGGGCAAATTCAGGAGCCTTCCTGCTATTCAAAATGTGCCAATGGAGGCTGCCTCCGGTGCTGACAGCACTTCTTTAACACATCCAATTGCTTAACACAAGTTTCATTCACAATAACAGCTGCTACTGATCAGATCTCTCTGTTGCTCTCTGCTCCGGTAAAAAGGCAAAAACGAGGCTTTGAGAAGCTGCATAGACCCAAAAATAGTTTAGAAAAGTGATTTGGAGATGACCATATCTGATACGCAATGATACACTCTATGAAATAAGACTCCACTCATATCAATCTCTTCGAAATGTAAAGAGCATTCAATTAAGCTTCTGCACAGGTGGTATTTTACACCACTCCATGTAATTTATATCAATAAAGAAAATCAGTTTGACCTGTCAGAGGACATATTGGTGTACATTTTCTTGTGTGGTGGACATGCCCTCTGGTCCACTTGTTCTGGTCCAGGGCTTTAATAGAAATGCGGTTAATCACAGGGCAAAAATTTATAGTGTCATCAGATCTAGCTCTTCTGTCTTTAGAACAAACAGCAAATTCATAAACTATTGTTTTCTTCGGTATGACAGCACATTTGGAAATAGCCACAAACTAGAAGATAGGTGTAATATGAAATTGCTCTTACATACACAGAGAAATAGAATATGGCATATTGCCCTACTGAAAAAATTAACACAACCAGTTTGGATTACCGTATATACTTGAGTATAAGCCGAGTTTTTTAGCCTCAAAAAGGGGACTCAGCTTATACTCGGGTGAATGACCACAAGGGTCCCAGAACTGTGCCAGATTGAGCTATGCCAGCAATTTAATTAATTTTACCATATTTTCTTGTACAGTATTTTGATTATAAAAACTCAGTAGCAGCTGCTGCATTTCCCACCGTCGGCTTATACTCGGGTCAAAATTAGGTACCTCAGTTTATATGCGGGTTGGCTTATACTCATGTATAAGCAGTACTAAAGAAACCACAATCCCAAGATGATTTTTCCAACACATGGTTCCTTTTTATTTGTTATGTTAATAAGAATCACATGACCCATTTGTCACCAGCCAGCCATTTCAATCTTTAGTGTGATATTTAATCAGTAGTGGGATTCAAAAAAAATTACTACCTTCTCTGTGGGCATGGCATGGTGGCTGTGGTCAGGTGGCCGTGTGACTTGCTGGGTGTGGCCATGTGACTGGGTGGCCACACCACCCAGGTGGGAGGCAGGCACAGGTCTATGACCTGGGGCTCTGGCAACTGGATGGGCAGGACCAGCCAGAATTTCTACTACTAGTATGGGCGAATCGGGACATACTAGCTGAATCCCACCATTGTATTTAATGCAAATTACACTGGGGTAAATGTACTATCTCAGATTATACACTCCTGTGAAACATCTGTCCTATTATTTTGTTGATACTTTTGTTGTTTCATGTTCTTTCAATAACAATTTAAAAAGAGAAGCTGTGTAGATCATAGGTTTCCTGTATAGGTTTCCTATATGGAAGATATGGGCAGTTTGCTAGTAATATGGAATAATGTACTTTTCCAGTGAAGTCATTCAATACTTTCTCCAAATGAGCTTAGTTAATACATTATATCTTGAGAAGAAGAGAGAACTGCAATAAAAACTTTAGAAGTCTTCCTCTGAAACATTTTAGTTGATTAGATTATAAATAAAGAAACAGTTTTTCCTAAAGGGAAAGTGTGTTCAAGATGATTTAAAAATATACAAGGTAAATAATAATTTAAAAAATCAAGAGCAATACATTTAAAATGTTAGCAGGCCTGTAGTGCTTTCCCCCTTTCATATTTCACTTTTTTTTTTCATTTTATCCTTAGAACTGGGCTGCCCATTCTATCTTTGCAAAGGGCCTATTTTCACCAACTGAGATTTATGACTGAAGGTGTGAATTAGAGCCAAAATAACTTTATAGAACAGACATCATTAGAAGAGGAAATGCTTTTATTGCAAAAACTTATTTACTTTGCTCATTTTCCATATTCTACACATCTGCTTGCTTTACTTTTTTGTGATTAGTTTACAGAAACTAAGCAGAGATTTGTTTTGCACATCTGATTTGTCAAACATGTAAATCTGCAGTCTGCAAGAGTCACATCTCACCAATGCCAATGTGATTTCAGTTCTAATGATTAATTATATGCAATGAGATGCCTTTGAGATGTGGTGTTGGAGGAAAGTTTTGAGGGTCCCCTGGACAGCAAGGAGAACAAATAGGTCAATCTTAGAAGAAATCAACCCAGAATGCTCCTTGGAAAGTCAAATTGTAAAGATGAAGCTAAGGTACTTTGGACATCAAATGAGAAGAGAGGATTCGCTTGAGAAGGCCTTGATGCTGGGAAAGGTGGAGGGCAAAAGAAGAAGGGGGTGGCCAAAAATGAGATGGTTAGATGGTATTGTGGAGGCAATGGGCACAGAGCTGAGCGAGTTGGGGAGGATGGTGGAGGACAGGGGTGCCTGGCGGACAATGGTCCATGGGGTCGCAGAGGGTCGGAATCGACTGTGCGACTGAACAACAACAAAACCATTTGGCTACTACATGTACTGTACTTGCATTTGAGGACATGAACACATCAAGAATCCCACCAACCTCTGCTCCAAAATTATAAGCATCTTGTAGACTGAAATCCAATAGTATATTGCAACTAGATTAGAAATAATGAATCAATGGAACGTATGGAGTTGACTCTTCAAATCCCCAATGATTCAATGGACCCACTGTAGTTGTCAGTTACTAGTGGATTTCAACTATAGATAGAGTGCGAGTATCTACAGGAAAGACCCTTTATACCCATTTCTGTATATGCAGAGGTTTTAACACAAGCTAGAACTCCAGTAGTGTAAGTAGATGCTGGCACCCCATCTCCATGTTATTTTATTTATTAGTTGAATTTATATTCTACTTTCCTCCAATTTTACACTGCTCTTTTCCTTCATGATTCATCCTCACAACTCTGGGGCTGAGAAAGAAGGGCAGGTCTTAAATCACCTGATAAGTTCCATAGCTCAGTGGAGACTGGTACCTGCATCTCCCAAATTCCACTGCAGTGCACTAACCATTGTACCACATTGCCTACAGTAAGCACACTGATACCTAACCAAACTTGTACAAACCTGTTTTGTTTCAAATTCCAACATTCCACTTACATGAGTAGCTTTTCTAGTTCCTCCCACAAGTTGAAATGCTGAGAAAATTTATTCCTAAACTGCTTTATGAAAATATTTAATGTGAAAGGTAAGTTAAATTCTCACTATGCATGTCTCTGTTGATATCTCAATGATTCTTGAATATTGTGCAAAACAAGTTAAAATGGAAACTTCCAACTAAAGGTGTGTGTGTGTGTGTTTGGAATAGAATTTAGATCAGGGGTTCTCAACCATTTTAAGGTGGGGACCAGCTCAGGCTCCCTCAGACAGCTTCTGGTGTCAGACAGCCATTTTGCCCTTCCACCACCACATGGCACTTCCTGGTGTGGTTGACGTGGGAGGGGGCCACATGAAATGGTGCCATGGGCCACAGGTTGAGAATCCCTGATTTAGATCATCCTGACCAGTAAAGTTCAAGGATGAAATCAGCACAGGGACAAGATTTGCCCTAATGTATTTGGTTCTGCTAGACTTTCCTTTTGTATGTAATCTAATGTTTTATTTTATTTTTCCTTGAAACTCTAGCCCAAATCAGAAGAGCATGCAGACAATATCCAGATATAGTGTTCAGCTTTGGCACTAATTGGCTATGGCTTCTACAGTTTTAAGTCTCAAAGCGACATTGACAAATATATATATATGGTACAGCTAACAGCAATATGACACACTCAAATGCGTTGGCATGCAAAGTTCATTTTAACAGATCCCAAAGTGACATCCATAAAGCTGTCAGGGGTTTCTCCGAAGGACAATCGTCCGCTTCATGTTTCATGCACCAAATTAATTGCTTCTGACATTTAATTCATAACCTAAGGTACTTTCAAGTTGCAACTTGACTATGATAACAGTAGATTAGAGTTTGTGTTCTGTTTGACAGAATGGATTTTTCAAGTTCTTTTCCCGAGAGTAAGGGTCTTGACATGGAGTTTGCATGCTCACAGAACAGATACCTTTAAGCAAAGTACAACTGCACCATCGAGACCTCCGGTTCTTCCCATGCTCAGATATAAGTGGCTGTTAACCAAGCTTTAATCATGAAGTGCCACCTACTGGCTCAAAAGAGAAAATCAGATGCATCGTTGGCCAGAAGGTTAAAACAAAACAGAGATGGAAGAAATTGCTATTATAAACTGTGATAGATAGATAGATAGATAGATAGATAGATAGATAGATAGATAGATAGATAGATAGATAGATAGATAGATAGATAGATAGATAGATTCCTAAACATTTTAATAATATAGCAAATTCTAAACATAGATAAATTGTGACATTTTATATCTTGTATTTTATTGAATTGTGATGTGGATGAGCCATTAGACCAGGGCCATTTCATGTGGCTCACCCACTGCCTCCACACCAGGAAGTGCCATGTGGTGGAGGAAAGGCAAAATGGCCGTCCAGCCCCCGAAGCTGTTTGAGGAAGCATGACCTGGCCCCCGGGCTTAAAAAGATTGAGAACTCCTGCATTAGACAAACAGACAAGATGACAACGTTTTAAATAATTTTAATAATATATAAAATTCTAAAGCAAGAAATTGCAAGTAGATAAATAGGTACCACTTCGGTGAGAAGGTAAACAGTGTTCAGTACGCTCAAGTGTCTAGTCATGCCTGCCACATGACCATGGAAACATCTGCAGAAGCAGACAGCTCTGGCTCTTCAACTTTGAAGCAGAGATGAGCACTGAACCCTAGAGTTGGATATGACTGGCTTTCGAGCAAGAGAAACCTTTACCTTTACTAAACATAGCTATATTGTGATCAATGGAGGACACACCACTAATTTCTTGATATGGGGCACACAGAAATAGCCTCCTCAAGATTGTAGTATTTTTAAATCACAATTGGGTGTACCCAATGACAACCTTGTTGTGCCAGCTAATCTTTCTCACATTAGATCAAGCAAAAGGAATTGCACAAAGGTGGCTTCATTTTGGCAGGTTAAAATCTGACCTAGACATGAAAGGAAAAGAAAATTTCTTGATATTTTTATTCCTTTTCATTTCAAATCATTTACATTAAAAAAATACATTTGCATAAAACAAGACAACAAAAATTCTTTCAAAATTAAACGGGTTTTTAGAAAATCTTCATGATCCATGCAAAGAAGCAAAATATAGCCCTCTATAATATTATTTTTAAGGACTATCAAAATACATAAAGCAAACTTTGAGGGGTTTCTGAAAACTTTAGGCTAAATACTACAAAATTTAGGGGATAGGTAAA
Organism: Furcifer pardalis; assembly: GCA_030440675.1. Taxonomy (NCBI): domain Eukaryota; kingdom Metazoa; phylum Chordata; class Lepidosauria; order Squamata; family Chamaeleonidae; genus Furcifer; species Furcifer pardalis. The sequence continues at coordinate 121,367,675 of CP126891.1, forward strand.
GAAAATTAGCACCAAGACTTTGCCAAATGTTTCACAACCACTTATTTATTTATTTATTGTTTATTTATTTATTCTTCAAATTTCAATTGCCACTCAACTCAGCAACGACTCTGGGCAGCTAACAACAATTAAAAGCAACATCAAAACTAAATAAAAGCCCTTTAAAACCCCACTAAAATTCAAAATAATTTACCCACTTGCCCCATCCATTAAAAGAGAGAGACAGAAATCTTATATAAGCCAGCAAAGAAGGGGTCACCCCTCCATCGGTGGCCCACACCTGCCCTGCCAGCCAGGTTTTCAATTCTTTCCTAAAGGGAAGCAATTCCGCCTGCAGCCATAACTCTATTGGCAGGAGGTTCCATGGGGCCGGTGCGGACACAGAGAAGGCCCTTCTTACAAAGACATCCAAGATTTTTAAAAAAATTTAATTTTTAATTGCACCAGTTGATTAACCATGGCAAAGTAGAAGACTTCCAAGATAAAGACTGTAGAGCCTGTGGTGCTGGGTCTTTCTTCCTTCTCTCAACTCCTAAATTTTGCACTATTGAGCCTGAATAAAGACTTCTACAAAACCTTAAGGCTTGTCTCGCTTGTGATATTTCGGTTACTCTCATAAAGGGTTTTACAGCATCCTGCATTTTATTTAAATAACAACCCATGAAATGTTTCTGAAGCTTAGCCTTTTGCTTTTAAATATTTTGGAAGACTGAAGCAAGGTGCCACTATGCAGAGAGTTAATTAGGTTTTTAGCAGTGGCAGCATGGCTGGAAATTGTACACCACTGGAAACCATCTCTCCAAAGTTCTTACACATTTGTACAAAAAATGAAGTGGCTATTAGAAAATAGCCATATATTAGCCAAGGCTGGTTCAGCCATGCTCCCTTTATTGCTAGGATTCTAGATGTGGGTGGGTGAATTTTTTTTTTTTTCAGGGTGAGCAACAAAGCCTCTTTTCAATGCATTCGTATGGAAAACCACACCTTGCCAGGGTGGGCAAACTGGTAACTCAGGCTACGGCCCAGTTTATTGCACTGACTTCCCAATATTTCTTACATAAGACTGCCAGTATTTCTTTTTCTAATCAGTTGGAATAGTTATTCCTTAATTAATCCTTTCCCGCTTTCTTCTGCAAGTAGATGATGTTGGTGAAAGGTTTTAAAATCATGTAAAGCAGGGGTGCTCAAACCTTTTGGGTCATGGGCTGGTCATGTGGTTCAGGGAGCAGGTCACTATGGCCAGGGGGCCGGATATGGCCCCGATGCCAATTCATCCGGCCCACAAAGCCCTCGTTGCTCCTGGAAGCAGAAGTAAAATGTGCCCAGATGAGCATGTTTTACTTGTTTCCAAGAGCAAGGACTTCATGGGCTGGATGAATTGGTGTCGGGGCCGCATACGGCCCTGGGGCTGTAGTTTGGACACCCCTCATGTAAAGTGTATGTACCTGAAAACAAAGTGTGCTGCATCTACTCCAGTGACTAAAATCCAGTAGGAAGCTGCAACTAAAGAGACCTTTGAATCAAGTGGGGATTCAATGAGGAAAATCATCTCTAAGTTCTTGATATGAATCTACTCTAATGGTGACTTACTTCTGGATTTCAACCGATATATTTTCATTTCAGAGTAACGCTTCTATTTTTTTTTCCTATGCTAAAAATGTCTTCTAGAATTATTGAGTTTCCTGCAGTGAAGAACTTCTTGATAGTCCAGTGGTTTAAGTATCTGACTGGAGAGGTTAGGATGGGGTGAATTCAGTGATCCATAAGGCCTCTTTATAAACCCTACTGCATACATTGTTTCCATACAATTACCTCAACCAATAACAATGATCCATGCCTCGGATCCATGTGTTGAGCCACTGTGGAGCCATGTGCCAAAAGACCCAAGTGGGGCCTTTGTCTTTACAAGGGCTTTTCTTGTTTCCAGTGTAACGATTGTGTGGATTCGTGTTTTTGAGCCACTGCAAAGCCATGCTCCGAAGAAGTTAAGAATCCTGTGTTGTAATCTATGGGGATAGACCTTTGGTCTTACAGAGGTGTTTGCTATGTCCCATGGAAACATCCTGTGAATCCATGAGAGTCCATGCATTGGACACCTATTTGCATCACTGCAAACCTATGTGCAGAAGGACCCATTAATTCTGTGTTCTAATCTGTAGGGACAGATGGGACCTTTGATTTAACAGGTGTTGGTTGTGTCCAATGTAAATATCATGTGGATCCATGAGGATCCATGCCTCAAATTCATGTTTTGGCTCCACTGTGAAGCCATGTGTATTTTTATCATGTCAGAAGTACAGAAAGGTGCTTCCTGGGTTGAAAAGATTTTTGCTGGAGGAACTCCGCTCAGGAGACACCTGAAAGAGGCTCTTTTCATGTCCCCAAGATCTTTTCCCACCAAAGTGATCCCTATTTATCGACAGTATTTGCAATTTCTTGCTTTTGAACTGCTAGGTTGGCAGGAGCTGGGACAGAGACGGGTGCTCATTCCATCATGTAGTACTCGGAGCTTGAACTGCCAACTTGCCAACCTTCCAGCTAACAAAATGAGTTTCTTAACCACTGAGTTACTGCAGTCCCCAACCATGTGCATGAGGAGCAATAATTTTTATGTTGTAATCTGTGTGCAGGGATGGATTGCGTGATCTCATGGTGGTTTGGGGAGGAGTCCATCTAAAAATCATATACAGTACTGTACAATCAAAAGGATCCATTTTTTTATTTCATTTCGTTTTACCCAGACCCTGATTAACAGATTGTATCAGCTGAAATTTTTGAAGTGGTAGCTGTGTTATGTCTGTGCAAGCAAATCTGAATACCATTCAGGGATATGCTGTTATTACCAGTTGTAAAAAGCCACACTAATTTGTAAACGTATCAGTTATGATAGCCACCATTGTGTGCCTGATGTGTACCTGATGTGTATAAATTGATGCCATGAAGTCTTACTCTTATGTCCACGAAAGCTCACATTGAAAAACAGCAGTTAGCCTTTGTGTTTTAATATTGCATCACACGCTTTGGTGCACTTGAAGAGTGTGTTAGGTGACAACAGCAACATGTATGTACACCGTCATACAAGTATTTTCTGGAGTGGAGGGGAAAACCTGCTAAAACCCACCAGCTCCCAACTGTGGTGGTAGATAGGGAGCAAACCCGATCCGGTTTTGCCCTGCCAGTAACTGCCCTCGCTTCTTCTTTCTTCTGTATCTAGGCCACACGTGAAACTGTCAAAGTGAAGGCACCTTTTGGCGAGTAGTTCCTTTTGCCTGACCTAGTGTGAGAAAGATTAGCCGGCAACACAAGGTTGCCATTACCATGGTACCCCCAATTGTGGTTCAAAAATACCACTCTTCGAGCAGGCTCTTTTTGTGTACCTGTGATGGCACGTTTATACGCCATGCTGAATAGTGCAGGACCCACGATTTCTAAGTCACTGAAACGTATGGAAAAGCACAACCGATGGTGCGCTCCACCCCAGAGAGGTACATGGGGTATAATAATAATTTTGTGTCAGAAATTATTTTGGGTTGAAAGGATTTTTGCAGAAGCAACTCCGTTCAGGGAACACCCAAATGAGGTTCCTTTAATTTAATTAAAGCCTTTAATTAATTTAATTAAAGCCTTTAAGCCTTTTCGAAAAGGCTTAAAGACCTGGCTGGCGGAGCATGTGTGGGGACCCAGTAACAAGGGATCCCATACAGGCTGGTTGATTTGAGGGACAGCCACCACCACCCCTGCCCCGGGTTTTATCCGTCACGCTGTTTTAATCTTTTCTTATGAATTCTTGAGGTTTTAAACATTATTATTTTTATTGGATTTGGTCTGTGTTTTTAGCTACGCTGTAAGCCGCCCAGAGTCGGGTTTACCCAATTGGGGCGGGATAGCAAACGTGAATAAATAATAATAATTATATACCGCCCTATCCAATGGACTCTGGGTAGTGTACACAAGTTAAAACCAATATAAAACAATTTAAAAACCTTTAAAAGCATAGCAATTTTACCTTTTAAGAGCCGGGACAGAGACTGGCGCTAGGAAAAGGGGGAGGCTGTTGTGAGAAGCGAGCAAAGAGACACGTGCGAATTGACACGTTTCTGTGCAATTCACAAGAAGGTAATAAAGGTCGTCCTTGCTCAAAAGCCATTCATATCCGACGTTAAAGTTTGGCGCGCATCTCCGTTTACCGCCAAAGAGCCGGGCGCTGTCTGCGCCTGCAGACGTTTCGGTGGCCATGTGGCAGGCATGACTAGGCGCCGGAGCCGCACGGAGCGCTGTTACCTTTCCCTACTGAAGCGGCACCTATTTATCAACTTGTAATAATTCCTTGCTTTCAAAAACTGCTAGGTTGGCAGGAGCTGGGACTGAAACCGGGAGCTCACTTCGTCGCGCAGCACTCGGGGCTCGAACCGCTGACTTGCCGACCTTCCAGTCGTGAAGTTCAGCGCCTGAACCGCCTCGCTTTCGATTCACAAGAAAGACCCATACTGCTGCGGCCAAGGCAGTCTACAAATACACCTGGAGGCGCCTCCTCCCCTCCGTGCGCCGCAGCTCCAATCCACCCTTCGCTTTCTTTTCCCCCCCGTTTCGTGGCCCGGCCCTGCCAATGGAGGGGAAGAGCGGCTGCTGACGAAGGCAGCCGCGGCCCTTCCTTCTTCCAACCGCGGCCAGGGTTGTTAAGCCAAGGCGGCGCCTTTGCCTCCTCTCCCCTTCCCTAGAGTGCTGAAGATGGCGCCCGTCGCTGCCGGGCTTGCCCTGGGCATGGAGGAGCTGGTGCTGCTGGAGAAATCCTTGGGCTTGAAGAAGGGGAACAAATACAGCAGCCAAGGAGAGCGGAAGGTGAAGGCTTTGGGGAGAAAGGGGTGGTGGTGGTGAGGATAAAAAGATCATTGGAGAGAGGGTGGATGGCTGCCACGCGTCCCAAGAAGAGGCGCACACGCGTCCCCTTCCGACGTGCCCAAAATCCATCCATCCTCTGCCTAGTGCAGGGGTGCCCAAACTTTTTGGGGCTGTGGGCTGACCATGTGGTTCAGGAAGCCGGTCACTAAGGCCCTGGGGGGCCGGGTGTGGCCCCTGATGCCAATCCATCCGGCCCGCGAAGCCCTCGTCGCTCCTGGAAGCGGAAGTAAAACGCGCCCGTACGGGCGCGTTTTACTTCCGCTTCCAGGAGCGACGAGGGCTTCGCGGGCCGGATGGATTGGCGACGGGGGCCGCACCTGGCCCCCAGGGCCTTAGTTTGGGCGCCACTGGCCTAGTGCAGGGATCTGCAAACTTGGCTCTCCAGATGTTCTTGGACTTCAATTCCCAGAAGTCCTGATCAGCAGGCATATACAGTAATACAGTAATACCTCATATAACATTAGTATCGAATAACACTAAAATCGCATAACATTAAGGAATCTGGGGGGAAGAATTGCATCAGATAACATTAAGATCCTATGGGATGCTTCAGATAACAACCGCTAAAGCTTGTGTAGTTACAATGTATCTCTATGGATCCCATAGAGGATCAGATAACACTAAAAATCATATAACACCAAGACTTGTGGAACCAGGTTTTAGTGTTATATGAGGTTTTACTGTACCTCATATAACATTAGTATCGAATAACACGAAAATCACATAACATTAAGGAATCTGGGGGGATGAATTGCATCGGATAACATTAAGATCCTATGGGATGCTTCAGATAACAACCGCTAAAGCCTGTGTGGTTACAATGTATCTCTATGGATCCCATAGGATTTTAACATGCATCAGATAACACTAAAAATCGTATAACACCAAGACTTGTGGAACCAGGTTTTAGTGTTATCTGAGGTTTTACTGTACTGACTTGGGCTCAGAAGAGTACCGTGCCTTGGCGGGGCCCCGTATAAAAATTTGTTTGGGGGCCCTTAGGAAGGGTAAAGATTTGTTTTGCTTACGCACGTTGGGGGCCCCGTGGCCCAGGGGCCCCGTATAATTGATACGGCAGATACGGCGGTAGCTACGCCTCTGCTTGGGCTTCTGGTAATTGAAGTCCAAGAACACCTGGAGAGCCAAGTTTGCAGATCCCTGGCCTAGTGGGACCGAGACTATTTTACAAAAGACGCAGCTGCATTTGCTTCAAATAAGACACAGAAGGGTGATATCTATTATTACTAATTTGTTTGGCCTCCCGCAAACCTCTGGATTGATTAATTGATAACGTAAAGAAGGAGGAAGGGAAATAAAGTGAAACCTTTTTGACCCGGTCTGTTCCTGCGTAGTAAATAAGTGTCATTTTCTGAAAGTTTAATCTTTTTAATAGTATTTTTTGGAATAGTAGCCGTGTTAGTCTGTGGTTCAGGCATATCAGAAAACAAAACAAAATAAACAAAAAAATAAAAAAACACTGTAGCACTTTAAAGACTAACTGCTATATTTTATTGTTAGCTTTCGTGGATCAAGTCCACTTCAAAGAGTAAAACTTACAGGCATGGTTTTTATATTTTTTTAATAGTTACACAACCTTTTCCTACAATCTAAGGTGGTCCCATGGGAAGGGGGGGTCTCATAAAGTTTGAGTTATTAATAAATGTAAGAAGTTTGAGTTATTAATAAATGTAAGAAATTATGGCCAGATTTCTATAAATGGTCTAGAGCCGTGATGGCGAACCTTAGCACTCCAGATGTTCTTGGACTTTAATTCCCAGAAGCCCCTGTGAATCTGCACAAATGTTTTACTGCAATTCATCCTGCCCATGCCACCGTCGTCGCTCCTGGAAGTGGAAGTAAAACCCGTCCATACAGGGGCTTCTGGGAATTGAAGTCAAAGAGTTGCTATTTTATAATTGAGGTGTTGGGGTACACAGACAGAGCCTCCTCGAAGATTGTGGTTTTTGAACCACAGTTGGGCATTCCCTTGTAACGGCCACCATGTGTTCCCAGCTAATCTTTCTCACACTAGCTCAGGTGAAGGGGACTGCAGAGTGAACTCACCAAAAGGTGCCTTCATTTTGGCAGTTTTACTTCTGCCTAGACACATCATCATCATCATCATCATCATAATTTTCCTATATAAACCAGAACACCAAGTTATTGAAACAGCTTAAGCTATTCACATAAACAAGGACATGCTACCATCTAAGCATCTCTAAATCCTGATATCCCCCCCCCATGACAGAATTCTTATTACTGTACTGTATTCAAAAAGTGAACTCCTGTTCATGTGGAGGAAGCTTAAAAGGCCATTCAATTTTAATTAACTCATTCTTGGATTGCCCCCCACCTCTTTATTAGGGCAAGTTGGATACATTTCCCAATTGCCTGTGGCTACCAGTAAGATATGTAGGTGAACAACAGGCCATACTGGGGGAACTGATAGTCTCAAGTTTGTCATCTATAAAGTGAGCCATATTCTAACTGGTAATATAATGGTACCTTTTATATGCTATAGTAGTTGCAGCTGCTGCTTATAGTTTAGAGATTTTACAGCTGAAATACCTCTTATTAAACTAAGTTATACAGTCAAACCTCACATAAAGAGTGCCTCGCTTAAAGAGTAACTCGCTTAAAGAGCAGGATTTTCTCTTAATGTTTGCTTCGCTTAACAAATAAAACCAACCAAAAACTTGCTTAACAAATAAAATGGGGTTCGCAATCCCCCCCCCACACACACAATTGGTCACTTACAATGGTGTTTTGCTTAAAGAGCAAACTCGCTTAAAGAGCAACCCTGTGGAACACATTATGCTCTTTAAGCAAGGTGCAACGGTATTTTAAAGCTTGGTACAACTGTCTCTTAATGTTTTCTCTGTCTTTCTAGTTATTTATTATTTTCTTTAGCATCATCTGTCAATATAAAATGATGTGAAAATAGCGATTGTGTGTGCGTGCGTGCGTGTAATAAATATGGTTTGGCTTCCTGAAAGTAAATGCATTTGTTAGGAGATACTGTACCACCAATTGGTTTTTAAAATGGGATTGCTTTCCAAGAACTGTGTCTAAGGTTTCATTTCCCCCCCACACACACACACCACTTTCTTTTATGAAACAGAGTTTGCTAACGTCTTACAACAGTCCAAATATTCTTCTTTAAAATTGGAAAGTTAACTTGAATTCTCTCTCTAGATTCCTGTCCTACAAGCAAACAACGGGCCTAGTCTGACAGGTTTGACCACCATAGCCATCCATCTTGTCAAACAAGCAAAGAAAGAACAGCTGCTTGGGAGTACTGCGGAAGAGAAAGCAATAGTTCTGCAATGGTTAGAATACAGAGTAACACAAATAGATAAACAGTCTAGTAAAGAAGATATTCGAATAATCTTGAAGGTAAGAGTAAAGTAATTTAACAGACTGAATTTTGGGGTCCTAGATCATTGTCAGGGATGCAACGTGATATACTGGATACAGTTATGGGTTCAGTCGTCCTGGGTTAAAATCTCTGCTGTACCATGGAAATTCACTGTCTTCTTTTTTCGTGTCCCAATCAAACCCTGGACTGCCAAAATAAAGTCACTTTCTTGGCTTTGTCATTGGCCTAACTGAAGTCCTTGTTGGTGCATGTTTCTGGCAATAATTGGCACACCAGTAAATGTGCCAAAACTCACTGTAAAATCAGTCCATTAAATCTGACTTATCTTGAAAAGCTCCATTAGAGTTACTGTAAGTTGATTTTGATTGGATGCCACATTTTTAAAAAAGAAATCATTGCTAGATGTTGGAAACCCAACAATAGGGGTTAGCTGTCTTCCATTATACCTTGCCTATGAAATTTTCAGAGGTATATAGTTCATATCTTGTTAGAAGAGGCTATCTGGTCCAATAAGCTAGTTATTACATTTGTGGTTGATTACCCCTGGTAAAAAAAAAAGTATGTATACTTTTCTTTAATCCTGTAACATAATTAGTACTTCACCTTTGTTGTGCTTTTACCAGGTTACACTGTTGCAGTAAAAGAGCTATACTATAAGTGGAAATGTATTTTTAAAAAAATGTATTTAAATGCTCTTCATAGATTTAATATCAGTTACCTCGGATAACGCTAAGACTTGGTTCCCCAAGTCTTGGTGTTATCCGATTTTTAGTGTTATCCGATGCATGTTAAAATCCTATGGGATGGATCGGATAACATTAAAGCTCCATAGAGATACATTGTAACCGCACAGGCTTTAGCGGTTGTTATCCGATCCATCCCATAGGACTTTAACGTTATTCGATCCAATTCTCCTCCCCAGATTACTTAATGTTATGTGATTTTAGTGTTATCCGAGGTAAACATTATCCGAGGTATTACTGTATAATTGTTTGTTTGGTTTTCTTTTGTTTAGAAACTTAACAAGATCAGATGCTTCTTGATAGTAATGATAGAGCTTTCAGGCTTTTAGTACTGTCCATTAGAACTAAAAATTGTCAGTGAACATGCAGCTAAACATGTACATCTTCAACCTGCTAATTGTATACTGGACCTTCTGTGTGACTTGCTGTTCACAGATGGGGAATTTTACATCATTGTTCTTGCTTTTGTAACATTTCCACTGCATGGCAGATCCACGGTTATTTGAGGAAGTAGGAGGCTTCTGCCCGCTACCTGTATCCCTCTCTGGCTTCTGCTTCCTTCTTGGTCAGATTATAGAACTTCTGGTTCTCTTTTAACTTGAGTGAGCAGGTGGGGATTTGGGAGGCATGTATGGTTGTGACAGCTGGACCATAAGGAAGGCTGAGTACAGAAGAATAGATACCTTTGAACTGTGGTGCTGGAGGAGACTCTTGAGAGTCCCCTGGACTGTAAAGAGATCAAATCAGTCAATCCTAAAGGATATAGATCCTGACTGCTCCTTGGAAGGACAAATACTGAAACTGAAGCTCAGGTACTTTGGCCACCAAATGAGAAGAGAGGACTCACTCAAGAAGGCCCTGATACTAGGAAAGATCGAAGGCAAAAGAAGAAGGGGATGGCAGAGGATGAGATGGCATCATTGATGCAGTGGGTGTAGATTTGGCGGGCTACAGAGGATGCTAGGTGACAGAGGAGCTTGGTGTGCGGTGGTCCATGGGGTCGCAAAGGGTCAGATTTGACTGTGTGACTGAACAACAACATAGAGCTGTACATGCATGTTATACGTGCACCAATTAGTTGGCAACAAATATAGAATATTGTGCACTTTAACTCTTGTTTGAAATTCATGTGATTTTTCCCTCCCCCCCCCCCCATGCCCAGGATCTTGATGCATACCTTGAAGACAAAGTTTATTTCACAGGACACAGTTTCACTTTAGCAGATATTTTACTGTACTATGGACTGCACAACATCATTGTGAGTAAAAGAAGCATTGTCTCCTGGGCGTCATTCTCCTTTTTAAAAATGGTTGTTGTTTTTTGTGACCAGCAGTGGTAGCTTGTGAAGAGGGAAGTTGCAGTGTTGCAGGGATACTTCATTGTTAGTCAGGAGCAGAGAATTATGTTTGAGTCTATTCCCATTTTGTAACAGTCAGTTTCTTTGTGTTCTGTAGACTGAAGCATAAGGAAAAACAGTTGGTATTAAATAGTGAGAATGTTTGAGACTGGCACATTTGTTAGAAGTTAAGGTGCCACAGCTTTTTTTTTCTCTTTTGTTTTGTTTACTCTCTGATATGTTTGTTGCTGGATTTCTTTTCTTAAAACTATAAAAATGCTGCTACTTTCATAATTTATAGCGGTTTCATTGACACATGCTGTAACTAGAATAAGCATAAATGTATTTTGATAGTCATTTTTGTAATAGCAGAGGAATTCACATCCTGTGGAAAACAGAAGTCAGTACAATACAGGAACTTGTGATTTTGGTTGTATAGGAGAAAGGAATTGATTGTGGTGTGAAGACAGCATAGGAACACTAATAGCCTGGAACAAAATTATTCAATAGTATTTCTCCATTTCCTATTTTTAGACTTGATTTAGCAGATTAAGTGAATGTTTTCTATTATTAAGTGTATGTTTTCTATTTTGCTGTTATAGACAATCTGAAATATCTTGCTCTTGTATTTTGCAGGCTGAACTTACAGTGCAGGAGAAGGAGAAATATCTTAATTTGTCTCGTTGGTTTAATCATATTCAGCATTATCCAGGTGTCCGGCAAAATCTGTCTTCCATTGTCTTCATCAAGAACAGACTCTATAATACACATTAAGTATTGTATTTAGAACTCCTGAGAAACAAAAAAAATGTTATGGAACCTCTAATGCACTGCAAGCATTGGTTTCTGTCATTTCCTTATGTGAAGCTGAACAATTGGTGCCTAAAGTCATAACGTTGCATTGAATAGCTGTTTTGGAACATGCACTTCATTAAAACAATTGTTTGGCAATCTTCAACAAGTGAAATGTGAATCAAGCTTCTTAAAGTAGAACATTTATTTTAATCATACAGACATATAGAAGATACAGTACTAATCTGTTGTATGGAAATGTAGAACTTTACTGCAGTCTGTCAGCTTTCCTGTTTATCTAAATTGTATTATGCATAGTACAGTACTCCCTTGTATTTTCTCCTATAAATGTGTATGCTAGTTTTGTAAAAGTTACTATGAAATTCTATTGTGCCAATTCTATCTTAAAGAAGAGGAGTCAAATGTATTGGAAGAAATATTTATGTGATAAATTATTTTAAAGATGAATTGTTTATGTTTCATTTCCTTACCCAGGAAGAGATACAAATGGATATAAAATATATGAATAAATATTAGTAATTGAGTTACACATTTATTTTCTTTTATTACAAATAACCAGAGTGGTCTATCTTATACAGTCATGGTTTTTTACTGCCATTTCAGTTCAATAATACAAACGTTTATTCCATCTTTAGTTGCTTCAATGCTCTGATGCCTCACATCTTTTTATTTAACAAGCATATGCATTATGATGCATAGACTGTTATCTATGTCCAGCTCAGACAGTTCCGGGTAGTTTACAGAATTCCAGTTCAAATACATTCCACACACTTCAGACAATGAAATGTGTTATTCTTCCGTCTCTAGGCCAGACATGAAACTGCCAAAATGAAGGCATTTTGTAAGTTCATTCTGCAGTTCCTTTCACCTGACCTAGTGTGAGAAAGATTAGCCAGCAAGACAAGCTTGCCATTAGCAGGGTACACCCGATTGTGGCTAAAAATAATACCACAGGTTTCAAGGAGGCTCTGTGTACCCCCAACTTGTGTTAATATGTAGTTTTCATCAGTGTGTGATTGACTGGAGGCATTTAATAATTGGTTGGAACCAAGTCAGCTTGTAGCTGTTTGAGTGATCTGAGGTAGATTGGCAAATGATTGCTGTTAAATTATTATTTTGCATTTGCCAGTAATTATGTAGCAATAATAGTATCTGCTCCCCAAAATGTTATTGCTGAAATGAAAAAAGCTAGAAGGAAACCAGAAGTAAATTGTTCTGTGAAAAGAATGTGAGCTCCATTCACTTTAATTGCAGACTCTGATTAACAGATTCCAACATTCTTGTAAAAACAAAAGTAAGTTTGACAGTTTTGATGCCTCCTTCATCCTGATATAAATAACGACTAATGCATTGTAAAGATCTTAGAAATGCCATAAATCCCTTTCGAAGTGGTTTGACTTCAGAAATTACTCCAGAAACAATCAATTTTTGATGAATACACTTGTGAGATCTGGATTTACCTATGCAGATACAAAGTTAGAAAATTATTCTTCAGAAATTTTGTTCTGAAGATTCTAAAGCTGTCACTGAGATGATTTTCAATTGTTGGGGCTGTGTGACTGCACAATATGCTCAGCACACTTCAGTTTCTAATCAAAGTGTATATTTTGTCCTAAATCTTTCTCTACATCCTGTGCCAAGCACATGGGACTACAAGTGACTTCTATAATGTTTGATCTGCAGTCACAGTTTCCACACCCTTCCAATTCAAAGTTGACATTTCTTGGCTCATCCTGGAAATTTCGGCATCAAGTCTTGGGGCTTCATCCACCTGATGGTATCCAGTTAATTGCAATCATGGTCCAGCGAAGCATACTGATGTCAGCTCAGTCTTCAGGAACCTCATATTTGTAATACTTCCTTCTTTGCAATATGGCCCCCTCTTTCTTCCCTAATTTCTATAATCTCTGTGTTGGGGTATGTAGCTGAACAATGAAAGTGGGGGCAATTATTAAGATTTGTAAGCCCCCCCTCCAAAAAAAAGTTCACTTCATGATTAGCACACTTCTAAAACACAAATTATTCAAACCAAAAGTTTGAGGTAAAGGAAAAATAAATGCTCATAAATATTAACTGGGTGGTTTCAGGGTCATTAGAAGAGGATGGTTTAGATTAGTCACAAGGAAGGGGAAATGAGTGTTTACTTCCTTTACAGCCATGTAGTTTGTTAAAATACAGAGAGAATGCATCTTCGAGAACAATCAGCCAATTATTCCCAACAAATAGATAAGGGATTCGGATTAGGCAATAAAATTTCAGGCCGGAAGGCATGTGCTTTTCCTGATTGGTTGGCAAACAAAACATGCAAGGATAAAACATCCCATAAAACCAGATGCTTCCTAAGAATTATGTGTCAGTCCTTTGCAGGCTGAATTGTCATATCCAACACTTTCCCCAAAAAAGCTGCTTTAACGAGATTCTTAGTCCACCAGAGCAAGATTTGAGGACTGATTGATGGGCTGGTCTTCCCTAATCCAAATGAAAACACTAGAGCTCTTTGGATCCTGCTCACCATCATAGACCATTAGCTAATCCCCCAGGGCACTTAAAGTTGAGTTCCTAGACCAGTGGTGGCAAACCTATGGAACGCATGCCAGAGGGGGCACTCAGAGCCCTTCTGTGAGCATGTGTGCCGCTGCCCCAGCTCAGAGTTCACCCCGCCCCTCTGCCCAGCAGACCAATGGGAGCGTTTCCTCCCTCCCCCAGCATAGGATTCACCCCACCCCTCTTCCCAGCAGACCAATGGGAGTGCTTCCTCCCTTCTGCAGGACAGAGTTTGCCTCACCCCTCTGCAGCAGGGACGGAAGCCTGTTGAGTTGGGCACTCTGTCTCTAAAAGATTCGCCATTACTTTTCTAAACCTAAGTACAGTAAAACACCGGATAACAATTGGATCGGATAATGCTAAAATCACATAACGTTAAGTAATCTGGGGAGGAGAATTGGATCAAATAACGTTAAGGTCCTATGGGATGGATCGGATAACAACCGCTAAAGCCTGTGCGGTTACAATTTTATTTATTATTTATTAGTTCAAATTTATATTGCCGCCCACTCACCGTGGCGACTCAGGGCGGCTTACAGACAATACATTACATTACATTACAATACAATATGTTGGGGTGGGCACAGGGGGAGGGGCGGCAAGGTCCTCATCCTGCCCTGGCTTCTTCTTCCCCTGGCAGTTGGTATAGGCACAGGGGGAGGGGCGACAATGTATCTCTATGGAGCTTTAACGTTATCCGATCCATCCATTAGGATTTTAACATGCATCGGATAACACTAAAAATCGGATAACACCAAGGCTTGTGGAACCAAGTTTTAGCATTATCCGGTGTTTTACTGTACTATATAGTGAAGCTTTACTCCACCTTTCTTGGCAAATATGTCTTTTAACATTTGCTTCTAAGTTTAGCATGTTTAAGTTAGTGTATCTCTTTCAATTTGGAAACCTGAGAAGGAAAGTTTCAGAATACTGGAGATCTTTGGCTTGTTACTTGTTGATTCAATTCAGGGTTGCTGTTTTGTTATATATAAAACAAAGGCAGGCTGACCTTGCACCTATTTATTGTGGTTTGTTAGTACTGCAGTTTGTTAGAAGCAATAAAGTGGATAAATGTATAGAACTGAGCTAGGCTTAGAGTCTGGATAAATTCAGTCTATTTGCATACCAACCTTCATAAATTTTGGGTTGGTGTGCTTTGTGATGTCTTTTAAAAGAGGTTTGTTGTGCACAGTCAAACCTCGCATAAAGAGCACCTCGCTTAGAGAGTAACTCGCTTAAAGAGCAGAATTTTCTCTGAATGTTCGCTTAACAAATAAAACCAACCAAAAACTCGCTTAACATAAATCAGGGTTCGCAATCCCCCCGCCAGAAATCACAATTGGTCACTTACAATGGTGTTTCGCTTAAAGAGCAAACTCGCTTAAAGAGTAATCCTGGGGAACACTTTATGCTCTTTAAGCGAGGTACAACTGTATTTCAAATACAGTACTGTACTGTACTTGAGGATAGGTGACCATGGACAATACAGGAACAATCTTCTTTCATTTGTTAATATGGTCACTTTTCTAAGGAAGTTTGCCTATGGATTGGGCATATGAACTGATTTGCCTCTCTTTTTAAGTTTTAACATCTCAATAACTGGTGTGTTTTTGCTATCCTTTTCCTACCCTGTTTTGTTTCTAGTCCCTAATGGCACTCCATAGAAGGGTGGATGTTGTAAAGATTACAACATCTGCCCTGATACAGAGCAGCATTAGGGACACGCCAAGCCAAATAGAGGAGACAAGGATTGAGGAGGCAGAAGTGGAAGTGGCACCTGGAGCAAGGTCGCGGGCCGGATGGTTTTGTGTCATGCAGCTCCTCCATGCCAGTAAGCAGGGAAGTGGCATGGAGGTGGGGGCTCTGGGTGGTTGCCTGCGGCAGCAGTGGCAATGGTGCAGGAGAAATGATGGGTGGCTTGGGGGGAGGTTCTGCTGCAACTAATGGTGGTAGGGGTGGAGTGGTGGGGGCTCAGGGTGGTCCCGCTGCTACTGCCAGCAGCACCTATCTGGCCCACCAACAGTCTAAGGGGCTGTGATATGGCCCCAGTTTTAAAAGATTGAGGACCCTTGTTCTAGAGCAGGGGCACCAAAACTATGGCCTGGGGCCGGATACGGGCCCCAATGCCAATTCATCTAGCCCACGAAGTCACCATCGCTCCTGGAAGTGGAAGTAAAACACACATGTACTGATGCGTTTTACTTCCACTTCCAGAAGCAGCAAGGGCTTCACAGGCTGGATGAACTGGCATCAGGGGCTGCATCCGGGGGCCCGGGCCATAGTGACCAGCCCCCTGAACCATGTGACCAGCCCACGGCCCAAAAAATTTGGGCACCCATGTTCTAGAGTGTGTATCAATTGTGGGTATGGTTTCATGCCAGATCCTGCTACTAAGTAGTGCTCTGGCACCTCATCATTTAGCCATGGCAAATGGTGCACACCTTATGCAAAAATCAGTAGGATTCCAGCCAGCGTGTCAAATGATTTGTCTAGATAGTGGTGGGTTTCTGTATTGGAGAGTGATTTAGATACAGTACCTGGCTGTGGAGCCAAAGGTTGGGACTTTGATTCCCCATTATCAGTGGTGGGATGTCAAAAGTTTTACTACCCCACTGTGACATCATTATAGTGTGGGCAGAGCTAACGTCATGATGTCATGACATCGTGGGTAGAGCCAAATGAAAATAATAATAAAATAAAATAAATATAAGCATACACACACACCCCTCAACCCACCCACCCACCCCAAACACAAACCCATCACTTACCTGTTAGTAAAAGTGCCTGGGCAGCACCATGTTGCAAGATGGATGTGGTCATCATACCTATTCTCTAGGATAATATGCCTTAATGTAAATATAAAACAGCTGTACCTCCTCAAGGTTTCTCCAATTGGAACAGCAATTGGAACAGCACAGGTGTAGCTTATTGATGAGGTAACTCCAAGACTTTGCTTAAAACCCCCAAGCCAGGCCGCCAGGCCTGCCAGCCGCCAGGCCTTTTTAGGAACTGTGGTAGTACGTCAATATAGGTAAAGGTATTAAATACACATTAAAATACACACAGACACACCACATCCAAAGGTGAGTCACTTACCCTGGGGAGCAGGCTATATGGAGCTTCAGGCTAGCAGCTTCTCTTCCTCCTTTCCGCTTGGGAGGACAGCAAGGAGACCATGCATGCACGCCATGCACTGTAGGCATGCATGCACACCAAGTGCTTGGTGAAAATGTAAGCCCTGAGGGTGGTTCCCCCCAAAAGCTGCTACCGGTTCTCCAGGACACTGGGAAAAGTTGCTACCAGTTCTAGTGAACTGGTGCAAACCTGTTACATCCCATCACTGCCCATTATACCTCCTGAAAGAAGGCCTGGCCTGTATAGCAATAGCAATTACACTTTTATACCATCCCATAGTGCTTAGTGTACTCTCTCAGCGATTTTACAGGTACTGTACAGTGGAACCATGGTTGACAAAAAGCTTGGTTAACACAAACATCGCATAACAAAAGGAAATCCATAGAAAATAGTGGCTCAGTTTACAAAAAAAAAATCAAAATGGATTGATTGGTTTTCAATGCATGTCTATGGGAAACTGCATTTTGGTAAACATATTTTGGTTTTCAATGTATTCCTATGGGGAATTGCATGCAATGCATTCCTATGAGAAATTCGGTTTAAGTAATTTCCGCTTTAAGAAATGTCCCGGGGAACAACTGAGGTTTTACTGAAATTAGCATTCCCCCCCCCAACATGCTGAGGACTTATTTTACCAACCTAGGAAGGATGGAAGGCTGAGTAAACCTTGAACCCTATCAGGATCAAACTCATGACCTTTTGGCTGCAATACAGCAGTTTAACCACTGCACCACCAGGGTTCTTCCTGGGCAAGATGCACATTATCAGAGTACTGGTAAATCACTCCTGAGTACTTAGTACCTAGAAGACCCTGGAAAAAGTATTAGTCAGAATCAACAGCACATCATCATCATCATTACTATATTCTAAGAACATGCAGGGGGTGATTAATGTGAAGTACATAATGAGCTAAGAACTAAGTACATTTAACAGATATTCTGTATCACACACCATAGCCTCTTTATACAATATCATCAGCCACAAAGATTTTCAGAAATTAAAGATCCACCTTCCTTGTCCTATAGCTTCCAATGAGTTCCCTACAAAAGAAGAGATTCTCCAGGGCTGGGTGGGTCTGAAATGTTGTAGGATAACCAATGATGTCACTCATTTAATTTATCTTAATGGCTTTCCTCCTGACAACCTAAAAGATGAGCTGATATGTTTCTTCTTTAAATCCATCAGCAACTGTTTCTGCGCTGTTACTATGTACGCACAGTACTTGAAATTGCATCTTGTAATATTTTAAGTACTGTACCAGTAATTTCATTTCATGTGGTATACAGAGGGGTGTATTGAAAAATCTTTGCATCATCTCTTTGGTTAAATAGAGTAAAGACTCTCCCTATGTAAATATGTATACAGTAGTCTTGGTGCTTTTGATTATGCAGATGTGTGAAATTTTAAGCATAATTTCTATGTAACCTGTGAAAGCATTTTATAGCTTATTATCAATACAACTGAGACAAGATCCTGTATTTATCTGAGCAATACAGGTAGTTGCAAAAGAATACATGTATGACTACTAATATTCATCAGAAGTTAAAGATGGCAAAGGGTTTTTTTTTTCAAGCGTACGATTCATGTACTACATAGGTAAAAACATCCATGTTTACACTGGCTAAAAAAACTGGAGCAAGCTAAACTGTGGAGGCTATCTCACTCTAATCATCCTTATTGAGCATCTTTTAATTTTAGGCTATGGCTAAATTAGCTTTGTATTCAACTTACAGTATTTGCATTTTGGTGTTTTATATCTCTGTTTTATGGAATTTTCTGGAGTTTCTAGAAATGAGGGGTTTTGATAGATTGGCTCATTTTAACTTTTCTCCTTAGAAAAGAAATATTTTTCTTACAATCCAGAATTTGGTAAACCTGGCTTTTTCTCTTAGAATTCTATTTGAGAATTGCCTATACATCAACACATTTCTATTGCCTCATTAGGCAGCCATCATATCAGTAAACTGAAGTTCTCTTCTTAGTTCCATTTCTTCATTAGAAAATATTTTATAATTCTCTTCTTATGCTTTCCGAGTGTGAGCTTGGCAGAGAGCTTTTATATTCCAGCACTGCATGTCTAGCATGATGGGTTTGTAATATTACAACCCCTCTCCCCCAGTATTAGCATAATGTAAAAGGACATTAAACATTACAGAGCGACATGGATTTTACAATAGTGATAACTTGTTACTGTTTCACCTAGCATTCCTGTAGGCGTAACTTTTATTCCCTATATCAGTACTACCTGCAATAATTTCAGCTGCTGAATGCAACTTCATAGTAGAGAAAGGAAGGTTAGTAATTTTTTATTGTCATTCCAACTTAAAATTTCCCCCCTTTTTACCTTCTTATGTTACCTTAGCCTCCCTTTAGGAAGATTTGGAGCCATTAAACTTTCCCTTTTTATTGGAAGAACTAAACCTCTTTCCGCCTTCTCCAACCTCTGTGATCTAATGTGACAGCTCCTCCATGATGTCTATTCCACTTCAAAGAGGCAGGTAGCCTAAGGCCAGCCAGCTGTATTGTGGATTCCACGGATTTGGCTTGCAGTTCCTGCTGGGTGTCATCTGTCTTCTTAGTCTTGCGGTGGATAATTTTTGTCCTTCCCTAGCATCATCTGCCTGAGCAGTTCCTGCCTGGCAGGCCTGTCTGTCCAGGTTGAGCGTCAAATACGGTAACCATATGATTAATCCAACCAGGCAACTTACTCCAAACAGTGCAGCCTCAGGCTCACTTTGACCAGGATCAGCATCACAGCCCACAAACTTCCAACAATTGCAACCACAGTCTTAGCCTTCCATCACTGATGCTGCCCATGGACTTATTCTGCTCACGGAAACTATGTCTCCCTTTCTCTTCCCTGCTCCCTCCAACCCCTTCTCTTAAAGGATGTCATTCTGATTCGGTGACTCTCAGGAGAAATCTGCCCCAACAGGTTTGGGTTTCCCTGCCTACTGCCAGCATTTGACTCAAACACCGCCACTTGGATGAAACAATCTTTTAGTGGATTATCATTGCTAGACAGCCTGTGGGAAAAATGACAGGACTCAGCATGTTAATCTGAAGATTTCACAATCCAGAATACTGCTAACGCTAATTACAAATGGCAAGATGATCCCTAAAAGAGAAAGCGGGTTCCATTGCAAGGCAAAAGTGACACAGTTTGTTTAGTAAATCTTCCCCAAAACTATATGATGACTACATATGTTGATTTTCAGGCTTAGAGCCATAAATATTCCTGTAGCTTTATGGCTTGGTTATTTTTATTGTATAAACTGAAAGGTAAACACGAAGGCACTACCTTCCACCCTTTCTGTTGGTTTTTAAAAATAAAAACCACAATTCATTAAAATAGTCAAGCAGACAAAAGCAAAACAAACAAAAGTCTACCATGCACATATGTATCAAATACAGTATATTTTATTAGAAGGCTGGAGATGGGAAGATTCTTGGTTTTAGAAGTCACCTGTTACAAAATTAGGTCCCAATCCATCTCTGTATGTCATGTGCTGCACTTTCCCCACGTAAAAATCTCTGCAGATCCGTTCCCAACCTTTTTTTTCTGGCCATGTCCCACCTAAGCGTCTCTAAAATCCTGATGTACCCCCTCATGACATATAATTCTTATTACAGTGGTACCTCGCTTAAAGAGCATAATGCGTTCCACAAGATTGCTCTTTAAGTGAGTTTGCTCTTGAAGCGAAACCCCATTGGAAGTGACCAATTGTGACTTCTGGCAGAGAGGAGGATTGCGAACCCCGATTTAGTTGTTAAGTGAGTTTTTGGTTGGTTTTATTTGTTAAGCGAGGTGACCATTCAGAGAAAATTTTGCTCTTTAAGTGAGTTACTCTCTAAGCGAGGCGCGCTTTATGTGAGGTTTTACAGTATTCAAAAACTAAGCTCCTATTCACATGGAAGAAGCCTAAAAGGCCATTTAACTTGGTCTAACTAATTCTTGAATTGCCCCCCCTTAAAAATCAAATTGCCTCCCTGTGGGGCATGTGACCCACATTGGGAACCACAGTTGTAGATAAACATGCCTATATATGATGATACAGTAATACCCCGGATAACGTTATGACTTGGTTCCACAAGTCATGACGTTATCCGATTTTTAGCGTTGTCCAATGCATGCATCGAACAACGCTAAAAAAAAGCCCTGACTTCAGGGACAAACCACTTTAAAGGCAGGCAGGGAAAGAAAGAGACCTCCCTGCCTTTAAAGCCACCCCACACCCGCAGCAGTCTCTGCGACTGCAGTAGGGTCCAGGAAAGGTGTGCCTTTCCCCCGACCCTACTGCAGTCACAGAGACTGCTTGTCTCTTTCCCTCTCTGTATTTAAACTACAGGGAGGGGAAAGAGAGAGATGTGATTGGTTTAAACTACAGGGAGAGAGAAACTGTAGTTTAAATACAGGGAGGGAAAGAGACACAGTCTATCTCTCCCTGTAGTTTAAATACAGGGAGGAAAAAGACGCGGTCGTGATCGCGTCTTTTTTCCTCCCTTTATTTAAACTACAGGGAGAGAGAAACTGTGTCTCTTTCCCTCCCTATATTTAAACTACAGGGAGGGGGAAAGAGACGTGATTGGTTCTCTAGAGAACCAATCACATCTCTCTCTTTTCCCCTCCTTGTAGTTTAAATACAGGGAGGGAAAGAGAGACAAGCAGTCTCTGCAACTGCAGTAGGGTCGGGGGAAAGGCCGTGCTTTTCCTTGACCCTACTGCATTCGCAGAGATCGCTGCGGGTGGGGGGTGGATTGGGTAGTTCTAACCAAACCACCCCACACCCGCAGACCATTGCCTCGGATAATGCTAAGAATCATTATCCAGAATCGTTATCCGATGAAAGTTTTTTCCAAAAAACTTGCGTCGTTATCCGATTCTAGTGTTATCCGATGCAATTGTTATCCAGGGTATTACTGTACATGAAATGTAAGGATGTGTTTTCCTATGGTAAGTACTGTACTTGCCTAACATTTTTTTTTTTTTTTTGCCAAGTGGTCATTGCTAGAAAAAACATTTTTCAATAGGGGAAAGACATGTGCAAAGCAGTCCTCTATATTTAAAATTGACAAAACAGAAATTATTTTAACACAAAATATTTAAAATCTTATTACTACCTGGGACAAAAAAAGACATTATTCAAATATAATGGAATACCTTAAAACTATTGACACAATGAGAAAAAGTCATAAAATTTGATAACTTTGTTATTGCTACCTAGTGGAACATAGTTCAACAGCCATACAACTTGCTACTTGTGGGCAAGCGGCAAATACTTCTACCAACACTGCCCCAACCAGAGCAGATACCCACTTTTCTGTGCACTGATTTGTCTTGTCACATTGAAAAGAGATGCTGTATTTCCACCTCTTTATTCTGCACATGAACACACTTCAGAAGTCCCAAGCAACTGAAATCCCACTGACTTCAGTGTGACTTAACTCCAGATCCAACCTGTGGCTTGCCAAATGTTTTTGGACATTAATTCCCAAAGTTTTTCATGATTAGCATACTGGTTACAGGTGATGGGAGCTATAGTCCAACATCTGGTTACTCATGTCTAGTCTAGGCCCCATGGCAATTTCAGTGACTCTGTTCTAATTACAGTACTTCTATAGCTAGATGCAATCCATGAACAGTTTGAAGAAAGTGCCAAAACAATTGCAAATCTGAAGCTTCCCTGTACAAATCCAGGCATTAGAACCAATTTCCCCCGCAGATGGGAAACTTGGCAAAGCAACGTCAACTATTAACTGGTAGTGAGTCCTTAGGTAAAGTTCTCCCTTGCTCAAAAGCCAGTCGCATCCAATTCTAGGGCATGGTGCTAATCTCCATTTACAGCCAAAAAAACAGCGCTGCAGACATTTCCGTGGTCATGTGGCAGACAAAACTAGACACTGGAGTGTGTGGAACACTGCTACCTTTTCTGCCAAAGTGATACCTATTTATCTACTTAAAATTTCTTGCTTTTGAATGCTAAGGTTGGCAGGAACTGGGATGACGGGCACTCACTCTGTCACACAGCAGTCAAGTCTCAAACTGATCTACCATCAAGTTCAGCATATTAACCGCTAAGCCACCACAGCCTCTAGTCCAGGGGTGCCCAAACTTTTTGGGCCGTGGGCCGATCATGTGGTTCAAGGAGCCAGTCACTAAGGCCTGGGGGCTGGGTGTGGGCCCCGATGCCAATTCATCCAGCCTGTGAAGCCCTCGTTGCTCCTGGAAGCGGAAGAAAAATGTTCCCCGTACAGGAGTGTTTTACTTCAGCTTCCAGGAGCGACGAGGGCTTTGTGGGCCGGATGAATTGGCATCGGGGGCCGGCCCCGGGCCTTAGTTTGGGCACCACTGCTCTAGTCCTTACCTAGCTAACTAGGTAAAGGTTTTCTTTGCTCGAAAGCCAAACGTATCCAACTCTAGGGTTCAGTGCTCATCTCTGTTTCAAAGCCGAAGAGCCAGCGCCGTCTGCTTCTGCAGACATTTCTGTGGGCATGTGGCAGGCATGACTACTGGAGTGCATGGAACGCTGTTACCTTCCCACCGAAGTGGTCCCTATTTATCTACTTGTAATTTCTTGCTTTCGAATTGCTAGGTTGGCAGGAGCTGGGATGACGGGCACTCACTCCATCACACAGTATTTACTCCACTGTGCAGTACTCAGGTATCGAAATGCTGTCCTTCTGCCTCCCAGTCAGCGTCTTAGCCAATTATTATTATTATTATTATTAAGTTTTCCATTTCTGAATTTCCCAGTCCATGGAGGTGGGTTCCTTTCAGATCTTTAACGCTGAACAACTTTTATTTATGCTAAGACTTTTGAATGAATGAAGCAGGCAAGGTTCCCGATGGCTTCCATTGCCACGCCACGAAGAGCCACACAACCATCCTTTTCCTTCTCTTATCCCGCTGCGTCGCCCGGTTCTTGACACCTCCCTCTTGCGCATGCGCCTTCCTCACAAGGTCCCTCTCCCCAGGCCTAACAGTTGCGCATGCGCCGTCACAGCCTCGACCCCCCACGGGCCGCCCCGCTGCGGTCAGCCGTTGGAACTGAGACCAGTATGGCGGGCCCGGCCTCAGCGGCCATGATGAGCAGGAGCCCAAGTGTCGAGTCGGTGCTATCGGGCAGCGGCAACAAGAAGCGGGATTCGCTTGGGTCTGCGCCGCCGCTCCCTCCTATTGTGAAAAGTGAGCAACGTTATCGTTCGTAGCGGTTTAGTTTCGGTGACAGGACACGGAATGGCGTTGCGCATGCGCGGAGTTGCCCCCCCTCTCCATCCCGCGATGAGCATGCGCGAGTTTTATTCATGCCGTGCGCTTTGAATTTGTTCTACGTTGGGGGGTTTAAAGAGTTTTAGCTAAACGTGTGAACGGACAGTGGGTTACAGTGGTCGACCTAGGGCTCCTGGCGCAGCTTTAAAGCTCTAATCAGAAATAATCCTGATATATATAGTGATTGCTTTGCTTTTTGATTTGCTTTATATATACTGTATATATATAGAAAATTGCTGGGAGAAACATCAACAATTTGAGATATGCAGATGATACCACCCTAATGGCAGAAAGTGAGGAGGACCTAAAGAAGCTCCTAATTAGGTTGAAAGAAGAAAGTGAAAAAGCTGGCTTGAGACTCAACATCAAGAAAACAAAGATCATGGCAACAGGCCCTATCAGACCCTGGAAAATAGATGGGGAAGAAGTAGAGGCAGTGACAGATTTTACTTTCCTAGGATCAAAGCTCACTACAGACGGGGATTGCAGCCATGAAATAAAAAGGCGACTGATTCTTGGGAGGCAAGCAATGAGAAACCTGGGGAGCATAGTGAAAAGTAGAGACATCACATTGAAAACAAAAATTCGCATAGTCAAAGCAATGGTATTCCCTGTGGCAATGTATGGTTGTGAGAGCTGGACCATTAGGAAAGCTGAGCGCAGAAGAATAGACGCCTTTGAGATGTGGTGTTGGAGGAGAGTTTTGAGAGTCCCCTGGACAGCGAGGAGAACAAATAGGTCAATCTTAGAAGAAATCAACCCTGACTGCTCCTTAGAAGGTCAAATAATAAAGATGAAGCTAAAGTACTTTGGACATCAAATGAGAAGAGAGGATTCACTTGAGAAAGCTTTGATGCTTGGAAGGGTCGAGGGCAAAAGAAGAAGGGGACGGCCCAAGATGAGATGGCTAGATGGTATTGTAGAGATAATGGGCACAGAGCTGAGTGAGTTGAGGGGGATGGTGGAGGACAGGAGTGCCTGGCGGACAGTGGTCCATGGGGTCGCAGAGGGTTAGAATCGACTGTGCGACTGAACAACAAACAAAAATATATAGAGAGAGATGTAGAGCAAGAGATTACTGTTTTGTGGGCTGTTCTTTTATTGATTAATAAAATATTAATACAGTATTGCAATATTAATTTAACATTAATTATGGATGGATGGATAGATTACCCTGCCCCACTTGTTGCAAGCACCACTCTGGGCGGCTTACAACAACAGAAGAGCCCTCAAAACAGTAATGTAAAAGCAGAACGATCCAAACAAAATAAAAATTAATTATAAACAATTAATAAAATACCTACCTAAATGGTCACCCTTGCTTGAAAACCAGTCGCATCCAACTAGGGCCCGGTGCTCTTCTCTACAGTCAGAGCCAGCACTGTCTTAAGTTTGGAGACATTTCCATGCCACACCCACATGTTCCCATGGCTAATTGGGGATTCAACCCCAGGTTATAGGCCATCAGTTGCCTACCCACTGACTCCTCATGGAAAGGAAATTTCAGTCCAGAGCTTGCAACCCCTAGTACCACACTATAATCATCGTTCTACACTTCCATTCTTAATGTCAGATCCATACCACTTGTTGCCTTTGGGTGTGACTGATCGAGAAACAGTTCACATTTTAGACTACTTATGACACTGTCCAGTGTAAGCTATCTTCTGTCAATCAAGTTATACTCCGGATCTCTCAAACCAGCCCAACCCTCATCTGTGCCCACTCTTCAAATTTTTGGTCCATTGGCAGTGCTGTTTTGGTTTTGGAACTGATGTGGAGTGTTTCCTGAATGTACAAAAGATGTTTTAAGGGCGATCAATCCTAGCAGAGTGAACCTTTCCAGCACAATCAGATGTAACCAGTGGTAGGATTCAATTTTTTTACTACCTACTCTGTGGGCATGGTATGGTGTGCGTGGCCAGAGGGAAAGCCCTGCATTGCACATTTTACTTCCACTTCCAGGAGCGATGAGTGCTTCGCAGGCCGGATGAATTGGCGTCGGGGGCCACACCTGGCCCCCAGGCCTTAGGTTGGGCACCACTGGTTCATAGGAACATAAACTCCCATTCTCCTAAAAACATGCTAATACTTTTTAGTGGTGTTAGGTGGAAAGAACCTCAGGAAGTGTAAGGAGGGAAGGAGAAAGCAAGGCCAGGAACTACAGAGAGGCAGCAAGAAGTAGAGGAAGAAGGGAGTGTTGTAAATAGTTATGTTGAGGGAGAAAACAAACAAAAATGAGCAAGATGAAACTCAACACAATGAGAATTTTTAAAATAAAAATTCAGAAGTAAAATCATTAGTGATACTTCTTGTGTTCACGTATGTCCGATCTTAAGATTCCAGGCTAAATAAATACTGACACAGGGTTTCCTTTCCACGGTGTCAATGCCATGCACATGACATAGAACACATAGCATGAAGAACATAAAAACACAGAGATGTTCAAATATACAGTACTTTGTTTGGGCAAGAATTGGAAAGTAGCTCTCCTAAGATGATTGTTGCTTGGTTTCCCGGACTCTTTCCGTCTGCATGGATTCTGACCTCAAAGAAAAGAATAACTGAGTAATTTGGTGCACTGTGCAGATGGTGATAGCATTTTTAGAAAAAAAACAGGAATGGGTGAGCATGTTGGTAAGCCATTTACTCCTGTTTGATAATGGGGAAACATCAACATCAAGGAAATCCTGGTATTGCAGAATGACCTTTCCCAACACCTTACCTGAAGCTTTTATTATGTAATGCCTGTACATTTTGTCTGTTTGCCATTAACACATCTCATTCTCTTTTTTAGATGTTGGAGAAATTTATTCCCGAATTTTGGATCACCGACCAGTTATTCAGGGAGAAATCCGTTATTTCATTAAAGAATTTGAAGTAAGTTTGATATTTTTATATTTTGAAAGACTGTACAGTATCTTGAAAATGAGAAGGTTGAAAGTTCTAAATTAAATATTATAGTCACACTTAGGTTTCAGAGAAATAGTATTTTATAAATGCTTGTTCCTTACCTTTAAATAATTATTTAGTAATTATTAATAAACAAACAGTCTGCCTCTGGAACCATGGTTTCCAATGGTTTAAGATCATCAATGGAATGATCAAATTGTAATCATAAATATTGCATGGAAACCTTTCTGCGAAAGCATAATGAATATATTGCCACAAGATGGCAGCCAAACCTTGAGAAGACTGGATAGAAAAGTCTTCTGTAGAAACTAGGTATGTGTCTTAACTCATACCTTCCATATTTACACCCTTCTAAACCTGCAGCCAAAAGCAACCCATAATTAGCCTGATGTATGGTATATGCTCAGAGAAGATTTGAAGGGTTGAATTTTAACTAGAAGCCTACCTACTGTATGTGAGTACATTCTTTCTTGTGTGGTTTCACAACCAGAGTTTGTAGCCCATAACTAGTATGGACCTTTGACATTATTATTATTATTATTATTATTCATTACATTTGTTACCCCGCCCCAATCGGGAGAACCCGACTCTGAGCGGCTTACATCAAAACAGGAAAATAAAACATAGAACAATCCATCTCAAAATAAAATCCACAATAAGTTAAAAGTCCTCAAAAGTTAAAAGCAATACAAAATCAACACACGAATCCCACAATCAGATCCAGGGTTAACAATCCATTAAATAAGCCACTTAATATGGGAACCCACGTTCCCGGGTCCCCAAACTTGTCCTGCCAGCCAGGTTTTTAAGCCCTTCCGGAAGGGCAAGAGCTCTGTCTGAAGGCGCAGCTCAGTGGGCAGGAGGTTCCAGAGGGTCGGGGCGGACACGGAGAAGGCTCTCCTCCTGGTGCAGGCGAGGTGCGCCTCCCTTGCCGAAGGAATAACAAGGGAGCCTCTCCGATCCGCCCTGGTGGGACGGACAGACATTCTTGGGGTGACGCGGTCTCTTAGGTATCCTGGCCCACTACCATATAGGGCTTTAAAGGTAATAACCAGCACCTTGAATTGCACCCGGAGACATACTGGCAGCCAATGCAGCTCCCGGAGCAGCGGCGAAGCATGAGCATAACGCCCACACCACACCACTACATATGTTTGGAGGGGAAGTGGAATGAGGATTTTACTCAACATCTTTAAATACTAAACAATTAATTGATCAAAACAAAAATTAAGCTTTTAAAATGACTTCTTCTGAACAAATATAGTGTTTTAGAAGAGTACAGATGCAAGGATTGATCGGGTTCAGAATACAGTATTTTGAAATATTAACATTACAATCCTCCCAGTGGTGGGATAAAAAAAATTACTACCTACTCTGTGGGTGTGGTATGGTGGGCGTGGCCAGGGGGAAAGCCCTGTGTTGCACCCGAATTAGGACTACTTTATTTCAAAACTTGGATGGGTGGGGCCAGCCAGAATTTCTGCTACCAGTTCTGGCGAACTGGGGCGAACCTGCTGATGCCCACCACTGAATCCTCATATGTTTCTTCAGATGCAAATCTCATTGAGTTTAGTGAGGCTTCCTTCAAAGTGAATGGATACAAGACTGCAGACTAAATAAGCAAGGTCTTGGTATGCTAAACCATTTACAGTATTTGCTGGCGTATAAGACTACTTTTTCCCCCTGAAAAACATGCCTCCAAGTGGGGGGGTCGTCTTATACGCTGGGTGCACTTCAGTTGAGATAGACATAGCTGCCCATAGTGGCCTCCCGATGCTCACCCACCTCATTCTACAAACCATCCAGATGAAGAAAGAAGCTCTACATTACAATTGTGTCTCCCTTTCAAACTGGTGGGGAAAAAGAAAGGGTTTCACTTACTGGTACCTTCTGCTCTGCCCAAGATGGAGGAAAAAGCCATGCTTCTTCCTTGCAGGGGAAGCAAGAGGCTAGGCTAGAGCAACACTTCCTGCCTCAGTGAAATTGACCTGCCCACCCACTTTACCTGCAGTGCCACCACTGGTGGGTGGTGCAACTACAGTTCTAAAAAAAATCAATAAAATAATTAATATTACTGTATTTTAATTACTGAAACTCACTATCAGTTGCTACATTTCCCACTCTTGGCTTACACTTGGGTCAATCTATTTCCTGGGTTTCAAGGTCAAAATTAGGTACCTCGGGTTATATTCAGGTCAGCTTATATTAATGTATATACAGTAGATAAATAAGTACCACTTTGCACTTGCACTGTTTTATGCTTACTGTACATGTTTCATAACATACAGCCTTGTGACAGTTTTTCTGCATGTCATAAGCATTTGAATATAAATTAACATGTTGAAATCAAATCAGATGTTCTTTTACGTTTTATTTGGTATGTGGAAGGTGTGCAGAAGTGGGGGTAGTCTTATACGGCGAGTATATAACAAACTCTATATTTTGAGTGGAAATGTTGGGGAGTCGTCTTATACACCCAGTCATCTTATACGCTGGCAAATACGGGTAGCAGTACAGGAATTCAATACAGTCCAGTGAATTCAAGGATTATACTGACGCAGATGGTTATCGGAAAGGTGCTGAACGTCACCGGACACGAGGATCATATCCGTTGTCAGTCAGGGATTGTCCATGGTTCTCTTTATTTTTAAAAGGTGGTTGATTAGATATTGTCTGGATGTCAGCAAATAATCAAAACTTGGTGGGATATTTAGAATCTTTTTCAATTTTTCCAATAGGAAAAACGTGGCCTCCGTGAAATGCGGGTTCTTGAAAAATTAAAGAACACTGTTTTTGAGGCAAATGACCGAACTCTTCCAAAGTGTGAGCAAGTAATGCATGGAAATCTGAATGAAGCTCTTAGGAGATGTAAGCCTGAAGTTTTTTCCCCCTCTTCTCTTGCTTCTGTGTTTAGAGAATATTTTGTTGGTTCTCAGATACTCTGTAGTATCTGTCTACAACTTAAATCATCCCATAGTCTTAACAGACTGGTATATTGAACAGCAAGGTAGGTCAACAAATGCTTATTTGACTCTTCTCTGGTTCACTTTTTCTCACTTTCTTACTGGCCCTGTTTTTGCTAGTGAATCATAAAGACTTCACTGTCCCTTAGAAAGCAGAAATGGACTCTTAAGATCATATACAGCAGTTTCTAATACTGTATTCCGAGGACTGTTGCCACCTCTTTATTGCGATCTACCCTCAGTCAGTCCAGTATCCAAGGTAGTGTACTTCTGAAGACCAGGCATTAGAACATAGAGTTGGGATGCAAATCCTCAAGCCTATTTGTGAGCTTTTTAAGGCATTTGATCACTCACTGTGGAAAACTGACTCCTGGACTAAATGTTGGATCTGATCCAGAGCCTGGAACAATTACATTTTTGGACTAGAACTCTATTCTTGGACTAGAAGTGTCAGGGATTCTGGATATTGTAGTCCAGAAAGTAATTTTACCAAGCACAGATCTTATCTCACATGGTCCTTTTTGTGCTTTTAGTAGGGTCTTGCTGTTTTTGCTAGATTTACCAGCTTCAAAAAGGTCAACTAAACATCTTTGTTCTGCCAGTGCTTTAAGATCCTTTGTTGCAGCCTCTGAATAAGACGTATGCCTCTCATGCTTTTCTCAGACAAAGAATTTTTAATGTGGGTTTTAATTTATTTTCCAGTATTGTCTTTATAAAAAGTAGCCAGCATTATTTTGGAATATACTGACCCTAATCCTGTTGCATAATGTAATCAAAGCCATAAGTAAGCTAGTGTGTGTCTCCCCTCTGAGAGATATTATTTATTTTATTATTTATTTTTCATATCAGATATTATTTATTTACTTATGAGAAATAGACCAAAACTTACAATTTTGCTTATATTAACAGCCACTGTATACATTCCTAAAGGTGAGAGATGTGCATGTAGGAATCCATACAACCTGAGGCTTCCTTACCATTTTTTTATTGTAGGGAAAAGTTTAGTTTTAAAAGCAGCTTGTCTAAATGGCAGTAAGGATTATTGCTGTAGAAATGATAAAAGAATACAGTTCCTATATTCCCCCTTTTCACATTTTGATCAGTGATATTTCCTGTGCGCTTTGTATAGGCAAAGGTCGCCCTTGCTCGAAAGCCAGTCATATCCAACTGTAAGATTTAGTGCTCATCTCTGTTTACAGCCAAAGAGTCTGCATTTGCAGACATTTCCGTGGACATGTGGCAGGCACGGAACGATGTTTACCTTCCTAACGAAGTGGCCCCTATTTATCTGTTTGCAATGTTTTGCTTTTGATGCAGTACTCAGGTATCAAACTCCGACCTCCCAGTCTTCATGTTCAACATCTTAACCGCTTGAGCCACCTCACTCCAATTGCTCTTTGTATAAAAACATTCAATTTTGGTTGCAGCACTTTTGTTTATTCTCTACCTAGAAAACCCTGGAAAGAGTTGCCATAAGTCAGAATATAGTTGATGGCACACAAATATTAATAGTAACATTTCTGTGTGTGACAAATTCTCCATCAGTTTAGATTATCAGAGTCAGGAACATGGCTGTGAAGCTATGAAGTTGGATCTGAATGGGAAACTTTATGTCCACGGTGAATTACAACTGAGTGGAACTGAAATAATTGGATGAGTGTATTTGTTGCAGTTTTATTCCTATTTATATACAGGTTAACTGACTTAACTTGTCCCTTTAGTTTCAGAAGAACTTAAGGATAGTTAACATAGTCTGAGTTCACAGCAGTGTTATTTGCTTTGTTAGGAAACCTGTCCACTAGAGTAAAATTATAGAGAAAAAAATATTGAGAAAAATAATTTTAACCAATTTATTTTAGTACAGATAGCCAATGAAATGATCAACAGACTCCAGCAGAGAGAGCAGGAAAACAAGCAGGTAAGAACTGATACAATGCATTTATAATCTAGGTAATATAAACTGCTAGGACTAGGTAACATGCACTGCTCCAAGGCATTCTCATTTTTAACTTGGAGCAAAGTACAGTAATACCCCGGATAACGCGAGTATCGGATAGCGCTAAAACCGCATAACGTTACAAGATTTTTGGAAAAATCTTGTATCGAATAACGCGATTTTTAACGTTATCCGGTACAAGCGTATGCGTGGGGGGGGGGGAGTTGGATTGGGTAGAACATCTACCCAATCCAACCCACCCCCCCAGTGCCCGCCCGAAGGTCCGAAAGGGTAAGGGTAAGATCCTTACCCTTTCGGAACTTCGGGGGTGCGCGCATGCGTCGGTGGGGGTTAGGGCAGGATACGGGGGAGACTTCCGTATCCCCCACCGATGCGTGCACGCCTGCACGCCGCCCGATCTCTCGAAAGGGTATCCGGGTGAGGAGGGGCGCCTCTCTTCGGGATATCCCCCGTGATTGTAGCAGCTCGCTATAAGCGTGGGGGTGTCTGGGTGAGGAGGGGCGCCTCTCTTCGGGATACCCCCGTGCATGTAGTAGCTCGCTATAAGCGTGGGGGTGTCCGGGTAAGGAGGGGCGCCTCTCTTCGTGATACCCCTGCGCTTGTAGCAGCTCGCTATAAGGGTGGGGGTGTCCGGGTGAGGAGGGGCGCCTCTCTTCGGGATACCCCCGCGCTTGTAGCAGCTTGCTACAAGAGTGGGGGTGTCCGGGTGAGGAGGGGCGCCTCTCTTCGGGATACCCCCGCACTTGTAGCAGCTCGCTATAAGGGTGGGGGTGTCTGGGTGAAGAGGGGCGCCTCACTTCGGGATACCCCCGCACTTGTAGCAGCTCGCTATAAGGGTGGGGGTGTCTGGGTGTCCCGATCCGTCTTTAGCAGCTTATTCAAAACGTGAACTCTGATCAAAGCTGCTTCTCCAAGTCTTTCCCCCTCTCGCCTTTCCCTTCCCCTCTGCTTTCCTCTGTCATTGCCCCCCCCTCCTGCCCACTTTGAGAAGCACCTTTTAAAAACTTTTCTCTGGTCCCGATCCGTCTTTAGCAGCTTATTCATAACGCAACCTCTGAGGCAAAGCTGCTTCTCCAAGTCTTTCCCCCTCTCGCCTTTCCCTTCCCCTCTGCTTTCCTCTGTCATGTTCCCCCCTCCCGCCCTCTTTGAGAAGCACCTTTTAAAACCTTTTCTTCAGCTTTCCCCCGCGCAGTTTTTGACTTCTCACCTTCCCTCCCCCACTCCCTGAAATGTCCTCCTTCCCCCAGCGAGGAAGAGGGGAATCAGGCTGGAGGAAGTGAGTGGCCACCGGCTCCGAGCTCTCTTTCGGTGACTGAGAGATTTGTAGGCTTCAAGCGGCGGTAGCAGCCCTTGGACACGAATCAAAAGCTTTTGTCTCCCTGGGACTCCGACCCCTTCCCTTCCCTCTTCCAGCACCAAATCTCAGGAAAAAGCAAAGGAAGCGCACAACCTTGGGTAGCTTACCTGAAATCCTCACCCCCTGTGCGGGGGAGGGAGTTTCGGGTAAGCTACCTCTTTCCCGGGCATGCTATCGAAACGGGGATCGCATGTCAAGGCAAGGGATCAAAGGGGGTGGGGTGGCACCCCCCTCTTTGATCCCTTGCTTTGACGCACGACCCCCTTCTGGATAGAAGAGGCTCCCGCTGGCGCACCTTTTCGCGTGCGTGCAAGCGCCTCTTCTCTGGGGCTTTTTTAGCGTTGTTTGATGTATACCCCGGACAGTGCTAAAAACCGGATAACGACATGACTTGTGGAACCAAGTCATAACG
Source organism: Furcifer pardalis (assembly GCA_030440675.1). NCBI lineage: Eukaryota > Metazoa > Chordata > Lepidosauria > Squamata > Chamaeleonidae > Furcifer > Furcifer pardalis. The sequence continues at coordinate 121,401,393 of CP126891.1, forward strand.
TTATCCGGGGTACTAGTGTACTGTTTAACTTCAAAATATTTGTTGTGTCTAGTGCTCTCATTTTTCTTAGGCTTACTGTTAATTCTCTGTGTGCAATTATTGATGAGTAGGATTTCTTTTAGATTTTATGCTTCCAGTCACTTGCAAGATGGAATAGTCTGCTTAAGGCAATGGTCGCCCTTGATCGAAAGTCAGTCATAGCCAACTCTAGGGTTCAGTACTCATCTCTATTTATAGCCAACGAGCTAGTGCTGTCTGCGTCTGCAGACGTTTCCATGGACGTGTGGCAGGCATGCCTAGACACTAGAGTGCACAGAATGCTATTATCTTCCCCACCGAAGTGGTCCCTAGTTATCTACTTGCAGTTTCTTGCTTTCGAACTGCTAGGTTGGTAGGAGCTGGGACAGACAGGAACTCACTCTGTCATGCAGTACCCGGTAATTGAACTCCAACCTTCCAATCAGTGAGTTCAGCGTCTTAACCAATTGAGCCACCTCAGTTTGCTCAAGACATTGTAACAAACCAGATAAAGGACAATTCTGGACAGTCATGGGTTGATATAGCCTAAGACAGTGATGGCCAACCATGGCATGTTCTTGGACTCTGTGTGTTCTTGGACTTCAATTCCCAGAAGCTTGAATCAACACACTTGTTGATCAGGGCCTCTGGGAATTGAAGTTCAAGAACATCTGGAGTGCCAAGATTGACCATCACTGGCCGAAGTCCTAAGCTCAGGGGGTTCAGTGATTTTATGTCCGTTTTTGTCCAGATGCACACTGTTTAATCCATAAATTAAAGCAGGTGCCATTTAGAAATACAGTACTGTACCTGTTAGTCATAGAGGTTCATAGTTAAAAGGGGGATTCATTTCTAATCAAACTGAATATGCTGTGCCTTAATGTAAAAGATCCCTGAGACTCATACAATGCTTTACATTTTAAAAAACCCAGTGCAGAATATATTGTACTGTACCATATCTTTTCATAAAAGAAAAGGGATCTTCCTGAAACAAGCTTATGAATGACCCAAGTAAAGACTTCATCAGTGAATTTTTCAGACTTGCTATGAAAATGTCAGTTATTAGATACTCTTAAATTTTCTTTCTGTATGGAAAGTTGATCATAGAATTTCCTTCATAGCTACAGGAAGGGGAAAGAGATGGTTAAAGAAACCCAAATTTCTACTTTTTTGTGTGGAACAAAAAATACCCAACAGAATGGAAATGTAAATCTTTCCTGGTTAGTTGAAAACACCGGGCATATTATGAATACAGCTTTTTGAGATGGAAGTCTTTCATACTTGTGGATATTATTTAATGAAAGGCCATATTATAAGAACATGTGACTCACTGGAATATCTCACATGGCTGCACATTGCTTGTTTGTAATACAGATATTTTGAAACCTCAGGATTAGGAAAAACTGCAAGAAATCAGTTCTTCATGTTACCTCTGTGCTTTATTTAGTATTACCAGTAGGCAGCATGGTTATCTTTTTGAGCTGTAATAAAGATGCATTTTAAATAGGTCACAGAAACATTAAGTGGACTACATTTGTATGATAGATAACAGTAAGATGTTCTTAGACAGTAAGATGATGATTACACTGGCAGGCAAGAGGACAGAATTCCTAATCTTAATCAAAATTTTGCTAGGAATCAAAGAGTGTAATGTGAGCCCACACTTTTCTCCTCTTTCCCATCATCATGCATAACAATGCTTCTCCCTTTTGCCATTTGGAGCAAATAGTGGTACCAGTGTGTTAACACCAGAGAAGATTATTTTTGTTGTTGTTGTAGTACTATCAAGCTACTTCTAATTTATGATAACCCTGTGGATTAATAATCTCCAGTACCTCCTATCATCCTCAGTCTTGCTCAGATATTGAAAACTAAAAGTTCTGGTTTCCTTTATTGATTACTGTATATCCAATCTCTCTAATTGTTCCATTGGCTAGAGATGTGTGTCTTTCTAGTACTAGAAAGAGGGCCTTCTCAGTGTCTGCTCCTGCCCTATAGAACCTCCTGCCAACTGAGTTGTGCCTCCAAACAGAGTTGCTGCCCTTCAGAAAAGGCTGGCAGGGCAGGTGTGGGGTACCACCAATGCGGTAACCCTGACCTGTTGGCTAATTCGGTAATACTCTTTCTTTTAATCTTGTAATTTTGTAATCTTTTAATCTTTCAATTGTTGACTGGTCTTTGTTTTTTCTTGTGAGCCGCCCAGAGTCTTCAGAGTGGGGCGGCAATACAAATTGAATGAATGAATAAATAAATAATTTCCATCTTATATTCAGTCTTCTTCCTTTCATCCTCTATTATACTTTTCTTAATACACTAATACCCCGGATAACACTAAGACTTGGTTCCACAAGTCTCAGTGTTATCCGGTTTTTAACGTTGTGCAATGTATTGATTGCACAATGTTAAAAAAAAGCCCTGTTCCCTTTCCGAAGAGGAAAGGAAACAAGGGGTTGATCCGCCTACCTCTTTGAAACCCCCACTGGCCTTTCCAAAGAGGCAGGCGGATCAAGCCAAGTGCTGGTTTGTTTGGGGAGAGACTGGGCGGGCCGATCTCTCCCCAAACAAACCAGCACTCTCATGCTGGGAGTGCCAGTTTGGTTGGGGAGATATCGGGCACACGTGCCCTGCCCCCCAACCAAACCGCCACTCTGAGCGGAGATCTCTGCCCCAAAACCCACAGGGCTGGTCTTGGGCCCTGCAGGCTTTGGGGCAGAGATCAATGAAGGGGAATTTGAGACAAACTTTTGCATCACACAACATTATCTTAATGTTGTGCGGTGCAAAAGTTTGCCTCAAATTTCCCTTCGTTATCCAGTTTTAGTGTTGTGCGGTGCACACGCTAACCGGGGTATTACTGTATTACTATCTTTTCCCATTGAGTCCTGTCTTTTCGTAGTACAGTAATACCTTGGATAACGCTAAGACTTGGTTCCACAAGTCTTGGTGTTATCTGATTTTTAGTGTTATCCGATGCATGTTAAAATCCTATGGGATGGATCGGATAACATTAAAGCTCCATAGAGATACATTGTAACCGCACAGGCTTTAGCGGTTGTTATCCGATCCATCCCATAGGACCTTAACGTTATTCGATCCAATTCTCCTCCCCAGATTACTTAATGTTATGCAATTTTAGCGTAATCCGAGGTAAACGTTATCCGAGGTATTACTGTGTCCCAAGCACAAGAACCTCATTGTGACTTCTAGTACATATGCAGCCTTGATTTGACCTGGAATTCAATTATTTGTTTTTCTGGCAGTACATAGTATCTTTAATACTCTCCTCCAACACCACAGTTTAAATTAATCATTATTTTGCCATATGCTGTAAGTAAAGTTACTCATACAGTGGATGTGCTTCACCTTTACCCTCTGCAGCACACCCTTAACACTCAAGGATATTCTTTACCTCATTCATAGCTGCCGTTCTATGTATACTGTATATACTCGAGTATAAGTCTAGTTTTTTAGCCCCCCAAATGAGATCCAAAAAAGGGACTCGACTTATATTCGGGTCAACAACCCTGAGGGTCCCAAAACCACGGTGGTGCAAATTCAAACATACATTTTTTAAAAAGCACTAACTACTGTAAAAACTCAAAAACATACCCACACAAATGTCTGAATAAATTAATTTTACCATATTTTCATGTATTTTAATTACTGAAACTCACTAGCAGCTGCTGCATTTTCCATCCCTGACTTATACTCGGGTCAATCTATTTTCCGAGTTTTAAAGGTCCAAATTAGGTACCTTGACTTATATTTGGGATGACTTATAGTCGAGTATATAAGGTACTGTAATTCTCATGTAACAGTATTTTTATCATCTTAATGTAACTGTGCTTTTAGAAAAAATCTTTAACTTTCCTCATTAGCCATTTGAAGTCATTGCTGTTTTCTTTCAGTCTTATGTTGTCATCTGTTTATCTTAAATTATTGATCTCTTGGGGTGTACACACCCTGTTTCACAAAGGGCCATGTTAACTTGACTAGCATGGGCAGACTTTCTCCAGACTGGGACAGCACACTCTGCAGCAGAGAAACATAGGGCAAAGGCAGATGTACGGAGAACATGAGGTTGTGCTCCCCATTTGGTGTTTGTAAATAGATGAAGTTGTTCCTGGCGCATACCTTTATAAGTTAAAGAACAGACACATTTTACGCCCAGGTATTTTGGATTCTCACACTGGTTTAAATTGTGGCATCTCCACGTTATCAGCACCAGAACTAGGGCCTTCATTTATGCAGATGACATAGCAATCACTACTCAGAGAACAATGTTTAAGGAAGTAGAGACTAAGCTGGCATCTTGAAATACTATCTGTTAAGACAACAATCAGTTGGAATCTAATCCTGAAAAATCACAAATGTGGCATACAGTGGTACCCCGCTTAAAGAGCATAATGCATTCCATGGGATTGAAGGCTCCTGCCCACCTAACTCTGGCCTCCACCCGCCCGGAGAAGGATAAAGGACCGCCATAGCCCATGGCTTGGAGGATGCTCCTGCCCGCTCACCCTTGGTGCCCCATCATCGCCTGAGGGAGGAGGTCTGGGCTCAGGTGCGGCCATTCGGGCGGTGGAGAAGGCTCCCGCCCACTTAACTCCAGACTCCCATCAGTTTTCATTTGAAATATATTAGATATAATATATATTATATCATTAAAGTTTTAAAGAATGAGGCAAAATAAATGCCATTTGGTGATTGTGTTTAGTTTTCATTACTAGACATTTCACAGGAAAAAAAAGTCAGTGTTTGAAGGGAGGAGAAATTGATGGATTAAGCCCATCTTAGACCATAATGAGTGTGGCTGGACCACAGATATTCCAGGTCTATACATTCCTATTTATGAGTATATGCACCAAAATATGATTTCAGGCAGCAAGCCATGGTATGTGTGCATGCTGACCTCCAAACCATTAAGATGAATAGCTGTGTTTGTTTGCCATAACTCTTTAAAGTCCACTTGTTCCTCTTCATTTGATTTTCAAGTAGGAGTCTGACACTAGCCCATGTAAAAATTTACGCTTTTGAACAGACAGCACAATGCCTCTGTTGTGGATTTGCACTGGCATACATGGAAATCAATGTAGCAAATTGCTACTAATTAATGACTTGCCACTTATTTATTTATTTATTTATTTATTTATTTATTTATTTATATTCTTCAAATTACTATTGCTGCCCAACTTGGCAACAACACTTAACCCCTAAAAACCCCATTAAAAATTCTAAATAATTTACCCACTCACCCCATCCGTTAAAAGAGAGAAATCTTAATTATATAAGCTAGCAGTTGGGGGTCTCCCATCAATTAATGCCCCACACCTGCCCTGCCAACCAGGTTTTCAGTTCTTTCCTAAAGGGCAGCAATTCCACCTGCAGCCATAACTCTGTTGGCAGGAGGTTCCATAGGGCCGGTGCGGACACAGAGAAGGCCCTGCTTCTTGTACTAGAGAGACGAGCCTCTCTAGCAGAAGGTACAATTAGAGAGCCCCTCTGGTCTGCTCTGGTTGGATGGACAGATGTTGTTGGGTGACGCAATCTCTTAGATATCCTGGTCCACTACCATGTAGGACTTTAAATGTCATTACCAGTACAGTAATACCTCATATAACATTAGTATCGAATAACACGAAAATCGCATAACATTAAGGAATCTGGGGGGAAGAATAGCATCGGATAACATTAAGATCCTATGGGATGCTTCAGATAACAACCGCTAAAGCCTGTGTGGTTACAATGTATCTCTATGGCTCCCATAGGATTTTAACATGCATCGGATAACACTAAAAATCATATAACATCAAGACTTGTGGAACCAAGTTTTAGTGTTATATGAGGTTTGACTGTACCTTGAATTGCACCCGGAGGCACACCGGTAACCAGTGCAGCTTCCGGAGCAGTGGCAAGGTGTAGGCATAGCACCTGCACCCCATCACCACCTAGGCAGCTGCATTCTGGACCAGTTGCAGCTTCCGAATGGTCATCAAGGGCAGCCCCACATAGAGCGCATTACAGTAGTCTAGTGTAGAGGTGACCAGAGCATGTGTGACCATGAGCAAGGAGTCTTGGTCCAGGAGTGTGTGTAACTGGCGGATCACATGAAGTTGTGCAAAAGGCCTCCTGGCCACGACTGCCACCTGCTCTTTGAGCAGTAATTGTGAGTCCAGGCGTACCCCCAAGTTATGCACTGGGTCTGTCTGGGGCAAAATAGCCCCATCTAGAACCAAAGATGGTAGCTCCCGAGATAACACAGGGCCCCTGATCCATCGCCACTCTGTCTTGCCAGGATTCAGTTGTAGCCTGTTGTCCCCCATCCAGACCCCCACAGCTTCCAGGCACCTGGATAGGAGTTTGACAGCATCGCTTGGATCACTACGGGCTGAGATGTACAACTGAGTATCATCAGCATACTGATGATACCTCACCCGTGGGAACAGGTGATCTCACCCAACGGCTTCATGTAGATGTTAAATAGGAGAGGAGAGAGCCCTGAGGTACCCCATATTGGAGGGGCCTAGGGCTGGACCTCTTGCTCTCCAACCACACCGACTGGGTCCGGCCCTTCAGAAATGAGGAAAACCAGGACCACACTGGATCCCCAATCCTTGGAGCCGTTCCAGAAGGATACCATGATTGACGGTATCGAAGGCCGCTGAGAGGTCAAGAAGAGCAAGGACGAACGGATGACCTCTATCCCGCTCCTGCCAGAGGACCAATGCCGTCTCTGTACCATATCCGGGCCTGCATCCTGACTGAAAAGGGTCTAGATAATCCATTTCATCCAGGACCTCCTGTAACTGCTGTGCCACTGCCTTTTCCAGTTGGATACAGGTCTATAGTTAGTACTGCTGAGTCAAGTAATGATTTCTTCAGGAGGGGGCTCACCAACACATGTTTTAATAGTTTAGGGAACACCTCCTCCCAAAGTGAAGAATTAATTATTGCCCCGACCCAGCCACCTGTCACCACCTTGGAGGCTTTCACCAGTCAGGCAGGACAAGGATCTAAAGGGTATGTAGTGGTGCGAACAGACACGAGGAGCCTGTCTACTTCCTCAGGGACAACTGGATCGAACCGATCCCAGATAACATGGCTAGATTGCAGTCAATTCCAGATCCATACAATTCACGCCAGGATTAAACCCCGAGCGAATCCAAGCAATTTTCTCCATCAGATAATTACCAAAACGCTCAGCTGATCCCTGCCAACCAGGTACAAGCCCCTTCTACCAAGGAGAGACCTAGTCACCCGGGACAGGGTGGCTGGGCGATTATCCGCAGAGGCAATAAGGATGGTGAAACATTGCCTTTTCACCACCTCTATTGCCACCAGATAGGCTCTAATCGTGACCCTAGCAAGTGTTCGATTGGAGTCACTCCAAGTCTTCACCCAGTGGCGCTCTCGGCATCTCTTTCCCCATTTAAGCTCCCTCAATTCCTCCATGAACCACAGGGATGAGTGGGGGCCACTTGCATGGAGAGGCCATAGTGACATGATTACGTCCAAGGCTGCCGTCGCCACCCCATACTAAAGGTCAACGAACGCCTCAGGTGAATTGTGTAGCCGAGCCAGAGGAAAACACCCCAGTTTCCTTTGGAATCCATCAGAATCCATCAGTTGCTGGGGACAGGCCAATTTAATAGGCCCTACCTCCCTACGATGGAACACCACCCCCAGGAAGTCGAGAGTCACCAGATAGTGATCTGACCACGGCACAGGTGTTATATCTAATCACTGTAATTTCAAATCACTCTGCCACCGCTCCGACAAAAAGACTAAATCCGGTGTGTGGCCACTGCCCCAGGTCAGGCCCACAGCTGCCATGGAAGCCATGAACTCCCATGCTACCTCGGATCCAGCCCCCAATGAAGGCAGATTGAAGTCCCCCAGAACCATAAGTCTGGGAAACTCCAGCGCCAACATTGAGATCGCCTCAAGGAGCTCAGGCAGGGAATCTGTTACCCTGCATTCCTAAAACACGAACTGCAACTTCTTAATTTGTAGCAATTTGCTGCCATGATTTATGGCATTATATTTACACTGGTGTGAACCTAGAGTAGGATTCTGGCAATTTTTTTGTTTCTTTTTTCCTGCAAAAACTGGTATGCTAAGCTTTGCAGGTACAGTAATACTTCGGATAACGTTTACTTCGGATAACGCTAAAATCGCATAACGTTAAGTAATCTGTGGAGGAGAATTGGATCGAATAGCGTTAAGGTCCTATGGGATAGATCGGATAACAACCGCTAAAGCCTGTGCAGTTACAATGTATCTCTAGGGAGCTTTAATGTTATCCGATTCATCCCATAGGATTTTAACATGGATCAGATAAAACTAAAAATCGGATAACACCAATACTTGTGGAACCAAGTCTTAGCGTTATCCGAGGTATTACTGTACAGTAAAATCCCATTTTGTGGGAAAAGTCCATTCCATAGCTTTTTCCTTAACTATTTTCTGTAAAATGAGGCATTCCTATAAGAACGCATTGGGAAAAAAGTTCCCAACCCCCCCCCCCCATAATAATAATTTAAAAAAAACTTGAAAATTCCTCTGCGGACTACTCGACTGCCACTCATAGCGCCCAGAATGGCTGCGGGTGGTCTTTTATAGCCCACAGGGTAGAATGCACTCTGGGAAATGGTGTTCTGTAAAATGGGGTTTTTCTGTAAAACAGGACATGTTTTTAGCAACAAAAAACTCCTTACGTAAAATTGGGTTTCTGTAAAATGAGGCTTCTGTAAAATAGGGTTTTACTGAATGTATTATGATAAGGGACTGCGGTGGCTCAAATGTTTAAGATGCTGAACTTGAAGACTGGAAGGTCAGAGTTTGATACCCTTGTACTGCACGGCGGAGTGAGCTCCAGTCTCTGTCCCAGCTCCTGCCAACCTAGCAGTTCGAAAGCAAGAAATTGCAAGTAGATAAACGGGGACCACTTTGGTAGGAAGGTAAACAGTGTTCCGTGCACTCTGGTGTCTAGGCATGCCTGCCACATGTCCACAAAAACATCTGCAGACGCAGACAGCGCTGGCTCTTTGGCAATAAACAGAGATGAGCACTGAACCCTAGAGTTGGATACGATATATTCAAATAGCTGCTGTGGCACATCAAAAAGAAAAGAGCCTACAACTGGATAGGTCTTGGGCAAAACCATATCCTTGGTCAGTTGTTTTCATGTCTTTTGTACTGGGGTACACAGAAAGAGCCTCCATGAAGATTGTGGTATTTTTAAACCACAATTGGGTGTACTCTGGTAGCGGCAACCTTGTGAAGGTGGCTTCATTTGGGCAGTTTTACATCTGGCTTAGACACAGAAGAAGAAGATACCCTGTGTCTTCTTGTGATAAAATTTGATATTCCTTACTACAGTTGAAAGCTGGTTTCCCTTAGCACTCTGGTTAACGGTGCCATAAATTGCATTATAAATGTCTTGTTATATTCAAGAAAGTATATTTATTCCTTCCTTTTTCTTTGAAGCATCAAACTGAGAAGCGAATGGCTGGAGAAGCACAACGTAGAGCACTGTGGGAGGAATTCTTGAAGGAGCAGCAAAGTATCAAAATGGTTGTGGACGAAGAGCACACGAAAGCTATGGAGCGCCTTAAAGAACAGTATGTCGCACTGGGGAAAGACCTGGCAAAACATTCTGTTTAGGAAACCCTTCATTCACAGTGAGACTGTCCCTTGTTTGAAGTATTCTCATCTGATTCCAGCATTTTTCCAGCTTCAGGGTAGACAGCAATAAATAGCATGCATATCAAGAATTCTGTAAGAAAAAGACTTCCAAAGAAACTGGAATTATCTCTAACATTGAATTATTTTGTTCAGGTTTATTTAAATACAAACAAACCAGTGTGCGCAAGAATACCTACACAATTCCTCCTTGGCAACCTACACTGGTTGCGCTGATAGTTCTGCTGTCTGATCCTGCACAATTCTTATTCTTTATGCAGCCCATTTGAGAGACCTGTCATTCTACTCTTCCAAAGAGTAGAAGGCATTTGAGACCTGTCATTCAACTCCCCCCCCCCCCAGTGAGTAGAAAGCATCTGAGATGGGCTAGCTAGAAGAGAAAGCACAACTGTTTGTGTAATCATTGTGACTCGCTGTTCCACAGAGTTGTGGAAGTGCGGTGATCCAAGGTTTATGAACAAATTTTGTATGGAATAATGCCACCAATAGAAATGTCACTGGGAAAGAAGTGGTCCTTTTGGACAAGTTGTTTAAATGGAACAGAATGATGAAAACAGATGACAGTCTATCCTGTTTTTAAAAGTATTCTATTTTCTTGCCAAGATGTATTTGTTTTGTTGGCAGTTTGTTGTATAAGGAGTACCGATCATCGTTGGACTCCATTATCTAAAATCTGCGGCAGTACTTAATGTCAAATGGGGATGACATCCATTTCTATCCATGGTGTAGATGAGCAATTATATGAAGGGGAGAATTTCACATACCACTGTGTATTTACAAGTGAATGGTTATTACAGAGCATGAAATACTAGTATAATGGAGGGAAAGCTCCTTAATTAGCCTTCTGTAAGCTAACATTTTAAAAAAAACTGTATTAAAAACAGGATGAAAGCAGGGGCAACCTAAGCAAGGGACAGGAAAATCAAGTGTTATTTTAACAGCTAGGCAGTATGTAAAATTGAAACATGTAAAACAAAATTACTCATTATCTCTGTTTCAACTGCAGTAGTCCCAACAATGGTTGCCTGTGTGAATGTATGGCACAGTGTCAAGACTCCATCCTGGCAGCCTGTTGATAATGTGATTAAAGTGAGCGGAGGAGATGGAATAAGTATTTGTGATTTCTTTCAATAACACTGAACTTCTGCCAAGCTGCTCTGTCCACTACCGTACGGGCTGACAGCTTCATCAATCATCATCTGGTACCAGGACTGAAAACAGCACTTGCCAAAACTGAGGCATGCTGGAATGTTGTTAATTCTCTTGTGGATTATGGGAGGGGGACAGATGACTTTAAAACATTTCACACACTGCTCATGAGATCCTTATTCGATGCAAAGCAGCCTTTCAATATATGCAACGTTAGCAGTGGAGTAAATTAAAAGTATGCATAGTTTATGACAAAGATGTCTTTTAGACAGTTCAGAACAGGGACAAGGAGCCTCTGGCCCTTCAGGAAATGTTGGGATACAATTCCAGTGATTATTTTTTTTATGACTGGCCAAGGTGTTGGGAATCTGGAAATATCTTAAAGGCCACAGATTTTCCACCCTCCGATAATTTAGAAGGTAACCTTTGCCCCATAGGTGTGGGTCCTGGAGGTAGATACAAGTTTTTACAATTACAGTCCCATTTAAACACAGATATCAAACCTGATTTTTTTAAACAATGAAGTGAAAAATAAGACATTGTGTCACCAATGTGGCCCTTGTATGAGTTCTTCTCTTGAGGGAAGAGTAATAGGAAATCCAGACTCAGCTCTGAGAGCTGCACTTCTCAGTCACATGGTTGCCATCTCTTAACTACTGTATTTTGACAGGGCAGCTTCCTGTCCCCTTGCATTTTCCATTCATAAGCTGGCAGTTCAAAAATTTTCCCCCTGACCTTTCCTTGACTACTTAATATGTTAACAGCTCACAGTTCGTCTTGTGCCTAACCTGAGTTTTCCTAGTTCCATTCTTTTCTTTCTCCAGCTTTATGCCTCCATCATTCATTTCCTGCTTTTTTTAAAAATCCCAGTTGCCTCCAGAACAGTCCTCTAGACATTACTGGGTTGCTGTTCACATCAACTCTAGACTACAAAGCCAGTGTTGAGGAATGATGGGAGTTGCAATCCAGCAATATCTGGAAGGTCACACTTGGGCCACCCTTGACTTTGGAGGCAGTTTGTGGAGAAGGGCAGAAAGACATGGTAGTGGCCCCAGTCATGAGCCACCTGCTAACACCTCCTCTGTGTTTCCTTCTTGGATGACCCTAATTGGATATGTAGAACGTCTACCTTTAGGGTAGAATAAGATGGATTTCTCATTCTTTGTTCCTATAAGCTTTAATTTAAACTACAGTATTATTTTCATTTGCTTCTCCTCTCATCAAATCTCTGTCTGACTTCCCTTTTACCTCAAACCTCTTTTTCTTTAATTTTGTTTCATCCTGTCTTTCAGCTTCTTGTTACTAGGAGTGAGTGAACATAAAAGAGTTATTGCATCACCGTCAGTAAATTTTGTTTTTATATGGATTGTTGGGAAGTCATGCTTTTCAAACCTTGGGAAATTACCATTCCCTTGAGCATGATAATATCTCCTTATTTTTCACTGTCCCTGGTATTCTGGTAACCATTTCAGAGTACAGTAAAACACTAAAAATCGGATAACACCAAGACTTGTGGAACCAAGTTTTAGCGTTATCCGGTGGTTTACTGTACTTGCCTACTGAGTTTGCTTTTAGAAATGCAGTAAAACACCGGATAACGCTAAAACTTGATTCCACAAGTCTTGGTGTTATCTGATTTTTAGTGTTATCCGATGCATGTTAAAATCCTATGGGATGGATCGGATAACATTAAAGCTCCATAGAGATACGTTGTAACTGCACAGGCTTTAGCGATTGTTATCCCATCCATCCCATATGACCTTAACGTTATTCGATCCAATTCTCCTCCCCAGATTACTTAACGTTATGCGATTTTAGCGTTATCCGATCCAATCGTTATCCGGTGTTTTACTGTACTGGTACTTTTAAAGGAGAACATGTCCATATATTCTTTGTTTGGAGTCTTTGGTTTCATTGTGGATTATACTATTAGAGGAGACTTTGTGATCAGTTGGCTAGTCTAAAGGTGCCACAGCCTCTTGAGTTAAAGTTATACTTTGTTATTCAACAGCAGGTAGGGGCTGCTGTGGCTTTGTGGTTAAGAAGCTCACCTTGTTAGCTGGAAGGCCAGCAAGTTGGCAGTTCGAAACCCAGGTACTGCATGACGGATTGAGCACCTGTTTCTGCCTCAGCTCTTGGGGACATGAAAGGAGCCTCATTTGAGCATCCACAGAGCGGAGTTTCTCCCACTAAAATCCTTCCAACACAGAATAATTTCTGACACAAAATTATTGTTATTATTACCAGCAGGTGTCAGTATGGGCACTTAAGGCACCTCTGAAGCAAGAGGTGTTTATTTGCCTGCATTCCCAGTACTGTAGTTCTTAGGATCCCAGGCTTTTAAGCATTATTTAACAAAGGTTTGTCCCACAGGTTGGTTTTCTTTTTAAGGATTCCCCACCACCACCAGATTTTCCTTTGGAACAATTTAATGAGAACAATTCTTCCAAGTATTGCCAAGTTAAACTAATTGGAGTATAGTGCATGTGGGCTTCCTAGCCCCTTCTCCCAAGGTAGAGCCCTAGGGGGAACAAACCATGACAAGAAAATGATTAATTTACTGATTAATATGCTAAAATCGTGGATTTGCAATCCTTGAATAGGTAGAAAGTGTGGCCGGCAAAGTGATTCACTGGCAGCTATTCTATGTGTCATGCACAATGAAGACAGCAGAAATCAAATACATCCGTCTGTTAGACACCCATTGCAGGGGACTAAATATTAGCAAAGGGTTTCTGGGACATTATCAAATTTGATATGCAGATTGCTATATGATTTTATATATTATATTACAATCTTCCTGCCAATTCTCTTTAGCAAAACAGAAAGTAACCAGGTACAGTGTTTTTGTTTGTTTTCTGACATGCAGGTCAAAAGTTGATCAGAGACCAGAATGGGCTTTCTCAGCAACCTTGAGATTGAAAGGGAGTCATTTAGAGCTAATCTGAATAATCTATTGTTGCGAATGGCTGTGTGAAGCTGTATTGTTGTGTTTGCTTGTCTGTCATCTTGCTTGACCACACCCTTCTCCCTTTAACCCCCTGAATTTGGTGTATAAAAGCCATGCCTGTAAGTTTCACTCTTTGTCTGAAGAAGTGGACTTGACCCACGAAAGCTAACAATAAAAATAAAGCAGTTAGTCTTTAAAGTGCTAGTGTTTTTTATTTTATTTTTATTTTGTTTATTTTGTTTTGTTTTCTGATATGCACAATGAAGGGATACACTGAGATATTGAGGCATCTAGGTTACACCTTTTCAGGCTGTAATAAAGTGCAAAGGAAAAAATAAAAGTTGCTTTGGAGGGCTACATTTCCCAACACAGCTTGTTGGCTTATTGAGAGCCATCATGCTTTGGCCCACAGAACGTTGAACCAGGACTCAGAACAGCCCAGGTCAAATTGGCAATGAAACTGATGGGATGACTTTGGGTCACTCTCTCTCTCTCTCTTTCTCTCAGTCTGACCAATCTCAACAGGCTTTGGGATGACTTTAGGGTCACAAACAGAAGCAAATGACCTAGAGTCCCATGACAAACAAATGGAGGACTTGCACCATCTTATACTGGCTAAGACATTGCTTCACTGCCTAATGGTGGATCTGGTCCTTCTGCCATTTCCCTTCCTTCTGCACAACCTGTAGAACAGTTCTGGGCTGCCGTAAATATTCATCAGTTATCTCGCAATTTATCCCTAGGGATGTTTGCCTTTCCCTTAGAGGAGCAGAATTGGAGTATTTCTTCCCCTTTACTGGTATTTCCCATGGCCAGGTTAGCATTCTTTTCGGAAGCCAGGTAATTAATCTATGAGCTCAACACCGGAGTTAACCATACTTCTCCAGGACTAGTTTAATTTGAGCAGAAAAACCTGTTCAGAGGCTGCTTTGAGAAGGATTTGAGAACAAAGGAGGCAACAGAATAGGCCTGGCTCCTTGGAGATAGAAGCTATTGCTCAGTGCCAGCTTTCTCCCATAACATTAGGAAGGGGAGGCTTGGTTAAACCTTGGTTCCACACTTGGATGGAAGTACTTGTGCCGCTTGCCTGCACTCACCACATCACCTAGAGGGAGTATAATGAGAATGAGGTTTCCTAGAAAACTGGTTTCCAGTTTCCATGTAATAAATGAGCTGTCATTCTCTGACCTAGCAAAGGAAATGTGTGCATTACTGAACATGCTGAATAAACATTCTCTCCTCTGTTATCCCATCTTCACTTGGTCACATATTTTCTCCTTTATTCTTTTCAGATCAGTGTTTTTCAACTGAGGTTTTACGCCCCAAAAAATAATCATTTTTCAATTTGGTAATTGTTACTTATTATGGTTTTAACATCATGAGGAGGGCATAATTGTATTGATACTTACTTGGGAGTTGGTCCTGCTGCAACCAATGGATTTTTGGGATTAAAATGAGGAGGAGAAGGAAGATGCAACCTGGAATTAAGTCTGAGATAACATCAGTATAAGAGACCAACGCTAGGGCACTTTCACATAAAGACTTTGTGAGGCATTTGGTAAAGCAGACTGCATTGGTAGAAGCTCACACTGTAATAAACCTATTCATCTTTAAGATACCATACAGCTCTGACATTTTTGTGTTTATGGTTTGTGAATGAGAATTAAATTATTAGTACTGTATAGGAGAAAACAGCTACTTTAGGAACAAATGTACAGGCTGGGTTTGCTAATGTCACCATAACAAGCCCAATTTAAAGACTCTAGGGCTCAGACTCTGTTCAGTCAAAATGCTTATGAAACAAACCTAGTAAAGGTAAAGGTTCCCTTGCTCGAAAGCCAGTCGTATCCGACTCTAGGGGTCAGTGCTCATCTCTGTTTCAAAGCCAAAGAGCCAGTGCTGTCTGCTTCTGCAGACATTTCCATGGTCATGTGGCAAACCTATCTTCATATAAATATCCTGGCTTTTATAGCAACCTGAGTTATGTTAGTTCAGTGGCTGTGTTATTGCACAGAATGCTGCATCAGCATTAAACAATTGCAATTTCTCATTTCTGCTATGGTAATAGAGTAGACCATACTGGCAGTGACTCAATGGTAAGTGTCAGGTGGTGGTTAAATTAACCTGACCACCCTGAGGACTAGCAACCTTGGCAAAGTCCACAGGGAAGGGTGATGGTCCCCGAGTGGATTAAATCCCACTTGAATCCATCTTGATGGAGGGCAGGAGCTTCATCAATACTGGCCTGGGGCTGATGAGGACTTGGTGTGCCAAAAGGGCTCAGGACCAGAAAGTGACTTGCGGAGCTGGATTAGTGGTACAGAGGTCATGCTGCGATATGAAAGGCGGATTAAAGGTCATGGCATTATATTCGCAGGACAGTTTTCATGGCTGATTGCCATGATTATCATCAATATTTGGAATTGGATATGGAAGAAGAATAGCAGTTTCACTTATATGTCACCCCACATCACTTGAAGCACACTCTGGGCAGTTCACAACAAGATCACCCAATTTCTAATTTGGAAAAACCATGCATAGTAGATCAATAGCTCTCACTGATTAACTGACATGTGCTTGCATGCTATACTTCTTGCATTCCTACTGCTTTGCAACAGAAGGCTATAAGATTTTTCCAAAGTCTGTGAGGTGTACATTTATCTGTTGCATCTTGTACTAAAAGGTGGAGCAATGCTATTGTACAAAAGAGCCAAACGGTGGTTTGTGTCTCCACGGAGTTAGGAGCTTCATACATTACTCAAGTGGCACAGGAAAATGACTAGGAAGCAGTTACTCTCATACCACAAAAGTAACATCATAAAGCAAGGCAATGTAACAATGCAAAGTTAGTAGGCTGGTTGAACAAGAATGGTTGGCATGCTAAGATATATTATCTTCAAAAGCTGGATGGCTGACCTGTAATGACCCTGGTGTTAAGTGCCTAATAAATAGAGTTTCCTTTGAACTACCCTTTTTACAATAAAAAGTAAGAGTACAATCAACTGCACATAATTGTCATTCTTTTGTTGGGAATCACATAGGAAAAATCTGATTTGTCCCAGAGGCACTTTCTGGTTGCAATTGATAGCATGTTATATAAATGACTTCTTAGTCTGGTATCATAATAGGTTTTTGTTTGGGGCTGCTTCCCTCCCCCCCCTTTCTCCCCCCCCCCCCCATTTCCTGAAAACAAAATTCTGCTTACATCCCATCTAAAGCACTGTTTCAGTCACATGAATGATTTGTCTGGGCCAAAGTCTTATCTACAAGAAGTCTGATTCAGCTTTGGGGATTTAGACTGCATGTTCTTGTTGTGTTTGTGTCTACTAAAAATAATACATATATGTGCCTTGTTAAAAAACACTTCAGCTCCTATCTAGGAACAAATCGACACTCACATCATTTCCTGAAGTAAAAAAATGTAGTGTTGGAAGGCAATTATCTACCCCTCAAACAAGCGAAAATAACAGTTCCTGATATTCTTCTGAAATATTTCAGCTTCCCAAGAATCCGGAAAAAATAGTTCCATGAGACGGTACTATGAATGAAGATATGACATTTCAGTTTCCTTCACTTGGAATCTGACATCTCAGGGCAGTAAATTGTTGTGTATTTGGCTCTTGCGAGTGAGTTGACATTGGGTGAGTTAGGGAGGGAGAAGACAGATAATGGCCCATTATTTTTCCAGGGAAGACAGGCGGCTCATATATGTTTTTCTCAGACAGCAGGGGTGGCTGATCTCAGCAAGACTGAGGGCCATTTCAAATCTGCCATCAGCCAAGGGGTCACATTTCCTAAAGGGGGGGTGCTATGTTGTACATTTAATTTTTAAAAAATATATATATTTAAAAAGATTGCTACAGTTGTTTTCTGGTAACCAAAACATTAACCAAAAAAGCCACTCACACTCTCTTGAGTAGGGGTCCCCAACCTTTTTTGCACCACAGACCGTTTTCATGCTAAACAATTTTTCCATGGGCTGGTAAGTTATTTACAAGTGAACAGACCAAGAGCATGGGATTCAGACACAACAGATAGGCGGGTGGCTAGGTCCCTCCTCCACATTGCTTATCTATGGCAGGGTCCCTCCCCCCCCCCCACCTGTGTGCAGTGTGATACCTCACTGCCCAAGACAAACGGTATGGCTGGCAGGCGGCTGGGCCCCTCCTCTTTTTGAGCTATAGCAGGGGCCAGCCACCTGACAACCACACAGTGAGATATCACACTGCACACGTTGGGGGGTGGATCCCCACCGTAGTTAAACAATGTGGAGGAGGGGCCCAGTCACCTGCCTATCTGCTATGTCTGAAGCCCGTGCCCTCACTCCATTCACTAGGCAGACCCAGTGAAGCACTTTGAGAGCAGAAAGCCGCCATCGGGACTCCCAGCACCACCCACCCCCACGGCCCATTTCAGGAACTGCTAGGTTGGCAAGAGCTGGGGTAGACAACAGGAGCCCACTCCGACATGCAGTGCTCAGGTCTTGAACTGTTAACCTTCCAGTCATCAAGTTCAGCATCTTAACCACTAATCCAAATTAGTAAATAAATAAAAGTACAAAGATGTTTGCTTCAGAATGAGTGGCTCAGCTTCTTTGCATCCTTGTTACCAGTTTCCCCTCCTTTTCCTATCTGTGGAACATACCATTGCTAGATGGCTCCTCCAAACCTAGAGACAGTTAGATGTAGCTTAGTGGTTATTTGGCTTTTGGAGATTCCACTGCTGACTTTTCGTAACCCTATTTACAAGCCATCTCTTCTCTCTAGAACTTACCACTGTAGTTAGCATTAACCGGCACCTTTTGGCTGGCAGACTGCTGACAGATGGTTAAATAAACAAGAATGGAAAGACTGTACCTTTTTGCCAGAGGTGGTTTTTTAAGGTCAGACTTGAATCATTTAGCATCACTTCAATGAGGCTTTCCCTACATGCAGGTGAAGAATCTATGGCATGGGTGCCACCACAAGTCACAATCATTTCAAAATATTCTAAACACTTCTATTTAAAGGACCTTGCTTTTTCTTAAGCATTGTTCTTTGCCTTTTCCATCATACCAGCTTCCTGATTAGCTTGGATGGAGAGGCTGTATTGAATTATCCACAATAGTTATATATCTCTTTTCCGCTCGTGAGCAATTCAAATTTAAACCCATTGCTGTACACAAACTGTGGGAAGGAGTTTTTAAAAAAAACATTTCACTGCTGTAAGAGTCTTCTCTGGCCATCAGGATACTGCCTGTTCCCCAAAGTTTTCTCAGTGCTGTCCAATCCTCGTAACTCATTTTTGTGAGCTAATAAAATATGTTGTTGTTTATCCAAATATTTAAAAACTCCACCATACTAACCTCATGCAAGATCTGTCAGTAAACATTGGAAACATTACCAGCCTTACTGCAAGCCAGTGGTTTTAAGCGTTCTTGCTTCAGAGAACCCTTTCCATGTCAACTTCTTTGCTAAGGAACTCCTTTAATAGCTTGTCATAATTTAATTTTATCAAGTGCCTTTTATATAATCATGTGTTTTGCATATTGCAGAGGGAAGTATTGTGGGGGTGTACACTCAGTTTATCAACACCTGCTGAGGCTCCCTATTAGTCCACATAAGTGGAATGCACATGATTGATTAACTGGATTGACCTCCGTTAGAGCTGCTTGCACAGAACAAAAGTCTTTAAGGAGGCACAACACTCTTCCCTCCCCCTTATAATGAAACTATTACTCAGTAAGTCTGACCTTAAAAAAACACCTCTGGCAAAAGCTGCACATTGTAGGACAGACTGGATATTTTAAAACTACAATTCCCATTTGCCTCAGTAATTTGCCTCAATCTGGTTAGAAGTGATAGGGAAGTTGTTTTTCGGGGAGCAGGGGATCCATCATAGTTGTTCTTTTTTATGAACCTGTTAAATTTTCAGGGAACACTAGTTTGAAAATCACTGTTGTAGACTGTGGAGGAAAGGGAATATTCTCCTCAGTTAACTTTGCTTAAAGTCAACTCTTTTCCATTTCTTTTGAAAAGACCCAACTGTTCAATCTTTGATTTAGAGGATGTTGAAAGAAAGCTTAGTCAGAGACCATCAGGGCAAGTGTGGAATGTTGAAGCTGAGAGGAATATGTTGTTTAACCCGAAGCGCAGCTGGGAACAAAAATGAATGAAGCAAGGTAAAGGTGTAAGGAAAGATGTCCCAAGGGTAGAAATACAGAGACGACTGTAGTCTTCTGAACCATTTTCTCAGTTATACCACTATCAGGCATTTTGGTGAAGAAAGGACGTCAACCACAATCTATGAAATAACTGTCCTGAAGGAGGTTTCAATGTCTCACAGGGCAAAAAAACCTACATCATTGCCAACAAGTTGTGTTCAAACCAAGCCATAAAGACAGAGGGGAAAGGAAAGGCTCAAGAACGTCCCAACCCGCCCATGTGTAATTAAACTAAAAAACTGAAATAAGTTGACTGCTGGCACTTTTGGTGCCCTGAGGAGTGTTCTGTTTTGAGATTCCACTGCGGTAACGTGTAGGACGCGCACAGCCAGTGAACCGAGCCAACCGGATGGGCATGCTATCCCGCTAATTGGGCTAAGTCTGCTCCTGTGTCCGGCCACTGGATGACAAATTTTACAGTCTTCATAGTCTTGCCACCACCAAATGAACTACTGACCTTAACCGAAGAGCCACATATATCTTGGGTCAGGGGGGAAAAACCTAAAATAAAATAATCTTTTTCCATCCCTTCTATTTTCTCCTCTTTTCCAAACGATGATGCCAAAAATTCGCAATTTGTAACTGTCAAAACTTTCAGCCATAAACTTCTTAGCATCTTTCATCAGGTGTTCCTTCCCCTAAAATAACATTATTCCCATGTATATTTCTAAAACAATCATTCTTTCTCTTTTTCTCCCTAGAAACAACTATATTCATTAAACCTGGTGTGAAGTGATGTAAAGTAAGAGACCACAGGTATCTCCACCATTTCCCCAAGGTTGAGATTAGAGGAATCCCATAGTTGGCATGTGAATTTGAAGCTCTTATACCCATTGCTTCCCTTTCCTCTGCTACTCAGACAGATCATTCAGATTCAACTGGACCATTCCTAGGCTAGCACATTCATTCCCGATTGGTTAGATGTTCATCCTCTTGCCAATGCCTCCATTGGTGGGATAGTGTTTTCTTTTGTTCTGTCTTGACACCACCTGAGAACTTTTGCCAAGGCCAAATAGGCAAAGGAAGGTAAAATGCCCCCTGTACAAAAATGCAAAGTAAACACTGTTCTCTACCCTTCAGACACTAGATCCTTTTTGACAAGTCAAAGTCCCTCCCCCCCACCAATGGAATTCTAAGGCTTTGAATTCCTGGCGTCTCTTCAAAGAACATTTATGGATATATAGTATGATATTACCTACCTTTTGTTAGACAACTTGTCAGTCTTCTATTAGTATGAGTCATAGAGACCACAATGGAGAGTAGTGGGTTGCTCTTGTTAGAGTGGTTTTTTGAGTGATCATCTGTGAATTAATATGACCCACCTTCCTCCCCTTTTCACATCCCACCAGCATCAGCTTTGTATATGGCAGTGGGCTAGAACTGAAAGTCTCAAGGTGAGGTGAACCTGGACGTGGACAGCGGAGGGTGGGAATTGACTTCTTGCCTAGTAGCTCAACAGGCACAGAACCCAAGTTAGCAGAAGTTTGCCAGAAAGAGGAGAAGACTGCTGTATTTGTGGCTCATTCCTATAAACACAGTGTGGGAGTAAGTGAATTTGTTAGTGGAGTCATTGGCTTAAAACTAATAAATTGGCTAATAAGGTGAACCCAATGAAACAGACATCTTTTATAGTAGTTATTTTTCAGGGAAGAACATAAAATACAGAGTGGCGGGCATCATCTTCTAAAAGAAAGAATGCTTCTCTCATGTGTGAAGAAACGCTTCTTCTAATATTTCTGTGATTACAGGGTTATGTGCACTATCAAGTAATGAGATAGCCTTCCTCCGCACAAGTATTTGTTAACTGAAAGGCAAGTGTTTGCAGATGTAACCGAGTAATCATTTAATTGCCTGAAATTCATAGGATCCATCTGTTAGGAGCTCCTTAATTGACTGTCATCCCTACCTCTTGTGAAGAGTGTTTATGAGTTCTACGAGATAATAAAGTAATGAGGACATTTACAGTCCTATAAATTCATAGAATGGCCAGAATCCAAAGAACCATGAGCTAGGCCTATGAGCGCAAACAGGCTTTACCTCTGTTTGTTTTGAACAGCAGCCCACTCAGCATGACAAACTTCACACACTGTGGAGATCCTGGCTTTCTTTAACTTTTGAAATAACCCTTTCCCTTTTTTTCCTTGCTGGCAAAGCATTGAAAGATTCATGTACAGGATCTCCGCTTATGTCCATGAAAATTTGTGAGAAAACATTCAAAGATTTGTATTTGTATTTTCGACTTATATGCCGCTCCACTCGCACAGCGACTCTGGGCGGCTTACAGAAGAAACAGCTACAATTACATGGCACATTCTATAGCATAAAAAACAATTACAGGTATCACATCGTAAATTACAAATATCACATAGCAGGAATAACATAAAAAAAACATATCAAGATACATCCCCCCCCCCAAAAAAAAATCTCTAATAACAATTGCAATTACAAAACATCAAGACATCCTAAAAAATACATCAGAGATACTATGATATAAATCATTACAGCATCAAAATTCAATAGGCAACAATAACAAGCAAGCCACAATCAAAGATTCCAAATATCAATCCAGTTTACACATAAATTACAAAAAATACAAAAGCAGAAAACTAAACAAAAAAGACAATTGCTAAATCCTGCAACAAGTGACAAACCTCTCCTCCCGGCCGCAGGTGTTTCTGGGGCTGAGGCTCGGGAATGTCCTGCCGCCGTAGCGGCTTTTAAGTCCTGGCCAGGGTGGAGCCCCCGGGGACAGGTGGATAGAGTCCTGGGGCTCGGCGCAACGGCAGCCTCTCCTCCTGGCCGCAGGTGTTTCTGGTGGCAGCTGAGGTTACCAATTCGAAGTCCAGTGGTATTTTCCCTCCCGGCCGCCCCGCAGCAGCTGCAAGGCGAGAGATGTCCGGTGGTGTTTGGGGCGGCGGGACCAAGGTTTTAAGCCTCCCGGCCACCCTGCAACAGCTGTAGCCTGTTGCCACAATCCGCACGCCAGGCAAGAGATGTCCGGTGGTGTTTGGGGCGGCGGGAGCAAGGTTTTAAGCCTCCCGGCCACCCCACAACAGCTGTAGCCTGTTGCCCCAATCCGCACGCCAGGCGGATCTGACTCTAGAGTTCAGTGCTCATCTCTGTTTATAGCTGTCTGTGTCTGCAGATGTGCCAAAACTTTTGGGCCATGGGCTGGTCACGTGGTTCAGGTGGCTGGATGAATTGGCATCGAGGGCCATATCCGGCCCCTGACACCAATTCATCCAGCCCACAAAGCCCTCATCCGCAAGCGGAAGTAAAATGCGCCCGTACAGGCACATTTTACTTCCACTTCTGGGAGTAACAAGGGCTTTGTGGGCTGGATGAATTGGTGTCAGGGGCCGGATATGGTCCTCGATGCCAATTCATCCACCCACCTGAACCACGTGACCAGCCCGTGGCCCAAAAGTTTGGGCACCCGTACTATACAACAAAGAAGTAATAGCTGCACATTTTTTGGATGGGGGAAAGTGGATTGAAGAAAATCCCTAAGATCTGGAAGACTCAGGAGTTTGTCTTTTCAAGTCATAATAAATGAATGCATGAGCAGTCCAGATTCTTAATTCAAAATCAAACCAATCATACAGCATATCTTCCACTTTGTGGATATCAAATTAGCACTCAAATTTCACCTGACCTAGTGTGAGAAAGATTAGCTGGCTAAACAAGGTTGCCATTGCCCAGGGTATGCCTGGTTGTGGGTAAAAAATACTACAATCTTCGAGGAGACTCTTTCTGTGTACCGTACATACTCAAGTATAAGCCGAGTTTTTTAGCCCCAAAAAGGAGACACGGTTTATACTCGGGTCAATGACCATGAGGGTCCCAAGACCATGCTGGATTGAGATGCATCAACAATTTAATTAATTTTACTATATTTTCATGTATTTTGATTATTGAAACTCACTGGCAGCTGCTGCATTTCCCACCCTTGGCTTCTACTCAAGTCAATCTATTTTCCTGGGTTTTCAGGTCAAAATTAGGTATATGGTACTTTGCTAAAGCTGGGATTTTGATCAGAAGCAGGAAAAGTTCCAAAATGTCCTCTATATAATCAGGGAAGCTATAATTTAAAAAACTTTCTCCATTTTTGATTTTGACACTGGACCCTTATTTTAGAGTTGAAGACATCAGTGTCTCCCTGAGGATCAGCCCTGCCTGTTTCTATGACAATTGTATTTGTTAAATGGGTTCAGTCTGTCAGAATTATAAAAACAACTCAGATTTCCAGCATTCCATCCTAGAAAGGAAACTGGTTCTGAATGTGCTACTTCTTAGGGAAGTAGGAAAATGCTTTCCTCTGATAGATGGTATGGAAACAGCTAATCATACAGCAGGCCCTCAGTTTGGCTCATTTAGTTTTCAATTCTTATTCCAGAAACACTGAGGTACTGTATATACTCGAGTATAAGCCAACCCCAATATAAGCCGAGGTACCTAATTTTGACTTGAAAACCCAGGAAAATTGATTGACTGAAGTATAAGCCGAGGGTGGGAAATGCAGCAGGTGCTAGTGAGTTTCAATAATCAACATACATCAAAATATGGTAAAATTAATTAAAGTGTTAGCACACCTCAATCCGGCATGGTTTTGGGACCTTCATGGCCATTGACCTGTATATAAGTCGAGTCCCCTTTTTGGGCTAAAATACTTGGCTTATACTTGAGTATATACGGTAGTTTTCAAAAAGACATATTTGTTTGACCTACAGGTAGTCATGTATTTATCACTTGCCACTTCTGCCACACGAGGCTATCAAGAGAGCAGAATTTGTCATCAGAATATATCATATAGGAAGAGCTAGCGTGCAGGTGTTGGTAAACAGAAGGATGGCATTCTCAATTATAATTGCATCACATTTATTATGCATTCAAACCTCAGGGCACAATACAACAAAACTCAATAGAACAATTTAACAGTTCAAAATATTTAAAAGTGTGTAAAAGAATGTAAAACAATTGCAAATTCATAAAACAATTTAAAACCATATAAAACCATGAGACCATTCTCATGACAAAAATAATGTCACAACCTACTCAAGCCAAGAGCCTTAACTCTCAAAGGATCAAGCAAACAACCCTATTTTGACTTGGCACCCGAACAAATGGTGCCAATTAAGCCTCCAAAGGGAGAGCATTCCTACAGTTGTGGTGTTACAGTCAAGAATGCTCTCTCCCTGCACCTTGGCATGATGTACTGTTCTCAGTGATAAGACTCATAGAAGGGCGTTTGGAACAGAGCTTAATTATGCTATGATTCTATGAAATAAAAATAAAATCTTAAACTGAGTGTGTGTGCACGCAGAACAATTCAGAGGATTTTGTTACCCATTGGAAATTTACAAAGAGCAGCTATTCATTTTATTCTTTCAGAAGAAAACACTTTTTGAGGAGTAGGCCACTGGGGAGTCTAAAGATTTCAAAGGGCTGAAAAAGAAGCTTCCTTATGAATTGGATTAAGCTCAGAGATAGTGTCATCCCAAACTTGCCCAATAAGCTTCACACCAAGGCCTGGTTTTGAACCTGATGTTCTTTGTCCAAGTCCAATAACTCTATCACAATCCTTCATTTTCGATGTTTTCTTTCCTAGGCTGACCAAAATTAAGAACAGTATCTGTATTGTGACACTGCAGGCTATACTGTTAGAGGACACACATGCTCATATAAAGCATCAGATACTTTATCTAAAACTTTTGTTAACGCCTGCAAGGATGGGCAGGAAGTAAGAGCAGTAAAGGACAGGATTGCTTATTTGTTTAACTTGAGCTGGCAACAAGATCAAGCAAATTCCTTGTTAGAATATGTCAGGATTATCTCTTATGCTTGGCTAAAATGACCATGCAAAACAGAGAGAACCCCAGGGTATATTTCCTTTCTCTGGAAAAGTTGAAGAAAAGAAATCTGATTTAAAATTTGCTAACTGCTGCTCACACAGTTTGCTAAGAGAAAGGCAATTTTGTAGATAACCCACCCATTTTTGTCAAGTATACTTCTGTCCCAGTTTTGTGGGAGATAATTATGGCAACCCTACGCCCAGTAAACTTGCTTGTGATTGGGCAGCAATGTAATCTACAGATGGCGGCATGTTTCTCATCTCTAACCAAGTAAGTAAGTAGTTGTTTACGGTTTAGCATACTCAAAGAATTCCAAAACCTATAGAGATTGAGGCAATCTTATGACTGTATGCACACAAATAATAATAATTTTGTGTCAGAAATTATTTTTGATTGAAAGGATTTTTGTGGAAGAAACTCTGCTCAGGAAATGCCCAAATGAGGCTCCTTTCATGTCACAAAGACTGGGACAGAGACAGGTGCTCAATCTGTCATGCAGTACCTGGGTCTCAAACTGCCAACTTGCCAGCCTTCCAGCTAATAAGGTGAGCTTCTTAACCACTGAGCCGCCACAGCTCCATCATATACACGAAGATCTGAAGCTATTGTTAATAACCTAAGCCTTTTGATATGGCAAGCTATCCTCATAGGGGTTGCTGTGGCTCACTGGTTAAGAAGTGCACCTTGTTAGCTGGAAGGCCGGCAAATCGGCAGTTTGAGACCCAGATACTGCATAATGGTTTGAGCACCTAGTTCTGTCCCAGCTCCTGCCAACCTAGTAGTTTGAAAGCAAGAAATTGCAATGAGATCAATAGGTACCACCACTTTGGTGGGAAAAGATCTTGGGGACATGAAAGGAACCTCATTAGGGTGTCCCTTGAGTGGAGTTTCTTCAGCAAAAATCCTTTCAACCCAGAATATTTTCTGACATGAAATTATTATTATCCTCTTAAATAAATAGATATATCACTGGTCATGGTGCTTTTAAACATTTATCTGTTACTTTGCATCTAAATCTTCTGGTTGATGCAGAAGTTTTCTTAAAATTAAAATAGGAGTGTCATGGTTCACTTCAATTTAATTCCTTGTGTGAGTCAGTTTTTGAAAATGAATGTTCCTGGTTCTTAAAATACAGAAACAGAGACTTACAGGCTGGGAAAACAAAGTCCACCTTTATCAAACAGTATAAGGCAAGATAATTTTTTTAAAGCTACTCGGTAAATAAGAAAAGTACTTAATAGCAACACAACACCTAGATTCAACTATGTCTCCCAAACTGATCTAGCCAGATCTCTAAGAAATCACACCCACTGATAAAGGAGAGAAAGCGGCCATTTTAACTTGCATATTATTAGTGACAGGTTTGCCTGCTACAAACTATTATTTACAGATCTGGCTCCCTGAGCAGTTTTCTGCACTAATTCTCCTGTCTGAAATAAATTCTAAAAGCTAGTCATGTACAAGAGGACAGAAAGTCACAATTTTCACCCTCTAATTACGACTCCAATTTGTCTACATTGGGAAAAGATGCAATTAGGAACTTCAGGCTTTAAAAACAGGGGATTTAAACAAAAATGGCCACACAAACGTATCTCTGCATTTAGGAGGGTCACATCCACTTCAATTTGCTCCATTCTAAAATATTTTTCTTTTAAAATATTGGGTCTTCTCTCTTATTTTATTTTTCTGAAAATGCCCACCTGTAGCCAAAAACACTGTAAAAAGATGGCAGAACTGTATGTAAAATAAAACTGTAGCATTAACATTTCATTGCCAGAATAAAAAGATTGCTAAAAAGAAAAGAAAAAAACATAAATTCCACCATTAGTTTCTGTCTGGATAGAAGATAACTCCACTTCACTGTAAATGTATGGTGTCTACAGCTACCATGCTTCCGAAGAATTTGACCTCTGGTTTACAGAAAAGAAACTACAGTAAAACCCCGACTTACAAATACCCCGAGTTACATAAAATTCAACTTACATAATGATTTTATGCTAAAACCATGTCCCAATTTACACGATTTCTTATGGGTATGCTTCAAGTTACATAAAGATTCTTTTTCCTATGGGTTTGTTTCGAGTTATGTAAAAAATCATTTCCCTATGGGTTTGCTTCAATTTACATAAAAATGCATCTTTCCTATGGGTTTGCTTCGAGTTACGTAAAAATAATAATTTTCTTATGGGTTTGCTTCGAGTTACATAAAAAACTGATTTAAGCAAAACCTACAGAACGGACTTTTTTTTCCGTAAGTAGGGGTTTCACTGTACAGGTACTTGCTACTCTATAAGAGTACGTGAGTAAAAACCAAATACTGTTTGAAATAAGTAGTGTATAAAATAGTGATTAATATGTCACTGTTTTAAAATTGAATAAAGTAATGTTTGGGGTGGGTTCTCACAAAAAGCATGTTTGTTCACAGTGCATACCTAGGAGGTCCTAGTTGTTAGCTGACATCAATTATGTTATAGAGCAGTGGTGCCCAAACTAAGGCTCGGGGGCCAGGTGCGGCCCCTGATGCCAATTCATCCGGGCCCCAAAGCCCTCGTCACTCCAGGAGCGACAAGGGCTTCGCAGGCTGGATGAATTGGCGTCAGGGGCTGCACCCGGCCCCCAGGCCGTAGTGACCAGCTTCCTGAACCACATGATCGGCCCATGGCCCAAAAAGTTTGGGCACCCTTGTTATAGAGCCTCCTATGCATTATGAGATTAAATTGTTACAGCTGATAAAATAGAAAACAGATTGCTGAACTGCCTCTAAGAACAGATGATTCGGCCATCCTTGTTGTAGAGCAACGACTAATATTAAACAATGGTCATTCCTGAGCCCTTCACCCACTCCAGTCAAAATGCCTAAAATATTTTCTGTAGTATGTAAGGAATACATCAACACTGAGGCTGGTTAAAAATTGATAACCGTTGACCTCCACAAGCCTTTGTTAGGAAAACTGTCGGGTGAGATAAACTGTGTCATAGCTCTGAGGACAAACATCATAGCATCCAGTAAACTGTTTTATGTACATATTTTGTTTAGCTTGGTTCCCATTTTCTTGTTTGTGAATGAGTTGACTCATCCAGTTTTTAGTGCCGGGTTTCCAGTGCCACAAGGAGATAGATTTGGATTCCTTCCAAGTGAGGTTGGAGGCAGAGATAACAGTCAGCAACAACAATTGTCTTCCTTGGTCCATTTGCCAAAAACAATTGGCAAAAAGGACTTGCAGTGGAAGTTATCACTTGCTGTGGTTGAAGGCCCTGAAGTTCTGGAAGAACACATAATTTCTGGTAAAAGGTAAACTGCAGGATGCAAGAGAGAGATGGTTAAGACGCTGAACTTGATGACTGGAAGGTCAACAGGCCGGCAGTTCAAGACCTGAGTACTGCACAACAGAGAGGGCTCCCATCTCTCTCCCAGCTCCTGCCAACCTAGCAGTTTGAAAGCAAGAAATTGCAAGTAGATAAATAGGTACCATGTCGGTGGGAAGGTAAACAGCATTCTGTGCACTCCAGTGTCTAGTCCTCCCTGCCTCCATTGTCTAGTCCTGCCTGCCACATGACCATGGAAACATCTGCAGAAGCAGACAACACTGGCTCTTTGGCTGTAAACAGTGATGTGCACCAAGCTCTAGAGTCAGATATGACTGGCTTTTGAGCAAGGGCGACCTTTACCTATTTAGATTCCTGGATAGTATGCCCAGTCTATTCCCACACATAATAGTTCTCTGTTTGAGAGTCAGGTAATATAGTCACTTATTGGCCACCTTTGGTCTGCCATTGCCTTTCTCCAGATAAGTTTTTTGTTTTGACTGTCCATCCTGTGAATAAATGAGAGAGCAAGTGGTGGCAGCCCAAACCAGCCAAAAGCACAGGTGAGCAGAATGCAGCCATCACATTGCTTGCCTCTTATCAGTTCCATTGTCCTCCAATAAAGCATTTAAAATTAGTAAACCCAACATTTTCTTCCAGGGCTGGGATCTCTTTTGGGGTGTGGGGTGAAAACGTATGGAAATTCAACTGATGATGTCCAACCCAACCCACAAATGTTGTCTTCACACCAATGATCGTAGAGTTTCCTGTTGCCCAAATGAAAAAGCTTGACAGATGTCTACTTACTGAGGGACATGTTCATGGCACCCCATAGCCTCTGCTGGATGCCCACACAGGAGTGGTGCCCTTATTCTGCTATTCCAATTCATAACATCAGGGGCAAAGTAAATAGTACATTTCATTTGTCTTTGTAGAGGTGTTGACTCAAATGGTGACTTTCCTCACCTATATATCTTGTACTTATCATGCAGTGTTTCTGTGAATGGTTATTGGAACAGACTTAATTTTCAAGTCTGACTACAGTACTTAGGTACAGTAAAACCTCATATAACACTAAAACCTGGTTCCACAAGTCTTGGTGTTATATGATTTTTAGTGTTATCTGATGCATGTTAAAATCCTATGGGATCCATAGAGATACATTGTAACCACACAGGCTTTAGCGGTTGTTATCTGAAGCATCCCATAGGATCTTAATGTTATCTGATGCAATTCTTCCCCCCAGATTCCTTAATGTTATGCGATTTTAGTGTTATTCGATACTAATGTTATATGAGGTATTACTGTATATAGCTACAGTATCTATAAAACTCATTTGTGGAGGAGAACAGATGGAGCAGGTTTGTATTAATTTTGTGTTGCTGGGTTTTGTTTTGTTTTTTAAATCTAAAATATTATGGCTTTGTGGAAACTGTTTTGAGACATCCTTTTTTATTATTACATAAAGATGCGACATAAATTGTTTTTTTAAAAACACTGGCAACAAAAAGTTTTTAAATTATGGCTAGAAAACATCATTGGATTATTTGTAAACTAGGATATCATGAAACAAAACAGAACAAAATAAAATAAAAAAACACTGTAGCACTTTAAAGACTAACTAACTGCTTTATTTTTATTGATAGCTTTCCTGGATCAAGTCCACTTCTTCAGACAAAGAGTGAAACTTACAGGCATGGCTTTTATACACCAAATTCAGGGGGTCAAAGGGAGAAGGGTGTGGTCAAGCAAGATGACAGACAAGCAAACACAACAATACAGCTTCACACAGCCATTCGCAACAATAGATTGTTCAGATTAGCTCTAAATGACTCCCTTTCAGTCTCAAGGTTGCTGAGAAATCCCATTCTGGTCTCTGATCAACCTTTGACCTGCATGTCAGAAAACAAACAAAAACACTGTACCTGGTTACTTTCTGTTTTGCTAAAGAGAATTGGCAGGAAAGTTGTAATATAATACAGTAATCCCTCGGATAATGTTTGCATCAGATAACACTAAAACCGCATAATGTTAAGCAATCTGGGGGGGAAATTGCATCGAATAACATTAAGATCCTATATGGGATGCATCGGATAACATTTGCTAAAGCCTGTGCGGTTACAATGTATCTCTATGGAGTTTTAACGTTATCCAATGCATCCTATAGGATTTTAACATGCATCGTATAACATTAAAAATTGGCTAACACTAAGACTTGTGGAACCAAGTTTTAGCATTATCTGAGGTTTTGTTGTTGTTCAGTTGCACAGTCGATTCCGACCCTCTGCGACCCCATGGACTACTGCCCGCCAGGCACTCCTGTTCTCCACCATCCCCCTCAACTCGCTGAACTCTGTGCCCATTGTCTCCACAATACCATCTAACCATCTCATTTTTGGCCGCCCCCTTTTTCTTTTGCCCTCCACCTTTCCCAGTGTTACATGAAATTTTGAGATTCCAACACATCATTTTATTTAACTCTTTAATAAAGTTACAATCAGGAAAAACCACTGTACACACATGGGGAAAGGTATGAAAATAAGGGGAGAAGCCAACGTTTAATAAGGCATTTGGAAACCTCTCCAAGGGGGGGAGGATTAAATGGGGAAAAACCCACTAGTCACTATACTCTGGCAATAGAAAAGCTGATTAAGAGTTGGCTTCCCATTTCCAAGGAATGTAAACTAATTACAGTAAAACCTCAGATAACACTAAAACCTGGTTCCACAAGTCTTGGTGTTATCCGATTTTTAGTGTTATCCGATGCATGTTAAAATCCTATGGGATCCATAGAGATACATTGTAACCACACAGGCTTTAGCGGTTGTTATCCGATGCATCCCATAGGATCTTAATGTTATCCGATGCAATTCTTCCCCCCAGATTGCTTAATGTTATGCGATTTTAGTGTTATTCGATACTAATGTTATCTGAGGTATTACTGTATGTTACTGTTTTCCCCATTGTCTAAGCCTCAAGAGTTTGCCCAAAGGTGTGAAATCCTTGCAAAACTGGTTTTCCTGATGACAAAGCAGAAGATTTCTTTTCAAAGCAGAGGCTTGTTGCCTGAATTTTAAAATCGTACATCTGGTTTGATTTAATTCTCCTTAATAAAATTTAATTAAAACATCACTACACTGGCAAAGGTAGAGAATACATGGGAAAAACCAACTCTTAATTACTAACAATTTTAAGGCTTAATATAAAAGCCTCAAAAAAATCTATGTGAGCAATTGCATTAGGTTAAAATCACTGATAGGAGTTGGTTGCTTCCCGGGGGGGGGGGGGGCTTGATGAGTCATCGGCAGAAACAATGGCACTAATCTCTTGTCTTATCTCCCATCTCCTGAAGCTCCAGAGAGGACAGATCAATGGAAACTTTACCTTAGATTGACCTCAAGAAGAAATGTGACAATTAAAAACTGAAAAGAGACATTTCAGCTTCTTACAGTATTTCATCATTAACCATTGTATCTGTAAACTGCCATGTGTACTTTTTGAAATTACTTTTGCACAATATTATTAAGCTTTTGTAACATGCAATCAAGAAGTGTAAATAACTCTTTTAATTGCCCCCATTTTAGTAAAACAGTGTTTACCCTTGTACTCATTAATCCAGGCTTAAGTGTTCTTCAGTAAGATAAAAATGTTGGGCAGTGGGAGGAAGGGCGCTCAGTCACAGAATGTCGTGATGGAGCTCCCAGGTGTGGTTTTCATTAAAACGTTTGAGGTGGAGACTTCTAGTCTATATACCGGTCAATGTAGATTAGAACCCTTAATACCAATAAAACCAATTTTGTTTTGATTAAAACCATGTCTCGGTGTCAGTTTTTGAGGTTAATTAATTCTTCACCAAGAAACGAACCAAGGCCTAAAATTTCAGGTAACACCAGCATCAAGGCCTTCTCAAGTGAATCCTCTCTTCTCATTTGATGTCCAAAGTACATTAGCTTCATCTTTACAATTTGACTTTCTAAGGAGCATTCTGGGTTGATTTCTTCTAAGATTGACCTATTTGTTCTCCTTGCTGTCCATGGGACTCTCAAAACTCTCCTCCAACACCACATCTCAAAGGCGTCTATTCTTCTGCGCTCAGCTTTCCTAATGGTCCAGCTCTCACAACCATACATTGCCACAGGGAATACCATTGCTTTGACAATACGAATTTTTGTTTTCAATATGACGTCTCTACTTTTCATTATGCTCCCCAGGTTTCTCATCGCTTGCCTCCCAAGAATCAGTCGCCTTTTTATTTCATGGCTGCAATCCCCATCTGCAGTGAGTTTTGATCCCAAGAAAGTAAAATCTGTCACTGCTTCTACTTCTTCCCCATCTATTTTCCAGTGACAGATAGGGCCTGTTGCCATGATCTTTGTTTTCTTTATATTGAATCTCAAGCCAGCTTTTTAACTTTCTTCTTTCAACCTAATCAGGAGCTTCTTTAGGTCCGCCTCACTTTCAGCCATTAGGGTGGTATCATCTGCATATCTCAAATTGTTGATGTTTCTCCCAGCAATTTTGATCCCAAATTGTGATTCCTCCATCCCTGCATTGTGCGTTATGTGCTCTGTGTATAAGTTGAATAAGCAGGGTGACAAAATGCAGCCTTGTCTTACTCCTTTTCCTATTCCAAACCACTCTGTCATTCCGTATTCTGTCCTAACTGTTGCTTCTTGCTTCATGTACAAATTTCTCATGAGGCATATAAGGTGTTCTGGGATTCCCATCTCTTTAATTACTTGCCACATTTTGTTGTGGTCTACACAATCAAAGGCCTTTGTGTAATCAATGAAACAGAAGTATACTTGTTTCTGATATTCCTTTGTTTTTTCCATGATCCATCTTATGTTGGCGATGTGGTCTCTGGTCCCCCTGCCTCTTCTGAACCCCGCCTGCACTTCTGGTTATTCTCTCTCCACATGCTGTTGCAGTCTATCCTGTATTATCTTAAGCATCACCTTGCTACCGTGTGGGATGAGCGCAATTGTTCGATAATTTGAACAGTCCTTCGCATTTCCCTTTTTGGGGATTGGAGCATATACTGATCTTTTCCAATCTTGTGGCCATTGTTGGGTTTTCCAACTCTGCTGGCATATAGAATGTAATCATTTGATTCCATCATCTTTTAGGGCTTTGAAAAGTTCAACTTGGATACCATCATCTCCGCTGGCTTTGTTGTTTGCAGTGTTTTCTAGGGCCTTTCTGACTTCACTCTCTAGGATGTCTGGCTCATGTTCAATGTTCTCATCATTACGATTATCAGGGGTGTTGAGGTCCTTTCTGTAGAGTTCTTCTGTGTACTCTTTCCATCTTTTCTTAATCTCTTCTGCATCAGCTAACTCCTTGCCATCTTTGTCCTTTATCATGGTCATTTTTTGCTTTAAACGTTCCCTTGATTTCTCCAATTTTTTTAAAAAAGGTCTCTAGTCCTACCTTTTGTGTTGTTTTCTTCTATTTCTTTGCACTGTTCATTCAGGTAGGTCTCCTTATCTCTCCTTGCTTTTCTTTGAAATTTTATATTCAAGTGATTGTATTTTTCCCTTTCACGTCCCTTCTTTCCTCTGCTATTTTAAGAGCCTCATCGGACAACCACTTAGCTTTCTTACGCTTCTTTTCTTTTGGTATGGTTTTTCTTGCTGCCTCCTGCATGATGTCCCGCATCTCTGTCCATAATTCTTCTGGTACTCTGTCTATCTGGTCCAAGCCATTAAATCTGTTCCACACCTCCACTGTGTATTCCCAAGGAATATTGTCTAGGTCATATCTGTCTGGTCTAATTGTTTTTCCTATTTTCTTTAGTCTAAGCCTGAATTTTGCAATCAGTAGGTTGTGATCTGAGCCACAATCTGCCCCTGGTCTTGTTTTTGCTGACTGTATGGAGGTTCTCCATCTTTTGCTGCAGAGTATGTAATCAATCTGGTTTCTATGTTGGCCATCTGGTGATGTCCATGTGTAAAGTCTCCTTTTGTGTTGCTGAAAGAGAGTGTTTGCTATGACCAGTGCATTATCTTGGCAGAACTCTATCAGTCTTTGGCCTGCTTCATTCTGTGTTCCAAGACCAAACTTGCCTGTTATTCCATTTACTTTTTTGATTTCCTACTTTGGCATTCCAGTCTCCTATGATAATGTGTACATCATTTCTTGGTGTCTGTTCTATGAGGTGTTCTAGGTCCTCATAGAATTGGTCAATTGTGGCTTCACCTGCTCTAGTTGTTGGTGCGTATATTTGTATTACAGTGATATTGAATGGCTTGCCATGTATTCTGACTGACATCATTCTGTCATTTTTGAGATTATATCCCATTACTGCTTTTCTCACCCTTTTATTGACAATTATGGCTACTCCATTTTTTCTGAGGTTTTCTTGTCCACAGTAGTAGATATGATGGTTTCCAGAGCTGAATTCGCCCATCCCTGTCCATTTTAACTCACTGATTCCCGAGATGTCAATGCTTATTCTTCCATTTCCTTTTTTACCACTTCCAGTTTTCCCTGGTTCATAGATCTCAGTTCCATGTCCCTATACAGTATTGTTCCTTGCAACACTGTATCTCTCCTTCCCCCTTTCCTGTCCCTCCCCTTCTTCTGATCTGATGTGCTAAGCATCCTATTACATCTAAATTGCCCCATTTGTTTTGCCTTTTGTTTTGGTCCAGCTCCTTGGCAAAATTCCGTGTATCAAATTTGATAATGTCCCAGAAAATTGTAAAACTAGGAGTGATGTCAATGTTTCCCAACCTTTGGTTTTTGTACTTCTGGGAATCGAAGTCCCCCTATGGGACGTGGGCCCCATGTTGAGAGCCACTGTAGCTAGACAGTCCTCTTGAGTTTTGAGGGGTTCTGTCCCAACACTGCAAATGACGTTGTTGTCTTCTGAAATACGGTACTGTGATGTTTTTAAATATCAATCCCTGGGGCTTCAAGCACTATTCTTGTACAGTAATTTAGTTTTGTGTGCAAGGCACCTTTAAATTGCATGTTGAAAACATGTCTCTTCACACAAAAACCTTGATTGTACTTCTAAAAGAAATATCATGAGTGGGAGGGGGGCAGAATAGATTGGCAGATAAAGGGAGTACAGTACAAGCTATGCTTCAACTTCTATAAATCCTTAACTAAGTGGAGCCGATGTGGGTTGTTCCAAAATACCGGTAACTGAAAGGTCAAAATTCCTGATTCCTGTTCTATATTCTCTGATAACTTTTTTAGAGTTGTCACACAGTTTTATAGCTCTCAGCATCACAGCAGCAACTAGTGACATTTTAAAATGCCATTTTCAAAAATCAGAAGAGACTTTTGTGTATTATATCCAAGTCCAAATTATAATTCACTATTCACAATTAAAAACTAAAATTAAAAACACAACAGCTAAAATCCTATTGGCTTAACTATGCCAGTATAAGACTGATAATGACATCAGCAGGGGTAGAGTTTCTGTACAGTACTTTAGTATTCCCTACATCTGTCCTGTGTTTCCTTTCATTGCATCAAAAGTGGTGGCAGCTATGAAATTGACAAGCAAGTCTTTAATTACTGAAAATAGCTGCTACCAGGTGACATTACTGGCAGTGGAACACTTCCTATAAGACTTCTTACTCCTGTCCAGCAGCTCCTTTAGCTTCCACACAGTGAAAATGATTACATGAAGCATAGGTCACCTTTGCTCAAAAGTCAATCATATCCTACTCTAGGGTTCAGTGGTCACCTCCATTTACAGCCAAAGAGCCACTGCTGTCTGTGTCAGGCTGTCAGCAAACGTTTTCATGCTCATGTGGCAGGCATGACTAGACACCGTAGTGCACTGAACACTGTTTATCTTCCCACCGAAGTGGTACCTATTTATCTACTTGCAGTTTCTTGCTTTCAAACATGAAGTATAGGACAGAAGTAAGAGGCCTTTGATTGTGAAAAATGGCCCCCTGCTGATGAACTCACTAGCCTTCCACAAGTTACTATTATAGTTATATCAACAGGATTTCAACCAATGCATCCAAATGTAAGCACATTTTGCAGCTACTGTCTGACACTCACTTTTTTGTGAGTAAATCCAGTTCAGTTCAGGTTTTACACCTGGCACAATCATGTGAAGTATCACCTGGCAGGATGTGCACTTTCAGATTACAAATTGGGCTTCAACAGAACCAGCATGGGGAAGAGAATATTCCTAGCCTATCTTTCTCCCTGATGTGAATACTTTGCATTCTGATGTAGCGTAATAGCATATTTTGTGGCGTCTTACTATTGAGTACCATGATTTTAAAAACCAAACTGACCTCAATAGCACTGTAGTTTTTGTTTCCCAATAAACAGAGGTGTTCACCATCTGGAGGATTTGGTTTACAGTCCAGTTCTCCAGTTGGAAAAAGTGGCCTCTTTTGGTTCAGATCAACTTAGAAGCAGTCTACTTTGACGTGGTTCCCAAACTCTGAATTTAAAAGGCCCATGTCTCCCACAGAATACTACTGAAAATTCAAAAACAGCTATAATCCCTCTTCCCCTTGTCAACAATGGGTGATATTTGCAGGCATAGTGTGGCAAACCTTTGAAATCAATGGAATTCAAGTCTCATCAATTTTAGTAAATTGACTCCAAATATGACCAAACCTGGATCCAATTCGTTGATTTCAGAGAGGCTCAGATGTATCTAAAGTGCAATTTTTTTCTTCCCTTCAATCATATTTGCATCTTCTAATGTTGCAGAATTCTTCCACATCAATGAGGTTCTCACTAGTATTAATCCAGCAGCATGTTTTCAGAATACTAAGGCTTATTTGGGGCTTAAC
This sequence comes from Furcifer pardalis, assembly GCA_030440675.1. NCBI lineage: Eukaryota > Metazoa > Chordata > Lepidosauria > Squamata > Chamaeleonidae > Furcifer > Furcifer pardalis. The sequence continues at coordinate 121,439,358 of CP126891.1, forward strand.
TTTATCACATTAGTCAATTCATTACAGTATTTGACTTTGATACACGTGATTAGATTTATAACAAGCATTTTTACCCACCCCAGACATTACACTCCAGATACTTAATCATTTGGAAGGAGTTGATCCTATAGTTCATCTCCTCTAATTTATAACTACTTGAAGCTGTTTGTTCAGCGGCTGTGATTCTGTTAAGTCAATGTACTTGGATTCAAAATTACTGCCAACTATGAAAGGGTTGAGTGCCACAAACAGCATTTCACACAGTGGATGAAATGACACTACACAGTCCTTGGATTTCTGTTTTTATAGGCCACATTCTTTTGTTACTCAGAAGGCAAATCTTATCTGATGTCTTTGCAATCACAATTTGTCTTTTACTGTTTTGAAGAGAACATTTGTTCTTGTACAGCTCCCATCCATTTCAGTGAGGAGAAGTGTGCTATTCATCAGCCAATGTGGCATCAGAGTAAGTAACTGATGCTTCCTCTCTGCTGCCAAGATTACCTCCAATTAAGATGTTTGGCTTAAGATCCATTACGTGAAGTATTATTGTGGTGCCACTATCAGAAAGCAGGTCTTTTCCATCTGAGGAGAAAGGTATTAACTACCCAGCCCATTTTAGGGCACTTAGGAATTAAGATAATATTTCTGCCCTCTCCTGTTTGTCATTCTTAGGCCCTCCACTGGCACCCAGCATGGTCTCCCAAACACCCTCTCAAGTTGCCTTTTGTTGCCATTGTGCTAATAGCCACTGTGGGTGCAGGTCCAAATGAAGGACCCCAACAAATAGGGTGTATGTGGGGATGGGTGGAATCACATGGAAATAGCCATGAGATGGAAGATCCCTTTATTTGTTGCAATGCATTTAGGTGGTGAACCTATGGCACGTGTGCCAGAGGAGGCACTCAGAGCCCTCTCTGTGGACACATGCGCCACTGCCCCAGGACAAAGTTAGCCCCACCCCTCTGCCCAGCAGCCCAATGGAAGTGTTTCCTTCCTTCCCCAGCACAGAGTTAGCTCCACCCCTCTGCCCAGTAGCCCAATGGAAGCACTTCCTCCCTCCTCCCAGCACAGAGTTCACCTTGCTGTGTTGGCACTTTGCATAAATAAGTGGGTTTTGGGTTGCAGTTTGGGCACTTGGTCTCTAAAAGGTTCACTATCACTGCTTTAGGGCCACTGGAACCTTCTCTTCCATTCAGAGAGTCTTTGTAGCCATGGTAACAATACTTCAGGGTTGAAAGAACTGCTGATGAAGAGGAAAAACAGCTATCCAAGACTTGATCTAGAAGGAACACAAAAATTTGCCATGTGTCATGAAGGAGTTCTCTCTCTCTCTCTCTCTCTCTCTCTCTCTCTCTCTCTCTCTCTCTCTCTCTCTCTCTCTCTCTCTCTCTCTCTCTCAGTTTTGCCCAAATGACACAGGCCCCAACAAATAGGGTGTATGTGGCGATGGGTGGAATTACATGGAAATCACTACAGTTTCTACCACACTGTTCAGATACCTTGTCATGCAGTTCAGTTTTGACTATCAACATGTGAACTTGGGTACTTAACACAAAATAAGAATCCTATTAGTAAATCTCCTGCCCAGCTCTCAGCCAAACACATGGCTAACAGGAACAAAATGCAAGAAACAAGATGAAAAATCTATTCTGGACTCTATGGAATAACTAGTTGTTGAAGACTGCACTCCATAAACAGAGAGTATTTTCCTGAATCATCCATTAACCTATTCTAGGAGCCGGCAATCTAAATTCAGAAAGGAGGAAAGAGGGTAAGGAAGAAGGATTATGGGATAAGAAACAAATCGAACCATAAATACTTATATGATAGGAAATTAGAAGTTGTGGCCCTCCAGGGATTGTTGAAAGGTAATGTCTGTTAACTTTCACAATATATTATGTTGCCTAAGGATGAGAGTAAATTCACCAGATCTCCAATAACAACTGGAAGGCCACATGTTTTCCCATCTTTACTACAGGACTTTATTTTAGTTGAATGGCAACTAGTGGATTAAACCAAACGTTTCGCAGAAAAGTTGTTTTGAATAGGATGCATAGGAACAGAGAAAGGTGACCTAGTGACACCATTCTAGAAAAGAGTTTCAGGAAAAAAAGAAGTGACAAAGGGCAACAGTTATAAGGGAGCAAAATAGTTTTGGACATCTGAGGTGATAACAACTGAAGAAGTGAGACCAACTGGCAAAGATACAGCAGGAAATAAGGGCAGATGTAGCAAATCTACATTCTCACATGAATTATAGTGCCACTATCATGTACCTATGGATCTGTCCTTGGTGAGGGCAAGAAAATATCAATATTTTATGAGCTTGTGCTTTCGAAGCTCCATTACAATTTTAGACTGTCAGTTACATGTTTTGAGGGTGGCAAAATTATGTCATTTTATCCAACATCTTGCAATAGTTTCCATTCCCACCCTACCATGAGAGGTATGAAATCCTGAGGTAATTGGGATAGAAGGTTACAGATGGCAGAATCATTTTTTCCTCCCATTGAGATTACAATATCCTTCCTAACCAATGACAATTGAGCTGTCGTAAAAATTACATCACATTCTCTCTCTGGAGATCAGCATGTCAGTCAAAGGACAGCTGTCAAAATAAAACATACTGAGCCTTGAGATATTGAAAATGTGTTGGAACACATCTGGTAAAATTGTGTTCTTTTGAAGAGTTTTGAGCAGGGATTCTCAACCTGCAGCCCACAGGCCGAATGAGGCCCAGGGCGCCATTTCATGTGGCTCCCACCCTCTCCACCACACCAGAAAGTGCCATGTGGTGGAGAAAGGGCAAAAGGGCTGTCCGGCCCCTGAAGCTGTCTGAGGGAGTATGATCTGGCCCATGGCTTAAGAAGGTTGAGAACTCCTGCTCCTAAGATTTAGAACAAATTAAGAACAGAATCTAAATTGAAATTGGTCGCATAATTGCCTTATAACATCCTAGCTGTCCACATCATATTAGTGTTAACAATATTTGTTAACAGTCACAGGGGTTTAAATCTTGGCCTGTATCGAACAACTCAATTCCAGATTTAGCACAGCTGTGCAGTAAAGTATATATTACCCTATCCTCTGCAGAACCACCTTTGATTGTGGGTTTAAAAGTAGATGCTTTATTTCCCAAATGTGTTCCTATACTGTATTTGCTATTATTATGATTAGTTATAGAAAGGTCCTCATGGCAGCAGCTTGTGATTCAAGGGTGGGTGTGTACTTCATCCCAAAAATTCAGGGTAGAGTACCTCTTAGTCAGACCAAGGGTCCCATAATGATTCTTCATAACATTTTCTTTTCATGTGACCCCATCAAGGAAAGAACTGAAGAGCAGTGGAAGAAAGTGATCTTATTTGATAATGAAAAACAAGAATGATCCACACATTTGAAAGTTGAGATTTGCATATGAACCAGGCCTAGTATTGAGCAAATATTGTTAGGTTACAATGTCTCAATGGCTGAGGAAACACACTTTCAACATATTCAAAGATAATATCTCTTTCACTGGTCCATGACATTTAAATTCCCAGGTTGACCTCTGGTTCAAATCTTTTCTTCTTTATCCCTATCAGAGCATTTTACAATTTAAAATCATGACGGTATATGAAACATAGGTAGAATTCAAACAAATCAAAACAATAAAATGGTTAGACTATTTTTGACACAAAACAGGCTACCTCAATAGCATTATCTTGGCCATTTACTAGATTATTTATTATTTATTATTTATTAGTTCAAATTTATATTGCCGCCCACTCGCCGTGGCGACTCAGGGCGGCTTACAGACAATACATTACATTACAATATGTTAGGGTGGGCACAGGGGTAGGGGCGGCAAGGTCCTCATCCTGCCCGGCTTCTTCCTCCCCTGGCAGTTGGTATAGGCACAGGGGGAGGGACGGCAAGGTCCTCATCCTGCCCTGGCTTCTTTCTCCCCTGGCAGTTGGTCTAGGCACAGGGGGGCGGCGGCGGCGGCGGCAAGGTCCTCATCCTGCCCTGGCTTCTTCTTCCCCTGGCAGTTGTTATAGGCACGGGGGGAGGGGCGGCAAGGTCTTCTTTTGTACATGTAGTAGAACATAAATTCCATGCAAATAAATGCTGCATTGATTGTATTTCTCCACATTCATAGAAAATGTGTCCAGTATCAAAGTAAACACATTTTATTTTATCATTCTTTGAACTTTCTCCTATACAGTACAGTAGTACCCCGTATAACGTGAGTATCATATAGCGCTAAAACCGTATAACGTGACAAGATTTTCTGAAAAATCTTGTATCGAATAACGCTATTTTTAACGTTATCCGATACAGTCGTTCTTAGCAGCAGGGTGGGTGGAAAGCTGAACGGGGTTCTCCGCTCAGCTTCCCAGCCACCCTGCAGCTACGGAGGCAGGGGCGGGGAGGCTGGAAAGCTGATGGGGGGCTCCCCCGTCGGCGTCCCCAGCCACCCCACAGCTGCGGAGGCATGGGCGGGTGGCTAGGGAAGCCGACAGGCAGTCCCCGTCAGCTTCCCCAGCCACCCTGCAGCTGTAGATCGGGTCCTCTGATCTCTCTGGAGCAGGCAGGGGACACGATCCAAGGTGTTTCTGGGCTTCCCCGACGTCCTGAGCCAGTGTAGCAAGCCAGAATGTCAGAGTTCGAATCCCGACATTCTGGCTTGCTGCACTGGCTCAGGATGTCGGGGAAGCCCAGAAACACCTTGGATCGGGTCCCCACACCTCCCTGGACCCAGCGGGGAGGTCAGAAACCCCAAAATTGGTAAAAAAAAAAATGGACTTTTTTTTTTACCAATTTTGGGGTTTCTGACCCCCCCGCTGGGTCCAGGGAGGTGGGTAAACCCGCTCCAAGCTGTTTCCAAAGTTCCCCCACCTCCCTGGAGGCAGCAGCAAGCCAAAATGTCAGGATTCAAATCCCGACGTTCTGGCTTCCTGCAGCCTCCAGGGAAACAGGGCTTTTTTTAACATTGTGTGATCAATGTATCGCACAACGTTAAAAACCGGATAACGACGGGACTTGTGGAACCAAGTCATAACGTTATTCGGGGTACTAGTGTACTTTGAAGTCAAGTACTGTAACTGACTTCCAGTTGGTCCTGCCAGAATCTTGTCCTGATGGGAGACACTCTGGCACTCAAATCATTCAGCAAGGTGTTATTCTTACTCTTCATAGGTTTAGTTGAGTCTAGCCTCTTCTGGTTTAATATTTATAGCTTGAGAGGTGTGCAGAAAACTTTTCCTTGAATTTAGCATTGTTTAGGAGGTTGGTGTCCGATCTAGCTCTATGTCATTCCCCAAGGGGCAGTTGACTGTACATTGGGGAAGTTCCTTCTATGACCCCTTGGCTCAAATTAAAATGTTATTAGTACTGTACTTTGACTTTTATTTCCCATTTGGCGTGAACCAAACTCTCACAGAAGGAAACAACTACAAAGACTTTCTCTAAGCCAGTAGTTCCCAACACTGGGCCCATGCCCCACATGGGGGCTTCAATTCCCAGAAGCTTAAGTTAGTACAATGGCTGATCAGTGCTTCGGGGAATTGACTTAGGCGTCTGGGAAGTGAAGTCCAAAAACCAAAGTTTGGGAAACACTGCTAATCACTTGCTGAGGGTCTTACCAAAATGGGTCCCAATATGTGACTTTAGTTAAGGGATTTAAACTGGTGGTTTATGTTTGTATATGTACTGTTTATCAGTCTGAAAAAGTGGACTTAATCCATGAAAGCTAACATTAGTCTTTAAGGTGCTGCTTTTTTTGGTCTTTTTATTTTGTTGTGTTTACTGTTATGTTTATCATAAGTTGCACTCCTAAAGTCATTTGGGCAAAAATATAATGTAAAGTGAAAGTAGTATACCAACAGTACACTCCAATGCAATTTTATTAAGTCCCAATAAATCAATGGGGCTTCATCCCTGAGTCTGGATGCAGCTTTAGGATTAATCATCCTGTCTTTGACAAGATTGCTAAAAGGGAGCATAGGTTGCTTCGTGTGTGTGTGTGTGATAAGAAAAACAACAATCTTCAAAGAGAAACAGCTGTTTTATTCCTCAGGTTCATGTAAGAAAGTCCATGGAAAAGCATAGATCAAAAGGTCATAAACATAAGATCAGTCCAGTAAACAGTCCAAGATATTTTAGGTAATCATAGTAAAATCATACCAGCAGACAGTCCCAGGGTTTTAAGCCATTGGGAAACAGAAACCGAACTCCTAAATCAAAACAGGTCTTAATCCATGGAGAGGCAGAAAACGAACTAACTCACTTCTCTGCAAAATGGAGAATCTGCAGTCAGGTGGATTACTCTTAGCCAATCAGGTAACAGAGAAAACTTTCTCAAAACAATACATTGTTTACACACATGCACAGAGAGTGTTCTGGGATATAGACATAACATGCTAAGCTCTGCTAGCTAGGCCAGCTAGAAAGATAACAGCACAGGAACACTGTAATGTCAAGAAGCCATCGTGGCAGTCTTGTAAGGCATACAGAGAGAAAAATGGATTTTTATGAGGCCTAGCTGAAAACTAGTAATTTCAAGCCTTGGGAGACATTAGGAAATAGGTCTTTTTCCTGACAGTCAAGTATTGTGATTTTAAAAATTAAGTTTGCTTTCACCTTTTATGAACTGGCTTTTCTCCCTTATAAGGCATTTTTAGCAACTGCTATACAGGTGGAAGAAATTAACCTGGTGCTATTTTCCTGCTGTGGCTTAGTGCTTAAGACGCTGAATTTGATGTTAGGTCAGCAGTTTGAGACCGGAATGCTGCATGAAGGAGTGAGCACCCGTCATCTGCTGTTCGAAAGCAAGAAATTGCAAGCTGTTAAACAGGTACTGCTTGGGTGGGAAAGGTAACAGTGTTCCATGTGCTCTAGTCATTCCTGACACATGATCATGGAAATGTCTGCACAATGCAGACAGCGCTGGCTCTTTGGCTGTAAAGAAAGATGAACACCACAGTAGTTTGATACAACTGGCTTTTGAGCAAGGGAGACCAAGGGATACCTTGACTATTTTTTCCCTAGAATGGTGCCAAGTGGGGAAGGGCAGCAGCTGCCACACCTGTTGAATTCCTGCCAAAGCCCTAGGTGTTAAAACGCCCAGAAGCTCAATATTAAAAAGGGCAGAAACTTAAGACAGGAATCCTACAGACATTTCCTTAAGCAACAGTGAGCCGAGCTGAACTAAATGTCATTGTACATTTCCTAGGACCGTGTCAGCCATCAGTGATCGTCTGAATGTTCCTACTACAGTATAACACAAGTGCTCCAGAGCTTCTTGTAAAGGTCACCCTTGCTTGAAAGCTTCATCGTATCCGACTCTAGGGTCCACTGCTCATCTCTGGTTATAGCCAAAGAGCCAGTGCTATCTATGTCTGCAGACATAGACACCAGGGAGCACGGAACGTTGTCTACCTCCCCACTGAAGTGGTACCTATTTATCTACAGTACTTGCAATTTCTTGCTTTTGAACTGCTAGTTTTTAACTTTTGTTAAAAACTATTGTTTTTAACTTTTGATGACTTTTAACTCTTGATGATTTTATTGATATAGATTGTTCTATGCTTTTATTTCTTATTTTGATGTAAGCCGCTCAGAGTCGGGTTCTCCCGATTGGGGCGGGGTAACAAATGCAATAAATAATAATAATAATAATAATAATAATAATAATAATAATAATAATAATAATAATAATAATAATAATAATAATAATAATAATAATAATAATAATAATAATAGTTTGGCAGGAGCTAGGAGAGACAGGAGTTCACTCCGTCATGCAGGACTTTATTTTATTTTATTTATTTATTTATTTATTTGTTCGCATTTAATACCCCGCCCCACTCGGGAAGACCCGACTCTGGGTGGCTTACAAAGTACATTACCGCAATGGGTAGTCTATGAACACACAATATTATAAAACATTAAAAATTCATGAGTTCATAAAAAATTTAAAACATTAAAAAACAGATAGAGACAAGTGATAACAGGTACAAATACCAGGTGGTGGTGGGGATGGCTACCCTTAAATTAGCCATCCTGGATGGGAACCTACATTATTCTGTCCCCACACTTGGCCTGCCAGACTTGGGTCTCGAACTGCTGACCTGCTAACCTTCCTGTCCTCAAGTTCATCATTTTAACCACTAAGCCACCTCAGTCCCTCCAATAATACAGAAGGGGATAATTTCTCTATTTTCCCTCCATATATTAATAGTAGCTGAGACATGTGAAAAGTTAACAATAATTATACACATGCTTTCCCCCCTTTTTTTCTTTTTGGCTAGCGCCTTGCCCAGATTAGTGACATATCATGCCACTTTATCTTTTTACAGCAAGAGCACTTCTCCCTTGTCATTTTTTTTTTTGAACTGCTAGTTTGGCAGGAGCTGGGGCAGAGACGGGAGTTCACTCCGCCGTGCAGGACTCGGGTCTCGACCTTGCCGGTTCTTCTGAGTGTGAAGTCCAGCGTCTTTTAATAAACCCCTTGAGCCGCCGCAAGTCCCACAGAGCTTCTTGTGCTGAAAAAGAAACGATGGGCACATCTCTCCATCCATCCGAGTGGCGTGGCGGGGGGAGAGACCCCGAGCGCGCCACCGTGTCCCGCCGCCCTGTTTTTCCCCCCTTCCCCGCTCCTCCCCGTCGCCCTTTGACTCTTTTCTCCGAGGCGGGCTGGAGGCGGAGGCTGCTGGAGAGGCGGCCCGGGGCCACGGCGGGAAGGGCGGGCGGGACGCACGGGCGGAGGGGAGACGTGGTTCGGGCCGGCCTTTTCCCTCCCCTTTCTTTCCGCCTTCCTCTCCCTTCGTGCCGGCACCATGGTGGCTGCACTGGGTCGGGGCGCCTCCTCCTCCTCCTCCTCCTCTCATGCCGTCCGCCTGGCCCTGCTGCTGCTGGGCTGCCTCGCCTTGCGTGGGGCTCCCGCCCGGGCCCAGGAGGAGGCCACGGAGGAAGCGCCCGAGGAGGAGGGAGGAAGGGAGGCGGGCGACGAAGAAGGGGACCCCCACGCGCGCCACCTCTACAATGCCGAGATGATGCGCCATGGCGCCCAGAGCGCACCGCACTTCGTCATGTTCTTCGCCCCGTGGTGAGCGGCGGCGGCGGCGGCAGCCCGGACAGGGAGGCAGACTGAGGCACACCACGGTCTCCTCTGCTTCTCCCGCTGACGTGGCAGCCAGAGGGAGACCGGGTGAGGGCGGCGGGGAAGAAGAAGAAGAAGAAAGGGTCCCGGAGGCGAAGTCTCCCTTGTGCCACATGCGCCCTGCCTCCATGCACCCACCTCACTCCATAAACGGGAAGGCCGCACATCAGCCCGCGGACTCTCTCTTCCCCACCCGCCATTTCTCCTTCCTCAGGAGTTTAAGCCAATTAGTGCCGGGGATTTAATTGGGTCTGGAGTTGCTGTTGCTGCGGCTTCCGAAGTGCTCCCAGGGAACTTCTCTCCGTGTCCTAATTCGTCAGAAATTATTCTGGGTTGGAAAGGATTTTTGCGCGCTCAGGGAATGCCTAAATGAGGCTCCTTTCATGTCCCCAAGAGCTGGCACGGAGACTGGCGCTCAATCCGGCATGCAGTACCCAGGTCTCAAACTGCCAGCCTTCCAGCTTCTTAACTACTGAGCCACCACAGCCCTGAGGGAGAATCTGCATGTGGTTGAGAGCATGCTCCCTTGCTTGTCTGTCAATGAACCCCTGGAGTGAGAGACCAGAATAATAATAATTCTAGAAGTTGGAAGGTCAGCAATTCGAGACCTGAGTGCTGTGCAATGGAGTGAGCTCCCATCACCTGTCCCAGATCCTGCCAACCTACCAATTCAAAAGCAAGAAATTGCAAGTAGATATATAGGTACCGCTTCAGTGGGAAAGGTAACAGCACTGTCTGAGTACGATTCTATAGCCAACTGTATATCCACCTGACCCTTAAGCTATCCAGTCCATACTTAACTTGATAACCAGAATATCATGGGGTACTTCAACAAAGATTTTGCTGAAGTCAAGATATATGACATCTGCAGCATTTCCACTGTCTACCAAGGAAGTTACCTGATCGAAAAATGAGATGATATTTGAATATGGATAACATTAGCCCTCCAATCACCTGACACTTCTCCCATCTTGCATGATTTCAAGAAAAAGTGGTTCTACAATCTTTTTGGGCAGCTCCTTTAGTATTCTGGGATGCTTCCTTGGGGATTTTGGCTCATTCAAAGTTCCTTGACTATTTGTTTATCAATCTCAGAAGTGGCTCATAGTTCTCTTTTGGGGCATGTTCTGGGACTGAGCAGTTTGAGGCTATACAGGCTGGCTCTCTTCTGGGAGGCATAGTGCAAAATTGAACTCCTCACCAGATACCTAATTCATTGAATTGTCTAGACAGGTAAAATAAAGTCTAAGGCTGGATTGGATTTCCCCTGTCTTGTGAACACTGAGCATGCTGGAAGAAATTTGTTAGTTTTTAAAGGTGCTAAATACTTCACCTGACGAAATATATTAAAATGGTCGTCAGTTTCAAAACAGATACAAAATGAAGTACTGTACTGTACTTTTTCATACAAGTGTACAGTGGAATTCACTACTGAAAGATGTAGTGATGGCCATCAACATGGATGACTTCAGAAGGAGATCAAACAGACTGATGGAGAATGAATTTACTATGGATGTTAATCACAATAATGATCTGTTTACTCAGTACGGTCCAGCATGACTCTTACGTTCTTTAAGTCCAAACTGAATATTTATTTGGAGTATAAAAACAAACACCAACTTGGATGTTACTTCAAAAGAGTACCAGTCACCTGTAGCAAAATAATGTCTCCTGCTGCACACAACTCTTTTCATTGCTGAGTCCCATTCACAGACCCCCAACCTATCATGGTTAAAGTGGAAAAATGATTTCCCAGACAGAAACATTTTCAACAAACAAATGTATACTATTCTGTGTATGTGACTATACCTTTCCCCTCTCTAAATCCTGTATGCTGGGTCAGAATTTTGTAGAATTCTGACACTGTTTTATCACTGGGACTTAAACCAAGGATGTGTGAAGTAATTGATTCTAAACATTAATACTTCTCCCCTCTTAAATTTCAGAACCAAAAACCAGTGTAACAACACCCCTCAAGTAAACCAAAATGGATAAATATATATATATTAATAAAAACATTTTAATAATTTAAATTGGCTTTTTAAAAATACTGTAAAAAAGTAAATAGTTCCTTCCAAGACCAAAATGTATTTGAACAAATAATTGACTGGCTCTTTGAAGAAACTTCTACGTATAGATCAATGCTTGAGGGGAGGGGTGTCTATACATTTTAATACTTCTAAGTTTATGATGGCAATTGAGAGGTAGACTGCTATCCTGATAACTATTCAGTTAGCACTAAATTGATTTTCAGGCACTGATTTAAAAGAACAACCTTTATATAGAAAAAGGACACAGTCATACAAATGATACCAGACTTGGGTGATAATATCAGTTGCTGTTGTTTTAACTATAGACTTGTTTGTTTGCTGGCCCTCTTCTACTGTCTGGAACACCAGCAATGAATGAATGAAAGAAAAAAACTTGTCTTTCAGATCTCGTGTTTCATTCATTGTCTTTTTGTTGAATCCTTGATAAGCTTCCAAGAAACTGCAGTGTTCTGAGAACACACTTTCATAAAATACTACCTGGAAAATTAAGTTAGACAAAGGTTTTGCTCACAGAGGACAAAAGGTGTGATGGGGATTGCAGGTAGGCTGAGGAATATAAAATGATAAACGCAAGGTCCCTTAATTTTAGTAGTGAAATGCCAAATCAAAATTATGAGAAATGCACATCACTAGAATATTCATGTTATGGCGTTTTTTGTTTCCACTCCCAGGTGTGGACATTGTCAGCGTCTCCAGCCTACTTGGAATGAACTTGCAGACAAGTACAACAGCATGGAGAATCCACAGGTCTACATTGTAAAAGTGGATTGTACAACAGATACTCCACTTTGTTCTGAATTTGGGGTCAGAGGATACCCAACGTAGGTATAAAAGAGTATTGTGACTGTTGAGTGCTTTGTATACCCATAAACCCCACCAATTTGAGAAGGCAACATACTTTCTTTTATAGCAGGGGTGCCTAGACTTTTTGAGCCATGGGCCGGTCATGTGGTTCCTCCCACCCAGAAGCAGAAGTAAAATGTGTGGGCGTGTTCGGCGCATACACATTTTCTGCTTCCACGTCTGGGAGCGGCACGGGCTGGATTAATTGGCACCGTGGGCTGTAATTTGACCACCCCTGTTTTATGGCATTGTGGTTAAACATTAAATTGCAACAGAATTCACTTCCCTGCACAGCTTTAGATTCTGTCTTGTGCTTTTCCCTTTTGTGAACACGTATTTTAGCTAGGAAGAAGTCATCCAGTAGTAAGATAGTTATTTTAAAAAAGCTAGTGTTACTATTACATGTTGGGCAAAATCTTTTTGCACAAGACATAAAAGCAATATTTCAGTAAGTTATGTGCTGGATATTTTCCTACTAATGCCTTGGGATGGTGAATCCCCACCCCTATGTTTGCTTATACAATAACTGTCTTAATAGCGGCTGTGCCAGTGCAGCAGTTTGATTTATAGCTGATGGAATGAGATTGGATTGCCCTGTTAGGTTAGAATAGTATTTCCCAACATTTGGTTATGGACTTGAATTCCCAGAAGCCTAAGTCAATTCCGCAAAGCACTGATCAGCCAATGTGCTGGCTTAGGCTTCTGGGAATTGAAACCTCCCTATGGGGCGTGGGCCCAGCATTGAATACCACTCTGCCTAATCCTGTATAGTAAATTACTGAGCATTTCTCTACTTTGAGATGCATTTTATTGCTAAACCAGGAAGAGAATTAAAATCTGGAAGTTCATCATATGCTTTCAAAGATCCATCTGAACTTCTTTGCAGATACAGTAATACCTCGGATAACGCTAAGACTTGGTTCCACAAGTGTTGGTGTTATCTGATTTTTAATGTTATCCGATCCATGTTAAAATCCTATGGGATGGATTGGATAACGTTAAAGCTCCATAGAGATACATTGTAACCGCACAGGCTTTAGCGGTTGTTATCCGATCCATCCCATAGGACCTTAATGTTATTCGATCCAATTCTCCTCCCCAGATTACTTAACGTTATGCAATTTTAGCCTTATCCGATCCATTATTATCCGGTGTTTTACTGTACAGCATATTAGACAATTCTTTAGGGATGATTTTTCTTTTAAGGAGTGCCTTCCTTTTGTGAGGCACACAGAACCTGGCCAGACTTAACTTGTATGACAGGGGTTCCCAACCTTTTCAAGCCGGGGGCTGGGTCATACTCTCTCAGTCAGCTTTGAGGGCCGGACGACCATTTTGCCTTGCCTGCACGATGGGAGCAGCAATTTTGTCCCAACAGCTTCAAAGGGGGTGGCCATTTTGTTTATCAAATGTCCTTGGAGGGGTGGGGGGCCACGTGAAATGTCACTGTGGGCAGGATACAGCCCATGGGGCTAAGATTGGGAACCCCTGTTGTATGAGTTTGATGGTTTTTCAGTTTTCCACCTTAAGTTACCAGCACCAAACATGGACACTTACAACAAAACATAAACACAAGTTTGAAGATACGTCACAATACCATAAGTATGGTTGTGTTCAGGATGTTTCAAGTTGGAATGACCTTGAAAGTAATGTGGTTTTATTGTCTTCCTGCATTTGCAGCTTAAAACTCTTTAGACCGGGCCAAGAAGCCGCAAAATACCAAGGGCCTCGAGATTTCCAGTCACTAGAAAACTGGATGTTGCAGATACTGAGTGAGGAATCTGCAGTAAGTGACCAGAACAGGGTTATTCAAGTGAAATGTGCCAATAAGACCAGGCAGCGCTTGGACTACATGGGTCTGTGCTACCTTACATTTTCTGATGGCCAGTTTCAAAAAGTTCTGGGAGGCATGATTTGGCTAAAACGTGGAGAACTTGGAGGCTCAGGATTGTGGGTTTCCTTAAAAAGTTAATCTTACATATTTCTCCAGTAATTTTTGCCATGTAATGAGTGTATTGATGCAATGGTATAGATCAGAGGTTCCCAATCTGCAGTCCAGCCCTGGCCCCTGACACCTTCCCATCCGGCCCATTGCCATCCTCGCCGCACCCAGAAATTAAAGCTGTCACATTTACATCAGCCATAAAACATGCATGCACAAACATGCCCGTGCTTGTTGTAAATGTGGAAGTGGACACATTTACAACAGTCGTAAATGCTTCCTCTTCCAGGGAGGTGTGGTCCAGCCTGCTTAGCAGTCTGGGGGGCGTGGCCAGTCCCGCGACAGAAAAGGGTTGGCCACCCCTGGTATAGATGGACCCAATGGTGACCATATTTAATGACCACCATTTACAGGAAAGGGAAGTAATAGTTGGATATGGATCACAAGGGTGTTGGTATTTTTTCATGTTTTTCTCTGCTGAATCAATGCAAACTTCATTTTTATGTAAATTAAGAAAACATACCCAGAGCTGTTGCTTTTCAGCCAGTGTTGCATCATTGTCGTCATCCTCACTGATAGATGACTACCTCTAGTTTGTTGTTCTAGGCTCAGGGAATGTCTTCCTCTGTCGTCATAGCACAAATATTTTTCATATTGCCATAATTATATTTACAGCTTTCTTATGCATGCAGCTACCTAACCAGGCTGCTCTCTTTGATATGTAATGATGTTGTTGGTTGTGTAATTTGTTAATGTTGTTTTTTCTTTTGCCCCCTCATCCTTTTTTTGTTTTGGTAGGAACAAGAATCTGAACCAGAGGCCCCAAAAGCCCCTGAATCAAAGCAGGGCCTTTATGAACTCTCAGCAGTTAATTTCAAAACGCACATAGCAGAAGGTAATGTGACCTTGCACATTCTTTTTAAAGCCTCTTTAGAACAGTGATACAGAACTATAGTGACTAAAATCTATATTCCATCATATGGATTATAGGGGGTGAAGACCTGGCTAGCGGGGCAAGTGTGGGGTGCAGACCAGACAGTCAGCTTGGTCGGTTGGCTACTTTGAACACCCCACTTCTCTCCCTGTTGTGGTTTTTAACTTTTAATATTTTAAAACTTTTTAATCTCTTAATCTTCTATTTTTTTATTTTTGCTGTAGATGGTGTGTTTTAACTGTTTTAAACTGTAAGCCATCCTGAGTCTTTGGATGAGGGTGGGGTATAAATGTAATTAATTAATTAATTAATTAATTGTCAACTTTGGCCAGCCACTCAATCACTTTGCACTCTTATCGTGGCGAATTCTCCATCATTCTTTAGAAAGGGCAAGAAGAGGTCTGGATTTATCTCCTACTTGGATGTGGAAATAGCTTTTGGAAAAGTTTGTAGTTCTGAGCAGTGGTGAAAATTCTACCCACCTTTTAGGTCCAACCTCAAGAGCAAGCTAGAATTGACTGGATCCTGAGTCAAATCTTGAGGTCAGGGAACTAGAACCCAGTCTTTTGCATGTTTACTTGTTTGAGAAGACATGCATAAAATAATGTGACCATGTGTAAATTATTGCAATCCTGTACATCTGTTTTTGGGATTAATTCCTACTAAACTCTATAAGTCTTTCTTCTTATGGACTTCAGTGGGACTTAATATCACAAAACATTTACAGGGTAACAAGAAGTGAGCCCCATTGAACACAGTGGTCAAAATCCTATTCTGCAGTTAGGTAAAGGTATAATGTTAAGAAATATCTCTAGACATCAACTGTTGCATGCTGATTTGCACTGCTTGGCTTACAACAGATAAGGTCTACTGAGATTTCTTAACTTTTGGCGGTATGGTAATTTGCTGTCCAAATTTACATCTTTTGGATTACTGCACAACTAGATTTTAGCCAATAAGTTCTACCTATATTCAACTGTGGAAACTTTGGCTTGGCTATGAAAATGTGAAAACAAAACATTAATCAGCGATGAACAAGGTTCAAGCAACAAGAATGTTAGACCCAGTTCTATGAGCCAAAAGTCCGGTTTTTCCATAAGTCTATTGTAAGATCTTGGCACCTACATTTTCTCAAATGAGTTTCCTTAGTTGTAAGGCAAGAATAATAGTGATGCATGCCGTGAGAGTGTTGAAACAAACCATAAAATATTTCCAAATTCCTCATAAACAAAGCCTGGCTTCAAGTTTACATTGAGGTGGAGAACTCTGACAGATCTAAGGACCAGTTTCATCTACACCAGCCTGTCATGTGCTACTCTTCCTGGTGCATCCCAACTAAATCCTGTGCACTTTGTACGGGCATGTTGATCTAGTCTCATTTCCTTGCACCTTCCTAAAATCTTTCCATACTTTTTAATATCAAAGATATTACAGGCTAATAATAATAATACAGTAGAGCCCTGCAAAACGAAAAAGCTCTGTTCCACGGAGCATTTCGCTATGCGGTTTTTTTCGTTATGCGGATCAAATGGGCGATATCCCACATAACAAAAAGAAAATGTTATACGGGGTTTTTATTAACTGGAGTATACCCTGCTTAACAAAAACCCCATATAAACCCCATGTTAAAAAAAGTTTGGGCTGTTTTAATACGTCTACATTAGCATCGTCAGGGTCAGACTGGGAATGAAAACCTACATAAAGGAACACATAACACAGAAATGAGTGAATAGAGAGGCCTGCTTGCTTATCTATATACTTCCCCCTCTCTCTTAAAAGGCAACCACTTTATCAAATTCTTTGCTCCTTGGTGTGGCCACTGCAAAGCACTTGCACCGACGTGGGAACAGTTGGCTCTGCTCCTTGAAAATTCGGACTCTGTCAAAATCAGTAAGGTAGGTTTGACCAACAGGCTAAGGATAGGCTTACTCTCCTTCTACTTAAAATGTATTACTCTGGCAGTAGCATTTATGAAGGAATACTTCTAGCTCTGTAAGCTGCAAATAATGTTCATTCTGTCTTAGAATCTTTCTGAAGAGCGATCAGCTGGCATAGATTTTTTTAATTTCCTTTCTATGTCTTTAGTAAAATATGCCTATGCCAGTGTGTCGTAGGGCAAATTGACAGTTCTTACTTTTAGGCAAAGGACCTGAGCGGTTAATATGGAGAGAGACACACCAGGGTCTTGTTATTTTAAAGAAGGAAAAAGCAGGCCTTTCAGCTTAATTTTACGATGATGGAGCCCTTCTTTCCATCTTCAGACAGATCTGTGTGGGTGTTGGAACAGCTTCAGCTAACTATAAAAACAGGAGCAAAGTCATATTGTTGGCTTTGTGATGGAAAAGATTGCTCTCCTAGCTTGTCTTCTTCTGTTGGACGTACTCTAAATATTTTAGTAAAAAATAAAGAGCCAAGACCTTTCAGTGCCGTTTGGGTGACAATAGTCTGTAATGCAATCAGACATGCATAGGGAAACCCAAAACACTGTTGTGCGTATATCTGTATTGCATCAGTGTTTACCTTTTGAGTATTTTCTGAGACATTTGGGGCAGAGAAACAGTTGGCAAACTCTTCTCCTGCTGTTCAGCCTTTGCTTGTAGCTGTTTCCTTCTTCCTCCCATGATTATTATAGGTACATGTGAGGAATCCCATGGGGCAGGGGAATCGTTGGCAGGAACAGTCTTAAGAACATCTTTGTCCCTTTCCAGTCCCTTTTGAGAGGGATTTCCAATTAAAAACAGAACACGGTATTGTTTGTATATGCAATATGGTTTTCTTTGGGCTTCTAAAGGCTAGGCTGAGTACTACATAGACCATCATTTTGTGATGCTGGACTTCCACACGATGGTATACCATTCCCATGATGCAGTGATGTCACTGCACTAGCTATGCTCTAGTCCTTTATACCTGCTTCCCTGGAAATATGTCCTACTGAACTCAGGAGGACTTACTTTTGAAAAACCCATGTAGCATTGCACTTTAAATTTCTTGCCACTATTCCATCAGCTGCAAATCACTATAATGCTAGACATCACATAATGCAGTTTACAAAAACTGGGGAGGAGACATGCATGAAAAAAGGAAGTCAGACTATAGTTGGGCTGGAAAACTCATCAACTCTGGCCTTACTGTACCATGTATTAATACTGGGGACTGGAAGAGAACCTGGTGACAAGGCTATTTACCATCTGGAGTTTTAGGCTCAATTAGCTAATTTATGAAGGTGTTAACATTCCTTGTTAGAAATGTGTGACTGACTAGACTTAGTTTAAAGGTGGAGTGGCAAAAGCCCTTGAAATAGTTCAATACATGGTGTTTTTCTTTTAAAAAACCATTCTTCAAACTTTGCTTGTTGAAATCAACATACTGTATTTCCACCCAACAATGGAATTTCGGTGAAATAGCAAATTAAATACCAGTTAGTAATACAACCTGGACGTACATTCTTAAAGCAATCAATCAGATATTCAAACTTGGTCCTTGTGAGTTAATTGGGTTATGCTATATTTTAGGTTGACTGCACACAGCATTATGAAGTCTGCTCAGAAAACCAAGTCCGTGGTTATCCAACCCTTCTTTGGTTCAGAGATGGAGAAAAGGTGAGGTATTATAAATTAGCCATGTGTGTGAAATTGAACCTTTTAATGACACGTTTGGGTGGATTAGCTGCAGGCCTATCTTAGACCTGGCAATGAAAATCTGATGATGTAGATCACGGTTGTCCAAACTACGGCCCACGGGCCTAATTAGCCCCCTGCATATAATGCGGCCCGCGGTGAGCACCCGGGCTCGCTGCGGATGCCCCTCTGACATCAACAGTAGTGGTGGTGGAGGCAGCAACCATGCTTTTTCCAGGCTGCTCTGAGCAGCTTCTTGCTTGATCCTTCCCCCTCAGCTGCCTTTGCTGAAGCCAATCGCTGCCTCGGGGAAATTTTCGGAGCCTCCTGCGAGTCATCCCAAGCGTGTCAGGGGGCTCTCTTAGCGCCGTGAATTTTGCTTGGATCAGCCTGGAAAAAGCGGGGTCACTGCCTCTGCCGCTGCGACTGCTAACGTCAAAACTGTCAGCAGTGGGAGCAGCCCACCTCCGCCCCCGCAGTTGTCTATCAGGGGTGGGAGCGGCCCGCAAGAGAAAAGTTTGGGCACCACTGATGTGAATAAAGAAATGTGTTCACAATGTATAATCACAATTCCTATGAACTGAAAACTATGTAGTAAAATAAACGGTCCTTTGTTCTTAGGAATTGAATTTTGACACATCGATGCCTAGTTTACACCAGGCATGTTTCTAGATGATGAGTAGATGAGGACGACTTGCCCCATCCCATGTCATAATGTGTCTGTAAGGATCATCATCCTTATAGAAGGCCATCAGTGGCAGTCATTCTAGTACCTGAAGAATTCAGTTCACAGCCCTCTGTATTATCCCCTCGGGTTTTCCTGTTCCTCTGCAGCATCTACACACTCTTCTTACTCTGCTTTTCCTGAGTAACTGATGTTTCCTGCCCCATCTCCCCATCTGCTGCTTCACCCAAATATTGTCTCTTGAAAAGTCATCTGGCCGGATTTGCTTCTTGCTGAGGCAGACCTAACTACGTCCTTCAGGAGATTGTTATCTGGTTGTACAAAAATAATCACTGACTTGTGGATTTGAATGAAACAAGTGAATGGATTTGTAGAATGGTACGAATTGGCTATTTGTGTGGGGTGATGGCATTTTGACATTATAATTAAAAGGGACTTCTAATAAATGTTTGATAAACTACATTATTGGTTGGTTCGTTTCTAGGCTGACCAATACAAAGGAAAGAGAGATCTTGACTCCTTGAAGGAATATGTAGATGCCCAGTTGAAAAAAACCAAAGATGCCTCAGGTGATGCTAAGCCCACTGAAGCACCATCGCCGTTATCAGCCAAAGAAACCATTGAGAAAAGTGCTGAGAACGAGGTAGGTGTGAGAAGCTCCTTAGCTAAAGACTATTTATTTCTGAAACTTTGTTCTAGTTGGCTTCAGCAATGCTTTCTAAAAGGGTGTTAAGATAAATATTTGTAAGAATTTGCAGGTTTTTTTTTTTAATGACTGTTAATAAAGTTGCCAATGGAAAGGTGAATTGGTGTGTGAGTTTTCCCCTTCCTATTAATTGTAGTTTCTGAACCAAAGAGTTCCTAGCTGTTCATACAGTTTGTATAGTTATATATAGAAAGTTCACTTCTTGTTGAAGAGAACATTATCTTTCTTGTTCCTCTTTTCTCAGCTTAGTGATCGTCTTTGTGACATCACACTTGGTTGCTAGAACAAAGATGGTCCTAAGTCAGTTCTGTCTTAGTTGGTGACACAGTAGGAAGACCAGGAATAAATGGACAAAAAAGGAAGGATTTTCCAGTAAAAGAACAAAGAAGATGAAGTGGGAGGCACAAAATAATTAATTTTGCTGTTAATTTAGAGTGCAGTTCTGTGTTGGATTTTCAAGGTGTGCAGTGCTGATTTTAGGGCAGATGGTACTAAAACAGACAGTGAATTGGGACTTCTATGACTATAGTTGTGTATGCCTTTGAATTCTGTCCATTTCCATATCTTTTGCCCATTTCATCCAATAGTAGTAAATAAACTCTTGTAGAAACATTTGGCCTTGTTTGACAGGGGAAGTGAGAGGAAGAAGCTGGCTTGTTCATGAATTAGC
Source organism: Furcifer pardalis (assembly GCA_030440675.1). NCBI lineage: Eukaryota > Metazoa > Chordata > Lepidosauria > Squamata > Chamaeleonidae > Furcifer > Furcifer pardalis. The sequence continues at coordinate 121,459,951 of CP126891.1, forward strand.
TATAGCACTGCTTGGTGAGGTGTATGTGTGTGTGGTGGTGGTGGTGGGAATCACCACATTTGTGGATGATACATTTGGTACTTCTTGTCTGATGCACTTTTTAAAGTGACACTAGCTCAGTAGCTTTAAAGCAGTGAGGGTTTTGCATCACTTCTGAATGGTGCTAAAGAGAATAAACAATTATTGTGTAATGGAACTTAACTCTATCCTCCCTTTATTTTTGACAGAGCTATGTCATTTCCCTCTCTGAGAAAGATTTTGATAAGGAAATAGCTAATGGAATCACGTTCATCAAGTTCTATGCCCCATGGTAAGTGTTCAGAGAAAGAATTTCAGCAAAGAGGCATTTTGGTATCTGTTCTCTCTTTGATTCAGTCCCTGTTTAGTACATCATCCTACTTCACTCACTGAAGTTGAGCCGCATGGTATCTTTGGTCTCCAGTGATTCAGGAGAGCAAGTCCAGATGGTTGCTGAAGATTATTCAGTGACTTCAGTAGCTTCGAATTCATTAATTGCTTTCAGCAAACTATAGGCGTGAGCTGCACTCCAAATATAGCTACTATTCTCTCATGCCCTTTATTCTAAAAAGGGCATACCACAATGATGCTTAAATACCGAGCAGCAAGTGCTGTGTTAAAGATACTCTAAATGTCAACCAACCAATTCATTCTCTTTGCCGGCAGTTCTTTCCATGAAAAGTTGTAGTTTAAGCTAATGTTTACTACACAAATAGCTGGTATCCTATTTCTGGCTGCCTAAATCGTGTACGCAATTATAGTTCACGGTGTGCAAGTTGACCTTTTACTCTTCTATGTCTAGTATTTTATGTTTGGCTAAGCAACAGTTAGTCTGAGTCCTACTTTTGCCTCTTCCTTTGTTTCATGTAATTAACAGCATTTAATTGGAGCATAGTGGAAGCTCATTACAATTTAGTTTTCAGTATGTATGGTCAATACCATGTAATGCACATGCTGTCTTATAGTGCTAGCATGTTTCTAAAAGTGTATGTATGGTGTTTGTTTGTTTTTAAAGTAGGTAACACATTTTAAACATTTTATTACCGTTGCTGAGCATACATTATACAGTAATACCTCGGATAACGTTTACCTCGGATAACGCTAGAATCGCATAACGTTAAGTAATCTGGGGAGGAGAATTGGATCGAATAACGTTAAGGTCCTATGGGATGTATCGGATAACAACCGCTAAAGCCTGTGCGGTTACAATGTATCTCTATGGAGCTTTAACGTTATCAGATCCATCCCATTGGATTTTAATATGCATCAGATAACACTAAAAATCGGATAACACCAAGACTTGTGGAACCAAGTTTTAGCGTTATCCGAAGTATTACTGCATACCATAGCATTGGGGCAGACCAGTGATGGGATGTAACAGGTTCTCACCAGTTCTCCAGAACCGGTAGTAACTTTTCCCAGTGCCCCGGAGAACCGGTTGTAGCTTTTGGGGGGAACCACCTTCGGGGCTTACCTTTTCACTGGTTCCCCCACTGCTCATGCGCACCAAGCACTTGGTGTGCATGCATGCCTACAGTGCTTGGTGCGTATGGACGCCCTCCCCAAGTGGGGAGGAGGAAGAGAAGCTGCTAGCCTGAAGCTCCCTATAGCCTGCTCCCCTAGATATCCTAGAGAACTGGTTAGGCAAAGACTTAGTACCTAACTTCTTTAACTGTTGAAAAGTTGAAAAGTGCCAAAATGAAGCCATCTTGTGCTGAGTTCATTCTGTAGTTCCTTCCATCTGACCTAGTGTGAGAAAGATTAGCCAGAATAAGCTTTAAGCTCTTGTTTAAAAGCTCTGGTTGATTTGTGTTGTGGGTGGGTGGGTGCATTTTAATGTATTTTAATTTTATTTATTTATTTATTTACAGGTTTGTGTTGTGGGTGGGTGGGTTGAGGGGTGTGTGTGTGTGTGTGTGCGCGCGCGCGTGCGCAAGCAAGCGTGCACTTATTTTTATTTTATTTTTTATTACTTTTTTAATTTTTTCTTTGTCCCTCCCCATAACGTTATGATGTTGGCTCCGCCCATGATGTCATGATGTTAGCTCCGCCCACACTGTGATGATGTCATGGTGGGGTATTAAAATTTTTGACATCCCACCACTGGGGCAGACCATCCAGAATTAAGATGTTTTTATTTCTCAGTGACTTAATAGAAGATAATTCAGCTTCAAGACTGCCACCTCATATCTACTTTGTATCTAAGCATTATATTTATTTGCCTAAATAGATGTTTATTTCAGCATAATTTATTATGAGCATGGTCTAGCAGGGAATTAGTAGCGTTTTGGATTTTGTGGTTGAATTTTGTGAAGCTCAAAGTGCGTAACACTGGCTGGATAGTGTCCTGTGGCATAATGTTCGATGGCAGATAAATGTTAACTGAAAATAAAATTCCAGATCTACCTCTGTGGAATATTATGTGGCATTTAAATTGACAGGCACAAGAAATATTCCTTGACTGCATACTTACTGTAGCTTAACTGGTGTAATTTAAGAAAATTTACATTGCCTGTAAATTCAGTTGTGGGACACAGGAATGAACCTGGGAAAAAAGTTGATGAACTGGTTCATAACCTCTCAAAACTGAATGTTGTTTGGTTCACAGACGCACTAGATTTTATTTCTGCATCTATTAAAAGAAGGACAAACTAGCAAGTGAGCAGAGAATGTAACTGATGCATTGAGGCACCAGCTGTGAATCCTTTTTTAATAAAATAAAATAAAGCTGTAATTAAATAATAAATCCTACCTACTGTCACTTGCAAATCTTTTTGTTTTTTAAAACTCTTCTTTCAATGGATGGAAGGAATAATGTAGGGGAGTATATTTTAAGTTTTAGCTCCACTATTGTATATATTGTGACAGAGATCCTGTTGCTGTAATTTGTGTCACACAAGGCTGATGATGTCAGCCATGGAAGCTCTAAGACAGGAGTGGAAATGGTTACTTACAAAAATTGCTGCTGCCAATAAAGTCATCTTGGCTGCAGTGATTTCAGTAATTAGACTTTCTCCTCTGCTCCTACAGCTTCCAGTTTTATAACAATGAATAGAAAGTTGGAAACAGAAGTCAGAAATGATTAATTCTTCAAAAAAATCACCACCATTGATGATAGCATTAGCCTTATGTGTTGTAAATTGTGGCAACAGGACTTCTGCTAGTATGTTAAGAAATCAAAATAGAAATAAACATGACACTTTATTTCAGGTGTGGTCATTGTAAAAACCTGGCTCCCACTTGGGAGACCCTCTCCAAAAAGAAATTTCCAGGACCAGTGGATGTCAAGATAGCAAAAGTTGACTGCACCATTGAACGCAATGTCTGCAATAGATTTTCCGTAAGTATGAGTCATTGCATGACTGTTCATTTTAATTATGTGTTGCAGATCTTAAACATGTAGCAGCTAAATTGACAGTCATCTCACCAAAGCATTGTTAATATAGTCTGTGATTGAGAGACTATGAGTTCAAATGTACCACAATTACTTGAGTAAAAGTTATCAGCAGACTAATTATATATGAAGCCAGTTTTTCTGCTATCTCACCTACACTCTTCGCTGTTACATTTGGTTCAAGTATTTCTAAAACCACCAGGTTTATGTTGTGGCTTTTGGGGAGAAATGGAAAAGTCACTCAAGACCCCCATCATGAACAGAGCTGTCCGGGAACCCACGGTTATTTCCCATAGTCTTGAATATGGTTCGCTCGTAGTACATCTGCCTGGAAAGCTTTTTTTTTCTGACTTAACTAAAACATGATCTTGACTACTTTTCCTGCAAAGAAAGAAACTAATCTTCTATGTGCAAAAAAAGTAATACCAGCAGCATTAATATGTGGTCACTTCTTCTAGCATGCGAGTATTGCTGTTGAAGACTGAGTTTCATCTCTGTAAAATTTAGGCTACAATTAAGGGTGTTGCTCATTGGGACTTAATTCTGAATAGATAAAAGTTGTACAGTCTCAGAGCACCATCAGGAAGAACTTGGTAGATCACTCTTTGACTATTTTATACCTAGATAACCCTAGGAAACTTACCATAAATCAGAATTACTACATAATAACAGTAATAAAGATTGTGTAGGATTCTTTTTTTTTTTCTTCATCTGAATCTAGTTGATCCTCATGGTGATTAGCCATGAAGACTGTCCTGAGAATATAATGCAGTGGTATTTCATCTGCCTTCTGCATCGCGGCATGACCCACATACCACTCATCCAGTTCCGCGAGTCACTTTCTGGTCCTGAGCCCTTTTGGCATGCAAAGTCCTTCTCGACCGCAGGCCAGGATTGATGAAGCTGCTGCCTTCCATCAAGATGGATTCAAGTGGGATTTAATCCACTTGGAGACCATCACCCTTCCCTGCGGACTTTGGCACCCAAGGCCATTTGTCCTCAGGGTTGTCATTTTAATTAACCACTGCCTGACACTTGGTGTTGAGTACGATTACATTGTTAAAATAGCAAATACTAGTACTGTAGTGGGAAATTGTTTTTGCTGATGAACATCTATTGGAAAATCAAGGTTAACATTAAGAAAGCTGGTGCTGGTTTCTTACATGTGTTCCTTTATCTCTTCCTGGAGGTCCGTGGCTACCCAACGTTGATACTTTTCCGTGGCGGGAAGAAGGTGAGCGAACATACTGGAGCTAGAGATCTTGAAACACTGCACAAGTTTGTTCTGCGGCAAGCGAAGGATGAACTGTGAAAATGCGCCTGTGTGGACACGGCTTCACCAGCTGTGTCTGCCCAGCAAATGTGGGAGTTGAATGAATCATGTTAACAGTTACTGGATTTCCAGTAGTGGTCATTTGAGAAACTGAATATACTAAGATGTGTGTTTGTATTTCCTAAAATACTAGTAGACTAACTTTGAGGGAAGTACTGTATACAACATGCACTGTGAATCTTTGCAATATTGTTTGCATCCACTTCATATTATTATGGGGAAAAAGTAAGATCTTTCAAAATTACATATTAAAATTAAAGGGGGGGGGATCAGCAATTATGTTTAAACCCAGTTACACAAATTAGAATTTTAACATATGCATACAACTTGCAGAATTGCATATTGTAATCTTGTTATATTACACCAGGGGTGCCCAAACTTTGTGGGCCGTGGGCCGATCATGTGGTTCAGGAAGCTGGTCACTAAGGCCCAGGTGCGGCCCCCGACACCAATTCATCCGGCCCGCAAAGCCCTCGTCGCTCCTGGAAGCGGAAGTAAAACACACCCATACGGGCACGTTTTACTTCTGCTTCCAGGAGCGACGAGGGCTTTGCAGGCCAGATAAATTGGCGTTGGGGGCCGCACCCAGGCCTTAGTTTGGGCACCACTGTATTACACTGTTGAATGACTACTTTTTAAATTGTCTGGGTAAAGGTTTCAAAGAAAGTTCATGAGGGAAACACATACAAACACACTTTAGGAAGGTACTTCTGACCACTATTAGCTGCTTGCTTCCTGTACTTGTTTGTTCTCATCCTGAGGGCGATGTACAATGAACAGAAAGGGTACTGTAATTTGTGCCTAGTTTTATTGACCCATGTTATCTATCAGCTAGTTTCAGACAGCTGTGGAGCATGGAGGTCCAGTAATTTGCAAGGAGATTTGGCATCCCTTTTGTAGACTTTGCATTATTTTCAGTGCTTTTAAAAATCTGATCTTTTTTAAAAAATTATTTTTTGCTCATTTTATTTCCCCACTGAGTAGAGTAACCAGGATCACTTTCTTTGTCATTTATTCAAGAACAAAAATGTAGAGCCCCAAAATTGTCATCTTTCACCCCAAGTCATATAAACAGATGGACATAACTTACTAGGTGGTCCGTAGTTTTAAACAGATTATTCAATCTTTTTCACCCCCATTTCCAGTTTAGGTGCCACACAAGATAGGATTAAAGCCAAAGAACATGTTGCAGGACTTGATGAGGATTAAAGGAGAGGTGTAGAGTCGATGTTAAAATTCATTCAAATTTGCCTGTCAACTTTTATTGCCATTTGTTTGGGAAAGAGTTGCAGGTTTATACGTACGAGTCTTATATGTGCTATTGCCTCCCCCTTTCTCAGCCTGATGTCCTGCATACTAAAGTCAAACCTTGAGATAGGAAATTAATTTGTTCCTTGGAGGTTTTCGTATCCTGAAAGAAAAACTGTATCTCATAACACAATGAAAAACAATTTACATTACCAGAAGTGGCCACTAGAGGCCACTGTATACTTTTTTGTATCTTGAAAAAATTCTATTAAAAATTCGTATCTTGAATTTTTTTTTTTTTTCATATTATGGGTTTTCCATAAGTTGACCCATTCATATGTCGAGGTTTGACTGTATGTTGGACTGCTGCTTCTGTCGTGAGAGATGTAGCCCCACACCTCTAGAGCAGTGGTTCCCAACAGGGGGTACACAGCCCACAAGTGGACTCCAATTCCCAGAAGCCTAAGTCAGTACATTGGCTGATAAGTGCTTTGGGGAAATGACTTAGGCTTCTGGGAATTGAAGTTCAAAATCCAAAGGTTAGGAAACACTGCTCGAGGAGCAGCATTTCCCAAACTACGGTATGTTCCGCAGAACACTGGTGGACTTCAACTCCCGGAAGCCCAAGTTAATGCATTGGCTGATCAGTGCTTTGAGGAATTGACTTAGACTTCTGGGAATTGAAGCCCAAAATCCAAAGGTTGGAAAACACTGCTCTAGAGGGTGGCCAACCTTTTTTACATTGCAGGTCTGACCACGCCCCCTCCCCCCGGCAGCGTCGTGGTCTGGACCATACTCACGGAAGCGGGCACATTTACAGCTAATCTCAATGTGCTCACTTTCGCGTTCACACCAGCCACGTGTGTTTTGCGGATGATTTAAACGCCCGCTTCCACTTCCGGGCGCGGTGGAGGCAGCGACGGGCCAGATGGGATGGCATCAGGGGGCGGGGTTGGCACACAGGCCATAGGTTGGGAACCCCTGCTCTAGATGGTGCCAGGCTGGGAGAGGACGCACATTGCTGTTGTCTCCATTACATGAGAGATGCAACTATCCTTAGCCATATCTGTTATCTTTGTATGATAGTTTTGTCCTTTCTGTTGAATGCCAGGGAATTTGTCTGGCACAAATGAAGACAGAAAGTTGGAAGGGTACCAAAAAAGGGCTAATCACAGTATGACAGAGGTTATCAGATCAACACAAATGCTTCTGCCTTAAAGAGAGCCTTTATTCATGATGGCTTTTTAAAAAATCTAACGAAGCACAATCTTGTGAGCAGGCTGATTGTAACTCATGAGTTTCTTGTACAAAATGGAGTGGTACAATTGTTTACACAAAACAGTTTCTGAATAAAATCTTTTTTTTTTACCAAAAAAAATAAAAGAACCCAGACCCACCCTTGGTCTTCCTAAACAGTACATAAAAAATCAATATATCTGGAGGTTGCAATAAATTATAATACTCGTCTATTTACAAAAGATCTTTCAAAATGCAAAGTAGTCAAAGGGAAGTGCACTTTTTTGAATTCTTGCCTGGGGGGAGGTTTGGGTTTTTGTTTTTGTTTTTTGGTGTGGAGCCTGATTTCTGACACAAATGTCATATACATTTTAAATTCACTTTCCCAGTGTGGTGGCCAGGTTAGTCTGTTCAAGCTTTACAGAGTAAAAGAGAGACTCTGCCAGGTATTAATTCTCCCTTGCTTGAAAGCTAGCCATATCTTTCTCTAGGGTTCAGTGCTCATCTCCATTTACACCCAAAAGCCAGTGCTGTCTGTGTATGCAGACATTTCTGTGGTCATGTGGCATGCACAACTACACCCAGAACACTGTTCTCTTCCCACTGAAGTGGTACCTATTTTCCTGCAATTTCTTGCTTTCGAACTGCTAGGTTGGCAGGAGCTGGTGTAGACGACAGGAGCTCAGTCTGTCGTGCAGCACTCGGGTCTTGAACCGCTGACCTGCCAACCTTCCAGGCATCAAGTTCAGCATTTTAACTACTGAGCCACCACAGTCCCCTGTAAGATATGGGCAAGTGCAAAAAGAGATATAATTTTGATCTACTTCCAATCTCAATTAGATCAGAATTTGTAAATGTTTCTGACTGAACATCCCTATACCCCACTGGAAAGTGCAAAACAATTCTTTTGCATATTTTGTCCTCCAGTTTTATTCTCCCTCCACACACCTCAACATACCTTCCATCTTGTGTTGTTCAAAGGCACAAATGGGATAACGCTGCTCTTTGTTCCTTTTTATTAATGGGGTGACCAGGATGATCCGTTCCCTCTTCTGTTTTAGGAGGCCGTAAAAAGAATTTATGCGAACATGCATATACGGTATGTGCATTTAGTACTTATTGTGGTGGTGGTAGCGCTAAGAAAGGTTGGGTCAAAATTAGCAGCAAGTTACAGCTGTGGAATATGGGCATCGTAGCCTTAAAAACATTTGCCCATCAGCAAAAGATCCGGTAGCTTTGTCTCCAAATTGCTTTTGCAATAGTCAGACACATTACCAGTTGTGTCTTTTGTTGATAAGGAAAGTGTGGTTTAACACAGCAAATGCGTTTGTTACTTAAGCTTCTAGGAGGAAACCAATGTGTAGCCATTCATTCCGTGCAAGATGCCTCCTTTCCATAATGATCCAGAAGTCTTGACCTTCAGCTTGTGTGTCTTTAAAGTTAAGCGTGGCTTTGCTTAGCCCAGCGTGGATGTAGCTTTGCCTTGAATAGTGCAATCCGGTACTCAACACACCCTTCTTATGGTATCAACCAGGATTTGGTGAACCATTGTTTAGTGAGATTAAATTGTAGCTCAAAAAGTGGGCTGCCTTTTGCCTGCATGTTGGCTCCATTAACCCAACTTGTGCCTTACAGTTTGGTATTTTTAGAAACGGCAAAACCAAGACCACTGTGCAAACACTTTAACAATTGACAAGTAACACTGGAATTCCTGCTTTTCTTCCTTATTTTTTAAAAATCCTCCTTAAAGCACAAATCCTGCTCTAGAAGCATTAGATTCTCTGTCTGAGACAATGAGTAGAAATCATGTGCTTGAATAGCATTCCAGATCCTTCTGCAGAGAATGCCTTGTCAGTGACATCCACAAGCTCTCACCATCATATTCCTGTATTTTTTCAAAATGACATTGGAATTATCATCAAAGTAAAGAACTGAGATTGCCTGAAGTTTTGTAGGAGCGCAGCAAGGCTTGGGAACATTTTCTGGATTCATAAGGTGGACCTGTTAAAAGAAAAAGACAGCTTTACCTATCTAGCATGTATATATCTGAGTCATCTTAGAAGCTTAGGTTGTTACCTAAAGAGTTTTTGCTCTCTCATTATGGCTGCCTTATTCACTGCAGATAAAAACTCTCAATATATTATGCTATTTACCCACCCTCCTCGTTTGAACGACTACTGAAGTAAGCCACCTGATGTGTTTGGAATCAAGCACAGTTTTTCCCTGACATTAAAAACTGGAAAAAGTTTTGAGAAGTATAAAGTTTATATCAGAACTAATAGGTATGTGCATTTATTTTTCTTTTAAACCTAAATCCCAGAATTTTCCATTTGGGAGTTCCACCTAACAGACTCCTAAACTGTTCAGTTGGAGGAAGACAGGACTGGAAGGCTTAACAGCCCTGTATAGGCTTACCATAGGCCTACTTTCCTGTTGTAAAATGAATATCGGACAACAAACAAGACAGAAATATTGTGTCATCTTTAACTCCTATACAGTCAAACCTCGCATAAAGAACGACTCGCTTAAAGAGTAACTCGCTTAAAGAGCAGAATTTTCTCTGAATGTTCCCTTCGCTTAACAAAACCAATCGAAAACTCGCTTAACAAATAAATTGGGGTTCGCAATCCCCCCCCCCCGAAGTCACAATTGGTCATTTACAATGGTGTTTCGCTTAAAGAGCAAACTCACTTAAAGAGCAATCCTGTGGAACACATTATGCTCTTTAAGTGAGGTACAACTGTATTTTAATGAGAGCATTCATGGATCAAGGCCGCTTCCTCAGTTCACTTCCTTCTCCTGTTTAAAAAAAGAAATCACCCTTGGTGGTTGCTGGGACTTCCAAAGTCCTATGGGAACTTCAAAGTATGATAGGACTTGTCATTTTTGAGATGTACCTCTTACGGAGACTAATGGACAGAGAGATTACTAGTTGCATAATCCCTTGCAGTTCCCAGGGAGTTTCCCCCTCAACCATTTCCTTCCTCTTCAGAGGCAAATGATGGTGGCTCCAGAGGTCTACATGCAAGTAAAGGAAATTCCTCTATGGTCTTCAGTTTTCTGGCTGCGGTTTCCAGAATTCTGGTCAAAGGAATTCCTGGCGGACTCTGAGGGCTACATTGCAAAAGATCTGAAAGTCCCAAGCTTGGTCGAAAGTGCTCTTTAAAGTAATGAGGCAATTTCCAGCCCATGCAACTGCATGCCAAGGATTAGGAGGTGAGTGTGAAGTGCTCCAGCTGTGAAAACCAATGCATTTGATCAACATAAACAGGATGCTGGCCTGTGCTTCTAGGGCAGTGTACACTAAACTAGTGTTCCTTTTAAGAAGCAACACATGTGCACAAATAGCAAGCACAGAAGGACTAGCTATTGTTTAAGAAGAAGCAAAGGAGGCACCTGATGTTTTAGGTCAGGGGTTCCCAACCTATGGCCTGTGGGCCAGCCCCCAGCACCAATTAATCCAGCCCGTTGCTGCCTCTGCTGCACCCGGAAGTGGTAGCAGATGCGTTAATGTATGCATGGGCATGTCTTACGTCAGCCATAAAACACCACATGTGTAAATAGGCACACAACTGTTGCAAATGTGGAAGTGGCCACAGTTAGAACAATCATAAATGTGCCCGCTTCTGCTTCCAGGGGCATGGTCCAGCCTGCTCAGTTGCCTGTGTGTGTGGTCAGGCTCATGATGGAAAAAGGTTAGCCACCCCTGTTTTAGATCTTTTAAGTCTCTGAAGCAGAGCGGCAATTCTGTGCAACAAATATGTGTAATACTATTGAGGTAATAGCATCAGAGAATGTGGCACTTTCATAGGGCATGAAGAGAAAAAACACAATTCCTACTTGTTTCCTTCAAGAATGAAACAAGCAAGGTTTTGCATTCTCATGGTAAATAGGCCTATGGTTCCCACACAATGTTTAATACACTGATGGGTTACATTTCTAATTCCATGTTAGCCACTGTACAGGTAGGGTACACAGAAAGAGCCTCCTAAAGATTGTGGTATTTTTTAACCACAATTGGGTGCACCCTGGCAATGGCAACCTTGTGTTGCCAGCTAATCTCTCTCACACTAAGTCAGGTGAAAGGAACTACAGAATGAACTTACCAAAAGGTGCCCCGCCAGAAGTCACAAGCGGTCACTTACAATGACAGTGGCAGCAGTTTTTCACTTAGAGAGCAACCCTGTGGAACGCATTATGCTCTTTAGGCGAGGTACCACTGTATGCAGAAGAAACAAACTACTCACCAAGGTTTGCACAATGGCATGATTGGTGGCATTCATGTGAGCATTGAGTGGAAAAGAACATTCTCCATCGCAGTAGTTTGCGGCATACCCTTTTGGTGCAATTATCCAGTCCTTAATAAGAATGTTGCATGTATTAGATATGACTGTATTATCCATTTATAACCATTCAGGTTTCTTAGTTCACTGCTGAAATTTATTTATTTTTATTATTTATATCCCACCCATCTGGGATTTCCCCCCACTTTGAGTGGCGTACAAGTAACAATGCAGCAGAAGCCTCTGTCAAACTGTAGAATATATTAGAAGTACAGTAGTAAAAAAAATTAATTTCATCACACTTAAAGGACTGTATGGTATTTTACTGTTCTGTTGGTACTGAAACAGCACAGCAAACACAAGGTGGATTGTTCAGTCCTGTTAAAATTCTCCAGCCAGTGAAACTGGTAGAGAGGCATTGATTCTTGTTTTATAAACAATACCAAATATGTGATAGTGGGCTGCTGAATTTTCTGAATGTATTCTTGTTTGTACAGTTCCGATCTGCCACTTGTAGAGAAGTATAGATGCCAATAGCATTGTTCCTACTGGACCTCCCCCCCCCCCCCAAATGACTTACTTTATACTTGTGGTAGATATCACGCTAAACCATTTGTTGAATTGGGTTCTCTGCTTGTTTAGATCATGATACAAGAAATCATGGTTTGACACACTTTTCAAATTATAATTCACAGCAGCATTTGGAATTGAAACCTGTATGTTAACAGGTCATTTGGCTTGTGTACAAAGCTATGGAACCCCCTGAAGGATTCCATAGGAATCAATTCACATGCAAATCTATTCACAGTCAGGATGTAAAAAATGGAAACCATCTTTGGTATTAAAAAACAACAACAATATAGGGCTTTAAAAGTTGTGAAAATAATTGAAATGCCAACAGATTTTAATACTGAATCATCCAACACATATCTCATGGAACCTTTATTGCATAATGATTACTGGAAGATACATCGGCAGAGCAGAAGTTAACAAACAGACCTTTCCTTTTCTGTGGATCATGGGGATTTTAGCAGTTGGATTCGTAAAAGAAAATAATGGCTCTCATTCTAGTTATGAAAAACACAGTAAAGTAATTAAAAAGGATGGAAACCATCTATAATGAAAACTATACAAAGATTCAAAGTTATGATCGGAATCCAAGTTCAGTGAGCCTTAAAGGTGAATTGGCAACACACAGAAAGGTGTCAAACTGAATTGGTAAGTATTGGGCATATTCTAGCAAAGAAGCATAAATTAAATAGCAAAACTAGATCATTTACCAGAATGGACATCCTAAGGCAGGGGTCTCCAACCTTTTTTCTACCACGGACCAATAAGTGGAGGTGGTGGAATTGGACATTGCAAGCAAATAATAAAATTCGATAAAGTGCATAATATATAATTTATTACATATATAAATCTTTTTCAACCTCAAAAACAAGAAGGGTCCCAGCCACCTGCCAGCCACACCTTTCAACTAGGAAAGTGAGGTATCACACTGCACATTGGGGGGGGGGGCAGCCACCTGCCTATCTGCAGTGCCTGTGTTCTCACTCCATTCGCCAGACAGACCCAGTGGAGCATGTTGAGGGCAGAAGGCTGCCATTGGGGCTGCCAGCCCCACTTACCCCCCATGGCTCAGTTCAGGACAGCCTGTGGTTGGGGACCGCTCCCCTAAAAGACTACTCCAGTTCTACTCAAACTAGTTACAAGAGATAATTTGTTCTAGGTTTTAATTAATCTGCTTTTTTTTTAAAAAATGTATTCGTTACTTGAGTTCTTAATTAGCTGCCTTCAGCCCCAAACTTGGGAGAGAAGGGCAGGGGCAATAGAAACATTAAATAAAATTCAATGGACATTGGAGTCAGCAGGCCCCAAAGGAAAGCCCTCTGGTGGGGGCAAATAACTCAATTTGCTAAGAAGAAACCAATTTCAGTTATTTGGATATTGTTCCAGGAGCTTATATATGGGAGAAGATATACCACATACCTGCCATCCTAAGTCTTGGAAACTGACATACAATTCATGTTTTCTGCATGCTGTTTTTAGGTCACTGCTGTTGTAATCTGTTAGGAAAAGTTTAAAGAGATCTAAAGAATCATGGTGAATTAACAAGAACAAAATATTTCCTAAACTTCCATTTGAAATGAATTAAAAACAGGTCTCCACATGACATTTTAACCAGCTTCAGACTAATATATTCCCTTGCTTCCTTATTACTATTCTGTTGACTAAATGCAACTTCAGGCAGGTAAGGCTGTGCTCTCTCAGCCCAGCTACCTGGTCAGTGGCTATGAAAGTCCACATTAACATTTCTCAAAATATTTATAATGCTACTCCAGATGTCAGCATCAACAATGAAAATCGTGTCTCCACAAATAGCAATTACATTTACATACCACCTCATAGCACTTATTGCACTTTCTGTGCAGTTCAAATTAGCATTTTGCCCCAAACCTGTTGGGTGCTCATTTTACCAACCTCAGAAGGATGGAAGGGTGAGTCAACCTTGGGTCCTGTCAGGATCAAACTCGTAACATTTTAGCTGAAGTACAGCAGTTTAACCACTGTACCACCAAGGATCTTAGATGTCTTTTTTGATTACTGCTCTTATTCACACAGATGCCTTTCTTTGGTGTCTACATGCATTGCTGCCCTTTATAATCTATATTATAATCTAACTTTGTAGAAACAAGGTTGCTACTCCATTGGTCCAGGTCCAAGTGAATAGTACTGGGCCTGCTGAAGACATAGGTATCACTTATGGTTTACACCTATCTCTCTTGGGCAGCAAATGAATATGTAACCCATTATAGGGTCAGATGTTAGTGACAGATCACATAGTTCACATGCCGGAGATCCCAGGTTCAAACCTTGCCATTTGGAGACTTAAAAAAGGGTCCACCAAAAGAAGATAATTTTTTTTGTCCCATCACAGTAGACAGTACTGATTTAAAAAGGCAATTACTGATTTATGCAAGATAGTTTTTTTGTTCCTATAACATCACAGGAAGTCCTTAATTTGGATGTATTTTAAAACCCTGAAAGCTATTTTGGTTAATGTATCTTTTTGAAAGAATACAAAATCCCTTCATTCCAATAATTTCACTATTCACAAAAGCCCCCTTGACTAAAATTTAGAACTGTCCTTTGAAATAACAAGTTCAGGCTGCACTTAAAAGTAACCCCTCTTTTTTGCCCTTGAACCTTCAAAACTACTAATTGTGTTGTTTATCCCTTTTCTGTTAACATTTTGGGGGAAAATAATGATCTGTTAGTAGTAGGGAAAACCCACAAAGGCTACTACTTTTCTGTTGTCTACTTGAGTCAGTCTCGCTTATCTTCAGAGTACTAAAGTTTGCTTAGAGCTAATTGGATGACTCTATTTTGCCTGAGACATCTCCAACACAAGATGTCAGCCAAGTTACAGTTCTGTAATAAAACAACGCTGGTACACATATTCAGTGAGCATCTTCTGTTGTATCAATGCTAAGGGAGATTGGTAAGTTTCCACACTGGAGACATGTACTGTACTGTACTGGCAGTGGTGTAGCATGGGTTTCAGCCGCCCGGGGCGTAGGCCAAATTCGCTGCCCACTGGGTGGGGCCCAGGATGCCAGTGGTGGGGAAGGGTCCTTATTTATTGTGAAATTTTGCCGCCCCAAAAAAGTGCCACCCAGGGTGCCCCCCCCCCCCCGCTATACCTCTGTGTACTGGAATACATGCAGCATAAGCAAACTCGCTTAGTATTCTCAAATATAAAGTCTGGTAAATTACACTGAGCTTCATGTACTTAAAATTACGTCAGGAACATTACTTAAAAATAGCTGCAGGAGTAAAAGAACCCTTTAATTATCTTAAAAGAGAACAAAGATTTTAAACAAATAGATCGTTCCTACTTATAGTCATTTTGCCAATTTAGGGAAATGAAAAATGTTGACTGGGTGCTGCTTTAGATTATAAACTGGAACGGCATAAGAGTAACACAAATAAGGAAGTATTTTGGGTTTGTTTGTTTAACACCTGTGACCTCTTTATTTGCTCCCCTTTAAAGTTGTCACCTGGGCCTCCATTGTGGGCTGTCAGCAAAAACAAAAAACAAAACAAAAAACAAAAAAAGTCTGTGCATCCCTTAATACTGGTGGCATGAATCACAGTCAAGGAGTTCTTAAAATGGCCCTACACAACACCACAAAATGTTCAGAAAGCAGCTGACTCATAAAGTATTTACATCAGGGAGACATTTACATCTTAGGTCACAGATTCTCAACCTACAGCCCACGGACTGGATGTGGCTTACAGTACCATTTCATGTGGCCCCCACTGCCTCCACCACACCAGGAAGTGCCACGTGGTGGAGGAATAGCAAAATGGCCGTCTGGCCCCCGAAGCTGTCTGAGGGAGTGTGACCTGACCCTCGGCTTGAAAACGTTGAGAACTTCTGTCCTAGGTGGGTGTTCCTTTAATTCTGCTGGGCTGGGCTTGCTCACATTGGTTAGTAAAAGATAATTTTCACTGAAGGGGTAACTGTTAATTAATTGAGCACATGGTTAGAAACTTAAAAAAAAAAAAGAAACATGGTAAATAGTGGATCTGGAAAAAGAAGAAAAGAAAAACCAGGAGCTTACTGGAAAAGAAGGGGACCACTCACTCACACACCAGAACAGAAACCCACATATTTTAGCAAACACACACATTAAGAAAGGAAAGGTATCAAGCTAAACCAGTAAGGTAGTCCAAGGGACAATGGAAAACAAAGCAGTTCTTATTGTATATTTTCGTATTTCACAGCATGTGTTAGATTTAGAGGTAGTTTAGTGTAGTGGGTAGAGTATTTGACTAGGACTCAGAAAACCTGGAGACAAATCCACCCTTGGCCACGGAAACTCATGGGGGTTCTTAAATAAACACCCCTCAAATAATCTTACATGATTTAGGAAACTACTATAGTTGCTATAAATTGGAATTGACAACACATAGCATGGCATCAGATTGATACAGCAGTAGGCAATGTTACTTTTCTTATTCTGCTTTCAAGTACTTAATTTCTATGCATGGGCTACTTTTGATAACAGAGAGTTTCAACAGATACCATTTATTCTAAAAAGGGAAGATTGTTTGCAATTACAAAAGTTGCAATCTTATGCATGCTTTCAAGGGAATAAACCCTCTTAAACACATTCTTCCTGTAAGATTATTAAAGTTTTCACCATTTTTATGGCCCAGAAATTACTTGGGAGAAAAGAGAAGATATTTGTGTTTCTCAAGAGGTAGCACAGAAGCCACCAAAGGTTGGAAAAGGTACTTTTGAACTACCACTGGTCATTCTGGCTAGGAAATTCTGCTCAAAAAGAGTAACTTTCCCAATATCTCCACTTCTGTACAATAATCTATACGTCCCACACATCCCTTATCCTACGCCAGTGATGGCCAACCTTGGCACTCCAGATGTTCTTGAACTTCAATTACCAGAAGCCCTGATCAGTAGGACTGCTGACTTGGGCTTCTGGGAATTGAAGTCCAAGAACACCTGGAGTGCCAAGGGTTGCCATCACTGTCCTATGCAGTTTTTAAATCTGTAAGGGTTTTAATGCTCCTTGTCTTGAATCAATCAGTGCAATGTGCTACATCCCCTGCCTGTGCCAGCAGAATTAATGCTACATTGACAGACAAGGGAAATATTTGGATCTGGACTACATCCCATAAAATCCTATAACTAGCAAGTGTGTATGTGTGATTTCTGGGACTTCTGCAGTAAATAATAAATAAATACATAAACATTTCCCCTCTTTGCATACGAGTTACAAGTAGTTCCTTTGAAGACCAACAAAATTTAGGGGACTATTAAAGTATTCTACTTTGGATTAGTTAGTGAATAAAGTTTGGGGTGGCGGGAGAGGAAAGGAATGTAATTTCCCAGGGTAATCTGAGATGTGAATTAAAAGGAACTCATGTGTAAAGTGTGAGGGAAACGACAGTTAATAAACAAAAATGAGTATTTTATTTTCACACGGCGCAGCAGGCATTTAAGAGGTTACCTGTAATACTGTTTGCCCTGGAAACATCCTGAGGCTGGGTGGAACGGTTTCGATTCTGGTCCCTGCGCCTGTTGGAGGCTGACCTAGCAGTTCGAACATGAACCTCACTCACTTTGAAAAAAGCCACCATGAAAGGCTGTTTGTCACGAGGGCCATCTCGACCTATTAGTCCTGCTTCTCTAGGGTTTATACTGAGACCTATAAATTAGACCCCAAAAAAGTGGCATGTCATATAAAGGGCTCACTGTTTCGGAATAGCTCTTTTGAGCAACACAGCTGCTTTCTTATAAATAACATTCTCCTGCCCCCATTTCTTTCCTCCGTCCCCTCCCTTATATATAGTTCAATACAATACTCCAATATGTAGTAAACGTTCAAAAGCTTTGCTTTATTAAAACTTACAGTGCCATGTATATAAGAGCTTCTAAGAAGTCTGCTGATAGGCAAATTAGCAGGAAAGGAATGGCTAATAAGATATGGAAAGTCTGGTCATCAACACACACAGCTATAAGGAATACCGTATATACTCGAGTATAAGCTGAGTTTTTTAGCCCCCAAAAGGGGACTCGGCTTATACTCAGGTCAATAACCACGAGGGTCCAAAGACCATGTCAGATTGAGATGTGTTAACAATTTAATTAATTTTACCATATTTTCATGTATTTTGATTATTGAAACTCACTAGCAGCTGCTGCATTTAGTGAGCCAAATAAATATTGTAGATTGATTAAACAGACACAAATTCTTTTATTTCAAACATATCCCCTTATCTTGCAGTGTTTACTACTCTACATAATTTATTCTAATTTTTCCCCTAGCAATCAAGATGGGCAACATTTCCACACTTCAATTGCTGAGACTTGGAAATTTACTATCCCATTGAGTAGATGATATTGGACTAGGTCAGGGATTCTTTTTTAAAAAATATTTTTTTATTTTTTTTAAAAAAAGACAAAAGGAAAACATCAAAATACATAATACATAGTAAGCAAGTTTGTTACATTACAATTACTGATAATAAAATTTCATCTCGATCTCGCGTCCTACTAGTTGTAACAAATATGCAACAACAACAACAACAAAAGAAAAACAAAATAATTTTTTTTATAAACAATAATACCACCCTGGTGCTATTTACAATGCCTTGGTGATCACGGTTCGTTTTCTCTTCTCATATTATTCCCAGAAACTCATTTGATCTGGTGCTGGCATATCACCTTTACCCTTATTCAATGTATGGTTTAAAAAAGGTCTCCAAATTTCTCCAAAAGTATTCTCCTTAACCAAACCTTTTTTATAATTCAATTCCCATGTTAATTTATCATTTAATGCCAACTGCCACATTTCTTTGTACCATTCTTCTATCTTTACCAATGAATCGTTTTTCCAATTTCTTGCAATACATTGTCTTGCTGCGGCCTGTGGGCCAGATGCAGCCCACCATGCCATTTCATGTGCCCCCCCCACCGCCCCAACCACACCATCTGCCCCCGAAGCTGGTTGGCGGAGCGTGACCTGGCCCCTGGCTGAAAAAGGTTGAGAACTCCTGGACTAGATGGACCAGTGACCTGATTCTGTATAATGCCAACTGTTTTATTCCTCTCAGACAAAACTGCTATGGTGTCGGTTCCAGCTAATGCAGAGGGTTTTTACTTTAGCAGATGTTAGGCTAAGCTCTGTATCTCTAGGTCAGTGTATCCAAACCTTTGCAATTTGGACTTCAATTCCCAGAAGCCTAAGTCAATTCCCCAAAGCACTCATCAGTCAATGTACTGACTTAGGCTTCTGGGAATTGAAGTCCCCCAGTGGGGCATGTGCACCATGTTGGGAACCACTGCTCTAGGTAAAGGTCGCCCTTGCTCGAAAGCCAGGCATATCCGACTCTAGGGTGTGGTGCTCATCTCTGTTTATAGCCAAAGGGCCAGTGCTGTCTGCATCTGCAGAGGTTTCTGTGGTCAGCTGGCAGGCATGATTAGACACCAGAGTGCACAGAACACTGTTCACCTTCCCACTGCAGTGGTACCTATTTATCTACTTGCAATTTATTGCTTTGGAACTGCTAGGTTGGCAGGAGGTGGGACAGAGATGGGAGCCCACTCCATCATCCAGCACTTTGGGTCATTAAGTCCAGCGTCTTAACCACTAGGCCACCGCAGTCCCTTTCTGTATCTCTAGTGGCTCCCAAAAGACATGGGGTCTAATATAAAATGGGCAAAGGATGCAACAAAAAACCCTAACACAACAACAGATCATTTCACACAGCTGCATCAGGTCTAGAGGCTGAAGCTCTGATGCAACACTGATTTTTGCTTCGCTCTTCTAGACCTAATACCCCAAGGAAGATGGCAGAACCAAACGCCTCCTGACAGGCAAGAGACACACCAAAGCTAAGTTGAGACTACAACGCCCTTTGGGACGGAGCTAACATCTTTTCTATTTCACAGCACATGCCCACCCAGATTTTTCATCTAAAGTAAGAACCTTGACAAAATGCACAGTATTCCAAAGTCATGCATTCCCAATGTTCTACCACCCAAAATAAGAGATAATCAAGCAACAGCAGCAGCAGCTTTCAATCTGCCGCACACTTGGATCCAGGGTTCAACATTCCAGCTGTGTGTTTGGCTACGTTAGCCAGATCATCACATCACAACTGAATGTTGTAAACAGTTTCCAATTAATGACAAGGTCATTGGCCAGATGTTTAAAGTATGTTGGCCTGTTACCTACCATCCGTGGTCACCACACTCATCTGGAGTCCTAAGTTATGCTGAGGGTTTATCACCCACATGTTACTTGTGATAGTGATGTCAAACTCCAGCCAGCCTTCTTCTGAGGCCCACACAACTCTAGTATCCAGCATAAACAGGTCTGAATCTCTGAAGGAGGGAAAAAAAGAATTTTTTATAAAAACAATCAACTGCATTATTATTCTGGTCCAAATTTTCTCTTTGCTTTCATGGCTTCAATTACCAGGAGGCAATGTTAAAAACATTTCTTGCTTGTCACTGAAATTTCATTCTAGTGCTAAATTCTATTACAACATGGGTGAAACTATTCTCTATACTTCTGATACAAAATCTGATTTATAATTGTGCAAACACATTTTTCCCCTAAGCCAACATGAGCACAAGCTGGACTTTAGCTGTTTAACTGTGCAAATTTGAGCTCTGAATAGATAAGAGACTAGTGTGGTAAATTCCAAATTCATCACAACAGGCCCATAATCATACACAGTCTGAAAATACAATAACTTTGTCTATCTGTGTCAGAAAACCAGTTTTTGCCTCCACCAGGGCATCTTTTGTAAAACTAATTGTTGTTCATTGCCCATTCAATTAAGACAAAGCTATCTCAAAAGAGGTTGCATTACATCTAGATAGACATGCAACTAAGGTATTGTCTGATCAAAGAAGTGTAATTTAATAGGTGCAACTTTTCTCTACTCTTCTAGTCATAGGGGAATCACTCCAACCTCTCTGGGCATGAATAACCTCAAATCCTTGTTCGTTTGTATAATACTGTACTGGAAATCACAGATTAAATTTGACTTTTTAAATTCTGATGGGAGATTCCTTTCCCTCATCTTCACACAGCAACTTCATTTGTATGCTTCAAACAGGCTTTCACTCTTGGATTATTTGGATTTTAGCACTCCACCACTTAAACCACAAGAGCAGCTGCTGTTTGCTTACCAAAAGACCGAAAGCTCTGACTTCTCAAGTCAGATACAGAAATGCAATCTCTCCAAATAGTGAACAAAGTCCCCGAGAGACTCTTAGTAAACACAGAGTTCTTAAGAATATCAACTGGAGTTCCACCATCCCAATTCAGTTGATGTGTATGTTTCCCTAAGCTGTTCTCTAAGCAGCAACCACAGTCCCCCAAAGACTCACACCTATTTGTTCATAATGTAATAAGAGCAACCACACACACTCTGCATTATGCAGCTGTTTTCTGAAGCAGTTGACAGCATACTGTTCTTTTTATGCTTGATTTCCATTTCTTGTTATAACTTTGCTTAACTCTTCTACATCACCTTTTACAAGAAAGAATAGCCCACCTGCTGAGAAGATGACGACCAAAACATATTTGCTGCAAGTTGTTGTTGTTCAGTTGCACAGTCGATTCCGACCCTCTGAGACCCCATGGACTACTGTCCGCCAGGCACTTCTCCACCATCCTCCTCAACTCGCTCAGCTCTGTGCCCACTGTGTCTACAATACCATCTAGCCATCTCATTTTTGGCTACCCCCTTTTTCTTTTGCCCTCCACCTTTCCCAGCATCAAGGCTTTCTCAAGTGAATCTTCTCTTCAAGTTACAGCATACAAAAGACATTTGCTTTTTCTATACAGTAAAACCCTGGATAACGATTGTAACGTATAGCGCTAAAACCGCATAATGTTACAAGATTTTTGGAAAAATCTTGTATCGAATAATGCGATTTTTAGCGTTATCTGGTACAAGCGTGTGCGTGGGGGGGGGGTAGTTGGATTGGGTAGAACATCTACCCAATCCACCCCCCCAGCGCCCACCCCCACGATGTTTGGAAAGGGTACGTGGATCCTTACCCTTTCAAAACATTGGGCGTCAGTGGGGGTTAGGGCAGGATACGGGGGAGACCTCCATATCCTGCTCTAACCTCCACCGACGCGCACGCCGCCCGATGTACCAAAAGGGTAAGGATCCTTACCCTTTTGAAACATCAGGCAAGCGGCGCGCGTCCGTGGGGGTTAGGGCAGGATACGGGGGAGACCTCCGTATCCTGCCCTAACCCCCACCGACGCACGCGCGCCTGCACCCCGCCCGCTGTTCCAAAAGGGTAAGGATCCTTACCCTTTTGAAACATCGGACGAGCGGCGTGCGTCGGTGGGGCTTAGGGCAGGATACGGAGGTCTTCCCCGTACAGTATCTTGCCCTAACCCCAAACGACGCCCCTGGGGGTGGGGGGGATTTCGGACAAGCCGAGCCTTGCCTCGGCGTGGTTTGTCCCTGACGTCAGGGCTTTTTTTTTTTTTAGCGTTGTTCGATGTATGTATCGGACAACGCTAAAAACCGGATAATGTCATGACTTGTGGAACCAAGTCATAACGTTATCCGGGGTACTAGTGTATTTTAAAAACAATTATAAACAATATTTTCTTCTTAAAGAGGCTTTTAAAGAAATCCTACCATTTACTTAACCATTGCCAATGTGTGTCGGCTTTGGTGCATCGCTATTGTTTATTGTAAAAATATTTTAATTTGTTGAATGCCACCCAGGGTGGGATAATATTCCATATGGGCAGGATATAATACTCTAATTTATGTAGGGATGGCAGGCAGGTGGTGGAATCACAGCCCTCTTTTTTAATGCACACCTATCTGACAGAGAGAACTAAAGTAGCTCACTGGGCAGGAGTGTGCCGGTGTGGAGCCAGAGGTCAGAAGTTTGAATCTCTAGAAAATTGGCCAGCCCAGATCTCCCATGAATGGCTGAAAGGCTTAAGTGCTCTGCCACCTGTGCAGCTGTCGGCAACTGAGTAAAGGGAAAGAAAGGACAGGTAAACTACTTCTGCATGCTTTATACCTAGAAAATCTCAGGAGGTTACCATAAGTCAGAAATGACCTAAGGGAACGTAAAATTATTAATTATCTAATTTGCACTGCTTGACCAAATATATGACTTGTGAACCAAATGTAGTTGTGCTTCAGTATTATTTCTTCTTCTCCCTGCCCCCCGCCCCCACTCAGGTGTGGAGAGAGATACAAGGTTCTTGTTCTGGCACTTCTAGTTGTCTCCACTGGTGTTATTTGGCATTCTTGTAGTACAGTGGTGGTGAACCTATAACACATGCACCAGAGGTGGCACTCAGAAGCCATCGTTGTGGAGCACCCCAGCACAGTTTGCCCCGCCCCTCTGCCCTGCAGCCCAATAGGAGCACTTCCTTCCTCCCCTGTTGCTATGTTGGGACTTTGCAATTAATAAGTGGGTTTGCAGTTTGGGCACTCAGTTGTTAAAAGGTTCACCATCACTGTTGCAGTATGTCTTTGATATTATCTCTCCACCTTTCTCTGGGTCTGCCTCATGGTCTTTGTCCTCCTCTTTCCACATAAGCCCCGTAAGGTATGGAATTCCAAGACACTTTCTCCAAATGGGCAAACCACTTTATTTGTTGTCTCTGTATGTAGTTTAAGAATGGTTCTGTTCCAATTCTCTCCCTTATAATTTCATTCCTGATTTTATCCGGTGGCAGTGAGTGGCAGCAGCCGGCGGCAGTGCGTGATAGCAACCAGCGGTGGTAGCCAGCAGTGGTGAGTGGCGACAGTCAGCAGTGGTGAGTGGCGGCGGGGCAGTACGGGGCGATTTGAGCGAGGGCTCTGGTGCAGCACCTCTGAGGAGGCCGCTAAGGGCATCCCCGGCTGACCCACTCTGCAGCCCAAAATGGCTGCTGGAGAGTGCGCATGCGTGAAAATACCAATTGACACATGCACACTGAATACTGTAGGCGTGCATGCGTCAATTGATATTTTCATGCATTACCACTCTCCAGCAGCCATTTTGCGCTGCAGAGTGGGGCAGCCAGTGAAGCGACCGAACCAGTTGCCTCAAAAAAATGGCTACCACCCCAGGTGGTCTCCCAGGGAGGTAAGTACCCCCCCCCCATACCATCCAGGATCCATACTACCAGTTCTGTAGAGCCGGGGCAAACCAGCCTATGCCCACCACTGCCTATACGGACAAATGGCTTTGACCATTACTGAACTGAGGTGTTTATGTGCATGTTTGTACTGTTTCTGCTCTTCACTGAACCTCTGCAGGAGGAAATAAGGTCAGCAAACAAATGATGTAGAAAGTAGTGCCCAGTTTAGCCAAGCAATACAGATTCTGCTTACAAAGAAATAATTTATTTCTGGAATTTCTACCCCACAGTTCTAGCCCACAAAACTCTCGAGAAAGGAAAAATTAGCTCAGCTTTTCACAGAAAAGTGTTCATTTGCTACTTTATAAATATCAACTCTAGTTACTATTCTTAACCAACACATCCTGACCACGTATTTAGAGCATTTGCGGGACAAGTACTTTGCAAAAGCTTACGACATTTGCTATGTAATCAAACATTTCTTCAGCTAAAACCTCTGCCTAACACTCCGGGGGGGGGGGGGTGCTGAAAGGATCACAATTTTTAATTTATCCTCTGCAGAAACTGTATTATAGACATTTATGTAATTAGGAAAATAGATGTTGGTTCTGCTACTACAGTTAATTTAACTACCATACTAAAATAATATTTTCTATCTTTCCTGGACACACATCACACCCAGGAGAACGGCCACAGTAAAATATCAGAGTTAAAAAAAGCTATTATAAAAAGTACATTTTTAAAGAGTACATTTAAAAAGAAATTATCTACATCCAACCCTTCAGGGGTTTTTTTTTAAACCAAGGAAGATCTCTCCTTTCATATGCATGATAATAAGCAGAATACATTTTTTTAGGCTATCAGCTTTTAAATTAGGGTTTTCATATTTTAAATACAATACTAAGAATACAGTCTTAAACCATTCATTGTCCTAACTCCAATATTCCTCATTCTGAACTTTTTAAAATATTGTATTCTTTAAAGGAGCACTGTAGTAATTGCCTAGAATTTACATAATGGTAACCCCCCCAAAAAGACTGCAGTGGTTTAATGTTTAAGATGTTTTACTTGACGACTGGAAGGTGGCAAGGTAAGCACTTTGGTGGGAAGGTAAGCAGCATTTCCAGTCATTTCTGCCATATGTCCATGAAATGTCTACAGATTCAGACAGCACAGGCTTTTTGGCTATAAACAGAAATGAGCACTGATTTCGATACAACTGGCTTTTGAGCAAGGGAGATGTTTACATTTACTTAAACCCCCAAAGACTTTTAAAAATATATAGATAGCGACAGCATGTGAACCCTCCAGATGTCCTAGAGCAGTGATTCTCAACGTTTTCAAGCCACAGGCCTGACCACACCTCCTGGGCAGCTGATTGGGCTGGTCACGTGATTCCTCCTATCCGGAAGCAGAAGTAAAACATGCCACACTTGCGCAGAACACATTTTACTTCCATTTCCAGGAGTGGTGAGGGCATCAGGGGCTGGATGAATTGGCGTCGGGGGCTGAGTCTGGCCCACAGGCCGTAGGTTGTGAATGCCTGTCCTAGAGGACACCAATTCCTGTCAGACAATTGGAAGTAGTTCTTCCACATCTCAAGAGCCATAGGATCCCTATGAAATGATACATGTGATGAAACGTGCATATGGGACTGACTGGATGACAATATTTGCTGTCATTTATTACATAAATACAATTGCAAGGCCTCTAAAGCAGTTGCCTATGATTCTAGTAATAGTCTTCACAAAAGTAACTAACATTAATTTAGTTACATTCTTAAAAAAACTCCGAATGACATATGTCATGGGTCTGTGATACAAAATACATTAACCAGTGAGGTCAGAATAATTGTGTTTTGTTGTGTCGATTCTGATTTATGGTAACCCCTTCCAGGATTTTCTTGGTAGAGAATATACAGAAGGGGTTTACTGTTCTTCTTCTGGGTAGTTCACAGACTAGTTCTTCTTTTAGGAGACATAGTGGGGAATCAAACTTCCAATATCTTGCTTATATTATCTATCCCCCCAACTGCATATTATTTACACATCATATTTTCAATTCAGTTGACCAAAGTTATATGAACTGTTGGATAACTCATTGGTTTAGGCATCTGGCTGTAGAGCTTGAGGGAGGAGTTTGATTCTCCACTGTGCCTCCCTGAGCGGAGTTTCTCCAGCAGATACCATCTGTTGGGGAGGCTCACCTCTCCAGCACAAGGAAAAGAGCCTTCTCGGTCGTAGCCCCCACTCTATGGAACCTCCTCCCAGTAGAACTATGCCTCCAGCCCCAGTTGCTACCATTTAGGAAAGAATTGATGACGTGATTGCCAAAATGGGTCTGGGGGCCGGGATTGTCAACAAGATCCCCTTTCTGGCTTGTCTGAGGCTCCCCCCTACTGTAATTAATTTTTTAATGTTAAGGTTATGCAGTTTTTATATTTCTTTTTAGATAATAAATGGCACAGTGGTAGGTAATATTGTTATGTTTTAAGGGTTTTTTAACTTTTATATTGGTTTTAACTTGTGTACACTACCCAAAGTTCATTGGATAGGGTGGTATATAAATCTATTAAATTACATTAAATTAAATTAAAAATCCTTTCAACCCAGAATAAATTCTGATACGAAATTATTATATTGTTATATATTAACTGGTGCTTGCAAACTCATGAAGCTTCATTTAGGGCTCGGGTTCCCCACCCTTTTCCTTTCAGAAAGCTGCATTAATTTAGCTGTAATCAAATAAGGCTGCATTCAAGAAACTTCAATTAGATATACTAAAAAATGTACATTACAGTAGAACCCCGTATAATGAATGCCTCCTATAGCGAGATCATCATACAATGAAGAGGATTTGGAATAACTATTGTGGCCCGTATAACGAAAATTTTCATTATACGATGCAATGCATATCTATGGGGAAAATCGTACAACAAAAATCTCTATGGGAAAAATCGTACAACAAAAAAAATTTCATGGTATGATTTTCCCCATAGAGATTTTCATTGTACGATGCATCCCATAGGGATTTTCGTTATATGAAGCATGCATCGTATAACGAAAAAAATCATATAACAAAAAGCCTGGCAGAATGAATTATTTTTGTTATACAGTACTGGGTTTTACTGTATTTTGTTAAAATCTAAATGATATCTAGTTAATAATTTCAAAAAATGAAAACTATGTTAATTTTAAAGTTACTAAAATAAAAAATATAAAAGACAAACAAAGGATTTGTTCTGTAAAATCTGGATTCAGTGAAAAGGCCACACTTAAGGACATAGAAGGCCATATGTGGCATTAAGGTCTCAAGTTCCCCTCTCCTGATGTTTGGTTAATATCAGGACCAAGCAAAAAAATTCTGTTTTCCTTGTTTAAATTATCACCTATCCCATTTTTCCTGTTTAGATGATATATCTGTAGGAATATACTGTATAATATGAAGCTCTACAAGCTAAAATGCACATTGACATTAGCTATTATTATGTAGATCAGAAACTCAAGGCACTCAGTCAGGTTGGTTTCCTGTTGAGAAACAAGGAAGAATTTGGGGTGGGTGGGGATAGATTATGTACTTTTAATTAAAGTTGCAAATACTGACAGATGCTAGGTTTCACTATAATTACATGGTGGCACAGTAGAGCAAAGGAACATTAATCATGGTTGTGGTGGGTTCCTCTCCTATTCCGATATTATTATTCCTAAAGAAATCCATAAATAGGCAACAGGTCACATTTATTAAACAGTTTCTGTGGAAAGAGAAAAATAAACATTCAACATAAAGATACAATGACTCTCTCTGATCATCATCTTCTGCCACCGCCTTGCGGTTTTTAATAGATTAGTTGTTTGGATAGTGTTAGGAGCGGGTTTGAGGTTTGAGTTAACAGAATACTGTATTTATATTTTAAAAAATAATCAGCCCCAGAGCACAGGTTTAATATCTTTGATCAGCCATGGCATTTAGACTCTACAGTGCTGACCTTAAAACCTCTTGATCAGCTAAGCTAAAGAAAGAAAGTTTCATGTATAATAATCAGTTTCTAAAAATAAAACCCATTTCCCCCTCACTTTTAAAGACCTCTTACAAAAATTAAGAAATGTTTCCAGAGTGAATTGGGCTGGATATTTGTACTTTTAAAACTCAGTTGAAGTACAGGGGAGCCTGTAAGTCCCTACTGATTCTTTCTCTAAATTTGCCACTTATTGTATCTAGGGTGTCACCAGTATTCTTGTGCTCATGTACCCACGTACTTGTCACAATATGCTCTTCAAGTGTAAATATGTCTTAAATAGGCCATATTTCTGGGGGGGGGGGATTATACTACATATGGACGAGTAGGAACGTACAGGTCACCTTGGACAAGTGTCAGGAAGAATGTTTCTAGGCAGAGGGACACCCCTTCTATAGGATGGGGAAGTTTTAAAATTGCACAATTTTGTGCAGCAGTAGTGGATATGCACAATGCACAAAGCTGTAACATACCTGCACAATTGGGGGGCATGCTATATGTGCACTGTTGCTTAGCATCACATTCTATGACATTTAATGCCAGGGGAAGATGAAGCCAGGGCAGGTTGAGGACTTTGCCGCCCCTCCCCCCCATCAATATATTGTATTGTTAGTAAGCTGCTCTCAGTGGGCGGCAATGTAAATTTGAACTAATAAATAAATAATTAATAAATAAATAACATTCTCAAAATTGAGATTTGACAGCACTGATGTATAATATAACTTTTCATTCTAGTGTCAGTCAAGAAGCATTATAGCTTTCCACAAAATCTTTATTCACTCTCAGGATCATTAAAAACAACAACCAAGAGTGTGACTACTAGCTTTTTTGATGGGGGGTTGGTGCTGTCTAAATAGGGTCACTTGAGATCAGGGGGAGAAGCAACATGCCATTCGATGTGGTCCTTTCATCCAAATGGCATACAACCTCAAGCGACCCTAATTCTGGTATTTTGAAATGACTTAATAAATCAGCCATTTCAGGATTTCAGCAAATTGATCACTTTCCATGTGCTTTCATAAAGCCCTCCTCAAATCAACAGGATGACAGGTTTACTTCCTACTACCTATATCCTTAACTCTAAATGAATAAAAATAATAAAGCTGGCCATGGATTAGCCATAAATTGGAATGGAGAGTGGCCTTGTCCATGGTCCACTATACTGTTTGGAGAAAATTATCCTTAATTTACTGGAGAAGATGACAAGCCATTCCCTGTGGTCAGTGGCAGCGGACCTATGGCATGCGTGACAGAGGTGGCACTCGGAGCCTTCTCTGTGGCCACTCGTGAGGTTGCCCCAACACAGAGTTTGCCCCACCCTTCTGCCCAGCAGCCCAATGGCAGCGTTTACTCCCTCTCCTCTGCACAGAGTTCGTCCCACTCCTCTGCCCACCAACCCAATGGAAGCATTTCCTCCTTCCCCTGTTGCTGTGTTGGCACTTTGTGATAACTAAGTGGATTTGGGGTTGCAGTTTGGGCACTCGGTCTCTAAAAGGTTCGCCATCACTGTCTGTGGTTCTGTTGGTGGGTTCATAGGAACAATTCCCAAGCCCCCATAAACCCAAATCATTCTGGTCTGACTGTATGAATCATACTAGGCCAACAAATGCCTGTGCTCTGACAAAAGATGTATGATTAAGTGGAGGAATAAATATCATTAAGAAAGATGTAGCAGGATGTTATGGTTTCAGCTTAAATGGTTTATTTGACAGAAGGTCAAATGCTACCATAATTTTCTTTTACTAGGTTGTTGCCTTCAAAAACAATTGGAGAAAAACTGTAATGTTCTCTCAACGGGATACCAAACTTGGCCAGAAACCTGATCTATCTTATCAGAATGTCATTACTCTTTTCATTATGTTTTGCTAAAATGTCGGTGGTTTTTTTGATAATAAAATGTGGTCTGTAATGAAGATGTGATCAAAAACCAACACGACCACAACTCCCTCCTCCTTTTCTCTCAGGAGGGAAAGGAGGGAGAAAAGAGAAAGCTCCACTGGAAGTATTCACTAAGTTTTTTTCAAACCTTCTTTTCTTTTTAAATAAGAAAAACTGTGCATAAATCATGTTAAGTTGAAAAACATTTACCACATCTCAACTATTCCACAGACATCCATTCTCACTTCTGTGCTTCCTTAGCTGGCAGCAAGACAAGAATATTCCCTTCAGAACATCTTGCTAAATCAAGAAGTACTTCTTGTGTATCAGAATGATGATCACATTCAAAAACTCTAGGTCAGTACAAATTTAACCAACACACATAAAGTAGTACATACATGGTTTTCCCCTATCTGTAACTAGGAGATTCTGCCCTTGCAAAATTATTACATTATACCCAGCAACTGACTGATAAGTATGTAAAATTCAGGCTTTATGCCTTTACACCAGGGGTTCCCAACCTTTTCAAGCTGGGGGGCGAGTCACACTCTTTCTGTCACCTTTGAGGGCCAGATGGCCATTTTGCCCTGCCTGCACGATGGGGCAGCCATTTTTCCAACAGCTTCGAAGAGGCAGCCATTTTGTTTCTTGAATGTCCTTAGAGGGGGTGGGGGCTACACATAAAATGATGCCATGAGCCGTATCTGGTTCACAGGCCTTAGGTTGGGAACCCCTACTTTACACACTCCCCAGTTTCTTCAACATCCCTTCTGTGTCCAGCCAAAACAAAAATGACATGATCGCCCAATTTTTCTGTGTGATCTCTTACTTCAGCAGAAGATGGAAATCTACATACAGTATTACCATTCTGTACACTGAATAATGCATGTTTGAGGGCATATGAAACTGCAAAGACTAGCCCCACAAAACACTGTTGTCAGGCTCCCCAGAAAAAGTCCCATTCATATTGATCAGAAGAATTTTTCCATTTGTATTAACTGTTAAAGCAGTACAACAATCTGTTCCAATGCTAGTGGCATTCAAGTGGAAACTGGACAATCATCTGTCAGATCTGCTTTGACATGAATTCCTGCACTGAGCAGGGGGTTGGAAATGATGGCCCCCTCCAACTCAATTATTCTACAATTATGTACTTTCAATGAACCATCATCATGGAGACAATATATGGTGATGATGACAGTAGAGGGTGGCAATCTACACAGCCTCCTCCTGATGTTTAAGTGTCAGATTTTGACTAGCACAGCAACTCCAGTCATAAAATTATATGCAAGATTAAATAACTATTTTTATTTGCAAAAAAAAGGGGAGGGGAGGGGACCAGAATGAAAATCCTAGCCCAAACCACAGTAAAAAAGAGAACCTGTCCCAAACTTCAGCTATGCTTAGCATTCCTAAGGTATCACTCCCCCCCCCCCTTAATAGTACCAGATCCAGATCCAGGAATATGGGAAGGACATCCTAAGCAACTAGCTTCCTCATTACATAATTAATGTATATCAACCCTCCTCTTCAGTGATGGGATGTAACAGGTTCTCACCAGTTCTCCAGAACCGGTAGTAATTTCCCCCAATGTCCCGGAGAACCGGTAGCAGCTTTTGGGGGGAACCACCTTCGGGGCTTACCTATTCACTGGTTCCCCCACTGAGCATGCGCGCCAAACACTTGATGGGCATTCACGCCTACAGTGCTTGGTGCGTATGCACGGCCTCCTTGCTGTCCTCCCAAGCGGGGGGGGGGGGGAGGAAGAGAAGCTGCTAGCTTGAAGCTCCCTATAGCCTGCTCCCCAGGGTAAGTGACTCACCTTTGGATGTGGTGTGTCTGTGTGTATTTTAATGTGTATTTAATACCTTTACCTATATTGATGTACTACCACATTTCCTAAAAAGTGGTGGCCTGGCCTGGCCTGGGGTTTTTAAGCAAAGTCTTGGATATACCTCATCAATAAACTACACCTGTGCTGTTTCAATTGCTGTTCCAATTGGAGAACCCTTAAGGAGGTACAGCTGTTTTACATTTACATTAAGGCATATTATCCTAGAGAACTGGTTAGGCAAAGACTTAGTACCTAACTTCTTTAACAGTTGAAAAGTGCCAAAATGAATCCATCTTGTGGTGAGTTCATTCTGTACTTCCTTCCATCTGACCTAGTGTGAGAAAGATTAGCCAGAATAAGCTTTAAGCTCTGGTTTAAAAGCTCTGGTTGATTTGTGTTTGGGATGGATGGGTGGGTGTTTGGGTGGGTGTATTTTAATGTATTTTTATTTAATTTATTTAATTTATTTATGGGTTTGTGTTATGGGTGGGTGGGTTGAGGGGTGTGTGTGTGTGTGCTTATTTTTATTTTATTTTTTATTTATTTTATTTTATTTGGCCCCGCCCACAACATCATGATATCATGATGTTAGCTCCGCCCACACTGCGATGACATCACGGTGGGGTAGTAAAAAAATTGACATCCCACCACAGCTCCTCTTTCTGTTTTACATA
This sequence comes from Furcifer pardalis, assembly GCA_030440675.1. Taxonomy (NCBI): domain Eukaryota; kingdom Metazoa; phylum Chordata; class Lepidosauria; order Squamata; family Chamaeleonidae; genus Furcifer; species Furcifer pardalis. Next base: position 121,492,526 of record CP126891.1, read on the forward strand.
TACACATGCACATATGATACACTCAGCACCCATTTTCAGACACTAAGCACTGTCTTATGTTCTTTGCCAGCAAATTGCACATGGATTCTCGATTCCTGACAAAAAAAATCTCCACAAAAACCCACTCTTAATTTTCTCCCGTCGTTTGTCTGGCAATGCTTTCGTCAGAAGTTGGTGGGATGGATGGAGCCTTGCATTTCCCACCAGGAATAAGGGTGGGGAGGCAGGGGAAAACTATTATTTCTCTATCAGGCAGATTCCTCTTCCTTCTCTAAAGCAGTGTTTCCCAAATGCTGGTGTTTGGACTTCAATTCCCAGAAGCCTAAGTCATTTCCCCAAAGCACTGATCAGTCAATGTACTGACTTAGGCTTCTGGGAATTGAAGTCCACCTGTGGGCTGTGTACCCCTTGTTGGGAACCACTGCTCTAAAGGATGGCTCTAAAAGTACAGAGGAAGCAGCATTCTACTTTCTTTGTCTAAAGTATTCCATTGATGTGGAAGAGTAGCATCACCAAGTTGGTGATCACCAAGCCTTAGAGCTGCTATAAAATATGGCACTGAATGACTTCGCAGAATTCTGCATGGCTCAACACTATACTGCAGGTAAGATGTTAACATTTCTGAATTCTACCCTACTTGGAGGTTCTTGGAATAGATAGCAAACCAGCATACTGTATTAGGGAAAGGAGCATGCTAAACATATGTCCTGATGTTCTACATTGTTACATCTGGACTCTGTTTACATAGGGGTGCACTCAGAAATCTACAGTCCAGAATTCTTCTACTACCATTATTCTTTAACAACTGTCAAATTGTTTTAGGTTCAATTTAAGTTCATGATCACTGATTTTTAAAACTATGCCAGGGCCTGACATAGTACAGGCCAGTTTCACTAAGTCAATCTTGGATCAACCTAACTTATCAACTTACAATAACTTATCCAGTGTTCGTCATACCCATAGGCTTACTACAGTACAATCTCCTTCTGGCTCAACTTCAGGATCCCTATAGATTCATCGTCATGTTAAAACCATTTGATTAAAAATTTAGAAACATGACATCTTTATTCAGACTGTTAGTCTCAAAATAAAGGGTGACAAGATGGTATTTTAAGTAAAAGACAGCTGTTCACATTTGGCTTATTATGGAACAGTTGCTAGAACTCTGTGTCTTACAAATTTTGTTGGCTTGCTCTTAAAAAAAAGAGTTGTATGTTGCTCCACTATTGAGTCTGAAAAGTCTGTTCCCAATAGGAAAAGAAAATAATAAATTCCAAATGAATCATCAACACAAAAGAAGCAAAAATTAAGAAAGAAAAACTTTAACCATAGCTCAAACAGATGTTTTTATTTTAAACTGAAAGAAGTAGGGAATGAGGAAATAGAGCAAAACAGATAAAGGAGAATGTTTTTCTAAGTGAATTTCTCTCTAGGTGAATTACTTAAGGAACCTACAAAGAAATCAAGGATTAAAGAATCGCAGTTCACGCATATGCTTGCAGTATGACTTTCCTGGATAGTTGCTAGCTCATGGCTCAAGAACAAGTTAAGCCTCTAGAATCATGAAAGCGAAAGGCAAGTCTTCCAATGGTGCAAGATGAGCCAAAGTTTTTTTTCCTAGTGTTCACTCACTTATTTCGGGTATATAAAATTGCACACATGATATGATAAAAATTAAGAACACATTTGAAATCACACCATTTGAATTTATGGACTTGATCTCAATTTTTTTCCCCTTAAGCTTGATTATAGCAGTTTATGGAGTTTTAATCTAATAGAGGCATTATTTTAAATAACATCTGTTTAATCCAGTGGTTCGCAACGTGAGGCACACGCCTCACAGGAGGACTTCAATTCCCAGAATCCTAAATCAATACATTGGCTGATCAGTGCTTTGGGGAATTAATTTAGGCTTCTGGGAGTTGAAGACCAAAAACCAAAGGTTGGGAAACACTGGTTCAATCCCAGACAATTAAGAAAAAAAAAAGCATACATTGCTATGATGGTGATTTGAATATCTACAGAGAGAGGCTTCCATTTAACAAATCTTGTGTGAGATGACAGAATCAGGGCACTTTTTTTGCCAGTTTAACTAGCTTTAGGGGTGGCCAAACTTTTTCCGCTATGGGCCTGACCACACCACGCAGAAGCAGGTGCATTTACGACTCTTGTAAATGTAGCCACTTCCACCTTTACAACAGTCGCACACACATTTATGCATGCACAGGTGCATTTTATGGCTTACATAAGACATGCCTGTGCATGCGTAAGCACATCTGCTTCCACTTCCAGGTGTGGTGGAGGTGGCGATAGGCTGAATGAATTGGTGTCCGGCCCATGGGCCATAGGCTGGCAACCCCTGAACTAGCCAATAAAATAAAATGATCTGCAAAGGCAAATTAGCCATTGATCAGCTTAGAAATGTATCAATTAAATGTAACTCAGATATATAGCAAGATTGGAAGAGTTTTCTGGGTTATTACCGAGTTGTTTTTAAAGTAGGAAACAGTAAAAACACAAAAACTAGACAAATATCTACTCATGTTAACACACACACACACACACACACACACACACACACACACACACACACACACACACACACACACACACACACACACACACACTAAGTCAGATCTGTACTTAATATATACAAACACAGTAAGCCACACACTTTCATTAATACATTAATTGTCAAAGTCCTTATCTCCAGATATCCTTTTATATATCAAAGCTATTCATTTTCTCACCATACAGAAATCCTGCTTGCTACTTGATTGGCTCCTTTATACAGAAGCATTCTTCCTACCACATTTGGCTCCCAAATTGAAACAGGGCAACTAACCTCATCTATTTTATTTCTTTCCCAAATGCCAGGCTCATGTTCTTATATAGTCTTGTTCCTTACATCTGGGATAGGCAGCTTTAGCAGAAGTGATGGCCATTTTTTCAGGTCAAGAAACTACTCACTCCCACATAGGAATAGCAGAACCAGGAAGGTGAATGGTCAAATGGCTCATTACTTAATTTGCTTTTTCATTCTGTCATTTAATAACATTGATCAGAATTTTTATACAATTTCTCCTTTTAAGTGTTTATTCCGCAGTCTGACCAGGTTAGCCTGCTGTGGTAATAGAGTAAACCATACTTCCAGTGATTTAATGCTGAGTGTCAGGCAGCGGTTAACTAACCTAACAACCCTGAGGACTAAGGGCCTTGGATGCCGAAGTCCACAGGGAAGGGTGATGGTCCCCAGGTGGAATAAATCCCTCTTGAACCCATCTTGATAAAAGGTAGCAGCTTCATCAATACTGGCCTACAGATGACGAGGACTTTGCTTGCCAAAAGGGCTCAGGATCAGAAAGTGACTCACGGAACTGGATCAGTGGTATGGGGGTCATGCTGCGATGCAGAAAGCAGATGAAAGGCCACTGCTTTAGATTCTCAGGACAATCCTCATGGCTAATCATCACGAAGATCCCCAATATTCAGATAAGGAAGAAGAAGTGTTTTTTTACACTTTTGTGGTAGCATTTACAAGTCACTTGTCTATAAGAATATACTCCTAAATAAATAAATTTGGTGTCAGAAATGACTCTGGGTTGAAAGGATTTTTTTCTGGAGTAACTCTGCTCAGGGGACACCAGAATGAGGCTCCTTTCATGTCCCCAAGATCCGTTGTGCAGCACTTAGATATCAAACCCCGACCTTCCAGTCTTCAAGTTCAGTGTCTTAATCACTAAGCTACCGCAATGTTGCTAGAATGTACCCCTACCCCTAAGAAACAAATAAGATCCATAGGCCAGATTCCTGCTAGTGATTGTGTAAAGGAGTACATAACTTGCCATAGCTAATTGTGGCTAAATGATGAGATTTCATTTGCATCTCTGGTCATGCACCAGAAAACAACTGATGTGCACCTCAGCACCTCCATCAATTAGCCGTGCCAAGTTACACAAACCTTCCACAAGCACCTATGGCAGGAGTTATCAACCTTATAAAGCTGAGGGCCAAGTCACACTCCCTCAGATAGCTTCAGGGGCCGGATGGCCATTTTGCCCTTCCTCCACCACATGGCACTTTCTGGTGTGGTGGAGGCGGCGGTGGGACCACATGAAATGGTGCCGCAGGCCACAGGTTCAGAATCCCTGACCTACAAGATTCTGGCTATAAAATGATGACCAGTTAAGGAAGTGGACAGACTTCTTGGATCTGTTCGTGCTACGGCCTGTGAATTGGATCCATGCCCTGCCTGGCTAATTAAGGCATCAAAGGCGGTGGTAGGTGGTTGGGTCGAGATGGTTATAAATTCATCATTGAAGGAGGGGTCTTTTCCAACACCGTTAAAACATGCTTTAGTGCGCCTCCTCCTAAAAAAACCATCTCTCGACCCTACGGTACTTGCGAACTACCGACCAGTATCTAACCTACCCTTTCTGGGTAAGGTGCTGGAAAAGGCTGTGGCACAACAGTTACAGGAAGCTCTGGATGAAGCGGATTATCTGGACCCTTTTCAGTCAGGATTCAGGCCCGGATATGGTACCGAAACTGCACTGGTTGCATTGGTGGATGATCTCTGGAGAGAGCGGGATGGAGGTCACCCGTCTATCCTTGCTCTTCTCGTTCTCTCAGCGGCTTTTGACACCGTCGCTCATAACATTCTTTTGGGAAGGCTCCAAGGACTGGGGATCCAGGGCACTGTGTTGACCTGGTTTTCCTCATATCTGAGGGGCAGGACCCAGACGGTATGCCTGGAGAATGAGAGGTCCAGCCCTAGGCTCCTCCAATATGGGGTGCCTCAGGGCTCGGTACTCTCACTTCTCCTGTTTAACATCTATATGAAGCCACTGGGTGAGATCATCCGTTCCCATGGGGTAAGATAGCATCAATATGCAGATGATACCCAGCTGTACATCTCAGCCCGTGGGGACCCAAGCGGTGCAGTGGAAGTCCTAACCAGGTGCCTGGAGGCTGTCAGAGTCTGGATGGGGGAAAATGGGCTACAACTGAATGGCTATGACTGAGTGGCTATGGGTAAGGGGCCCTGTGTTATCCTGGGAGCTTCCAGCTTTGGTTCTGGATGGGGCAGTCTTGCCCCAAACAGACCCGGTGCGTAATCTGGGGGTCCTCCTGGACTCACGACTACTGTTCGAAGAACAGGTGGCAGGCGTGGCAAGGAGGGCTTTTGCACAACTTCGTGTAATATACCAGTTATGCCCACTCCTAGACTGAGACTCCTTGCTCAGGGTCACACATTCACTGGTCACCTCCAGACTTGATTACTGTAATGCGCTCTACATGGGGCTGCCCTTGATGACCATTCGGAGACTTCAGCTGGCCCAGAATGCGGCTGCTCGGGTAGTGATGGGGTGTGGGCGCTATGCTCGTGCCTCACCACTGCTTCGGCAGCTTCACTGGCTGCCAGTCTGTCTCCGGGTGCAATTCAAGGTGCTGGTCATTACCTTTAAAGTCCTATATGGTAGTGGGCCAGGATACCTTAGAGACTGTGTCACCCCAAGAACGTCTGTCCGTCCCACCAGGGCGGATCGGAGAGGCTCTCTTGTAATTCCATCAGCTAGAGAGGCGCATCTCTCTAGCACTAGGAGGAGGGCCTTCTCCGTGACCGCCCCGGCCCTGTGGAACCTCCTGCCAATTGAGCTACGACAACAGACAGAGCTCCTGCCCTTCCGGAAGGGCCTGAAAACCTGGCTGGCAGGACAAATTTGGGGATCAAAGAATGCTGGATCTCATGTTGGGTGGCTGATCAGATTAGACAGCCACCCTCTGCCCCTGCCTCCTTACTCCTGCCCTTGCTTTTTTATAATTCTGTAATTTTGAAATTTGAAAATGTTCAATTTCTTTTTAGTCTAATTTTTAATATTGTAGTAACTCATATTTTTTAATTGTTAATAGTGAAGTGAATTTTGATAATGATGGTTTTAAATTATGTATTTTTATTCCTCTTTTGTAAGCCGCCCAGAGTTGGGATTACCCGATTGGGGCGGGATAACAAGTTAGAACAAACAAACAAATAAATAAAATAACAATGCAGGTAAATAAACAAATCTAATTGCCTCTACAGTGTCAGAAACCATTGTTTTGGCATCTCATCTCATAATGTACTGTAATTTTAATGAGATCTATTTTTGAAAAGTAGAAAAGATTTGCACATGTGAAACATCTGATCTCCAATCAATGGCTCACTCATTTTTTATCCTAGACATTAGATAGCAATTCTTTGACCAACATTTTAGATGCAGCTGTGTTTCTACAGCCCACACTCAAATAATTGTTATCGAAGAAATAAGCATAGACCTTAGCTATGGAGAAGTATCTCTCTAGAGATTCATTCAAATCCAAGCTGGAACATCTTTAGAAAGCACTGTAAGACTTTCTCATTTGAAATCTGGTTCTTCTTCTTTCGTGTCCAAGTAAAATTGTTGGAGCGTCTCTCTCTCTCTCTCTCTCTCTCTCTCTCTCTCTCTCTCTCTCTCTCAGAGAACACTTCCCCACATCACCCGTTCACCACAACCTATGCAGCTCTAGTTGCTGACCCTGTGGATGGCTAGAAAGTCTATAACTAGAAATGGAGCCTTCTCGGTGGTGGCACCAATGCTTTGGAACTCACTACTAGTGGAGCTGCACCAGGCCCCATCCCTGGATATCTTCAAAAATCAACTTGAAACTGTCCTATTCAAGGAAGCCTTCAAGAATATTACACCCTTAACAATAAACGAGCTGGTCAGTTGACCTTCTATGCCCACAAACACGAAGTATTTTATTTATTTTATGATGTACTTATTTGGTGGGTTTATTTTATTATTTGTTTTATTATGTTATTTTGTTATTTGCCTGTGCACCCCCCGAGTGGGAAATATCCCAAATGGGCAGTATAAAAATGCAACCAACCAACTAACTAACTAATTGACAAAATGAAGCCACCTTCTTGGCTTTGTCATTGGCCAAACTAAATGTGGTAATCACTGGAGTTTGGATTTTAGCCAGGCTGATGTAACAAAAAATTGATGACAGCTGTAGGTGTCTTGAAATGGCCACCCCAAGGCTACTGTAACAGATCATATCTAAAGTTTTATAGTCTCTACAGATCTATATATTTTGTATATTTATTTACCTCTTTTCAGAAGTCAGCTCTAGTGAATTCAACATGACTCAATATTAGGTTAGTATGCAGACTGCTGTCTTGAAAATAAAAAATATATTTACTAAATTATAGCAAACACAAACATACACACATGTAAAGATCCTTCTAACCACAGATTACCTAATTACACATGTCCTTGATTACGACATATCTATTTCTTACTAATACCCATAGTCTTCCACTCTCTTAATTTCACTATAGTAGTGAAAGGCACAAACCTGTTCTGGTGTTCTTGCAAGACTTGATATATGCTAATCAGAAATGTTTGATTTTTAAAGCCTCCAAAAACACAGTCCTTGTAGATTCGGAATTCAGCAGCTGTAACCGTCTCTCCCTCAGGAATCTGAGACAAATTAAACTTAAACTCCTTGTGGTGTCTGTGATATGGTGTGAATTCCTTGTCATATTCAACTGCAAAAAAGAAGACAACAATCTTAGTATAATGGCAATTTTCCACACCTCCCATTTTATCTTTTTTTTAAAAAGAATTTTACAAAAAAAAAAAAAAACCCTTCAAAATGTTCTGTTCCAAATATTTAAGCTGAAAAGCAGCTGAAGAAAATGAGAAACTCAGCAAAACTCTAAGAATTCTGTTCTGGACTTAAAAAGTAGCAGCAATTTACCACTGCCCTTTGCACCTCTAAACATATCCTAGTATTACATACAAATACCATCATGACTCCACTAAAAATAATCCAATGAAAACTTTGCCACTGGAAGGATTTCGCTCTGTGCTGATATCAGTACTCTTTTCATGGTACAGTATGTGTATACTTATGTGGCTAAATAGGCAGGCATATCAAGACAGAGAACTTCACCTGAAAGGTAAAGCTAATTAAGGTGTTCCCTTCAATTCCAAGGTAAGAACAAACTAAGGCGTTTCCCTTTAGATTTTGCTCTAGTGCAGTGGTTCCCAACAAGGCGTACACAGCCCACTAGTGGACTTCAGTTCCCAGAAGCCTAAGTCAGTACATTGGCTGATCAGTGCTTTGGGGAAATGACTTAGGTTTCTGGGAATTGAAGTCCAAAAACCAGCATTTGGGAAACACTGCACTAGTGCTAATGGTGCAATCCCCTCTTTGCAATTTTTGAAGATATATGGGTTCCAGAAGTTGTTGAACTCATTGTTTTTCAGCTGCACAGTCAAGTCTGACCCTTCTCGACCTCATGAACCACAGTACCCCCGGCTCCTCTGTCATCCGCCATCCTCCAGATTCCACCCAGATCCACACCCACTGCATCAACGATACTGTCTAACCATCTCATCAGCAGTGGGCAGCAAAAATTTTCGCTACCACACCGTGGGCGTAGCCATGTCAGATGAGCACTGCACCCTAGAGTCAGATACGACTGGCTTTTGAGAAAGGGAGACCTTGAACCACTTGCAGGGACAAAAACTGATGTCAAATTTGAATACCAATCAGATATCTTCTATTATTAGGTACAGGTTGCCCTAGCTCAAAAGCCAGACATTACCAAATCTAGGGTTCAGTGCTGATCTCTGTTTATAACCAAAGAACCAGTGGACTTGATCCACAAAAGCTCACATTAAAATACAGCAGTTAAGTCCTTAAGGTGCCACAACATTTTTGTCTTTTTGTTTTGCTTACTCTCTGATATGCTTGCACAAAATAAAACTTTTTAAATGGTAGCTATGTTGATCTGCTCCTTTAGAGTCCTTGGATAACACAGATTTTCTCCTAAGAGTTGTATAACAGGTCAAGTGCAGCTTTTAACAATATGGAGATGCAATACTTGATACAACTATACCAACCAATCATGTCATTTGCTTGCTATTTAATCTCTCTTGCCAGGAAAAAGAAAGGCCCTAACAGGATAGTACGTAGTCAGTGGTGTGCTGGCCCACAGGGATACAGGGACTCATCCCAGTGCACCCCAGCGACTGGCTCCCCCCAGAGGCAGGCAGAGGTAATGGGGATGCAAAGGATTTCTCTCCCCCCCCCCCAACGGGCGCCCCCATTACCTCCTATCCACCGCCCTCCCAAGGTGCCCAGCACAACCCTGTACATAGTAATACAGTGGTGCCTCTCTTAAAGATCATAATGCGTTCCACGGGATTGCTCTTTAAGCGAGTTTGCTCTTTAAGCGAAACACCATTGAAAGTGACCAATTGTGGGGGGGGGGATTGCGAACCCCGATTTATTTGTTAAGTGAGTTTTTGGTTGGTTTTATTTGTTAAGCGAAACGAACATTCAGAGAAAATGCTGCTCTTTAAGCGAGTTACTCTTTATGCGAAACGCTCTTTATGTGAGGTTTGACTATATATAGTTGTTGTGGCTTTTGAAAGATAAAAAATATGAATGTTTTACACAGCTATTTCACTGTTAATATTTTCTTTGTGGAAATGTAATGGTGAAAATACATTATGAATCCACCAGTCAACAGTAGATACCTATTTAACCATTTCACCATGCACAATTCTTAATACATTGTATTTCACATTATAGTGCAACATGAAACGCAGATACAAATCCATATGAATGATTTTAGTAGACGAGCCAGAGGTAAAAGTAATTCCAGATTAGCAAACATGAAATAGAGTAATACCTTGCATAACGAATGCTTCACATAGTGAAAAATTCACATAACAAAGTGTTCGTTATGCAAGGGTGATACCTCGCATAATGGAAAAAAAAAGTTTGTTATGCGGGGTTTTCCGTAGCCAGAGTATATTCACTCAATGGGAACCCCAGTTAACAAACTTTTTTTTCATTATGTGGGGTACCGCCAATGGTGCATCGCATAATGAAAAAATCCGCATAGCAAAGAGGTCCGTGGAATGGAGGGTTTTTTTGTTATGCGGGATTCTACTGTAAATGGTTCTGACCTTGTCTGCGTGGTGTAAACCCGAGACATCTGTGCAGAATTCTGTTTCAAAAATTTTTTTTTAAACCCTAGCTCAGCTTCCAAATTTTCTTTCTATACATAGGGTTTTTAAATTAATATCCCCTGATGGTTTAGGACATGGTTGGAATGCCTCTGTCCATCTGATAAAAAGATTGGATGCTGCAGCCCAGTTGCAGATAGTCTTACTCTAAAATATGCAGCTTCATTTCCCCCCTATTAAAAAAAATCATTGTTTTCTGTAATTTTAAACAGCAGGACACAAAAATCATAGAAATAACATGTTAGAAAGGGAAACCAAAAATAAAGGACAAGGATTGTTTCAGAGATGGAAAAAGAGCAGAATTAAAACCCTATGAGCAGAGTTTGACTAATAATTATAAGTTGAAATAAATAAATAAATAATTAAAAATAAGAATCAACCTCTGTTAATGAAAGTTTTACATAAAGGGGTGCACAGCTTGAGAATTTGCACCCCAACCCTTTCAAACCCAGAATAATTTCTGACATGAAATTATCATTATCATTGTGTGGGGAACTTTTCTTGAGTGGTTATGACTTTATCATTATACTGTAATGTTGAATTTTGTATATTGTATATTATATATTGTATTACTTTGTATCTATTGTGTATATTGCTGAATTTATCATGTAAGCCGCCCTGAGTCAGATTTCCTGAGTGGGCGGCATATAAATGTGGAAATTAAATTAAATTAAAATTAAATTACCTCTTAGATGACTGTGAATAATCAAAAATCAAACTTGCAGCTTAAATTAGGCTATCTTTAGGCTGAAGCTTGAGGATTCATGTATATAATCCAGGACCCACATTATTTGCACTATTTAGTTATTCATTTATTTATTCATATTTATATTGCCGCCCACTCGCCGATGCGACTCAGGGCAGCTTACAGTCAAAACAACAACAGTACAATAAAAATTATAAAATGCAACCACATAAAATAACCAAACCAGAACAAATAGTTATGGAGCAAGGTATAAGTGATCTATGTAGGACTTGCTATCCTTCCATTATTTATTTATTTATTTATTTGTTCGAATTTGATACCCCACCCCACTCGGGAAGACCCGACTCTGGGCGGCCTACAAAATGCACCACTGCAATGGGCAATCCACAAACACACAACACCACAAAACATCAAAAATTCATGAGTTCATCAAAAGCAAAAATTTAAAACGTTAAAACGTTAAAAACCGATAAAAACAAGCGATAAAAGGTACAAATACCAGGTGGTGGGGGGGATGGCTACCCTTAAATTAGCCATCCTGGATGGGAACCTACATTGTTGTGTCCCCACACTTGACCTGCCAGCCATGTCTTTAACCCCTTTCGAAATGGGAGGAGCTCCGTCTGCAGGCGCAGCTCTATTGGAAGGAGGTTCCAAAGGGCCGGGGCGAACACGGAGAAGGCCCTCTTCCTAGTGCTCGTAAGACGAGCCTCCCTAGCAGATGGAGTCACAAGAGAGCCCCTCCGGTCCGCCCTGGTGGGCCGGGCAGACATTCTTAGGGTGATGCGGTCTCTTAGGTATCCCATTAACACTGTTGACATTTTTTATCCCATGAGAAAACTCCAGACATGCCCCATGGCATGTCATTCAATGGTCAACATCTACTTCCTTTTTTTAAAAATTAACCAAGTGACATATCACAAAAGCAAGACATCTATCTAACATGGTACACATAATATTGGCAATGTATCTTGTTTGCCTAAAATTGTGCAACATAAAAAGAATTTTAAAAAATTAAATGGTAATTTAAATGAAAATAAAGGCCTGCCTTCTGTTGCCTGCTGACCTCACCAGCTTCCCTTCTTTTAAAAATGTTTTCCTTCCAAAGAGTCAGGACTGCACCAGATGCAACACAAGTACAGTACCGAATGTATCTAGAATTGCATCTAGATAGGGAAGTATTTTATAAAAAACTTAGCAAAGATGAAAATAGACCTCAATCACTTTCATGCTATCATAACCCACCAAATATGTAACAGGTTTGTCACCTCAGATAATACAGCCCACAGCTCTATTTTAGTGCCAACTAACCATCCACATGGGCTGTGGAATGGGATATTAGGTGCAACATGTGGATTCCATAACTGGATTTGAACCGAACAGTACTAGGAGTTATCCAAATAGCGAGGTATATGCCTCTTTAGATAGCCTCTTCTGAGTCAGTTTCTTAACTTCAGGGAAAATATGGGAATTTTTAGAAAACATATACACACAAACAAAAAATAATATACATCAATAAATGCTGACTGGGAGGCAGAAGGTCAGCAGTTCGATTCCTGAGTCCTGCAGGATGGAATGAACTCCTCTCTTTGTCCCAGCTCCTGCCAACCTAGCAGTTCGAAAGCAAGAAATTGCAAGTAGATAAATAGGGACCACTTCGGCGGGAAGGTAACAGCGTTCTGTGGCCTGTTAGTCATGCCTGCCACATCACCACAGAAACGTCTGCAGAAGCAGACAGCGCTGGCTCTTCAGATTTGAAACACAGATGAGCACTGAACCCTAGAGTCGGATACGACTGGCTTTCAAGCAAGGGAAACCTTTACCTTTACTAGAAAGTGAAAAAGGTACACACTCTTGCAAGCAACAGTTTCCTCTGGTCACTATACAGCTGTTTCGTTAAAAGCAATCTGTTCTGTCTCAGGCTTTGTCAAACATTTTGGAGAAAATGTTTCAATGAAATGAACCAGCAAAAATGAGAATATTACTAGTAACAAACTTTGGGCACAATTAAGTTGCCAACTTTCACCAAGTGAAGTGTATAACGCACACACAGCTGGTGGGCTGGATCATGTGGCCCACTGCCCTTGCTACCACCGCCAGAAGTGGTGGAAACAGCCACATCTGCATTTACAGCTGTTGTAATAGCATTTACGACAACAGTAAACACATACATAGCAGTACACACACATGTGTTTTATGGCCGTGTTTACAGAGGTGGAACTATGATTCTGGCCTGCTCAGCTGTCTGAGGGAGCATGACTTGGCCCACAGCTTGAAAAGGTTGAGAACCCTGGTGTAACGAGAGGCATATATTAAAGAAGCTTATTCTTGATATTTTTAATAATTCCATGCTATCTAGAAAATGTTAAAAAATCCTGGAATTCCAAATATATCTGAGATGATAATGAGACACTGTCACCAAACCTAATTGCTACTCTGATAACAGACTCTACAGGATGAACAGAGGAAAGCTTGTTCTCATACTTGTATGCCAGTGGATGATTTCATAACTCCATAATTGATACTATCAGTTATGAGCTATATATAATTCCAGATAACAGTACAATGAACTCACTTGTTATACCTAATCTACTGAAGACTGGAATACACCAGCTTGTGAACAAGACTATTATTTGATTATTATTATTTTTTTGCCTTCCTGGCTGCTGAAAATTATACTAAACATAACAGATGAAATTTCTGAGCAACTCTTGAACACTAAACTTTCTATATGATATTGGAGAATTACATGAAACAGAGAGGAAGGAATGAAGACATTACAGACTGAGACCAGACTCAGTGGGATTCGGTCACAGGAACATTGACTGCTCTGCCAAAACCTGCTGCAGTCAGACCCAAGACACTTTGTTCCCTGATAAGAAAGGCAAAAGTAGGAAAACGATGGGGAGTAACTAACAGAAGAAAATGTCATTTGGACCACAGGCGTCTTGTATTAGGAGCTCAAGTGAGGCAACCATTGAATGGCCTGAAAAACATCAGTGTCTGCTCCTCAATTTTTATTTCCGTGCTCCCCTACAAATGCTTCCCCTGCATCCCCAAATCAGCCTGCTTCACTCAAGGCTGGTTGCCTGTGCTGAAGTGAGGTTAACAACGTGGAATTGGAAAGGGAGGAAGTGGGTTCTTTGCCTCAGGCAAAATACAGTCTTCTACCAGCCCTGAAAACTATACGTCACTCTCTTCCATTCATGGTACAGAAGCTGCAGCAGATGAAGAACACAGCAGCCAGATTGATGTAGGAGCTGCAGAGATTTAATCATGTCTCCTTCACCCTGGCCTGTCTACACTGGCTATCTGTAGGCTTCCATGCCTGGTTTAAAGTTAAGGTATTAACATATAAAGCCCTAAACAGTTTGAGACCTCAGTACCTGCTAGAATGTCTCTCCTTGATGAACCATGCACAGACAACTCATTTCTTTCAACCTGGCAGATTGAGGGACCCTACAATTAGGGGAGCTCAGAAGTCTTCCACAAGAGCTCGGGTCTTCTCTGTTGTGGTCCCAATGCTTTGGAATAGATTAGCCATCAATATCCGTCAGGCACCAACCCTGTAATTTTTCTGCAAGCTGCTAAAAACTGAGCAGTTCAAGGAGGCATTTAGATTGAGCTTGCCCTCCAGTGAATTTTTTTTGTTCCAACTGCCATCTTTTATGCTGTATTGTTTATTAGCCTTTATTTTTCTTGTTTACTCATCCTGATGAGCACCAAACCCTAGAATTGGATACAACTGGCTTTCGAGCAAGGACAACCTTTACCTATTTTTATGATATATGCCAGCAGTGGCCAAACTGCAGCCCGTGGGCCCAATTAGGCCCACACATATCATTAACCTGGCCTGGGCTGAGAACCTGGTCCCAGTGCTTCAGAAGCCTTTTCCAACGTGGATCACTGTGTTGGAGAAATTTTCCGAGGCTTCTCCATTTCAAAATCTGCAGCGCTGGGAGAGTCCCTTGGTGCACCAAGGCTGACATCAGTGTACAGTGCCAAGGGACTGTCCCAGGGCTGCCGATTTTGAAATGGAGAAGCCTCAGAAAATTCCTCCAACATGGCAATCCACATTGGAAAAGGCTTCTGAAGTGCTGGGACCGAGTGGAGGCTGCTCAGACCAGCAGGAGTGAAGCTCGATCAATGCCGACACCACTGCTGACGTCGAAATGGTCAGCAGCGGGAGCAGCTCACCTCCGGCACTTGCAGCTGCATGTCGGGGGCAGGACTGGCCCATGGATGGAAAAGTTTGGGCAGCACTGATATTTATGCCTTTACTGTATTATCCATCCAGAATAACTGATTTGTTAGATGACTGGTATGGGAAAAGATGGCTTAAATATATTCCAATCATGATGATTTCACTTTTGTCTCTTTTTTGTTCAATATAATCACCTGATCTAATACAAAGAAGTGCTTATAGGGGCATCAGTTTCCCTCAACTGAGTGTCTCTTGTCTTTAAACTGGTTCTCCTTTTTAAAATTTCAACTCAGCACTGAAACACACTATCACAAGAACACTCAGGAGAAAAAAAAATAGGGAGAGGTGGCAATGGCTAATTAGCACCCTAAGGCAGCTTCTGCTGCCACAGTTCTTTCAAAACCAACCTTTCTGCTTCTTCTGGCTTTTGCAGCTTGTGCCTGGATGCCTACCACGATGTCACCCATGAAAAACTGATTTTCTGGGCATGAATGACAGTACATTGAGCCACCAAAGAAATCTTGCTAAACAAGAAAATCAACAAGAAACAATGTGCCAATCTTTTTAACTCAACGGTACTACCTGTGGACCTCTATGGGAGTGAAACATGGTCATTAACAAAGGCCGAGGAAGAACTATCAAGAGCCGTAAGAGCCATGGAGAGATCAATACTAAAGATATTCCTTTGCGACCACATCCCCAACACACAAATAAGAAAACAAAGCGGAATCCACAGAGCTATTGCTGAATATCACAAATGGAAATTGTGCTCAGCTGGACACGTCTCTCGAATGACAGATAATCGTTGGACAGCAGCAGTCACCGACTGGTATCCCAGAAGAGTAAAAAGACCCTTGGGCAGGCCCATGAAAGATGGGAAGACCCATCTTGAAGCATTTTGGGTCAAACCTGGAGAAGAGCACAGCAGCAAAATGAATGGAAGCTGAGTTGTGACAAGCAAGAACTTATCCCTTGCTTGTCTGGTCAATCAAGGAAGTTTTATATGTCACATTTTATATCTTGTATTTTATCTTGGTTTTTTTTTTTACTTTTACTGAATTGTGGTGTGAATGTGCTGATAGATAGACTGTCCAAACAATCTGAAAGTGGCAAGTTTCTTCTCTGCTCTTCCCATTGAAAGTTTTAATACATAGCTGGCCCATTTATAGCTGGCCATTTTTATCTATAGTTATTCTAATTTTAGACCTCTGCAGTGGCTTAGTGGTTGTACATGATGACTGCAAGGTCAGCAGTTTGAAACCCAAATGCTGCATGACAGGGTGAGTTCCCGTCATCTGTCTTAACTCCTGCCAACCTAGAAATATTTAATTATTTGTTAATCACATTTATATCCCGCCCTCACCCAAAGACTCAGGGGGGCTTACAAAATTAAAAAAGACAATTAAAACACATTAAATACATTAAAAGGTTAAACATTTAAAAGTTAAAAGAATTAAACAGGTAAGAAGGTAACAGGGAGAGAGGTGGGGGTCAAAAGAGCCAGCCAGCTGAACTGACCGTCTGGCCCACACCTGACACATGCCCTGCCAGCCAGATCTTTACCCTCTTTCTGAAGAGCAGCAGCTCTGTCTGGAGACTCAACTCACTTGGCAGGAGGTTCCATAGGGCTGGAGCAGACACAGAAAAGGCCCTCCTTCTAGCGCTAGAGAGGTGAGCCTCTCTAGCTGATGGCATGACAAGAGAGCCTCTCTGGTCCGCTCTGGTGGAACAGACAGATGCTCTCAGAGTGACATGATCTCTTAAGTATCCTGGTCCACTACCATGTGGGGCTTTAAAGGTAATAACCAGCACCATGAATTGCACTCAGAGGCATACTGGGAACCAATGCAGCTCTTGAAGCAGTGGTGAGGCATGAGCATAACGCCCACACCTGACCACAACCCAAGCAGCTGCATTCTGGACCAGTTGCAGCCTCCAGATGGTCACCAAGGGCAGCCCCATGTAAAGCGCTTTACAATAATCAAGTCTGGAGGTGACCAAAGTGTGTGTGATCAAGCAAGGAGTGGGCGTAACTGGTAAACTACATGAAGTTGTGCAAAAGTCTAAAGCAAGAAGTCTAAAGCAAGAAAATGCAAGTAAATAGGTACTACTTCGTTGGGAAAGATAACAGCATTCTGTGCTCTCTGGCATCTGGGGATGAGCACCAACCCCCTAGAGTCAGACATGATTGGCTTTCAAGAAAGGGAGTCCTATTCTAATTCTACTATCATTTATCCCATTCATAATGATTAAAGCTGGTACAGTACTTAGGTCATCTCACTGCCTCATGCGCTAAAGCACAGTGAGTTAGGTGTTTGTCACTCTTTGTGGAGGCAACTAGTTAAACGTTTTCTTTTGGTAACTATCAAGCAGGTGCAAATAATATGAAAGATACACATGGAGATAATTTAATGCTGAAGCTCCTCTGAGATTTTTTCCAGATTACATCTTGTGTTTTGGTAGAAAACGGCTTAATTTTATTCAACAAACTAAAGCAAAAATAAATCCACACATTTTCATGAAGCTCCTCAAAATATATATAGAAATCATATGAGAACATTAAAACAAGCCAAGCCTGTAGGTGAAGCATGAGCTAGCACCAGCTGTTTGTAGTTGATCTTAGTACCTCCTCATTCCAGATCTTAATCAGTGAAGCCAGATTCTATACACTCTATACATACATACCATTCTCTCTGGCATCAAAGGGGCCGCCTACAAGCAGAAGAGGGTGCAATTTAGGCCAAAAAGGAAATGATCCCTATTCACTGAAAATTTGTTTCTAATTAAGATTTATGTGGATCCAGACAGATATGGTCCAGAGCAGCAACAGCATTCCTTGCAGGAAGGTCTTCATCAGGTTTCAATGAGTCAGCTCTCAATTATAGTGTGTGCAAGTCAATCCAAGAGAAAAGGGGAGTGAGGAAAAGACCTGGGGATTGTTTCAACATTAAAAACAGCAGAAAACACATTCTCTGTTACATACACGCATACTGTACTTGCAAGACTACGGATATGTTATACTCAGCATTCATTCACATAAAGTTAAATAGGAATATCTACAATGTTCCCTTTTTTTTCTTTTCCAGGTCGTTTCAAAATCTGAATAGCAAATTACCGTAGTTTCCTGTGCTACGGTAATGGAGTAGACCGTACAGCCAGCAACTCAATGCCGAGTGTCAGGCGGCGGTTAACTAACCTGACTCCCTAAAGGGGCCAACGGACGGCTACGGGCAGATGAGCCCCTTTAGGTGGGGTGATGGTACCTTCAGTGGAGGAAATGCCACTGGAAACCATCATATTGGGCCCAACAGCAAAATGAGCGGATGAGGAACACTTGATTCCCAATGGTCATGAAGGTGGAAGAAGCCATGCCAGATGGACTGGCTGTGAAGGTGCACCTTGTCCATATCCTCAAGGCTGTGACAGTCCATTACAGTCCCGGTGTTAAATCCTGCATGTCTCATTTCATGTGTGCCGCAGGAGTTGGCTCCGAGATCATAGTGTGTGGGTCACTTCATGGCAAGATGGGATCCACCTTAAACAAATTTACGCCAGTGACATTTTTCCTGCTTCAGGAAAAAATGTATTCTCAGATACAAGTTGCAGTCAACATATATATACACATATACAAGTCAAGAAAATACCAAAGACTATCACAAAGTCTGTCTAACAAAGGTAGTGCATTATATATGGTATAGACCATAAAATTTTTAGGAGTAGAACTGCATAGACCTGTGGTCTGTTCTATGCCACAGTCAGGCCTTCATTCTGCTTCCTTCCTCAGTTTTCTTCAGTTGATGTTTTGCCAGTTCTACATCCCCAGTGAATTTCCATGGTTAAGTAAACATTCAAATTCCTATCTCCAGAGTCCTAGTCTGTCACTCTATCCACCACACCACACTGGGTACTTGCTATGACTTTGTTATGCATTCCCAATTCAACAGAAATTGCAGATGCTTTCTATTCTGATAGGACAGGCCTTCAAATGTGCAATACTGTACCCAGTTTTAGTGCTGCCAGTATTAATATGTAGTATCTTTCAGCTTCTGTGCCCTTAAAGCTTTTTTAAGGTTTATTTTCAAAAATTTGATATACTTTTATGGATTATATTATATGTTTTTAATTACATTATATGGTTTTATAATGATGCTGCATGCAACTCAAAGTACCTTGCATGTTATTCTGGTTTCTACTAACAACAAAATATAATAGCAATAGTAATTACACTTAGAGGAATGTTTGTACACCAGTACAGTGGACTTGCTATGCAGAATTCTGCAGAATTTGGGATCTTTAGGTCTCTGCCATCAATACCCTCCCCTGCCCTGCTCATATCCAATTTGCAGATGTCTTTTAACCACAAATGTAGGACAGCTCTTCCACACGACTGCTTCAACAAACCTCCATACGTTAAACAGTTCCATTCCTTTTCTTATTTAGACCAAGAACATTTTGCACAAACAAAATTTTAAGGCACAGTGGTTTCTTGACCATATTGACATTTCTCCTTCAAACCAGAGAGGCACCAATTGATCTAATGATCTACTCCAACCCTTTCAGGACTGTGTGGATACAAATATTTAAAACTGTCTAGAGAGTTATTTTAGGGCACAGGTCAATAGAAGTGAGTCAGTAAAGATATATATTTGTTCAAAGTATGTCTGCCCTCTATGTAACATACCACCATATAAGATGTCTTGTTATATAAATCTGTAAACTCCATTAATTTATGAGTCTATTTTGGTTGGCATTAAGCAACTGGATTTTGACTGTGTTTAGTGAGATTCCTCAACTCATTGTACCAGTGTAGAATGGGATGCTGAAAGTTGTGTACTTGTGTAACCTCTATGGACTAACTGATTCAGCCTAATGGGTTGGGAAATCTTAGGAAGGAGTTGTTAATCAAAATTACGGTTAAGAGAGAGCAAGAGATTACAGGAGTTGCTATTCCCTTGGAGTATGATATAGGCCAGTGATGGCAAACCTTGGCATTTCAGGTGTTCTTGGTTTTCAATTACCAGAAGCCCAAGTCAGCACTCTTGCTTCCCAGGGCTTCAGGAATTGAAGTTCAAGAACACCTTGAGTGCCAAGGAATACCACCACTACCCTAAACCAAAGCGATAAGTGCCAATACCCTCTTTCAGGGGAACAATAGCTCCTATAGTCTCCAACTTTCCCTCTCAACCAAAATTTTAAACAATACCCCTTTCCTAATAATTCACAGATCACTAGGTTGAATTAGTTAGTACACAGGAGTTACACCAACATACAACTCTCAGCATCCAAATCTACACTGGTATGATGAGTTGAGGAAGTTAACCAAACACAAGCTCAAAATCCAACTGCTTACTGTCAATCAAAGTAGACCACCTTCTTTGCAAGTAAACCCATAAATTAATGGACTTTACATTAGTGCATATTTACCAAGTCCTGGTCATTAAGTGGGTCTATTCTAGGTACAACTAGCCATTGGATTTAATACAAAAATATAAATAGGATTGGGAAATTGTAGAGCAGTAGCATGAGCTTTTCTAGGACTCAAAGCATTAGCAAACCTCTATAACAGTGGTTCCCAAAGTGTTTCCCATGCCTATCATGGGGCCCATGCCCCACAGGGGGACTTCAATTCCCAGAAGCCTAAGTCAGTAAATTGGGTGATCAGTGCCTTGAGGAATTGACTTAGGTTCTGGGAATTTAGTCAAAAAAACAGAGGTTGAGAAACACTGCTCTATTATTATTATTATTATTATTATTATTATTATTATTATTATTATTATTATTATTATTATTATTATTATTATTATTATTATTATTATTATTATTATTATTATTGTTATTGTTATTGTTATTGTTATTGTTATTGCTCCACTATCTTTATACAGTACTGACAAATAATTATCAACCAAATTCTGACCCATGCCTATTAGACAGAAAATTGTCTGCTTATTCGGTTGTATGGTTTGTGAAAGTCTTGGAGTGCTTTCAACATTTAGGAGTGGTAGTTTGTAAATTCAGAATGTTTACAGTTGACACGTAAGTTTTCTTAACTAATTAGGATGGATACAACCCAACAGAAAAAAGTAATAGCCTATAAATCCAGCTGTAATGAGAATTTGGACTCAGAATGTTTGGGAAAGGATCTTCCAAGGTGGCATTTAACAGGTTGCAGTGGATTCAAGAGGGAATAATATTTTTCTGTTCCAATATATATGTATTTAATTTTTACAAAATTACTTTTCCAGAAAAAGCCTACAGAGGAGCTTCTATGTTGTTAATAATGCCAGGAGTAATTCATTGCTAACTTTTCAGAGTCAGTTTTCTCAGACTAATTCTGTTTTGGTTTAAGCCTTGCCAAAATAACCCCTAAGTGAAGTAAAATTAAATTTCAAGTTTACATGTGGTAGTATTTTTATAAATTCATGAAAAGTAAACATTGAAGTCTCTGAGATGAGATTGTGAATGTGAAAAACTGCCACCAACAGCTGTCGAGGTTGGATGAATTCTGAAGCAGATCATTAAAAGCATTTTGTTTTCTAAAACAAGGTGGGTTGGTGTCTCTCTTTCTCTCTCTCTCTTTTTAAAGTAAACATTATGAACAACCTGCCAGAATTAGAGCAAATCTGCAAATTCTGCAGCTTTATTATTGTTAGGGAAAGCATTTAATTATAATTTTCAAAACATATAGTTTGATCAAACTGTGAAAGTTCAACTAGTGTTAAGTTACCAGAAGAATTAATCTGATACGAGGCTAGAAAAATATAGCTAAATAAAGCTAAACATCAGCTCTTGAATTCATATCAGGACAGGTAGTTGCCATGTTTATGTTTATTTGTCTCCAGTGGTGGGCAGCAACAGGTTCGCAACCCCCTGGGAGGGGGGTAGCAAAATTGGGTGGCCTCTGGGCAGGGTGGTGGTGAAATTGGGTGGCCTTTGGGCCGGGGGGGGGGTAGTGAAATTGGGTGGTCACATCCACCTCCCTGCCCTGCCCCATCAGGTTTTGTCCCTGCAAGTGGTTCAAGGTCTCCCTTGGTTAAAAGCCAGTCATATCCGACTCTAGGGTGCAGTGCTCATCTCCATTTACAGCCAAAGTGCCAGTGATGCCTGTGTTTGTGGATGTATACATGGCCATATGGCAGGCATGACTATATCGCCCATGAAGTAGGCTCCGCCCACAGTGTGGTAGCGAAATTTTTTGCTGCCCACCACTGCTCATCTCTTCTTTCATATCATTGTGTTATACAAAATCTCAACAGATACATTATCCTATAGAATACTGTAAAAGAAAATTAAACAGAATTATAGTACTGTAATTGGTAGCTGCTGATTATAAAATAATCAAGGGGGAATACACGTTCGTTCAGATTTTTTGGAATTATAACTCCCATTGTGCTAGCTAGGAGTGACAGGAGTTTCAGACCAAAAATATCAGAAAAGGTACAAACACACTAGCACTGATTTACAGAAAGCTGGTGTACTTATGTGGTGTTTAATGTGAAAGTCCTGAGCAGGGATGTTAAAGACAGCTCTACTGGAGAGCACTAATTCATAGGGTCATCATAATTCGGAAATGACTTGATGGCACATAACACTAAGTGTATATACAGCTAACAGTTGTTCAGTCTCCTTCATGCTTTGATTTCATATTTATTGGCTATCTTGCAAAAACAACAACACATATTTGATCTGTTTATATACCATTACTCTTTTTACTGAAAATTTATTTCTCTACAATGCAGAAAACTGCATCAGCTTTAAAAACTCTTAACATTCTTTTGGTGACATCCTGAAGCCCTGTCTAGCAATAAACTGGGTTAACAGAAAAAGTAAAAGCCTATGATAGTTCGGCTCTATGGCACAGTGCATTGCCATTACTCAGAATGTGGTTTTTAAAGCTTTGGCTTTCTCAGTAGGTGAGAGGGCAAGGTCATGAACAGTTTCATGTTTGATGGATAGTAACATCTGGAAGGTCACTCACCCCAACCAGAAACTTCACTAGGATCCCAGAACTGGATCACTGTTGCACTGAAAGCAGAGTAGCAAGTA
The DNA here is from genome assembly GCA_030440675.1 of Furcifer pardalis. Lineage (NCBI taxonomy): Eukaryota > Metazoa > Chordata > Lepidosauria > Squamata > Chamaeleonidae > Furcifer > Furcifer pardalis. The sequence continues at coordinate 121,515,549 of CP126891.1, forward strand.
AGAGGTAGTTCTCTCTGGGTTCTTTTATTAGACATTCCTGGAGAAAAGCCTGGGAGCAAAATCACCTGTCATATTGCTATTCTGCACAAGCCACACAAGTTTGTATTAGGGCTACAGCAGGAGTGGTGGTTGGAAGGAACAACTGGAGCAAATTTATCCCACAAAGCAAGTATCACAATTATCTTGGGTATCCCATTCACCTTAGCCTTGACTCCCATGCTGCTTACCAGAATTCCTGACATTTTATTTTCAGTCTCCCCACCAACAACAACAACAAATGAAGTCGACATATTATACTATGATGCAAGCTGTGACTGAATCTCAAAATGGAATTGTGACATAATAAGATTTCTCTCCAACCAGAGTGAAATAAATATTGTACACAGTGGTTTGATAAACAAAATACAGTAAAACCTCAGCTAACGCTAAAACATGGTTCCACAAGTCTTAGTGTTATCCGATTTTTAATGTTATCCGATGCATGCATGCATTGGATAATGTTAAAATCCTACGGGATGAATCGCATAATGTTAAAACTCCATAGGGATACATTGTAACTGGCACAGGCTTTAGCGAATGTTATCCGATGCATCCCATAGGATTTTAACATTAGGCGATGCAATCCCCCCCCCGACTGCTTAACGTTATGCAGTTTTAGCGTTATCTGATGCAAACGTTATCCAAGGTATTACTATAGATGCTAATTTGAAGTTTAAGTGATTATTTTAAACCTTCTGGCACATTCAGTCTCATTAAACAGAGGTAAAACAAATTATTTTTGCCGCTTTAGTGAAATGTAAGCTGGCTTTGAAATACATCATTGTGAGGCTAGAAAGAAGGGAAGGGCCAAGCTACTATGTATCGCAACCTAGCTGGAAGGGAATCAAGGACAGGTGAAATCCTCTTTTATGTATTTCTGAGTAGCATATGGATTTGCATCCTACAGTCCACAGGCCAAATCCAGCCCATAGTAAGGATACCGGAGCCGCCACCACAAGGACTGAAAATGCTCTGGAAGCAGCGAAAACATGGCAAAAATGCACCACCCTTGCTCCCACTGCCATAGTAAGCAGTGAAAACAGCCAAGATAGCGCATGAATGCTGCTACTACCGCAACCAGAAGTGGCGAAAGCAGCTGGAGGAACCATGCCTCCGGCTTGCTCACCATCTTAGGGGGTGTGGCCCAGCCAATGGCACAAAAAGGTTGCGAACCCCTGGAATAGCAACTGGAATAAGATTGTTCAGGATTGGCTCAAGCCAAGCAGCCTTAGTTACAGAGTATGTTGTAGGAAGGAACCGGGAAGGGGGAGGGGGAGACACTTTATAGAGAAATTTTGTGACATAAAAGATAGCATCTTCTCTTCTCAGAAAAAAAATCTCCAACTGGAGAAACAGCAAAGCAGTCAATGAGCAAATGTCACATAAGATTTCCTAGGAAGGTGTCACTGGATTTGTAGTAAAATATAGTAACTGTTGCAATTACCACAAGTTAATGGCCTTTTAGGCTTTCTTCACGTGAATAGGAGTTCATTTTTTGAATACTGTACTAAGAATTATATGTCACAGAGAGACAGAGGCATCAGGGTTTTAGAGATGCTTAGGTGGGCATCCCCCCACCACCACCACAAAAAAAAAAAAAAAAGGTTAGGTACCACTGCTCTAAACAATGATGCTGTGTTGCATCAAAGCCAGTCCCCAAAGGTCTTGACCCAATTTGACTCCCTGGCAAATAGTTGCTCTTGACCTGCCCCATCTGCTTTCCATAATTAACAACAAACCATACCAGGATGAGACAACTTGAAGACTGATACAAACAACCACTGGCCCTCATAGAAGAGAATTCCAAAACAGGTTTTGTAAAATATCACAAAGGAAGATCTGTGTACTTCTTTTTAAACAGGCAAGCCCAGAAGACCTCTGCCTTGTAAAGCCTTATGGGGGGGAAAACAGAAGTGACTGTTTTCCATGTTGGGCCAAAATTATTAAGAAATGTTGAGGCCTGCATTAGCTCATCAGAGACCAAGACAATCACAGGCCTCTTCAGTTAAGTTTTATGTTTGTTTAAAATCAGATGTTGCTCTGTATTCCAGTAATGTTAGTAAATAAATTGGTTGAAGATGTCCACTTGTGCTGTTTCCCATGTTCAAAAAGGACAAAGGAGAAGTGTTCTTGCTATGAAAAGAGAAAGTGGCATGATAAATCACTAATCTGGGCAAGATGTTTGGGAGGGGGAAAGCATATGCATAATTACTGTTAACTTTGCAAATTTCCAAGCTACTATTAATATGGAGGGAGAATAGAGAAATTAGACTCCCTTTCTGTATTATTGGAGGGACTGCAGTGGCTCAAGCGGTTAAGACACTGAACTTGATACTGGAAGGTCGGCAGGTCAGCAGTTCAAGACCCAAATCCTGCATGATGGAGTGATCTTCCATCTCTGTCCCAGCTCCTGCCAACCTAGCAGTTCAAAAGCAAGAAATTGTAAGTAGATAAATAGGTACCACCTTGGTGGGAAGGTAAACAGCATTCCATGCACTCCGGTGTCGAGGCATGCCTGCCATATGTCCATGACAATGTCTGCAAAAGCAGACAGCATTGGTTCTTTGGCTATAAACAGAGATGAGCACTGAACCCTAGAGTCAGATACAACTGGATTTCAAGCAAGGGTGACCTTTACCTGAGCCCCTCTCTCCCTCTACTTTTTAATTAGTAAGATGTAGCATTTGGTGTGCTTTTAATCTTTTTAGATTTAAATTTTAAATTTTTATTTTAACAGTTTTGTATTTGAAGTTTTGTGTTTTATTGTGATGACTTTTTATTACTTGTAAACTGCCCTGAGTCACTTTGGTGAGAAGGGTAGTGGAGAAATATGAACAAACAAACAAATAAATACCTGTATTTTTTCCTGAACAGTTTATATTTTTGGATGGTTTTTCTAAAGAACATACACTTAGACAGTAAATTTAAGAAACCCCACTCTCAAAAGAAGTACCTTTTAGTCATCCATCTCAACAGGGAACTTTACCTTAGGATCTGGAAGTAACCAATTATTTCTGTAATATATCCCATTTAATTAGTACCGACAAGATTCTGTACAATAGCAATTCAATCACATCAGCTACTTTGTGCAGTGATATCTATTTATTGTGCTGTCAACGGGCATTTCAATTTCCCCCCACTTCTACACAACCTGCCCTCTATCAAATATTAAAATATTTTAGGTCATGTGTACACATATACAGTTAAGGAAAAGTACCAATACATTTACTGAATATAGTATTTACATATTGTACAATATTTTTCTAGCAAGCCATAAAGTGCTAGAGAAGCATATGGAAAATGTTTTAAAACAAGTAGTACTACCTTCAACTTTTATCTGATTGAAAGCCAATATGGTCAACTAGGAATGTTTTTTGTAAACAACAACAACCACCAGAATTGGCAGCTCTGAGTAGTCACACAGCATTTAGGTCACTGGTGGTAGGAAGGGAAAAAATAGTTGGTTTGAGCACAGCTGCTTTTCTGGAATTCTAAACTTTCCTGTTTACCCTATTCCTGTTGAACAAGGACGGTTGTTATGTGCATGTTGCAAACAACAAATGCAACCTTTGGAAATGAAAACCTCAAACCAGTGTTTACTTGTTTCACTATTACCTAGGTTTTAAATCTTCAGTGTCTGAGCAGAATTGTAAAATACATTTTCCTTAAAAAAATAGCAATAACGTGGCTAGAGTCTCTTGATTTATTAAGCAACAAGAAAAATAAGGTTCAGAGAACAGGTCAAAACTATCTGAAGGCAAATCTATAACACCAACATGGGGAGTTATTTTTCAGCTTTGGAGCTTGTTGCAGAAGGTAGAAAAACATGGCAATGAAGCAGTCAGCCAAATACTTCAGAACAGGTAACTTATCTAAAGCTTTGCTACATTCAAAAAAAAAACTGGAAGTTGAATCCATGGTTCAGCAAGCTTGTGAAACCAATTCAACAGAATTTACATAATTATGGTGGGGTTTAGATTGTGGTGGAACAGAAGACGCTATGGACATAATATAAATCTAACAACCCATTGGTTGAAATTTTGTTCACACAGCTAGACTATGTTAGTCTGACTATATCATTAGCTGCAGCAATTTCTAAAAAGATTTTTTTTTCAATTTTCCCAAAGTTCTCACGGGATCCCTTTTGTTGTCAAGAGGCCATTGAAGGCTATGAGGTGAGGGAGAAGAGGAATCATATAATTTTAGAGGTATTAAGTACAGTAACACATATTACACACAGAGATATCAAGTTCCGCTCATCTGCCAAATAGTAAACCATTAGCAAACAGTGTTAAAAAATGTAATTTATCAGCTATAAGGCTTCCAAATCTGATCTTCCCAGCAGAAAGACATTCAAGATGGTGCTTTACTGTGCTCCCTTGAAAAGGGCTGTGCACATACCAGCCGTCTTCCACCTAGTTCCTCCAGACATTTTTGACAACTTCCAAGTTTCTAGATCAGGTTGAGGGAGTTTATTTACAGACACAATGCTTTTCTTTGCATTGTCAAATGCACTTCAAATCAAGGGCACAGAGATGGAGATGTATCCTTCAGACATACACAGGACATCCTGTTACACCAGCATGCTCTGTGGTATTGTGCTTTTTTTTAAAAAAAATAGTTTTGCCAAATATTTCCACTGATTGCAAAAAGGAAATCTAATAGAAATGAAGTTTTCCCCTGGTGAGTAGCAGTGACAGTACACTGGAGCAGGGAAGGGGCAGAGCAAATCAATATAGGCAAAGCCTCAGCAGTGTTTGCAGTTCACAAATATATTACACCAATCTTCTCTAACACGGTGACTGCCAGATTTGTAGCATTGCAACAAATCCAGATGTTCCATTTTGTTCATTTAAGTATAAATATAGTGTTTGGGAGGAAAGTTGTCATTAAAAAAAACCAAGTACAGTATCATGTTATTTACTTTAACAATTAATTTTGACAGCTAGGTCTGCCCAGCTCCTATCAGCTACAAATAGGGTCATCCCAGACTAGTGTCAATGATAAGGACAGGTTTCACTTACCAGTAACTGTCGTTCTCCGAGTATGTTGTTTGGGGATTCACACTGATGGGTTCTGCGCCTGCGCTGAATCCTGAGCGGAGCTGGAAAGCTGATTGGATAAAGAGTTTTAAATGTGGGACCGCCCACCATGCCCAACCCCTTCTGGGGCCATTTCGCGCTCTCCCCTCAGTTTGATACTAGAGCTGCCCACGAAGCATAAGGCCATCTCAGGCCGGCAGCCCTGAGGGGAGGTAGGGTTGGGTTGTGTGAATCCCCAAACAACATACTCGGAGAACGACAGTTACTGGTAAGTGAAACCTGCCCTTCTCCTTCGTGTTGTTTGGGGATGCACACTGATGGGTGACTAACAAGCTCACTTACTTGGATGGTGGGCAGCCGGCGTCCTGAGATGTAGGAGAGCGCAATGGCATCATGGATGGGCGGTCATCAACGAAGAGGATCGGAGACCAGCCGTCAGGATGGACCTGCCCCGTCTGACATCGGGAGCAGACCTTGTGTCAACCCGATAGTGGGTGATGAAGGTGGATCTGGACCAGGTAGCAGCCTTGCAGATGTCCTCCATCGGGATGCCCTCCAGGAATGCAGTGGAGGAAGCCAATGTCCTGGTGGAATGTGCCCGGACATGGGGAGGTGGTGGCAAGGACGACATCTCATAGGCCAGGTAGATGGTGCTTGAGATCCACTTGGAAAGTCTCTGGGCAGACAGAGAGTGTCCCTTGGACTTGCCACTATAGGCCACAAACAGTTGCTTGGCTCTCCTGAAGGACGCAGTCCTTTGTGTGTAGAACAGCAAGGCCCTCCTGACATCCAACGAATGCCACACTCTCTCTTGTGCAGACGAAGGATTCAGGAAGAATGCTGGAAGCATGATGGACTGGGCTAGGTGAAATTCAGTCAGGACTTTGGGCAGAAAGGCCAGGTCCGGGTGCAATACTACCCTATCAGGGTAGAACTTGAGAAAAGGAGGGTCAGACCGCAGGGCTGCCAGTTCTCCTGCCCTCCGGGGAGAGGTGATGGCTACGAGAAAAGCAGTTTTGTAAGAAACAAACTTAATGTCCACTGTAGCCATGGGCTCAAAGGGCGCCTTCGTGAGCGCGGTGAGCACAGCAGTGAGGGACCACTGAGGAGGTGGTATCTTTACTGGAGGGTAGGCATTACGCAGTCCCTGGAGGAATCTTTTAACAGTCTTGTCTCTGAAAGCGGAGGACAATACTGATGAAGGTGGGGCCTTGGCCACCACCGCAGCCAAGTGGACCTTTAAGGATGAGTGTGCAGATCCTGACTCGGCCAGGTGCAGGAGGTAGGACATGAAATCCTGCAGGGATGCTGAGTCCACGGTACGGTCGCTGGATACCAGAAAGTCCATGAAGCGACGGTACTTGGCCTCGTAGGACTTCCGCGTGGAAGGTTTCCTTGATAGTTCAAGGATCCGTGTTAGGTTGGGCGGATAAGCCAGGCCGTCAGGTGCAGGCTCGACAGAACCGAGTGGAGGATCCGACCGTCCTCCATGCGGAGGAGATTCGGATTGGTGGGTAGGCGAAGGCGGTCGCAAGCCAGGGTTTGGAGCAGCGGGAACCACGGCTGGCGCGGCCAGGACGGGGCAATCAGGATTGCCCAGGCGTTCTCCGCACGGATCCGTACCAGGACCCGTTGGATGAGAGGGATCGGTGGAAACATGTACAGTAGTTCCTGGTGCCACGGTACCATGAAGGCATCGCCCTCCGATCCGTGGCCGATCCCCGCTCGGGAGCAGTAACGGTGGCACTTGGTGTTGGCCTGTGTCGCGAACACGTCTAGGCTCGGTGTGCCCCATCGTCGGCACAGACGGTCGAACACCGATCCGTCTAGTTCCCACTCGTGCATCGCCGTCCCTTTGCGGCTCAGGGAGTCCGCATCGGAGTTCAGGGTGCCCTGGATGTGGACACCTATGGGGAACACGTGTACCTTCAGGCACCACTCCCAAATCTGGACAGTCAAGTGAAGGAGGGAGAGAGACTTGGTCCCTCCTTGCCGGTTGAGGTAGGCTAGGGTCGTGGTGTTGTCTGAGGCGATCTGCACCACGCGGCCCGCTATTGATAGTCTGAAGGACCTCATCGCCTTCCACACCGCCAACAGCTCGAGGAAGTTGATGTGGTGGTTGGCTTCCGCGGGCGTCCAGACGCCGTGGACCCATAACCCGAGGCAGCACGCACCCAATCCGTGTGTGCTCGTGTCGGTGGTGACTTGGACGGATGGTGCGGGAAGGGTGAAGAGTCTCCCCGCGGCCACATTGCGGTCCATTGTCCACCAGTTCAACTGGTCTTGCAGCTCGGGAGTTGGTGTGAGCCACTTCCCGAGGTCGTCGTGGGTGCTGTCGAAGGAGGAGAGGAACCACGACTGGAGCGAGCGCATCTTGAGCTTGGCGTGCAAGATCACCGCCGTGGTCGACGCCATGAGTCCTAGCAAGCGGAGGGCATCCCTCGCACGGACCCGACGCCTGCCCTGGATCCGTGCCACCACCGCACGGATGTCGAGCAGACGTTTGGGCGGAGCATAGGCTCTTAGAGCCAGAGAGTCCAATACGGCTCCGATGTAGTCTATTCTTTGAGTGGGGGTCAACTGAGACTTCTTGTAGTTGACCCGTAGACCGAGATGCTGCATAAGGGCCAGGCAATGGGCAACATCGTCCTTGGCTTTCTGTTGGGTTGGGGAGCAGACCAACCAGTCGTCTATGTACGGGAACACTTGGACGCCTTGCAGCCGAAGATGAGCAGCCACCGGCACCATGCACTTCGTGAATACCCTCGGAGCAGTGGAGAGGCCGAAGGGTAGACATGTGTACTGGTAGATGTCGCTGCCCACCTGGAAGCGGAGGAAGCGACGATGTTCCCTCCTGATGGATACGTGGAAGTAGGCATCCTTCAGGTCGATGACGGTAAACCAGTCCCCATGGTTGATCAGCGGGAGGGTGGAGTGAAGAGTACCATCCGGAACTTCCTCGCGTCGATGTGTTTGTTGAGGAGACGGAGGTCCAGGATAGGACGCGACCCCCCGTCTTTTTTGTCCACGAGGAAGTAGCGGGAGAAGAACCCTTCGTGAGACTCCGACGCTGCGACCGGTTCTATGGCGCCCTTCTCTAGGAGAGCTGATAGTTCCTCCTGGAGCGGTGGGGACGGATCGGTGACGCGGACCCGTCCGACAGTAGGGCATTTCTTGAACTCGATCGCGTAGCCAGAGTCTAAGATGGTTAAAACCCATAGGTCTGTGGTGATGGCAGACCACGCCGATAGGTAGTTGGTTAGGGGACAGTAAGGTAGAGTCTCGGTCACAGAAGAGTCAAACGCGTTGCTTGCCCTTCCGTTCCGTCCGTTTACCAGTCTGGTGACGCTGCTGGTAGCGTGGACGGCTGGGTTGTTGTCGTGGCCAGTAGGGCTGGTACCGGGAATAGTCCCCCGGCCTCTGTGGTGGGCGAGGTTGGTAGGACAGGCCTGCCTGCGACGTCGATGGTTGGTCCTTTTGGTAACGACTGGACCCACGGCGTGGAGGGCGGAGCTGCTTTATGGTGGCGTAGTCCCCCTTCAGCTCCCCCAAGGAGGTGTCGGTCTCCTTGGCGAAGAGGCCCTCACCATCGAAGGGCAGTTCCTCCACGAGCCGCTTGACGTCTTCCTGCAGGTCAGCCGAGCGGAGCCAGGCGTGGCGGCGGAGTTGGATGGCGGAGGCCAGGTTCTTTGCCTCCGACTCCGTGACGTGGCGGCCGGTGCCGATCTGTTGGAGGGCGAGCTGGCTGCCCTCCAGGCAGAGTTTCTCGAAGTCCGCTTGTCTGTCCGGCGGCAGCAGCGATTTGAAGGACTCTGCCTGCTCCCAAAGTCGGCACTGGTAGCCGCCCATGGCCGTTGCGTAGTTGGACGCACGGAAGGACAAGGAGGCGTTGGCGTAGAACCTCCTGCCCAGTGCGTCCAGCTTCTTCCCTTCCTGAGTCGATGGGATGGGGGTGCTGCTGATCGGTGTCCGGTGTTGGGAGCCTTTAACCACTCGGGAGTTCGGCGCCGGGTGGATGTGCAGGAAGTTGGAGTCGTCCAGCAGCCTGTACATGGAGTCCACCCTGTTGGACACCGAATGTGAGGATACTGGTCTCTTCCAGACCTCTTTGGCCGCTTTGGCGATCTTCGGGAGCAGTCCCAGGCAGACAGAGACCAACTCCTTCCGGTCGGCCATGCCACAGACGACATCCTCACATTCGTCCAGGGGAGCCTCTGCCCGGATCCCGAGCGTGGAGCCGAGGCGGGTGATCAAAGCCGTGTATGTCTTCTGGTCCTCCGGCTGGGAGCCGTGGACGGAGCCGATGTTGTCCTCCGGGGATTTGTCGACGGCAACTGCCGGTGGCTGATCCTCCTCCTCCTGGTCCGACGAGTCGTCGGAGCCTCCCGACCGCTCCGAGACGCTGGGCGGTGGTAGGTAGGCCTCGGGGTCTGAGTCCGACCAGTACGGCCTGGCGGATCTCGGGGCGCTCCCCAGCAAAGGCAGCTGGTACGGAGGAAGAGAGGCCTCCGACCGCGCCTGCTCCACGCGTTGCCTCTTCGGTGCTGGGCCCTCCTCACGGAGCGGTGGTGCCTCCGTGGCCGGTTCGGGAGGCAGAGGGCGCTCCACGAACTCAGACGGTGCCGGCTGGGGGCCCTGGAGCTCAGAGTGCAACTTCCGCACCATCGCCTCGATGAACGGGGCGATGAGGCTCAACTGGGGGGGCACTTCGGAAGCCGGGCCAGGAGCCACGGAAGAGGCGTGAAGAGAGGAAGATCTTCGCGGCAGTGGAGGTGGAAGCATCTCCGGTGACGGCCGAGGGCTGGGGGCCCTCTCCGGCGTGGCGGCTTCCCGGGCATCGACCGACATCCTGCCCGGCGTAGGTGGAGCTGCAACTGGGGCGGATGCTAGGGAGCGTGGCGGCGAAGGGTGAGCCGGTCCCGGAGTCGGAGGGAGAGAAGACGAGGAGCTACGACGCTTCTTCTTCTCCTTTTTGTCTTTATTCCTCTTCTCCTGTTCCTTCTTCCGCTTGAACAGTTCTGAGGCCGAAGGCCGTGAAGAAGGAGCGGAGGTCGAAGGAGCAGACGTTGAGGCAGCAGCCTGCTCTGGAGCTGGGGGAACGAGTGTGGCCTCCATGAGGTAGGCTTGGAGGCGGTACTGGCGGTTCTTGATCGCGGCCTTCGAGAAGCCTCTACACACCTCACAGGTCTGGATCTGATGGCTCTCCCCGAGGCAGCGGAGGCAGCGCACGTGTCCGTCCAAGCTAGGGAACTGCTTGAATGCTGCCGCTGAGGCCATCCACCGAGGTAGATGGCCGAAGAGAAAAAATTATCCCGGCCGGGAGCCCCGACACGAGATTGTGCAGAAAAAACAGTAGAGTTTTTTTTAGTTTGTTTTACCGGCGGCTGAGGGCGAGCCCCCAGCCACACGAGGACCAAGTGATTGAGTCCCCTGGTCCGAGAAAAATTGTTGGGTATAAAAATTAGAAGATTCTGAGACAATCTCAGCGAAAGAACTCACAGCTTTTTTTCCAGGCTCCTGCTTGCGCAGCGGAAAAAAGCAAACTGAGGGGAGAGCGCGAAATGGCGCCAGAAGGGCTTGGGCATGGTGGGCGGTCCCACATTTAAAACTCTTTATCCAATCAGCTTTCCAGCTCCGCTCAGGATTCAGCGCAGGCGCAGAACCCATCAGTGTGCATCCCCAAACAACACGAAGGAGAATAATAATTTCATGTCAGAAATTATTCTGGGTTGAAAGGATTTTTGTGGAAGAAACTCCGCTCAGGTAACGCTCAAATGAGGCTCCTTTCAGGTCCCGAAGAGCTGGGACAGCTCAATCCATCATGCAGTACCCAGGTCTCTAACTGTTGACTTGCCAGCCTTCCAGCTAACAAGGCGAGCTTCTTAACCACTGAGCCGTTGCAGCTGTGTCAATGAAGGCTGTGGGTGATGCAATGTCTACCCAACCCATCTGGACAACACCAGATTGGGGATATGTCTGCACTACATGCAAATCACAAACAATGCAAAAAAAAATTGGTTTCAATGGAGTTTGCACGATCAGGACTCTTTTGAGTTATTAGTCTTTGGGTCAGGGATTTTTCTTGTAGTGAGCTTTATTTTCTTTTTGCTCTCAGCAAGAAGAATTATACCAACCACAGAGTGATGGCAAGTCACAAGCAGAGCCTTAAAAGATGATACAAAAGAAACATTTCGAGAGGTGCCAGGAGAATTATTTATTGGACAGCAGAAAGGGTTATGTCAGGAGCTCTTCAACTCCAGACAAAGCCTGTCTCTGGTTACTGCAGACGGTTTTCAGCTTAGATTTTCAATGGCTGCACATATATTTGACTCCAAACAGGAATTCAACAAAATTCCAGACAAAAGTTCAAAATTCAGCTTTAGCTAAGCCATTTTCCTTAGCAAAGGGAAAATGCAAAGCGCAGCAGCAATGGGCATCCATGAAAATCTAGTACATGAGTTCTCAACCTTTTTAAGCCAGGGGCTGGGTCAAGCTCCCTAGACAGCTTTAGGGGCTGAATGGCCATTTTGCCCTTCTTCCACCACATGGCACCTCCTGGTGTGGTTGAGGCGGTGGGGGAGCCACATGAAATGGTGCTGTGAGCTGCATCCCACCCATGGGCCACTGGTTGAGAATCCACTCTTTTTTATTTAAATGTACTAAAACCTTTTCAAGCAAAATCATGGTAATATCTAAACTATAGAGTAAAAGGAAGCAACTTTTCCAACACATCTTTCTGAATGATGAATGGATGGAGCTTCTATCCCCGTGATGGAGAATGTTGGTACTCCAGATGTTCTTGGACTTCAATTCCCAGAAGCCCAAGCACCCTGTGAATCCACATGAATGGGTTTAATGTGATTCATCCAGCCTGCGCTGCCCTCGTCACTCCTGGAAGCGGAAATAAAACATGCCCGTATGCGTTTGAATTGAAGTCCAAGAACATCTGGAATACCAAGGTTCGCCATCACGGTTCTATCCTATATTTTTAGCAGCAACATGTTTGACTTAGCTAGTCACTCTAATCTTTTTCCTTAAACACTTTTCTAAATACATAATTAAATATGATAGGGAGGTCAATGGCAGTTATTTCCATATTTTGAGACAAAATTAAAAACCTCTATTTCCAATTATATATTTAAAATAACCTATAATTTCAACTTTTATTCTAATTCATCTTCAGTGTTCCTTAGGTTCTCCAGCCTCTTGATGTTTGGAATGAAAACAGTATGTTAGTTTATATCTCAGGGCCAAAATACAAATGATGCAAAAGTCCTGTGATCAGGTCTTAAGTAAAGGTTGCCCTTACTCGAAAGACAGCCGTATCCAACTCTAGGGCTCAGTGCTCATCTTGGTTAATAGCCAAAGAGCCAGCGTTGTCTGCGTATACAGATGTTTCCATGGACATGTGACAGGCGTGAATACACACTGGAGTGCACAAAATGCTATTTATCTTCCTACCAAAATGGCACCTATTTCCCTACTTGCAATTTCTTGCTTTCAAACTGCTAGGTTGGCAGGAGCTGAGACAGAGACAGGAGCTCACTCCATTATACAGCATTTAGATCTTGACCTGTTGACCTTTCAGTCATCAAGTTCAGCATCCTAACCACTAAGCCACCACAGTCCCCCAATCAGACCTTACCAACTAACTAACTAACTAACTAACTAACTAACTAACTAATAAGGGGTTTAGCATGGAACTGGAACACTGGACTTAGAAACTGAGGTTGGGGCAGGGGTAATTGTTTCACCATACATCATTTTAACAATTTAAATATCTTCCAAAGCTATTTTTTTGGTCTCAGTAAACTCTCCAGGAGAGAATTCAGATTGTGAAAACAGAACATGGGGAAAAACAAGACTGAACGCTTTTACATGAAAACACAACCTCACACACAAAATCATTATCACGGGAAGAAGACAAGACTAGAATTCCTTGTCCAACATATGGTTTTTCACATGCAGAGATATTATTCCGTTGGAGGGAATAAGATTCATTTATGGAATCCCAATGTGTCTGTTGTAGTCTGAGTTCATACTACTCCAGGTGCAGACTGACTCCTGAGCGACAACTAGATGATAATCAACTGCACAAATACTTGTCAGAAATAGAAACTATTTCTAGAATATTACAGAATACACAGATGACTTCTTCATTTTGTATCAGTGGCTAGACATCAGCATGGGTATTTATACCTTTGACGGTGCAAATCTAAACATCTAAGCCACAGCGGAGAAGGGAAGAGGGGTCATAGTTACTGTTACAGCAGTCTTTCACTTATTGCTGGGTTAATAATTAGGAGAAGAAAAGACAGTCCCAAGCTATGTGTTGTATTTATACATTTCAGAGCCCCAACTGTCTTCCCTTAGTGGGACATTTTCTAACTTTCATTGATTTTGTTATTGTTTTCTCTAACTCCACACACAAAAACTAGCAAGACCTATAACCATAAAAGGACTGGTAGAGACGGGACCAGAAGAAGAAAGGCAGAGGTGGGATCAGAAAAAGGAAGTTAAGAAAGGGGGCTGTGTACTAGAATGCTAATTGAGTATAAAAATTGAACTTCTGATTCAATCCCCAAGCCCAGTATGAGCACCAATTATGACTTTAAACTAAATGAAGGTCACAATTCAAATCTGATTCAGCTTCCCGATGCAGCTGCACCCATATTCTAGCTTATTGCTTTATCCATATTTCATGACTTCTCAGTCTTTATCCACTCAATGCAATACTTCTTTGTTGGTTATATCATCAGTCTAAGAACACTTCTGCATCCCAAGACAAATCCATTATTCAGAGCTTCTTAGCTTTTTTTTATAGTTACCTGCATTAAGCCCCAAATTCCATGTTATAAATTAGAAGAAAGAATACACCACACCATTAATTGTGCATTATTAAAGCTATTTTTAAATTGGATTTCAGCTTCTATGATCAAGTTCTAAAGTCAGGGTAGAATGAGGCCTGAAAATGATGGTTATCTAAATACCTGCCATCTTATCAAATGTGAATGCTGATTGTCTCTTGAGCCAGATTTCCTCCCATGAATTTCACAAGGCTTGCAAAGAAGGTGCCAAAACAACAGTCAATACAATAGAAACAAGAGGAATGGCGTGAAAGTGGAACATGTCCTTTTTGATGCCAACACTGCTATTACAAGAAACAGAATGAAGACAAATTCCTTACTAGTTCACTGAGCTGATGTTTACATAAAATCTTGAGAACTGGATGATTTAATTATCATTTGCCTTTTCTTAATTCTTTTATGTGTTGCCCCTGCCTCAAGCATCAGCTTGTTTGCTTTTAGTTGGTACTATCAATCATTGTGATCTTTTAGATCAGGGATTCTCAACCTGCAGCCCGTGGCACCATTTCATGTGTTCCCCCACCACATCAGGATGTGCCATGTGGTGGAGAAAGGGCAAAATGGCTGTCTGGCCCCCGAAGCTGTCTGAGGGAGCGTGATCAGGGCCCCAGCTTTAAAAGGTTAAGAACTCCTGTTATAGATGTTGCAGTGGGTCTAAACTGTTATAGGCTATTATAGGAGTCTGGTCAGGTTGCCTTGCTATGGTAATAGAGTAGACCATACTGCCAGCAACTCAATGCCAACCATCAGGTGGTGGTTAATAAACCAGACAACCTGAGGACTAATGGCCTTGGGTGGAGAAGTCCACACGGAAAGGTGATGGTCCTCAATTGGATTAAATACTATTCGAATCCATTCTGACAGAGGACAGCAGCTACGTAAATACTGGTCTGGGTCTGAGGAGGACTTTGTGTGCCAAAAGGGCTCAGGACCTGAAAGTGACTCGTGGAACTGGATTAGTTGTATGGGTGTCATGCTGTGATGTAGAAGGTAAATGGAACATCACTGCATTATATTATTTCCAGGACAGTCTTCATGACTGATCACCATGATGATAGCCAATATTTGGAATTGGATATGGCACTTGAAGAAGAAGTGGGAAATGCAAGATTGACAAGCAAAAAAACCATGTAGGATACTGACTAAATGACTTTGGGGAAATGCTCATATGAATAGTAGTCTTCTGTGCAGTGTACTGTTTCTGACAGAGGACAGCAGCTACATAAATACTGGTCTGGGTCTGAGGAGGTCTTTGTGTGCCAAAAGGGCTTAGGACCTGAAAATGACTCGTGGAACTGGATTAGTTGTATGGGTGTCATGCTGTGATGTAGAAGGTAAATAGAACACCACTGCATTATATTTTCAGGACAATATTCATGACTGATCGACATTATGATCGCCAATATTAGGAATTGGATATGGCACAAGAAGAAAAAGGAGCCAATTTACCTGAGGGGGGGGGGAATGTAAATACTGTTACTGCTCATTTCCTTGGCAATAAAAGAAAAGTCTTGTTTACTCAAGCTTAGGGTCCTTAAGCAGAAGTGTATAGTGTTTATGCAATATTTCAGTTTAGTTGCAAATGAGCAAGTTGAGCATTGCAATCAAGACAATGTAGCACTCCAACAAAGCAACAATTCCACTTCTTTTCCAGACAGCCAGTTAAGAACCAAAAGGTATCTCTTCCTTCATCTGTTTCTCAGCTCCTTCCTCCACACACTGTTTATGTGTTGTTTATGGTGTTTATGCAGAAGGTGTAGAGTCAAGCACTTAAAAATATTTCTTCCATTCCAGGGGAGCCTAGGATTATTTTCTCATCACGCAATAGTCATTAACTGTTATTTTTCCAATAAAATATGTGGTTGGTACACTTGACCACCAAGCATTATGGAACTTTAACCCAGGGGTGCCCAAACTACACCCCGAGGAGTGCATCCGGCCCTCGAGGCCAATTCATCCGGCCCACAAAGCCCTCGTCGCTCCTGGAAGGGGAAGTATAATGTCCCCATATGGGTGCATTTTACTTCTGCTTCCAGGAGTGATGAGGGCTTTGTGGGCCGCATCTGACACCAGGGCCATAGTGAACCATGTGACCGGCCCATGGCCTGAAAAGTTTGGGCACTCCCGCTTTAACCAATCATCCTCTTCCTTTAACCCCATGGCACATGCCCTATGGGTGGGCATTTTGATTTGTGAGGGGGGAAATTCGAGAATTAGTTAGACCAAGTTAATGGCCTTTTAGGCTTCCTCCACAGGAATAGAAATTTACTTTTTGTATTTTATGTGACTGGGGGAGGGGGAATCAGGATTTTAGGGATGCTTGGGTGGGGAATGGCCAAAAAAAAGGTTGGGAATCATAGCTTTTTTCCATTCTTCTACAAACCCTGGACTACTTCAACTAGGATAGTCATCATAACAATATAACAACATACCATCATAATCCTATCCAAATTTCCATATATATTTTTCCTGAAAGAAAATAACAGATGAGGAAGGATGCACCAGCATTCACAGGCAGTTCCACACCACAGCTGAAAGAAGGCAGTCTGACTGACTGAGTTGCCAAAAATTAGCCTGGAATTCAAAGAAAGAGGTGTCCATCTTCTTGGAATTCAGCTGTATACAGTTTTTGACCTGATTTTTTTTTAAGCTGCATACCAAAGGTTCCAAAACTTTGGGGAAAATCTATGGTGGAAATTTTTAAAATGGCATGCCTTTAAGAAAAACGGAGAAACTCTCCAATGCAAGGGGTGTAGGCCTCAAAATATGATACACAGATTAAGAGGAATAATTTCTTTTCCATCACCTACATTCCTCTACCCACCTATATGCTAGATATATCAAGGGGATAACAATTTTCTGCAACTGATGGAATCTACAGAGTACACATGTATATGCTCATATGAACCACAATGTTCCCAATAGCAACCTGTTAAATCTATAAACCCACTCTGGTAACAGGTGTTACTTGTGAAGCAATTTCTCCATGCAGTTCTCAAATACAATTGCCAAAGTTTCAAGCCAAGAGTCTTCCCCTGGGACTTGATAAATAAGGGAAAACAGACTAAAGAAAGGAAAGACAGCTGTTTGGAAGTGAACCGTAAAACCATCTGTACTGCACTCCTGAGGAACTTTAAAGGGATATGAGTGTACAGTAAATTTCAATCTACTGAAAAGAACATAATCAGCCATGAAGCGAATGTGAAGGAAGGAGATCTGATCCACAAAGCATGCCCAGGTTGAAAACTATTGTTTACAAGGACTGAAATACAGAGACTGGAGTTGGAACAACTGTTTCAAATAAGGCCTCCTGCAGATGGAGCATTTGTACCCCTTCAACTTCCTCGTCAAAAACCAATCATTAATAGAAATTCCCCTGCTATCCAGAAAACGCTCATTACAGCTCATTTTGTATGGCTTTTAAAAGGGCTCTTGGACTCTTTTCAACCCATCCAAAACCTTTGGCTTATTTTCTTTCCATGGGCACAGAGTTTAGTACTATGACACTTCCTATTTACAGGAGACCGCTGTGATGGTACCTTCTCAACTAGAAGCTTTCAATGCCCCTGCTGCCAGTATTCAATTCCTGACTAGTTTTCAATGTAAAATGCTTTGTTGGTGTGGGGGTGATAGAAGCAGGACAATACTTTAGGCTGATACAAGTTTCCTGAGGAACATTTCTATAGTTTAAACATTATTGATTTTATGTACACTGCCTAGAGTCGCACATTGATTGGGGCAGCTATACAAATTGAATGAATGAATAAATAAATAAATAAAAACATTTGCAAGCTTGCAATTTAGTGCTATACCATCTACAGTCTGGTAGACAACAATGTGGATGCAAATCCCAGCAAATCCCATAGTCTTCTGGCACTAAACTACACAAAAGGGGAATAGAACAGGGGAATAGATGGTGCACTTGGAAGGTCTCTAAGTCAACCACAATACTGCATATTGAACATATGGATAACTGTTTTTCACAAGACTCATATTGGTCATGCAGGGTTGGACCACATAAATGCAAAAGTGTCATTTTCACATCAGAAAATGAAGTTCTGCTTCTGTCACGAGCAAGGCAAAAACTGTAAAGTCTACCCTTAAAAGCAAAAGCAGCATTGTTAGGGAACATCTGTCCAGATAGGGTCACAACTGGACAATTTGCAAAGCTGGAAAAAGGCAGCCCAGATCATTGCAGTCACCTTCTATTCCGCAGTAAGTGCCAGGTCAAAAAAAAAAAGTCTTCAAGCTGCTCATCTGATCCCAAACATGGAAGGAAAACACATCTCATTTAGGAAAATTTCCCCCCGAACTGCCAGGATCTTCATTTTGTCTGGATTCAGTTTCAACTTGGTGGCCTCTATCCAATCCAATATCAAGGCCAGAGAAAGTTCAAGGCAACAGAAAGCATCCACTGCAGATGAGGTAAAGGAGTGATAGAGTTGTGTGTTATCAGCATTCTAATGACAGTGAACCCTAAATCTCTGGATGATCTCTCCCAAGTGCCTCAAATAGATATTAAACAGCACTGGGGATATATTCCTGTGGGACTTCATACCTTAGAACCGTGATGACGAAACTTGGCACTCCAGATGTTCTTGGACTTCAATTCCCAGAAGTCCAAGCCCCCGTGAATCCACATGAATGGGTTTGCTGTGATTCATCCTGCCCGCGCCGTGTCACTCTCATCGCTCCTGGAAGCGGAAGTAAAACGTGCCTGTACGGGCATGTTTTACTTCCGCTTCCAGGAGTGATGAGGGCACCTCTTTTCACCTCTCCAGCTCTGTCTCACCACCAGATGCATCCAACCAGGACCAACCCTATCTGAGCCTCAGACACCTACTGAAGAGGGCTACAATAAGCCAGGAAATTAGGGCTCCAATCTGCAAAGACCATTGTGGCAAGAATCAATTGGAAGGTGCCATTCCTCAAGTGGTTGTTTCTCACAGTCAACTCTGCTATGCCCCAATGGAAAGTCCCAGGCTCTGCATATTCACTTCAGCCAATGATGACAAGAGCTCCAATAGTCCCCCATCTACAAATTGCTACTCCCAGAGCAACACAAAACACAGCCAGGAACCAAATAAAAACATTGCAGAACTTGATAGAACTAGAATAAATTGATAACATAAAAACCAATTAAAACCATAAAAAACAATTAAAAACAATTAAAAACAATTAAAAACAAACAAACAAACCTTAACCCTTAAGACCCAGCAAATAAGCCTCCACTCTACAATCATCTTGGGGGGGGGGGGGAATTGTTGACATGGATCATAATATCCGGTCGACATTTTTAGACTTTCCTTGTAGGTGTGGCTTTACGGTCTGTCATGATAAGAACTTGCACCTGCCACTTATTCATGCATTAAATAAAGAAAAGGGGGCACATTGTTTTTAATCTTGTGCAGGTATAAATAGATAAATTAAATGGATGAGCCAGCCAAAAATCCATAAGATTAATCAATCATGATTTCTTTAATTAGGTGGCAGCCTTAGTTTGTTGCCATCATGTCTAGCCTGTAGAGTTGCTGATTAGGATCTTTCCTTCTGAGTTTGTCACTACAGAAGTGATCATCACAGTCTATAAAAGTAAGCAGGTGCTGTACAGTGTTCCTGCACATGCTTGCATGAATGTGGCCCTACCCTCAGCAGTTAAGCTGCTGCATGAATAGGCAAGCTTCAACACTTAAGTACAGTATGACTGAATGTCAAAGTCTGCCATTTAAAGTGACATGTTGACTGAAATCTTTCTCATCAACAATCTGATTGGGGGGAGGGGAGATTCAGGCCTATGGTCTCAAGGCTGCAACCTTTCTGGGCAGAAATATTTCTAATCTACTCTGAGAGGGAAAAACAGCTTCCCACGGGAAAGAAAACTGCCTAGATAGGCATTTCATCTTCTAAGGAAGGTTCAGTAAAAGGATGAAACAGGCTGAGGGTAATCCTCCCAACCTGACTTATCAATTCTTCCTGCAGACAAAAAGCATGAACTGGAGAATTTACTTACATGTAGATCCCATGCTGTTCTTTATATGGACATGCCAATAAGAAGCATTGCACAGCGTAACAATGTCCCAGGTTTCTGGAGCAAAGCAACAATTCTAACATCTTTGACCAAACTGATGAAAAATACACTTTCTCAACAAGCTCAAACAACATTCATCAGTAGCTTTCTCCAAAATTTGAATGTCTTGTTCCAAAAATTGAAGTAGAATGGATAAACGTGTCAACTGCCAGCAATTTCCTTTTTCTGCACATATGGCTATTTGTTAGGGAACATCTGGCAACTTGCCTTAACTGAAGGCTCCCCCTCTTCAATAGTTTTGTATACAATAATAAAACAATACATTTTTCAAATTGAGGAAAGAGATAAGCACTAAATCACATAAATCTTAATCCCACATTTCTTTTTATATACAAAATAGGATTAATCAAATCTCCAAGAGGTTGGAGATCTATCTATCTATCTATCTATCTATCTATCTATCTATCTATCTATCTATCTATCTATCTAATTACTATATTTCTTTCCGCCCTTCACCCACGGTGTATATTTATGCTTAATAAACATTTTAAAATATTTTATTTCAATAAATTCTACATATGAGCTTAAGACTTTGAAGAAGAAGGAATGCTACCTTCTAAAATCTAAGTAGCTTGATTTATTTTTCAGTAACTAAGTTACCAAAATCTTCTTGCAAGATTATATTTATTTTCTGAAGGAGGATCCAAGTTGGCACAGAGGTCTTTGGAAGTACATATTTCTTCACGTTCTCTTGATCTCAGTGTGTGGAGATTCATTTAACAGCTGTTTTATGTAAAAGTGTTTTTTCAGACACATATTCCTGCATAATAAACAGATTAAAAAGAGAAAGGGGGTAGGAATTCTCCAAAAATAAAAAAACAAAATTGACAATAAACTGGTATGTTTCTTCTAATCTGCTCTTGCAGAAAATATAGATAGACATAAATTGCATTTTTCTTCATATTTCTAAATACAGTTAAAGAGCAGAATTTACTCTGAATGCAAAACAAACATGAAATTAAAACAACTTATCTTTGCATGTGTGGCATAATTTACATCCTATCTGAATGAATAAGAACAGGTGTTGAGACAAATCTGCCCTACCTATTGCACTTTCTCTGCTGCTTTTTAATTCTTTAAAATTATTCAGTTATCCATATATAAAAGACTTGAGGTGGTTGTCATGAAAGCAGGGAAGAAAGACAACTCTAGGCCTTTTCTTTCTTTTCTGGCTCTTCGGCTTAGAAACAGAGATGAGCACTGACCCCTAGAGTCGGATACGCCTGGCTTTCGAGCAAGGGAAACCTTTACTAAGGCAGGGTTTCTCAACCTTGGGCCTCCAGATGTTCTTGGACTTCAATTCTCAGAAGCCCAAGTCAGCATACCTACTGATACCTTCTGGGAATTGAAGTCTAAGAACTTCTGGGGGCCCAAGGCTGAGAAACTTTGCTCGAAGGAATTCCTAGTACATATGTAGGAAACCAAAAGATTATCATTACTTAAGACTGCAAATCACTGATGGACATGTCTCTGATTTCCACCGGAAATCCTGGCATGGGGACAATGGATCAGTGCAACAGATTGGAGAAGTGCTGAGTCAAAGCAAACAATGAAGAACCACCAAAGACCTCTGAGCCTGCACTTCCAAATTATGTAGCTTTAGAACTTGATACCACTGAATTGGCTGCATCCTCATAAACAAAAATGAGATGGCTAGATGGTATTGTAGACGCAATGGGCAGAGAGCTGGCCGGGCTGAGGAAGATAGTGGAGGATAGGGGTGCCTGGTGTGTGGTGGTCCATAGGGTTGCAAAAGGTTGGAATCGACTGTGTGACTGAACAACAAAAAACACTGAATTTTGTATTTTTGGATTTGTATGCTGCTCTAGTCACCGAAGCAACTCAGAGCAGCTAACAGCATAAATAATAAAATACAGTATCACATGACAAAAGATATTAAGGTATCACATATCAAAGTGTCACATAACACATACAGTAGTACCTCGGATAACGATGAGACTTGGTTCCACAAGTCTCGTCATTATCCGGTTTTTAACGTTCTGCGATACACTGATCGCACAATGTTAAAAAAAGCCCTGTTTCCCTGGAGGCTGCAGCAAGCCAGAACATTGGGATTTGAATCCTGAAGTTTTGGCTTGCTGCACTTGCTGAGGACATCGGGGAAGCCCAGAAACAGCTTGGATCGGGTCTTCCCACCTCCCTGGGGTCAGGGAGCCCAAAATTGGTTTTTAAAAAGCGGACTTTTTTTTTACTAATTTTAGGCTCCTTGACCCCCCTGCCGGGTCCAGGGAGGTGGGAAGACCCGATCTAAGCTGTTTCTGGGCTTCCCCGATGTCCTCAGTAAGTGCAGCAAGCCAAAACTTCAGGGTTCGAACCCTGACATTTTGGCTTGCTCCACTGGCTGGGGACGTCGGGGAAGCCCAGTAACAGCTGTAGATCGGGTCCCCTGCCTGCTCCAGAGAGATCAGAGGACCCGATTTACAGCTGCAGGGTGGCTGGGGAAGCTGACGGGGACTCCCTGTCGGCTTCCCTAGCCACCCGCCCTTGCCTCCGCAGCTGTGGGGTGGCTGGGGAAGCTGACGGGGGAGCCCCCCGTCAGCTTTCCAGCAACCCCACCCCTGCCTCTGTAGCTGCTTTCCAGCCACCCTGCTGCTAAGAACGACTGTATCGGATAACGCTAAAAAGAACGTTCTCCGGTGCAAATCTTCCCCCCAAATTTGTCGTCGTTATGCGGTTTTAGTGTTATCCAGTGCAATCATTATCCGGGGTATTACTGTATATATCAAAAAATCCCCCATCACAATTATAAAATCAAGACATTATTAAAACATTTCAGCAACACTTCAAATAATTCAATATATATACAGTATATATATCAAAAATCACCACTCCCCAATCACAATTACAAATCAAAATCCCCAGAATCCCCAATCATAGTTACAAATTACACAGTATCAGGTCATTGTAAAAACACATCAGAACTATTACAAAACAATACATAAAAATCTCAAAACTAATTCTCTCAGCCCCAGGAGTCTGTTGGCTGCATCCTCATCAACAAAGGGCACTATCTCCAGGTGAAAGTGCTTACCAGGAAAGACAAGCCAAAAACCTGGTTGCCCAGAAAGAGAAAGCTGAGTACTAGATCTGGGAGCATACAGTTATTGCTTTAAGCCTCTGTATTCCTAAGCAAAGTTAAAGAAACTAATGGGATAGTCAGGTCAAGGAGCTAAGGCTGAGCATTCTAGTTTATAACAACACCTGGGCTCTGTCCGGGGTCCTGAAAAACTATTTCTGGTGACCCTTGGTACTAGAATCCTGACCTATTTCTGAAACAAATTATGGCTCTGTTTATCCTCTCCCCTCTCTTTGAGTTTGCTTATTCCACTGTCTATGTTTCACTTCTAACCTCACTACTAACACATACTGCACAAAAATTCATTTGGGGATTTGGTGTTGTCATAAATATAATTGCTTACATTTTTTGGGATGAATTACCAAAAATTAACAAGTTGCAATCACATTTTTTCTTGTATACCACATTGTGCTACTGACACAAAAACGCAAGCAGAAACTCATTAATTAGCAGCAATCTCCTGCAGCTATTTATAAAACACAGAGATCCCAGTGTAAAAACCGAATTAGAATCTAGCTATTACTGTCTTTTCTTTGTGATTTATTTTTGCCAAGTGCCTCAACAGTTTAAAGTAAATAACGAGGAGATTGTTAAGTAAAATGTTAAAATCATAGCAAAACAAATTTCCATCCAGGCAGAAATTGCTGTTATTAATTGCAAGTTGTCACCTTCACAAGGTATTACATTCTTGCATTTTTCTGGTTCTGTGGCTAAAAAAATACAGTTTTATCCCGTTTTAATGAGATATACGAGTCCTGCTTGATCAGACCAAAGGCCTATTTTGTTCTGTAAGTTGTTTCTCATTGTGGCCAATGATGCCTCTGGGTAGGCCACAAATAGTCAGGAATAGTAATAAACTACTTTGACATGAAGTCTGCTAGCAATGGAACTTGAAAGGCACAGCACTTCTGGTACTAGAAATAACATACAGCCATCATGACTGGTGAATGGTCAAGGATTTAACACAGAAGAAATAGAAGAGTTTTTAATGTTGATAAGATAATAAGCCCAAAACATGCAAGATCAAGATTTTAAAAGGACTGATAAAAATAAATAATTTCAATGACATATAGGGAAATTTTATAAAATACTGTACCTCTTTTTTGTTGTTCAGTCGCACAGTCGATTCTGACCCTTTGCGACCCCATGGACCACTGCCCACCAGGCACTTCTGTCCTCCACCATTGCCCTCAACTCGCTCAGCTCTGTGCCCATTGTGTCCACAATACCATCTAGCCATCTCATTTTTGGCCGCCCCCTTCTTCTTTTGCCCTCGACCTTTCCAAGCATCAAGGCTTTCTCAAGTGAGTCCTCTCTTCTCATTTGATGTCCAAAATACTTCAGCTTCATCTTTACTATTTGCCCTTCTAAGGAGCAGTCAGGGTTGATTTCTTCTAAGATTGACCTACTTGTTCTCCTCGCTATCCAGGGGACTCTCAAAACTCTCCTCCAACTCCACATCTCAAAGGCATCTATTCTTCTGTGCTCAGCTTTCCTAATGGTCCAGCTCTCACAACCATACATTGCCACCGGAAATACCATTGCTTAGACTAGATGAATTTTTGTTTGCAATTTGATGTCTCTACTTTTCACTATGCTCCCCAGGTTTCTCATAGCTTGTCTTACTGAAAAGGAAAAGGTTAGGTACCAGTGAAAGAAGCTGAACATTTTGTGGGGAAATGCGGGTATAGCAAGCAGAGAACACAAAAGAAGAGAAAGAAATGTATGGATTGTTTAAATGTCCAAAGGGTGATGGGGAACACAATGTTATATTATATTATATATTTCTTTTTTATGTCATTAGTGTATTTCAAAAAAGGGGGGAACAGTGCCGAGATAAACAGTCACATTCTAATAGCATAGGTTAATTTTGTTACCTTGCTTAAAGAGCATAATGCGTTCGTTCCACAGGATTGCTCTCTAAGAGAGTTTGCTCTTTAAGTGAAACACTATTGTAATTGACCAATTGTGACTTCTGGGTGGGGGATTGTGAAGCCAGATTTATTTATTAAGTGAGTTTTTGATTGATTTTATTTGTTAAGCGAAGTGAACATTCAGAGAAAATTCTGCTCTTTAAGCGAGTTACTCTTTAAGCGAGGTGCTCTTTATGCAAGGTTTGAGTGTGTGTGTGTGTGTGTGTGTGTGTGTGTGTGTGTCTGATTCTTCCACATAGTTAATCAGCTCCTAAGGCCATGATGGCAAACCTTGGCACACAAGGTGTTCTTGGACTTCAATTACCAGAAGCCCAAGTCAGCATTTCTGCTGATCAGGGCTTCTGGGAATTGAAGTTCAAGAACATCTGGAGTGCCGAGGTTCGCTATCACTGTCCTAAGGCTTCCTTCTATAACATTTTCATGTCTCCCATTCATCTCACTCATCTGTTTGCCACTCCTGCCAACCCAAACACATAATACACAGGAAGATTTCCCAGTCATCCACCTGGACTCTAGAACTTAACATTAAAAAAAACCCAACAATGATGCTCTGTCTTGTCATAATTTCCTCTCATTCTTACAGGGATGGGAATTAATGCCAGTATATCTTAGAACAACATCTGCGCGACCGTTTTTCGTGTGGGCAGTTCTACAGTGCAGTGCATGACTGGAAACACAGGGAGCATCCCTGGAAAAGTCCAGTCACTCTCCCTACACAGTTACGTGGAATGGATAGGGTTGTAATTTTGCTCTTTTCCTCAAACAGCAAAACATGCTGGGCTTGCTCTACTTCACAAGAATCAACTGGAGAAGTTACCTATCACAGAAGTTTCATAGAAGTCAATGAGAACTTAACTGAAATAACTTAATCAAGCTTCAGCCCAACAGAACATAATTCTGAGTATGTATAAAATTACACTACTAAATTCACCTGGCATAATAACTTTATACCTACTGAAAGAAAACTAAAAGAAAGCTTACTACAACTTTGCCAAGAATGGGCTGAAAGAATAAAGCTTTCCCCAGGACATCATATGAATGAAAACAACTGAGCCAGTTGAACAAGGCACACCTGAGTTTTAAAAATAAGCTCGAGGAGTTATACTTAAATAAAAGAAAGTATTTTTTTTTCTCTGCATTTCATCTCTTCACTTGAGTCAGTATTTAGATATAAGAATAACATAGGTGACCAGAACAGTCTGACTCTTTAAAAACACCAATTTCTGATTTCTTGAACCTACCAACCTCCTACGCCTACCCACAAGTATGTACCATTTCACAAACCACTACTCACTGGGGTTTTTCCAAAAATCATTTTAACAAAAGAAAGGAATGAATAAAAAGTCACAGGAAATTATGAACATATACAATTACTTTTGGTTAAAGTATTGCAACATGGTGTTGAAAAAGAGGAATCCAGATAGGCTCTTTACCTCCACTGTATTGCTGAACACTCCTGTTAACTATTTACAGAATACACAGCTCATCTTACTATTTTCCAGCTTCAAGTATGTGAAGAACAACAATACACAATATTGCAATAAAAGTGTTAAAGAGGTAAGTCTTGATTCATTCTTCTTATGGAATTATTTTTTAAGTATGATAATTTCTGTTCTGTGTTTCATGACAATGATAAATCTGTCTAATGATGAAATTCACTGACAAAACTGCTGCAGAAGTTCAAATTTTCAATTTACTTGCCCCCCATCAACCAATAGAATCCGTGTTTCCATTGTTCACCATAGTATTTAGTGTGCCCCTTGCTCTCAAGTGCCAAACATGGATGCACGAAGCTGTGTGAGTCTGCTTTTCCTCAAAACAGCCTCAATATTGTTCTGACTTTTCCTTCTGTCTTCATATAATGTATGTTTCGTTATCATGCCAAGCTCTGACATTTGGTGTTGTCATTACAAGGCAATGGCTGCCCCATGTCATAATTTCTCCTGCAGTTGTCCTTCATGCAACCTGCTCATCTTTTCTTGGGAGCAATCCCTGTGCCCTGCTCCCCAGGTAGGACTAATTTCATGGCCAGCAGGCAAAAGCTTGCCACGTAAACTAAGTGTAAGAGATCCAAAGAATGAGTACAAAACAATCCAAATCAAACCGCTCCAAGAGTCATGCAGCCAAACAAGGAGAGTCAAAAGGTTTACTCAGGTAGGGTTACTTATATAGGAGTCAAAGACAAAGGTTGGGATACAAAGCAAACAGGACCAGAAACTAGAAGAGATGCTATCCACCATTAAGACACACTTCCAAGCTAAGGTTTATGCAGCTGAGCTGCCTGAGCCCCAACCCAACCCACACACTCTACCAATCATAATTTCACCTGTACAAATTGGTCAGCTTTTCTACTCAGGAGGGGGAGCCTTCCCAAGGAGAACCCCTATTCCTGAGGAAGCCCCCTTTCCTGAGAAGACTTTCCCTCCAGGTGTGTTCTTCACCTTATAGCCTTCCTCTAGGTCAGTGGTGGCAAACCTAAGACATGCTTGCCAGAGAAGGCACTCACAACCCTCTCTGTTGGCATATGCGCCATCACCCCACCACAACGTTTGCCTGCCTCTCTGCCCAGCATCCCAATAGGTATATGCTTCTTCCCTTCCCTTAGCACAGAGTTCGCCCTGCCTCTCTGCTCAGCAGACCAATGGGAACACTTCCTCCCTCCCCCCAGCAGAATCCACCTTGCCCCTCTGTCCAGCAGCCCAATGGGAGCACTTCCTCCCTCCCCCCAGCACAGAGTTCACCCCACCCCTCTGTTTAGGCACTCGGTCTCTAAAAGGTTTGCCATCACTGCTCTAGGTTCATTACTTTAACCAATGGCATTTGTGTGGGCTAAAAAAGTGTCCAGTTTTCTCTGAATCAGCCCCAGAGCCATTTTCATTCCAATGATCCACCACCACCTGAGGACTTGACTGTCTAGATTTCTGAGGATCTAGTGACTGCTGGATCCATGTTTCGATCAAGAGACTCTGCCTCATCTACACTGACTAATGCATCTGATCTAGTGAAAGTATGATACCTTGTAGTTATGATGCAAAGCAACAACCAGTTGCAAGGTAGCATAATGCTGCCATTATGTGCAACTGACACATTACCACAGCCAGCCATTAGATGGAGATATGCTTCTTTTAAAGGGAACAACCCAAGGGATTCCTCTTCCCTAATCACCTGTCTTATAGGTACATGATACTTACTGTTTTACTCATCTTGTCCCCCACCCCACCCTCGCACACATAGATATAATGAAAGAGACACTAGCTTGGCTGAGGGGAGCAGGAACACCTGGGCGACGGGCGAGACTTTAAAAAGCAGACTGCTGCCGCCATCGCCGGACGCCGGACGCTCCCCTCGCTAGCTTGGCTGAGGGGAGCAGGAACACCTGGGTGACGGGCGAGACTTTAAAAAGCAGACTGCTGCCGCCATCGCCGGACGCTGGACGCTCCCCTTGCTAGCTTGGCTGAGGGGAGCAGGAATCACCTGGGCAACGGGCGAGACTTTCCATCTCACCCGGAAACAGACCAGCTGTGAGTGGTGAGGCGTTACTCCCGCCCTCCTCCCGGTCCGGCCCGGAGAGTGAGCTCAGCTGTTGCGCGGCGCGGGCAGGCGGCTATAAGACCTGTCGCCGCCCCCCAATGAACTTTTCTGCCGCCGCCGACTAAGGACGCCAGTCCAGCTACCACCGTCACAGCTGAACCATGGCCAGCCACTCTTCCAGATAAATGTATATTTACTAATTGAATTATTTTTAAGGGATGAGGACATTCCCTATTGCTTTGTACTGTTTATCCATGATTGTTTTTTGTATTTCTTTGACTGTACTGTATTTATACAGTAATACCCCGTATAACGCGAGTACCGTATATCGTTAAAACCGCATAACGTTACAAGATTTTCGGAAACATCTTGTATCGAGTAACGCGATTTTAACGTTACACGATACAGTCGTTCTTAGCAGCAGGGTGGGTGGAAAGCTGAACGGAGTTCTCCGTTCAGCTTCCCAGCCACCCTGCAGCTACGGAGGCAGGGGTGGGGAGGCTGGAAAGCTGACGGGGGGCTCCCCCATCGGCTTACCCAGCCACCCCACAGCTGCGGAGGCATGGGCGGGTGGCTAGGGAAGCCGACAGGGAGTCCCCGTCAGCTTCCCCAGCCACCCTGCAGCTGTAGATCGGGTCCTCTGATCTCTCTGGAGGTGTTTCTGGGCTTCCCCGACGTCCTGAGCCAGTGCAGGAAGCCAGAATGTCAGAGTTCGAATCCCGATGTTCTGGCTTCCTGCACTGGCTCAGGACGTCGGGCAAGCCCAGAAACACCTTGGATCGGGTCCCCACACCTCCCTGGACCCAGCGGGGGGGTCAGAACCCCCAAAATTGGTAAAAAAAACAGACTTTTTTTTACCAATTTTGGGGGCTCTGACCCCCCCGCCGGGTCCAGGGAGGTGTGGGGACCCGATCCAAGGTGTTTCTGGGCTTCCCCGACGTCCTGAGCCAGTGCAGGAAGCCAGAATGTCAGATTTCGAATCCCGATGTTCTGGCTTCCTGCAGCATAAAAGAGGGTGGGGGAAGTTCAAAATTAGCGCGCATCGGGTCTCCCGACCTCCCTAGAGCTGATGTGCGCTAACCCCCACCCTCTTTTATGCTGCAGGAAGCGAGAACGTCGGGATTCAAATCCTGACATTCTGGCTTGCTGCACTGGCTCAGGACGTCGGGGAAGCCCAGAAACACCTTGGATCGGGTCCCCACACCTCCCTGGACCCGGCGGGGGGGTCAGAGCCCCCAAAATTGGTAAAAAAAACGTCCGGTTTTTTTTACCAATTTTGGGGTTTCTGACTCCCCCGCTGGGTCCTGGGAGGTGTGGGGACCCGATCCAAGGTGTTTCTGGGCTTCCCCGACGTCCTGAGCCAGTGCAGGAAGCCAGAACATCGGGATTCGAAATCTGACATTCTGGCTTCCTGCACTGGCTCAGGACGTCGGGGAAGCCCAGAAACACCTTGGATCGGGTCCCCACACCTCCCTGGACCCAGCGGGGGGGTCAGAAACCCCAAAATTGGTAAAAAAAACGGACTTTTTTTTACCAATTTTGGGGGCTCTGACCCCCCCGCCGGGTCCAGGGAGGTGGGGAAACCCGCTCCAAGCTGTTTCCAAAGTTCTCCCACCTCCCTGGAGGCAGCAGCAAGCCAAAATGTCAGTATTCAAATCCCGATGTTCTCGCTTCCTGCAGCCTCCAGGGAAACAGGGCTTTTTTTAACATTGTGTGTTCAATGTATCGCACAACGTTAAAAACCGAATAACGACGGGACTTGTGGAACCAAGTCATAACGTTATTCGGGGTACTAGTGTATATATATTTATTATTTTTATGAAGGTCTTGTCGACCACATTGATTGTATTATACTTGTTATATTGTATGTATATTATGTTTTCTATTGTAACATTGTTAGCCGCTCTGGGTTGCTTCGGCAAGGAGAGCGGCATATAAATTTGAATTTAATAATAATAATAATAATAATAATAATAATAATAATAATAATAATAATAATAATAATAATAATAATAATAATAATAATAATAATAATAATAATAATAATAATAATAAAAGTACTGGTAGAGGATCCCTGTCCTTTCTCATTTAATGAAGCTGAATTTATAAAGCCTGACTGCAAACACCTTTCCACCTCACATCCTATCATGTTGAGGGCATGTTGAGGACTTCACCTCCCCTCCCCATGTGCCCACACCAACATACTGTATTGTAATGTAATGTATTTTTTGTAAGCCGCCCTGAGTCGCCACGGTGAGTGGGCGGCAATACAAATTTGAAATAATAATAATAATAATAATAATAATAATAATAATAATAATAATAATAATAATAATAATAATAATAATAATAATAATAATAATAATAATAATAATAATAATCTATTTATAGAATTTCTCCGCCTCTACTCAAGAGGGTAGAGAGTGTTCTTTTGAAAACCTGTATTGGTCTTGTGCAGATCCTTATAAATTAATTCAGTGCTCTGTCATGTTATTGTTGCTGCACTCAGCTGCATGCTAACACCAATAAAGTCCCCTTAACACAGGAGTTCTCAACCTTTTAAAGCTGGGGGCCGGGTCACGCTCCCTCAGACAGCTTCGGAGGCCAGGGGGCCATTTTGCCCTTCCTCCACCACATGGCACTTCCTGGTGTGGTAGAGGTGGTGGTGGGTCACATGAAATGGCCACAGGTTGAGAATCCCTGCCTTAACAGATGAAAAATTGTTACTAATCTTAAAAGTTAACATTTAGAGTGGGTAATGCAGTTTCTGTGAGATCAAAGGATGAACAAATATGTGACAATTTCATTGAACAGACTTAAAGAAAATTAACCTTTGTTTTCATTGTGTAAAATATACAGTTCACATTTGGACAAAGACCAGAATAAAACACTTCTTTCTATATGAATTATGTTTAAACAAGCATTTGTCAAAATTATTCTCCTGAAATGGAGGCTTCCTTTTTTCTTGCTGATCTCTGTTTATTTTGTTACCTTCAACCTAATAACACACCACAAGTCATTCACAAACCATTTGCTGTTTTGTTTAGACCTGTAGGTACTGTTTGGTATTTGAGCTGTAAGTCAGAGAGGCAGAGAGACATCTACGTACTATGGTAGAAATATTATCTTCCTTTGGTCTTCCCAGGAGCCATTTTAATGAAAGCTACATAAAAGTACACCACAAGTCCCATTAACATAGACACCTCTATGTAGAGTGGTGCTCATGTGGGTCTACCAATATAATTTGATTAGAGATTCCATCAACCTTAGACAAAGATATATTCTGCCATCCCTGCCCTACAATGTTAAATAAATTTCTGCTTTTTCTGAAAATTTGTGAGCAACATCCGTTTGCCATGTGCCTCACCACCCTAAGAACCATTTTTCATATCAGCTTCTCCACTGGCTCATATAATCCACCATACCCCCCGACCCCAACAATAAAAGTGAGAGAAAGTTAGAAATTTCACTAGGATGTTCTGTGCATGCCTTTAGAAAGGTGCCACGCATGCGCAAGTAGTTTCAGATCCTATCTCTTGTTAACTACCTTGCACAATCATATGGACAGGATGAAGGTTTGTACAGCTAATTGTGTAATATATAAACCCAGTTCAGTAATCTATATGCACTATCCACGAGTGCTCATTTTGAGACTCCCCTCTGCTGCCTCCATCTTATAGTACCTTGTGCAATTTCACTCTTTCTGGGAATAAAAATGTATGCATATAATACATTCAAAACCAGGATTCTTTTGATACTTGTTACGATTTTATGACTAAAGTTAAAATAATTAGACACAATGGCAATCAACAATCAAAATATTTTTAAATTGTTACTGTTTTTCTACCTTTCTTGTCAATGAATTTTGAGATAACATTATCAAGAAAATACAGTAAAACCTAACAAAAAGAGTACTTCACTTAAAGACAAGAATTTTCTCTGGTCACCCTCTCTTAACAACTAAAAACAAGCAAAAACTCACTTAACAATTAAATCGGGGTTCACAATTTTCCCCCAAGTCACAACTGGTCACTTACAATGGTAGCAGTGGTGCTTTTTCCAAGTGTTTTGCTTAAAGAGCAACTCGCTTAAAGAGCAATCCCTTGGAACACATTATGCTCTTTAAGCAAGGTACCACGGTACTTCTGTGAGGAGAGCCTGTCTTGACCATACCATTGTAGAATATGACTTATTTTCTTTCATAAAAATTTTTTTTTTACTTTCATAGTTTGAAATAGATGGAGATAGATCAAGATAGAGAACTATGGTAACAATGGGGGAAGTTTCAAACTGCTATGTATAATAGTATCAGAACCATCACAACCCTTTGCAAGGAGGTTATCAAACTTTCTGATAACCACGCCCCCATTTTTAAGAAACCTTCGTAACTTCCCACTGCTTGTTGCCACTGATTTCCCCTCCCAGAACCTTAAATTTGTAAATTAAGATTAAACATAAAAGTGTGTTTTAAAATTTGTAATATAAAAATAAATGCAAAAACATATCAAAGAATACTTTATTTTACTTGCTGCAACATCTTCTCAACTTCCTTCATTGTTATATATCATGATATAAGGGTGATCTCCTACCAAACTAGCACTTCAAAAGCTCGGTAGGTAAGAGAGGCCAGTGATCTTGGCCATTCTGGCTAGCCTCTCCCTCTCATGCACGCTCAGGCACTCCTCATTCCCCTCTGGGGTCCACATGTCTTTCATCTTGAGCCAGAGCCAGCTGTTTCTTCCAATACCTCTTTCTCCAAGGGGGTGAGTGTTTCAGATTCATTCTGAGGGGCAGCCTCAGAAAATCACTTTTTCTGACAAGTCAGCAGGCAGGGCATGCTGGTGTGCATGAGTAATCTATGCTATCACTCCCTGCCTCCTTCTGCTTTCTGCTTTCTGCTTCACTGACAGAAGCACAGGCAGCAGAAATATAACACACACATCAAAAATCTACTACACCATTCAAATCTCTGCCCCTACCATTTACCAGTCCAGCTGCTTCTTAGATAATGCTCTGCTCCCCCCCCCACACACACACATACACATCACCTTTAACTTAAGGCTCATTACCTGCTATGGAAGCGATGGAGAACCTTTTAGAGACCAAGTGCCCAAACTGCAACCTAAAATTCACTCATTTATTGCAAAGTGCCAACACAGCACCAGGGGAGGAAGGAAATGCTCCCATTGGGCTTCTGGGCATAGGGAAGGGGATAACTCTGTGCTGGGGGAAGAAGGAAGCACTCCCATTGGGCTGCTGGGTAGAGGGGCAGGACAAATTCTGTGCTGGAGTGACTGCATGGGGCCCCACTGAGAGGGCTCTTAGAACTACCTCTGGCACGCATGCCATAGGTACGCCATTACTGTGCTATGGCCTTCTTCAATCACATCTCTTTACTACAGGGGTGCCCAAACTTTTTGGATCATGGGCCAGTCACATGGTTCAGGGGGGCGGTCACTTTGGCCTGTGGGCTGGATCTGGCCCACAGGCATTAGCTTGGGTACCCATGCTTTACTAAATCTATGCCCCTTCTGTTGCTCTTTCCTAACTTGTCTTAACCTCTACCATGGAAATGTTTTTACACACCCTAGGTTGGAAGCTAGTGCTGTGTAGTACCAAAGAGTTTGAATGAAATGTTTTCAATTCAGAGGCCAGACAAATTTGTAGATCAATTGAGTAAGCTCTAACTAAAGCTTCTGTAGTTCTTTTCAGAGTCCCATAATTTAGGAGGCTCTAAATAGCCAGGTTTTGGGTTCTTAAAAGGAAAAAAGGTGGGATTATAAAGGTTGTAACTATTTATAGCATTTGCTTTTCACAACCATTTGTCCACACTATCCCAATAAAACAATACTCAAGATT
This sequence comes from Furcifer pardalis, assembly GCA_030440675.1. NCBI lineage: Eukaryota > Metazoa > Chordata > Lepidosauria > Squamata > Chamaeleonidae > Furcifer > Furcifer pardalis. The sequence goes on from CP126891.1 coordinate 121,550,006, forward strand.
CTAAATGAAAAAAGGTGGCAACAATTTAGCAATGGCAATGAATCAGAGCCATGTTCCCTTTTGCCTGGGGTAGTTAAGAAAAAAGCACCAGAGAAGAACTAAAAAATGCTGGAAAAAGTTGAAAGAAGCAGGGAAAGAAGAAGACAAAAAAAAAAAAGAGAGAGAGATGGATAGAAACCCTAAAGGAAGCCACAGGCTTCCACCAACAAGTGAGCTGAAGAGAGCCACTGAGAATAAGACTCCTTGAAGATCCCTCGACCATAAGATCAGCATAAGTCAGATGCAACCTAATGGTTGCAACAGGAAACAGGGGACTCACTCCCACCATAGGGCAGATGCATCCTTTCAGTGCACCCACTACCTGTAAAGGATCTTAGTATGGGGTGCACAAGGACATGCACGCACATACATTCCAGACCATGAAAAGTGCCAGAAGATGCTCCAGGGACCCCACCATACAAAGGATGCAAAATGCTGAACACCTGTGGGTTTCTCCACTCCACATCAGCACTGACCCAAGTTGTGGGAAAGCCTGGAACAATGTTGATATGGCACTCTCTGGTGGAAGGCAGATGGAAATTGCTCCTGTCCTACCTTTAAAAAAGGCCTGGATATTATCCTCTTTAAAATGTAAAACAGCTACCAGTGTCCTGTCTCATTCTAGTGACACAAACAAGAACTGCTAAGAAACTGAATCCAAAATGGATCTATGCAGAGGGAAGGGATGGGTACACAAACAAAAAAACACACTATTGGAAATGCTCACGTTCCTCTTTCAATTAAATCACTAACACCTAGAATGTGTCTCCGTCTCCTTCTTGTGCCGTATTCGATTCCAAATATTGATGATCATCATGGCGATCAGTCATGAAGATTATCCTGAGAATATAATGCCTTCCACATCACATGACACCTATATCCAGTTCCACGAGTCACTTTTGTGGTCCTGACTCCTGAGCCCTTTTGGCACACAAAGTCCTCCTCAGCCCCAGGCCAGTATTTATGTAGTTGCTGCTCTCCATCTAGATGGATTCAACTGGGATTTAATCTATTTGTGGGCCATTACCCTTCCCCGTGTATTTTGTCACCCAAAGCCATTAGTCCTCAGGGTTGTCAGGTTAGTTAACTGTCACATGACAATCAGTGTTCTTCTTTTGTGTCCAGATCAAACCCTGGACTGTCAAAATGAAGCCTCTTTCTTGAGTTTGTCATTGGCCAAACTTAAGTCCTCATTGGTGCATGTTTCAGGCAGTAATCGGCAGACCAGTAAATGAACTGGATTCGGTATCTCTCCATATTCAGACAATCAGTGTTCAGTTGCTGACAGTATGGTCTATTGTATTACCATAGCAGGATACTTGGCCAGACTGTTTTTCCCCATCTCATATATATAAATATACGGTATATATAAAATCTGACCATTTAATAATCATTCCCAGTGCAGACACTGCAGTTCTGCCTACTTTTGGTTAGTGTCTTTTCATGAGTCACTGTCCTGATTCGCAAATTTCTAATCAGTCTAGCCCTATACTGTATGGAGGTGAATCCTTCCATGTCTATGAACCTGTTGTGAATCACTCCTAATGGAGAGTCACAACAGAACTCCCTACTGTCCCAGAGAAATCTTTTACTTACATCTATAGGGATGAGTCATTATTCGCAGCATTTGCTCTCTTCCACTGAGGAGGCAAGCCCAGAACAGTGACACACAAAACAACACAGGAGGTAGTTCCTCTGAGGGCAGGTCACCCTTACTCTTAACATGAAATACATCCTTTCTTGATGCACAGTTGACATCCGTACATGCCTCAGATATTACAAGTGTTGGACACACTGGCTTACGCTACAGACTCCCATTGGGCCAGACTCTCTCAATTCCTGTCTCTCCTATTTTGGGATCCCCCCTCCTGTTTGCTCTACTCAGCATGCTTACTGGTCAGGGGAAATGGTAGGTGTAAACAGGGAGAGAAAACATCTGAATGGCTGGAGACTCTTGAGCTCTCATGCTAATGGAATGATTAATAAGTAAATAGATAATTATGAGCAAAAAAATGACACAAACTACCTCCTACCTACACAGCCTTTTTATGTTTACCCAAATAAAACAAGACATCTGGCTGACAGTGGCATGGCTATCATATGTGCTAACTATATACCAGTAAACATTACAGTTATTCAAACTATCCCAGCTGGGAGAAGCTACAAATTGTAATTGGCTCCCTTAATGAACTGTAAAAACTTTTTTGGACATTCCCAGCCCTTTTCTTGGCAGAGTTCTGCCATTGTATTGGGCTTCTCTCCACTCACCACCCTTTTTCTTAGACCTCCGATATTCTCCAGAACAAATGTTGGGAGGAGGCCTAAACATTCCCCCCCCTACAGACCATGAACAAAGAGGTCACTAAACAACCAGCTGTTGAGGAGTAATGCTATACAATAAAAAAAAGATAAACTGATATTTTAAGAAATATGTCAGTTATAGAGCATTCCAGACTACCCTTATGGGAAGCTCTGGGCTCTCTCATTTTCAGGTTGGTTGAGGAAGGGGGAGGGGGTCTCACCCATCCAAACACCCCAAGGGACCTTTGCCTGTGTGTTAAAGTGAATGGTAAGCCAATTCACCATAGAGGCAAATGAAACAGTCCCCCTGCTCTTAGGTGATCACTGTAATGCTGGATCAGATAGGTTATTTTTAAAAAAAAAAAACAGTTTTTCCCCCTTTTATTTGCCAATCAAAACAGGTTTTGATTGGCTATAAAGAGGGGAGCAAATTACCCTTCTATCTGATCCATTGCTACAACAGTTAGTTAGGAGGAGTTAAAAATAATAAACAGTTCCTTTACCCCTCCGTAGAGAAGCAGGGGAACTGTTTAATTGCAATATCCAATATGTGGATCGGACTTGATTAGCACATCAGATTTTACTCTGGATCCAGCCTTTTGGCTACAAATCTCGCTTATATGCCATTCCCAGCATCTAGAGGCACAAAGAACAGCATATAGGGACGTGGGTGAAAAAAGTAGGAAACCCCCCCCCCCCCCAAAAAAAAAAAAAAGAAGAAGAAGAAGAAAAATGCTCAGAGGGAGGTTGTGGTACCCCAGAGTCCATGAAATCTGGATGCACAGATTCATGACTGACTCCCAATACCTCAAAAGAGCAGGCTAACCATCTGTCTGGACATATTAGAGTTATCACCTAAGACTTTCCTTTGTTAAGCTTTCTTCCTTCATAAAAGCAATGGAACAGGCTGGGAGCTTCATTTAACTACATTATGTCACAACAGAATAGGATGCTATGCTTAATGGCTTGCACACAAGCCAGAGTTTGAAAAATTAATTTAAAAGTGAAAATTTAAGCCTTGCTTGTTGGTTCAGAAACCATTAACCACAGTACCTTATCCTGACATTTTCAGTGGTCAATGGCAATTCCTAGCTTGCTCTGTTGAGTGCCAGAAGCTCGTACATATATGTTTGAATGTGGCCACTGAGCTAAGGATGATAGGCTCCCTACAAAGTGTACCTAAGACTGTAGCCTTACAGTGGGCTATCCAGTAGATGTTTACTCAAAGATAACCCCCATTTAGTGCAATGAAATGTCATTACTCATTGTCACAGTTAAATGGATTCTGGATTGTAATCTGAATTATCACTCCATTTTTGAAAAAACTGGTATTTTTATTACTTAATGAATGCCTTAAGATTATTTAACTGGTGGGTGAATTTGCGCACTACACAAATATTTTATGATCATAAAAATAGTAACTAACTTGGTTATGTGTTACTAATTCATTTATACTGCAAATAGTCTCCGCAGCCAGAAAATATAAATTTTGCTTTAAATATAGAAAGCTGTCAAATGTAATGATATGTAACTTCTGATTTTATTGAGCATGAGTTCTAGGAAACTCTTTCCATCCAGTGCAGTTTCTGCCTGATTCGTGGGTTTACTAGATAGGACTAACATTTGGACTTAGCTCATTTGTTACAGACTGTATTCTAAGCATATTAGAAAAAACAAGCTACCAAATTAATCTGTCCCTTTGGTGCCCAGAGTATCTATCATCTGTGTTTAAATCCATGATCCCCAATGTGGGGCACATGCCGCATAGGGCAACAATTTGGTTTTTAAGGAGGCAATTCGAGAATGAGTTAGACCAAGTTAATGGACTTTTAGGTTTCCTCCACTTGAACAGGAGTTCACTTTTTGAATAATAAGAATTATGTGTCACGGGATGGGGGGAGGTGGGGAGGTCAGAATTTTAGAGATGCTTCGATGGGGCATGGCCAAACAAAGATTGGGAACCACTGCTCTAAATCCAGCCTCACCTGGTCTTTTTAAAAATGTATTCTATATTCAACTTAATTCCCTGAAATACTTATTTAGGAACAGAATAAGCAACATTCTGGTAAGTTCTTTCCATAAAATCATATCAAGAGAAGCACACAAACATCACTTCCTTTTGGTCAGTTTTTCAGACTTCCTTCCCAGACAACTCAGAAGAGAAACCATTCATCAGTTGTCAATGAAGCAGCCTAGAAAACAGGAAAGGACATTACCCACAGTGTTATATTCCCATAGTACAGCCTCATTAGTCTGAATGAGGAAGCTGTTCTATCACTACCCAATGGGAAACAGCACATAGCAATACCTGTTTGTGACTCCTTCCGAAAGTACATGTTATTTCATGAAAGAATAGACTTCTACCATGTAAATGTGGGGATTTCCTTCCCTTATTATACTTTATAATGCAGGGGTACCCTAACTTTTCGGGGCATGGGCCAATCACGTGGTTCAGGGAGCTGGTTACTAAGGCCTGGAGGCCGGATGCAGCCCTTGATGTCAATTTATCCAGCCCACAAACCCTCACCACTCTTGGAAGTGGAAGTAAAACGTGCCCATACGGGCTTCTTGAACTGGATGAATTGGCATCAGGGGCCACATCCAAGCCCCGGGCCATAGTTTGGCCACCCCTGTTCTAAAGAAACAACATTCTGGAATGTGGATGTTTAGCTTCTAGCTTGCTCTTAGATTCATGAGGTCATATCAATGCCTTACTTGGATTGGCTCAAGACCATGTGGCTGCCCCAGTATGTAATGATCACAGGCCAATGCAAATGGTGGGTCACATTCTTGGTCAAGTGTTCCCATCTAGTGAAGAAGTAGGTGACCTGGGGAATACAGGAATTTCTTTTTGACTTGTGAAGAACAGAACACATCATAATATACCTTGACTTAAGCGTGATTCCCACCCACTGTTTCATGTTATTTAACCATCCTGTGAGCTTTATTTGTCCAGAAATTCAAATGGCTGCCCCAGTCCCACAATGCATATTGAAAGGAGGAACCAATCAATGAAACTGGACTCATTCTCACACCAACCTTTTGAACTGCCACGCAATACAATGCTTGCAACATACAAATCACAGACATTTAATGGAGAACAAAACTTAAAGACCATTGTACAAATGAGTCTAGATTGAAAAGCTCACTATTTATTTCCAAAATCCTGTTGGAGTGCCACTTTTTCCTTGTAGACCAGTGTTTCCCAACCTTTGGTTTTTGGATTTCAATTCCCAGAAGCCGAAGTCAATTCCCCAAAGCACTGATCAGCCAATGTACTAACTTAGGCTTCTGGGAATTGGTGTGCCTCATATTGGAATCCACTGTTCTAGACTAACCTTCAACTACCTCTCATCAAGCAAGTTTGGTGCTGGCCAGAGAGATGTTTTCCTGCTATTGCCAGGCAAAGGATCCACTGGCACTTGGAAGAAGGCACTTTAGACCAAAGTCCAGAAAAGTCATTATTTTAACTATAACCTTAAAAATCCTTCAGTCCTACTGACTGTGGGATTATGGGAGGTGTAATCCAAGAAAACAACATTCCCAAGCTGCTGCCAGGCCTGAAGGAATCCAAAATGAGCTTTCAAGTACAGTACTCCCTATCTAGAAAACCCTGTGTAAAGGGTCACCATAAATCAGAATTGATTTGATAACACTCAAAAACACCCTCTGGCATAGTGGTGCATAGTGTAAACATTTGCAAACATGTTTACCAGAGCAACCCAACAACAGAAAAGCCCTGAGGTTGGTGTGGCCAACATGTGTTGGAAGAGCAGCTATGGCCACAGAAAGTGCCACCATTATAACAGCAGGCAGCACAAGACATTAAAACAGGACATTCTGGAAGGTAGGAGCAAGACATGTAGCATTAGATGTTGCCACTAAAGCCCTTTCTTAAGTGAACACTCCAGATCATAGAGTTTCTGTGTCAGTTGTTACTGGTTGTAATTAATTAATTGCTTTACTTTGAGGAGAGGTTACTAAAGGGTCTACCATGGGACCCTAGAAAGAAGTCAGATTCTGCTTTTCACTCAGAAGTTGGGACTCTGAGCAAGAATGGCTTTGTAAAACATATGGGATTTACTATGTCTTATCTCCACCTTATAGGTGCACTACACTCAAGATCTCAGTAATGTTATTTGTATATACCAGTGGTACCTCACTTAAAGAGCATAATGTGTTCCACAGGATTGCTCTTTAAGCGAGTTTGCTCTTTAAGCGAAACACCATTGTAAATGACCAATTGTGGGGGGTACTGCAAACCCCAATTTATTTCTTAAGCGAGTTTTTGGTTGGTTTTATTTGTTAAGCGAAGCGAACATTTAGAGAGAAAATTCTGCTCTTTATGCGAGGTACTCTTTAAGCGAAACGCTCTTTATGCGAGGTTTGACTGTAATTATATTTTAAATTGACAGTGTAGTTTGGCTTCTTATCGGAATAGCCAACATATTTATGTTATTTGACAGTGTTCTAAAGAGCCCACAGTTTCCTGAAAGAATTTCCAGCCAGTTTCCTTGAATTCCAGTATAACTGCCTGTGTGAGTCAGATTGAGAAGAATGCCCTTGTGTTGAACTATGGTTCTTCTTGGATGGAGTCATCCAAGAAGTGGAATTTCTGCTCAGCTTGTGTTGAAAAGAACAAACCAAAGCTGCAAACTAGACCTCAAAATTCTATTAGTACAACAATTACATTCTGCAAACACTAAGTCTTTCTATCCCTAGGCAAAATTCATGTTACTCCTCAATGTATGCCTGGCTACTCCTCTGGCTACTCTGTTTCTTACAGTGAAAATTTCTTTAACCGAATTTCCCATATGAATGCATTGATGCAATTTCCCATAGGAATGCATTGAAAACCAAAATACATTAACAGAAACATAGTTACCCATAGGAATGCATTAAAAACCAATTAACCAATTCCCCCAAAAAATCTGTAAACTGAGCCACTATTTTCTATGGATTTCCTTTTGTTATGTATATTTATGTTAACCGAGCCTTTGTTAATGGAGGTTCCACTGTACTGGACAACTCACTAAGAAGAAGTTCATACCTGAGCTTCAGGTATCTTAGCATTTGCCTAGTGCAGTACAAAATGTTTATTTCTATCTTCTCATTACTCTTACTCTTAGGAAGAAGGTGAAGCTTTCAAAAAGGCTTTTTTTCCCAAAATGTATTCAAATAAATTAAATGATAATGCTTCCTGACACTTAGAATGTAAGAATTATTTCTGTTATTAAAACAGTGTGAGAACAGCACAGAGGATCCATGATAAATCATATGTTAACGTGGGGCTCATCCAGATGGAATATTTGTTCATACCCACTTCATGATATTTGGTGCCATTTAGTGCTACTTAAGTGCAGCTCTTACCAAGATTTCTGTCTATGTTTATTCTGAAAGCTATACAGTACTTCTCTTTAAAGAAAACTAGAAACTCTTTCAAAAACTAATCCAAAGTCTCTCAAAATTTTTGAAGAAACCCTTGAAGAATCCCTTGAAAATGATCTTGTCCACCTGGATCTTTCCCTCATTACTTTACATTGAAAGCTGCAGAAAGCAGTTGACATCTGCTGCTAATCTACCTTAGAAAATCATCTGTCTTCAAAAACAACTATTTAAAAAATGTGGCAGTTGATATCTGCTGCTAATCTACCTTAGAAAATCGCCTGTCTTCAAAAACAGCTATTTTAAAAATGTGGAAGAAATGTTAGCAATAGCATTTCTTGAGGGTTTTTGGGGGGTGGAGTGGTCCTGATTTGCTTAAGTGGAATTTTGCTTAGATACTGTGAACTACGCATAGCAAGCTCGCTTTGCAAATTAGTTCATCCCTACAAAATCAACTCCTTTTAAAATCTTCCACAATGACCTTTTCTCCTGAATATTTTTTGTTGCTGCTTAATAGTGGAACAGCATTAAATTGAAAGCATCCAAAAAGAAGTGCCTGCCCACTGCCTCTGGTACAAAGTGTAACACACAATGCATGAGTGCGTTTAAAAAAAACAAGAGAAAACATTATCTCTCATACACATACAGTATATAGTAAAACCTCGCATAAAGAGTGCCTCGCTTAGAGACTAACTCACTTAAAGAGCAGAATTTCTTTGAATGGTCGCTTCGCTTAACAACTAAAACCAACCAAAAACTCACTTAACAACTAGATTGGGGTTTACAATCCCCCCCCCCGCCAGAAGTTATAATTGGTCACTTACAATGGTGTTTCGCTTAAAGAGCAAACTCGCTTAAAGAGCAATCCCCTAGAACGCATTATGCTCTTTAAACGAGGTACCACTGTATTTCTTTACATTTGATACCTATTTAAGTTTTGTGTTAGTTAGACAACATTGAAAATATCAGTACTGTATCATTGGTGCACAAAACTGAGAACAAATGCTGCATTTAGTTGAGCCCTATATTAAATTATCCATACATTCATGCAGAGCTGTTCAGTTCAAAGATCTCAAAACACTTAAAACGGACACCTTCAAGACAAAGTGGAACAGAGGCAGCTTTCTCATATATAGCCTCTTAGGTAGCATGCATTCTGAAATTTCTCTTGGGTTACTTACCAGTAATCAGGAAAGTCTTAAAACTACATTGTAGTTATTTTTTAAAGTTAAGAATAGATGTTCCACCATGCATACAGAAAGAAACCTGAGACTTAAAATGTAATAGAAAGACCCTACCCCCATCCAACCTCTCAAAGGTGACCAAATATGAAACACATCCTTTAGAAGATTAATGACATTTACCATTTTTCAAAGTCTGGTGTTATCAGGTCAACAGCACTTACAACTCTGGCTGCCTTGTTGTATGAGCTGTCCAGGAATGAGAACAACTTGCTCATGTTAATGTGACCCTATAGTGCCATAAATATATCAACTATATAAACAGAAACAACCAATCTTTGCTAAGATAGTCTTGACTCCTGACGCAGCTTCATACATTACATATTTTTTCTGCCGTGATCTCACTAGCAATGCATCACCAATTTTATCACTCTTATTCACTGATTCTACACTCAACAGCTGTGTTTGTTTACAGAGCTAGGAACTGACTCAGAATAAATGGACTTCATCCAGCAGATTTGGGGGAGCATTTTCCACTACACTTTACATTATATTAGTCCTCCTAGTCCAATTAGGCAGGCATTCATCACTAATGTTGTCAAAGACTTTGGTAAAGAAAAGGCTCTCCATCATCATGTGTGCAAGCTGTTTTGCAGATGCAAAATATATTCTTTCTGTTTCATCATCACAGGCATGAAGAATGTAATCACGGTGAACCCTGCAGCCTGCACTGTACCAGTCTATAAAAGTGATGAGATCTAGCAGGGTTTTTAATAGTTACAAAGCCTGCCAGGATCCTCCACATGTACTATAATGTAGTTTAGAAAAGCCAGCACTGAAAAACCATAAGCTAAACTTTCATACTGCAGTGTGTCAGCAATTTAAAAGTTTGCATTTTAAAACCACCAAATTCCTTTGAAGAGTTCACATTCAGGCAGTTGTGGGTTGTTACCGGTTCCATCCGTTTCGGTAGAACCGGTAACAACAATACGGAGGGGGTTGCCGGGGTGGTGGAAAAACCCCAGGCAACCCTGTTCGGTCGCCTCTCCGGGTCCCCTCTGGAAGTGACTTCCGGGCAGCCAAAATGGCTGTCCGGAACTGTCCATGCGTCAAACCTCTATTTGACGCATGCACAGTAAAAAAAAAAAAAAAATAGAACGGTACATGCATCAAATAGAGATTTGATGCATGCGCAGTTCCGGGCAGCCATTTTGGCAACTCGGAAAGGAGCGTGGCGTGTCCAAAAGCGGCGGACTTTCCATGCCGCTGCAGCAGTTTGCCACCACACTTGCATGTTTCCTGCCTGCCTGGTAAGTTTTCCTGTTTTTTTTTTGGTTTGGGGTGGGTGGGTTGAGGAGTGTGTGTGTGTCTCTGTCCCAGCTCCTGCCAACCTAGCAGTTTGAAAGCAAGAAATTACAAGTATAGAAATAGGTACTACTTAAGTGGGAAGGTTCTAGTCATGCCTGCCACATATCCATGGAAACCTTTGCAGATGCAGACAGTCCTGGCTCTTTAGCTTTAAATGAAGATGAGCACCACACCCTAGAGTCATATATGACTTGACTTTCAAGCAAGGGTAATCTTCACCTGTAGTGAAAGGAATTCGGTCTTACTGAAAAGGTTTTTAAAATAAAATAAAAAGTCTTACATCCTATACATTCTTTGAAAGGTGTATTGTCTTTATCTAATACACTCAAAATAGATTTTTTTTCTTACATCATGCTCACCAGTTCCTAGTGCGTTCACAGCAACGTAACGTATCCTTGGATAAGTACCTATTTATTTTACAGAGCTTTCAAACTTTTAATGTGCTCTAATACATTATTCAGTACAGTACTTTTCTAACATATACAGAATTATGAGATTATAAACATTATAGTATGTAACAGACAGTTCCCCAAGAACTGTATCCATATTAGAAACCTCAGGTGTTGCTGAAGGAAGTAACTCTCTCAGAGTTTCCTTAGGTGCTCTGATAGCTGGCCTACTTTGAACCCTGTGAGTATATGCTTGGGGTCTGAATGTGCTGATTTTTTCATCTGCTGGATATCTGCAGAAACATGTCCCCTGTGTAGAATGACATGTTCACAAGGACTGCCTCCACCACATAACAGAAAGGCCTGTTGAATGCTGTACTCATTAAAGCACATTAAACAAACTTGGAAGTCCTTCTAGCACTACATCAACCCATCCTCTTGTCAGGAAGAAATCTTAACCAGGCCCTATTTCCATTTCCAGGCAGACTTAGACTTGTCAGGTAGGCTTGACGATGCTTGTGGTCTTGCTTGATGCTTGAGCTGTATAACATTTTGAACTGCTTCAAACAGCGCAAATACCTGACCTATTGCCTGTAAACCTCTCTGAAGTTGAACTGAAAAGCATCAAATGAAATTTCCCAAATATCAGCCCCAGAATATGGCTAGTCACTTCAACAGGACTAATTATGAACTGTCTACTGTGTAATATCAAAATTGGGGAAGCCACTGTATTTGGTCAGAGAGATACTAGTATAGGTAACCAGTCAGCTAAGAGAAGCAGGGTCTCTTGCTTAGAAACCAGAAGGATATAGTACAGTATAAGAGTCAGATCAAAGGCAATAAATAATTGAATCAAATCAGCTTGTATTGTATTTGATACATTCTTCTCGCAGAATAAACTAATTTCTTGGTTGGCTGCTCCTTTTACCTCAGTTGGGGATATATTTAAAAGGAAGGATTTTTCCTTCTGAAGGTGCTGATTCCTGCTAGGACAGCCTCATGCTTTCCAAGACAACAGATGTTTGTTGGGGAATTCCATGTACAGTAAAACCTCATATAACACTAAAACCTGGTTCCACAAGTCTTGGTGTTATATGATTTTTAGTGTTATCTGATGCATGTTAAAATCCTATGGGATCCATAGAGATACATTGTAACCACACAGGCTTTAGCGGTTGTTATCTGAAGCATCCCATAGGATCTTAATGTTATCTGATGCAATTCTTCCCCCCAGATTCCTTAATGCTATGCGATTTTAGTGTTATTCGATACTAATGTTATATGAGGTATTACTGTATTCTTCTTTATAAAGTGTTCCCCCAGCTTCTAGAACTACTACTTGAATTGGGGGGGGGGGGAGATATAACATTGGCTTTCCTCAAACAACCACAAATTTATGTTATTAAAGTATGTACAATGAAGATGGGAACACTATTTCAAACTGTATATAAAGGTAAAGGTTTCCCTTGCTCGAAAGACAGTCACATCTGACTCTAGGGTTCAGTGCTCATCTCTATTTCAAAGCTGAAGAGCCAGCACTGTCTGCTTCTGCAGATTTTTCCATGGTCATGTGGCAAGCATGACGAGACACTGGAGTGCACGGAACACTGTTTATCTTCCCACCAAAGTGATTCCTATTTATCTACTTGCAATTTCTTCCTTTCGAACTGCTAGGCTGGCAGGAGCTGGGACAAAAACAGGAGCTCATTCCATCCTGCAGTACTCGGGAATCGAACTGCTGACCTTCCGCCTCCCAGTCAGCATCTTACCAACTTGAGCTCAGCAAATATCTACCAAGTGGACATACCAGTTAAAAGAATCCTTAAGGAATCAAGAAATTAGTACTACAGTAATACCTCATATAACATTAGTATCGAATAACACGAAAACCGCATAACATCAAGGAATCTGGGGGGAAGAATTGCATCAGATAACATTAAGATCCTATGGGATGCTTCAGATAACAACCGCGAAAGCCTGTGTGGTTACAATGTATCTCTATGGATCCCATAGAGGATCAGATAACACTAAAAATCATATAACACGAAGACTTGTGGAACCAGGTTTTAGTGTTATATGAGGTTTTACTGTATATGAATATTTTATATTTTTAAAAAAGTACTGAAGATAATAAAAGTAGTCACCAAACAATCAACACTAGATAACACCATTAAAATTTAGCAAACAGCCATTTCTTTGCATTAAAAGAAGGGCCTGAAAAGCACTATAACTCATTTAAAATTTATCAATGTTGTCTTTCCAGGTTTTCCCCATCTGCTTGTCTTTATTTATTGTACTTATTTGTTATTACAGGCCACATCTGTCTGAAAATAAATTATTAACGTAGCCTCAAAAAGAACTTCTATTGCACCTATTATTTACATGGCATTTTGTTCCTATTATACAGTAATTGTATGTAATATGAGAAGAAGTATCTTTCTGAAATGGAAGTTGCTCAATCAGCTACACATCAGCCTTTTAAAACAAGCTGCAAGATAATGTCAAAAAAATCACAATAAAGCATATGGAGAACTCTGTCAAAGTAATTTATTACTCTTTTCTGTAGTAATTATGTTATGTTGGAGCAGAGCACTGGAAACTTAGTATAATCATTAGCAGAGTGGTGAATGTTTTGATTTTCAGGCAGGTTGTATATGATGCAAATATATGACTCAGAAGTGATTTCACATAAACATTTTGCTTAACAGTAATCTGACTCATAACCTCCAGCATAGAAAATAACAAGCTTCACAAAACATCTGGCCACTACAAGCATTTCAAACTTGTAATAAGCCTTAAGAAAGATTGCATAGCAAAATAGGTTGAAAATAATTGCAAGTGGGAGAGGGTGGATGTCCTAAGCAGTACTTCAGAAGTCTATTACAACCACAGCTACGTGATTTATTCAGCTCCCAGCAGAGCTAAAGAACTGTGATGCTTTCACTAGAATAAAGGTTTTTGCTTCTTCAAATGATAAAGCCACCTGTTTAAGTGGCACAAGAGAGAGCGTGCACAAACCTGATCTTTGCTAATTGCTGACATACCAGAATGCATCAGGAACAGCATAACCCAAAACACAAACTACAACAGAACTCTTTCTGTTGGCATCTTTCATACATACAGTATGAAACTGTATGTATGAAATCTATTTCTCAGAATCTCAGGATGAAACTGCCTTACTAAGAACTTTGCAGAATTTACTAGCTCTCATAGAAACTTTTTTTAACCAATCTCCACATATCTGTATAAATCACCACACTCTGAAGATGAACCTTTTGTAAACCCTCCATGCTTGGTTGTCTTAATCACCATGGATTGGTTCTGTGGCCAGGTTCTTGACTGGACCTTTAAGTGGGGAAAATTGGCCCTCATTGCCCCCTCCTATCTCCTCTCACTTCCAAGAGGAAGTTTTCCATTTTAATAAAATTGTAAGTGATGCAATAGTAATGACACTTATATACCGCCGCATAGCATTTAGTGCACTCTCTGGGTGCTTCACAAGTTAATTAGCATTTTGCCCCCAACATGTTAAGTACTCATTTGACTGGCCTTAGAATTATAGAAGGCAGAGTCAACCTTGGTTTCAATGTCAGGATTGAACTCACAACATTTTGGCTGCAATACAGCAGTTTAACCACTGCACCACCAGGAATCTTGCAGCTGCCCTAATAGTGTCTAATCCCCTTCCCCTTTCTCTGTACCTCTATGCTGCAGAGGAAATATTTAATTTGCCAATATCGTAAAGTGGCCTCTCTTCTTAAACAACTTCATGATATGGAAAATTGACAGCCGCAGGCAATTTGACAGCTACAAGGCTTTCTTTGGCTCATTTGAAGTAATAGCAGATATTGGGGAGAAACGGAGGCGGCGGCGGCGGCGGCGGCGGCGATGATGATGATGATGATGATGATGATGATGATGATGATGATGATGATGATGATGATGATGATGATGATGATGATGATGATGATAATAATAATAATAATAATAATAATAATAATAATCCCTTGCAAGGGACCCAGGAATGTTCCAGTAGGAATACACTGGTGATGGCTTGGTTCACTCCAGGAACTATTTCATGAATTGGGGGGTGGGGGAGAAACAAGAAAGGACCAACCTGCAGCAGACCAAACAGCAGGTTAAATGCCTGTCTAATTGCACCTTGAGGTGCAGTTTTGACAATGAATAAGTCACCTTCCATTTATTATCTAACACAAAAAGTTCTGCTGATCCTCTCAATCCAAACACAAACATAGTTCTCTTTGGCTCGACTGCCATGATTAATAACAAACTTTTTTATACCAAACGTTCAGCTTGAATTGTTTATAGATTAGAGCATCAGGTTCGAGTTTGGCATATGACTGGTAAAACAACAAACATCTGAAAAACATTTCAGGAAATGACTAGGCATTTAATTCATTATTTTGTTAAAATACCAGTAAAAGTATTCTGTTTGAATAGTTTAAAATAACCTTTAGCCATTTTCCGCCCAGTTGGATAACAGGCTATTATTGCATAGTGATTTTATATTTTAAGTTTTGATGACTTTTGTCACACATTTGGATTTGGAAGCGTAAACCACCCAGAGTGGGAACACCTCCCATGTGGACTGTATAGAAGTATTGCACTGCACTGTACATACTTGATAAATAAATAAGCAAACAAACAAATAAGTTTGATACAATACAGCCTGCAAGCAAAGTTATATAAGCTGTCAGCTTCTGACATACTGTGTCCATCTGTTTTCCCCTCCAAAGCACATTCCCTGTCATGGTGATCCTGACTGTCAGATGAGGAATAGGACTGTCTACTGCCCCATGCCTAAAGGGGAGGAGCTGCCATATACTTGAAGGAACAGCAGTTGTCACTCTGTCCTTCAGATTACTTCCCTTAACTTCAGACTGGGTTGACTGGAGAAGATAAAGCAAGAGACATCTGTGGATCTTTGCAACGTGATGACAGAGAGACAAGAGTGCAGAACATGTGAATATTACACAACAATACACAACTCTTATAACATATGTTTCAAAGCAGTGTTGCTTTGCATTCCAGTTCTTTGCTGGAATTCTCCAGGACTCCATCCCATTATTTACCCAGACACAGAAGACCGTGATTCCTGCCATCCTTACAGCATTTTTGTGGAGTGGAACACACTTTTGCTATTTTTCTTGAAATGTATTACATAACCCGTTGTGAAAAACTGACATAGTACCCAGTATGTGCTATTGAAAATAATTTGGAAGAATACATATTTTAAAATGCAACATATATATTCCCTATTGGTCAGCGATAGTACACCTTTTAGAGATCGAATGCTGGGGAGGTAGGAAGCATTCACATTGGGCTGCTGGGCAGATGGGCGGGGTGAACTCTGTGCTGGGGCAATAGTGTGTGTACCCACTGAGAGGGCTCTGAGGGCCCCATCTGGCATGCATGCCATAGGTTTGCCACCACTGCTATAGGTCATCAACATACAAGCTCTATGAAATTCCATAAGCCACTTTGTGACCCAATAGCCCTTCCGCTGGCCACCACAGGAAAAAAAATCAGTAGTCCAAAAGTTGGTTTTTACCTTTTTGGTTTATAACAAAATACATACTCCCTGACAGGCTTATTTATGAGCATCAGCATATATTTTTTCCTTTAAAACAAAACTGTACTGTTAAAGGTAAAATGCACAGTAGCAATTTACATTTCCCAATGGGTTCAGGAGGGGCCAACGTGGTGAGCCGATTTGGGATAAAGTCCCCTGTAGTAAAGTCCCAATTGCTCCAGCCTAGATAAGAGTCTGAATAAAACACTCACTCATGACTCAACTGAGTAAACTGTTAAAGTAGACTTCTACCTACAAAACTCATTCATTAACCTATTAATTGCTTGAACTTTAAGAGGAGTCATCCTACTTGCATTATTATGCTCTTAGCACTTTTCATATCACAACCATGCCACACTCTAAACCAGTGGTTCTCAATGTGGGGGGACTTCAATTCCCAGGAGCCTAAGTCACTAGAATGGCCGATCAGTGCTTTGGGGAATTGACTTAGGCTTCTAAGAATTGAAGTCCAAAAACCAAAGGTTGGAAAACACTGCTCTAAACAGTCCGGAGCTAACGCTCTGGTAGATTTCACATGAGAATTTCTATGCCCATTGCTTACCACTGTGGTCTACAATTATGTAAATAAAATATGCTGCATGTACACACTGTCAAAGCGCCCATTTTTCTAGTTCTGTGCCAGACTCAAATTGCTTGCAAGCTATGGTAACCGATTCTAAATTGTTTGTTATTAGTTTTACACAGCACGTTGCTCTCACAAATAGATTGCAGGCACAGAGGGTCTTTGTCACAAGAACCTCTCCTTAAGAATCAGTTACTGATCAAGATTTTCAGCCATAAGGCTGTAAATTGTGATTAACAAAAAAAAAAAAAAAACTACAGCCTACCTAAAGCAGAGGTTGTAGGTATCACAGGAAGGTAAAAGTATACATCTCTTGATTCTAAAAGCACTTTTCCAGAAACACTGTGAGATTGCAACCTGAAAATATATCTGCTACTGGCCTACATTTTTTCTTTCCTTGCACTGGCTGCCAATTCATTTCTGGACACAACTCAAGGTGCTGCTTACCTTTAAGTCCCTAAACTGTCTGGGAACTACGCAGTTCCCAGCTCTCTCCCATATGTTCTGTGCCAGGTATTAAGATCAGCTGATGAGAACTAGCTCTTCTTTGTTTGTTTTTCCATGGTGAAATCTGCTTGGGAGTAAAGCACTGCTTTCTTTGTACTGGCATTTAGTTCCAGGGAAATCTGTCTTTCCACTACATGTACTTCGTTTACTGCTGACTAAAACACTCCCATTTATGTAGGTGTTTCCATACTAATGCTGTGCAACAGCTGTGCCTTGGCTGTATGTTGCTGCAGCAAATCATTTAGTTTGAAAGTAGGACTATATTTAAATATTAAGACAAAAACGTGACTACAGAACTACAGTACACAACTTTAATGTTTACAACAAAGAAACTGACATTGTGAAATATTTTGCATACTTTGGTTCAATCATCAATCTAAATGGAGACTGCTGCCAAGAGATCAGAAGAAGACTAAAACTTGGAAGGCGAGCAATGAAGGATTTAGAAAAGATCGTCAAGTGTAAGTATGAGTCTTTGGAGACCAACATCAAAATAATCCATATGCTTCCATATCGAATCCCTATGTACAGGTATGAAAGCTGGACAAAAACTAAAGATGACAGGGGGAAATTATTCATTTGAAATAAAGAGCAAGAGGAGAGCTTTGCGGATACCCTAGAATGGCAAAAAGACAATCAAGCAGATCCTAGAGCAGTGGTTCCCAACGTGGGACATATGCCCCACAAGGGGACTTCCATTCCCAAAAGCCTAAGTCAGTACATTGGCTGATTAGTGCTCTGGGGAATTGACTTACCGGTAGGCTACGGGGAATTGAAGTCCAAAAACCAAAGATTGGAAAACACTGCTCTATAATATGAATGCAGCTGAAGTACAAAAGCTTGTGCACAGAGCCATCATTCAGTGTAAAGCTACACAAAGCACTGCCGTCTACCCCAAACTTCCCACAGTTCAGAGATCATGTCTGTTTTTTGGGAGTCCTTATTTTTTCAGAAAAGTCAGCCATTCTTAACACTGGGTGTTCAGAAGCCTAAGTCAGTCCATTGGCTGAACAGTGTTTTGGGGAATTGAGTTAGGCTTCTGGGAATTGAAATCCAAAAACCAAAGTTTGGGAATCAGTGTCCTACAGCAGGGGTGCCCAAACTTTTCCCACCAATGGCCTGACCACACCCCCTCAAACAGATGTCCGGGCCAGTCATGTGGTTTCTCCTCACAGCGGTGGCGTGTGAATTTGCGCCACATTTCCAGGCATTTTTTTCCTTCTCCACTGCTTTCCTTAGAAGAAGAAGTGATGGAAAAACATTTTTGCACCACTTTTGATTATTATTATTTAAAGCCCAAACTCTCTCTGGAGATAATAGTGATGAAGGAGAGGCTGTCCTACTTCAGGCTCATTTTGAGAAGGCAAGAATCTCTGGAAAAGTCAAAAATACAAGGAAAGACTGAAGATAGCAGGGAAAGGTGTTGACAAAATACAAGATGGAGTGACTCTCTAAAAGAATCACAGCCTTAAATTTAGAAATGCTAAGCAGGGCTGCTGAGGACAGAACATTTTGGAGATTTGTTCATGGGGTCACCATAAGCCAGACGCAACTTGATGACATGCAGAACCAACAAAATAGTTTTTCCAAAAGGAGAGAAATTCAGGAAAGCATGAAAGTCTCTGCCTGGTTTAAAGCAAAAGGTTATGATTGACACTATGCAAAGACATTCCAACCACAGATTGACCCACCAGATTTTAACTCAAAAAATTCACCAAAAATATATGCAGTAAAATCCTGGGTTTCGATGGAGGTCCGTTCCAACAGAGTCCGTTGTAACCTGCAAAATATTGTAAACCAAAACATCCATAGGGATGTGTTGAAAAATGTAAAAATGGTCCAAAATTGATTGTTGTAAACAGGGTGGGGTGGGGGGGCATTAAAAGTTTGCAAACCACAGGATTTGCCATTGTAAACCACAGCAAACCTAAACTGAAGTGGTTGTAACCCTGGTTTTTGCTGTATTTGCTTTTTGTAACTTATATTCTAACTGGTGGGCTCCACTGGTTTCAGTCCTGTTGCACTGATAAGCAAAAGGTGCAATATTCAGAGATGAATTGCCTGAAGCTGAAAAGTCTCCATAGCCATTATCTGTTGCATACTGGGTTGTGTGACTTGGCACACAATACTATGAGATTTGTAAATTTAGCACAGTTTACCTCCAAATGTTACACTATTAGCATAGTGGTGCAACAAGATTTTAATCCTTCTTTGGTGCTCTGAAGAGAAGGAACCTCTGTTTACTTTTGACTAAACCCAATAAATACAAGTGCTGACTTTATCCAGACATGGTTCAAACCTGGAAATTAACAAAGCATGTGGTATATTATATGGGGACCAGACTGGCTAGTAGAATAATGTTGCAGTATCTTGCCTCAGGGTTCAAGCTGAGGTTCAAGAAAGATTCATCAGTGTGCCCACATTTTGAATGAGGATAGGGATTGGGTTGGGTTCTAATTGTTTCCTAGCTTCAAAGCAACTTTTTTTTTTTATTTAAACCAAAGGTTTTCCCTTCTTTGGGGATTTTTTATGTGGTACTGCGATATCAGCTATGGGAATCCAGAGGGCGGGAAAGATATAGTCATTGAGCTTCCACATAAAGTAAATGCTAGGGTAACACACATGTTTAGTCTTCTCAAATGTTGTATATAAAAATGATGTAAACAAATCCTCCTGTTTATGAACATTGCTCATTTCCTTTGAAGTAACATGAAAGGGTTTCTGCCTCCCCAATAATTAAGCAATCAAATGTGGCTAGCTTTATGAGGTTCAGAAGAATTGTGGGTAAGAGAAGATTCCATGTTTACCATACAACTACGATATTTGTTCCATTTCTTCTTCCAGAAAAAAAGACAATGGTGAAAGATGTGCAGAGAGAAAAGGGCAAATTGACTCTCCATAATAGGTGATATGATTTTCACATATTACCCTTTAAGTTAAGAATTTTAATTTCCAAAATTGAAATTTAGGGTCGTTCCCCCCGCCCCCCATGCTTTAAAACAGCTATTGCTTCAACAGTTATTAAGGACCCATAAGATTTTGAATTACAGTTATACCTCGCTTAAAGAGCATAATGTGTTCCATAGGCTTGCTCTTTAAGCAAGTTTGCTCTTTAAGCGAAACACCATTGTAAATGACCAATTGTGGGGGGGATTTCTAACCCCAATTTATTTGTTAAACGAGTTTTGGGTTGGTTTTATTTGTTAAGTGAAGCGAACTTTCAGAGAAAATTCTGCTCTTTAAGTGAGTTACTCTCTAAGTGAGGCGCTCTTTATGCGAAGTTTGACTGTATCTGGTAACTATAACAGAACTAAACAGTGCCTCCACAGGTGGTGAAAATAAGCACAAGCTGGGTGAAGACTAATGAAATGGAGGAAAGTTTAAACTCCTGTTTATTTTATTTCTACACTACCCTGCAAACCAAAACATCAATCTGACAGGTGTACATGAAGACATAAATACAATGTACAGAATAGTAACTTTAAAAACACTCAACCTGTTGGTCCTTGTTCTGTCCATTATCGCACCCAAGAAGCAATCTAAAACTTTAAAAGCACCCACTGCTGACACTGAAAAAAAGAGATAAGAGTTGCATATCATCAATATATTGCTGCAGGACACAGAAAGAGCCTCCTTGAAGATGGTGGTATTTTAAAATCATAATCAGGTGTGCCACAGGCAATGGCCACCTTGTGCTGGCTAACCTTATTCACACCAGGTTGGGCAAAAGGAACTGGAGAATGAACTCACCAAAAGGTGGCTTCATTTTGGCAATTTCATGTCTGGCCTAGACCCGGAAGAAGAAGTGTATTCCTGATATCATGCTTCAGATCTCCCAGTAACCTCACCCAGCAGCTTTATATAGATGTTAAACAGTACAGGCAAGATAACATACCTCTGTAGCACATCATACTGCTGTAGCCTCAGGCCAAAGTTACATTACCCAGTTGCCACTCTCTGGTTGTGGTCAGTGAGTCTCTAGGGTTCAGAGCCAGTTTAAAGCTTACACAGACACAGGCACACACCAGTTCCTTACCCCACCAACCTGTCCAGTAAGATACTGAGACTGATGATATCCAAAGCTGCTGAGAGATCCACGAGGACCTGTCTACCTTCTCGGAGTTCATCTAGTAGGGCAACCAATGCTGTTTCTGTCCCATGACGCATCCTGAACCCTGAATGAAATGCATCTAGACAATTCTGTCAATCCTATCCTTCTGTAGATGTCCTCATCCAAAGTAACTGTGTGCTTATTTTTGGTGTAAGAAACAAAATAAGATCCTCCTGATTATTATATAGCATGTAGTTGAGCCCCTTCGACGGTCTAAAAACTGCATTACAAAAGGAATCAGAGTCTGCCATTGTGTGAACTTCTGAGATGAATAATCTTCAAGCTAAGCACTCTGTACATATTCCTTCTGCAGTGCTATGCATCCCTTTTTTCCAGAAACTCTGAACCAAAATATAAACATCTCAACATGCCTAGGAAGTTTTGCTCAGTATTCATTTAAACTTTGGTTGCCTAATGGGAAAGGCTCCTTTGGTGCGATAGACACAGACATTATGTCACTCTTTAGTCCCTGAGTAAACAGACCATCTAAACTTTTACAGCTGAGCACCATAATAACGAAATTGACAAGATAAGTATTTTTCATGTGCACCTGTATGGGACAGCTTGCTAAGAACACATCTGGTCTTGCAATTAAGATTTTAAATGACACATCAATATATAACAGTAATCAACGTATCTCAAGTAATGAGTTTAATGGAGCACAAAACAGTGTTTTTAACTATTTTTATACCTGCAAAGAATTGGAAGGAATGCAGCATTTCATCTTGAGTCAAGAAATGTTAGATCCAAAGTATCCCTCACTAATACCACCTGGATGAGTTTTCACAGCTGCTCAAATTCCATATTGACTTTCTGTTTACATTTGTAACATCGAATTTTGTGCTCCAGCTGTACCTCCCTGTCAAGTCTTCACCTAGTGCCAACCTCAAGTTTGCCGTTGAGTAATATAATCTTTAAATTCTACATAATTCCAAGACATTTGCACAAAGAAATATGTGTCGAGGAGGAAGAATCCTAGAACCTTTGTTATAAGGAACCCCAAAATTTGATAACACCCAAAATATTTTTCTATCATCA